>CM038114.1:30631885-31341783 GCA_001642375.2 Mentha longifolia
ACAAACAACCAACAAAATTTTGAGCCATAAACACAAATTCACATAAAATCAAGAAACTTCAACACACATTTACACGATAATCCATATATTATGCATTTGATTTTTGTTTTTGTTTGTTTTTTTTGTTTGTTTTTTTGTTTGTTTTTTTTTTTTTTTTTGAAATCTGCTGTGATGATTCATGGTAACAAATTCACATGCGAATGCCCAATACTGTACTTGGTGGTAGACGAAAAGTAGTGAATGAAATAATTAGCCAATCTGTGAATGCCCAATAATTATACTCAAACCCCCTACTTTTCTTAAGCATAATTTTGTCAATTTAATTTCCCCCAAAACGCAACATAATGAGTAAGCAAAGAGGTAAATCACCTTAAAAAGAAGAAAACACAAATCTTGTAAAAAAAAGAGAAGAAGAAGAATTTCGTAGTTCACCAACCATTGTAAAAATGCAAGTAAAATCTAACAAAAGAAGGAAAAATAAGAAAAAAAGAAATTTACCCGGAATAATGATCGGCGATGAGTGAAGTTCTTGAAAGATCTGAGCCCGACGAAAAATCGTGCTATGGAATTTGGGGGAGGAATAGTGAAAAAGAGAATGAGGGGTTTTTGGAAAAATGAGTTATACCGGTAGAGAAATTGGTATATATAAGATTGTTAAAAGCCGGTATATGAAAAATGTCAATTTGATATTCATATACCGGTATACCAAACACACGCTATGGGTATGAGCCATTTTAATATTCATATCTGATATACGTATATAGATATCAAACGCACCCTAAATTAATTCATCCATAATATGAAGTAATATATATGAATTACATTTATGCCGAAGTTGAAAAATCTAGTATATGGTTCAATATAGTTTAGAAGGATATGACAAATGAGTATGAACTCGAATCGAATTAATATAATCTTGATCGTCCTAACTTGAAATCTATACTTACGTTACAAAATGTAGAATGATCTAATCTTGAGCTAATCCTAAATTAAATCTAATGGTGGCAACCAAACACTGGCCTTAAGATAAAATATTAATTATTTGGTCTTGGTGCAGTAATAAAATCGTTAAATAGTTTATATTATATACTATTGTATATGTATCTATATACATGACTGTGTAAACTCATGCTATGACGATTACATATATTTACGTTTATCTAAATATTATGAGCTTATTAATTTGGTCTAAGTGGTTAAGGTAAGATGTAAAACGGGCCAACTTATCGGGTTTTGGGCCAGCCCTATCGAGTTGTGGTCTATCGGTTCAGGTTAATTAGGCCCATTTTTTCTTCCGGGCTAATATTTTTTGGCCCTAACCCTAACCCTCTCGGTTTCGGGCTAGCCCACCGAGCCATAGAGTTTACAAAAAATAAAATTGACATCGTATAAACATAAAAATAATTATTGTTTCAACACATATTTGTATAAACAAAATAAATAATTTATTAAATATTGTGAACTTAACAAACATATTTTCGAAATATTAATCTTTATTTTAATTTTCACCAAGTGTTGAAGAAAAATGTATAG
Source organism: Mentha longifolia (assembly GCA_001642375.2). Lineage (NCBI taxonomy): Eukaryota > Viridiplantae > Streptophyta > Magnoliopsida > Lamiales > Lamiaceae > Mentha > Mentha longifolia. Next base: position 30,633,419 of record CM038114.1, read on the forward strand.
AATTTAAAATGATGATTACATTTCTATTAAAAAAAAAAGTAAAAGTAGTCAATAATAATTGAAAACACGACCTAATTATCAAATTTATAAGTAGAGTAATGAAATATCACATGAATTTTGATTCATGGCCATCCCACCGGGTCAACCCACGGGCTTTTCGGTCCAACTTTATTGGACTCAGGTTTTTTTCGGTCCGGCCCTATTTGGGTTTTTTACTTTCGGGCTATCATTTTTTGGCCTTAACCCACCATTTTCTTCGGGCTATTCGAATCGGCCCGTCGAGTTCGTACTTTTTTGAAATCCCTAGGTTAAGTAGTATGTTTATGATTTATTATTTTATTGTAATTGTAATTACCCTAAGTTCAAGTCCTGCCGGCTACATATGTAATCTTGTGATTTTTGGACCATAATACTTGCATTAATTAACTCTCTACAAGAATGAGAAGGGTATTTATGTAAATATAAATTTCAAAGAATATGTAATTACAATATAAACCCTCATATGTAATCATGATATGGCCGCGTTTAGTAAAGAGTGAATTTTTGAAATATCCATTTAGTGGACATCAAATTATGTCTACCAACATAACTTACTCAAATTATGTTCATTTTTTTCCTTTTTGGACCAAAATGTCCTTTGACTAAATTTTTTGACTTTTTTGATTTTTTTTTTTCTAATTTTCTGATACTTTTTATTTGTAATTTCTTTTTCAATTTTTTTAAAAATTTTTTCTAACGTTTTATTTTATGTTTTTTTTTTTCGATTTTGCCTCTATTGGCTCTAATGACAGTAATAGTACCAATAGACCCAATTGTTTCATTTTTTTTCAGTCGTTTTATTTTATTTTATTTTTTTCGATTTTGGTTTTATTGACTCTATTGACACTAATAGTACCAATAGATCCAATTATTTCAAATTTTTTCTTTTCAGATTATTGGCAACAGCCTTTTATAATCTCATCTGAATTGGGACTATTTTGGAAAAATAAACCCATTAGAACCAGTATTGCGCACCCAATCCAATCTATAAACAAATCAAAAACAGCTCATACTATGATTTGCATAATTCCAATTGCATAAAATCCAATTGAAACAATAAAATCCTAAATCTGAATTGAGTTTAATGAGTCTATTTGAATTAAATAGTCCTATTAGACCCCAATTCAGCACAATAAATAAATAAATAAAATCGACAATATAATAGTACTATTGACACTATTTAGACGTTAATAGTACCAATAGTCCCATTTTTTTTTCAAAATTCAAGCAAAAATATAATAAATGCTACTGTGCAAAATAATTATAAAAAAAACAACCAATAATGGCACTATTGGCTCTATTTACCAATTATGTAATTGGTACTATAGGTACTGTTTCGGCATTAATAGTACCAATAGTACCAATTATACAACAATTTAATTCTCAATAATAACAAGTAGAAACAAATTGCATTCAGCTCAATTCATATTCACAAACAAAATCCGATTCTACTTAAACAAAGGAAAATATTGAACATTAGGAAAAAATCGAAAAGGAAAATCAAACTAGTAAGAAAAAGAGATTAAAAAATTGAAAAAAAAAAAAAGGAAAAGCAGCAGCAATCAAAAAAAGGAGGAAGAAAATTGAAAAAAAAAAAAAAAAACAGAAAAAGAGGAGCACGCACGGCTCTAGCACATCAATATCCATTTTCATGGCATAGAAATGACCACCGGAGCACGCACGGCTCTAGGCTTGACGCCGACGGAGATTCTAGCGGCGGAGATCGGGGCGGAATTAGCGAATGTCGCAGCACTTTGCCGGATACAGATCTGCGCCACCGAGCCACCAGATCTGAGATCGGGGTCGGGCTTGAGGAGTTTGTCCATGGCGGATGGGACGGAGGACAGGAGGACGACGTGCGGGCTCTGAGGACGGCGCTCCACTGCGCCTTCGATCTCGCTGCACCCGGCTGCAGCACCAGAGCTGGAGGGAGGCACGGCCACGCCGAGGCAGCAATCGGCGTCGGATAATGAAGAGGAAGCCGGAGGTGTGACAGCCGGAGGCGTGATGGCTGAATCAGGTAGAGAGAGAGAGAGAGGGGGGGAGAGGGATTAGGGTTTTGAAAAATGAGAAAATGAAAAAGAGGAACACGATTTTCAGTTTTGTGATAATTCAAATTTGGCTGTAGGATATTTTAGTCTCAAAAACTAAAAATAGACATTATTTATCTAAATTATATTGGTGGACAAAATTTGAATTCCATTAACTTAAATAGACATATATATGCATTATCACTTTAGTAAAAAAGTCCAATTAAAATAAACAAACATAGCATAGAATAGTACTCCTTGGTCGAATCCCATTCTATCTGAATTTTGACTTGGAATTCAAATTATCAAACGGTCTTCTTTCTCCCTCCCTCACGCGAAGTGTAGGGTGATGGGAAATTCCCTTTTCCTTTTTCCCCAATTTTCAGAAAATTGTATACACCATCACCACCGCTCAATTCTTTGAAGGCGCGTTCTGCTACCACGCTCCGGAATCGAACCGGCCTTCCAAAATCAACTGATGCGGTGGCACCGGACATTGCAATTTCCGACCAGCCAAACTTCTATCACCGTCTCCATGCCTCCTCAATCAGAGCCTTCTCCGCTAGCACCGATCCGCCATTTTTTTGTTAATGTTGTCTCACTTTTCTACTCACATCCGTTAACTCTCTCTCTGCTGTTTTTCTTCCCTCTCAAAAACTCTCCATCGCCGCATGTCGTGCATTTCTCCAGCAAATGAACTTTCTTTTTCTCCTCTATTAATTTTCTTTTTGACTCTCTGGTTTAAGAAAAACAACAAATTCTCTCTGACTCTCTCTCTCTCTCCCCCTCCTTCATTCCTCGTTCCCCATTCTCCATCTACTTCAGATTGATATATGTTTCACTTTTTATTCGACGTCCCTCGGCCACGAGTCTCAAATTTTCATCAATTTCGTGCGGCGATGGCAGCCGCGGCTGCGGTGGTGATAATTAGGTCCGGCGAAGTTTTGGGTGGATGCTGAAAATATTTTTCTCGGTAATGTATTTTTCCTTCTCTCCCATTTGTAACATATCGGAAGATTACCCATCTAGATTTATAACTAAAGATTTTGATTGTATATTATCGAACTCTTTTGTTATAGATAGCACATATAAATGTTTGTTGTCTTTCAAATATAGGGCTTTCTTATGTGTTATTTTTCTTTGTATTCTGTCTGATTGTGGAGTAGTTTAGTTTCTCTGTTTATATTCAGATTTGAGTGATATCATAAGAGTAAAGAAAAGAATTTAGTCAAAACTCAACGCAATTTGATTGGAATTATGAGATTTTATCAATAGATTCGTGGGTTCATCTCCGTTTACTAAAATTTAGAATTGAGGAACCTGCATCGAATCTCGACTTTATTGGATCAATTGTACTACCTGCTAGTGGTGCCCTGTGGTTTATTGGATCATGTATTGCATGCAGACTGGAATACATGACTGCCTAAAAGATGTTTTCTCTGCCATGTTATTTTTCCCATGTTGGAGTGAACTTCTTGGTTGTTAAAACGTTTTGGTCAGTATGCTTCTACATTGTACAGCGGATGTTGATATCAACTGTTCTTTATGTCAAGGGATGAGGGTCCGAATTTGCAAAGCTCTGCCCTGTTCAATGAAACGTGGAAGTGTGTTTTAAACCTTATAATGCAGTTTTAAAAAGACTAGATATGTTCTTATGTGTCATTCCATGAAACATGGAAGAGTATGCTGATTCTTACTATTTTTCCCCTAAACAATTCATTTCAATTAAGAAACGATTCTATTCATAAGATTGATCGAGCCATTATTATTCATCTCTTACCAGATTGTTTTCTCTCTAGAAGTGCAGTTAAAGTCTATTTCTTTAACCCATCGGAAAACATGTCTGCTGTTTGTGAAGAAATTGCCATTATTGCGGTTTTATCAATAATTTCAAAGGTTTGGGATTTTTTGTACCGTTAATTATGAATTGTTGGACAGTAGCTGTTTTCGTGTCAGTGGTTTTGATATTTGATTGAACTGAATTGCTACGATGTTCCAGATGTCTGTCCAGTTATTCTTTGATCTGTGTAGTTGTTGTCTTGTTTATGTCGGGGAAGGTAACTCCGGGGAAGGTAACTCCACTTTCAAACTTTTTTCGCTTCTCCGGGGAAGGTAACTCCACCCCTGCTAAAACAGGATTTGAAGGTATGTCAAAAGTTGAAGATAGAACTGAGGATTTTAAAGATGCTGCATGCCGAGCAGCGCTGAATTTGGGATATGAAGAGGTGCTTCGCCTTTCGTATTTCATATTTTCATTTCATCATGATCTGCTGGATTGTTCTTCATTTTTGTTTTACTGGAGCATTTTAACAAGTCCATTGGAATCTCTATGCACTGTTAAAACATTTATGTTGAGTCTCTTTCATCTTGATGGTTGATTATAATTTATATATTCTGGACATTGTGGCTCTATCTTTTTCTGATTCGTGATTTTCTGGCAGTCCAAAATCGCGGCTATAATGGCATCTTTTACCATGCAATGTCTTTGGAAAGATCATCTTTCACCAAAGCTGCACTAACGGTATATTTCTTTTAAAGAGCTAGGATTCACTTCTGTGTTGAGTGTCAGTGGCATGTTTTTTTGAAGAAGTATAACTTATTGGAATTGAATTTATTTGCCAGCTTGAAAGTATTAGAGATTTAGAGCAGTTCCTCTTGAAGCATAAGAAGGATTACGTAGATGTACATCGTATCACTGAACAAGAGAGAGATATCATTGAACATGAGGTGAGATATCTTCATTCTTTTGCTTGCTTTAGACACATGTATCATTATGACATTATCTATCTATTTGAAGTACTAGTTTTAACTTTTATAACAACTGTTAAGATTGTGTTTAATTTCAATCCTTCCTTTTGAATGAATATAGAAATGATGTTAGAATTGTATTGTTAATTTGAAAGAAACCGAGACTGACATATTCTTACTGTGCAAAGCGATGCCTTTCATGCATTGATGCCATTTATATGGATTGCATATGTACCAGAACTCACCAGTTTTCGCTGGACAAGTATAGTATATTATATAGCAGTGATCTTAAATTCGGAAAAGTAAAACTCCCACATGTTGCATTTTCTGATACTTTTCAAGGATTATACATTGGCTTGGGTGTTTTGACTTAGCAAGGCAAAATATGTCACCTATCAAATCTGTCATGATATTCCTCGCATTTCATTTTATATTTGGAATATTATTTTACCGAGTAAATTCTCTGCTTAAAATTGTTGCTGGTGGAGGCATCTTAACCTTTGTCTCGCAGCTTTAACTGTACAAGTCTTCAAGAGCAATCAATCTTATAGACTCCTCGTGGCCTTTTCTTAAAAAAATTTGAAATCCTTACTCGTTTTGCTTCCACTACATACTTTATCAGGAATTCTTTATGTGTTTCTGTCCCATGGTCAGTTTCTTGTCAATTTGGAAATGAGTCTCTATTTATTTTGCTTTTTATTAGTTTCTGTGACTTAAGAGGTTTGCTGCTGCATATAGACAAACATCTTCGAATTACCAACATTTTTCGTGGGAATTCTGCATTCTGCAGGTTACAGTTTACATCAAGGCCTGCAAGGAGCAAATTGATGTTCTTAAGAATAGCATAAATGACAGGAAGCATTCAAAAGGATGCTTCTGCTAACCTTGTAACGATGCTTCTGCTAACCTTGTATGCATTCTTTGTTTATTTGTAGTGTGACAGTTTACGTTCAGTGTGAATCTGTGCTAAGAGTTGTTCTGCAATTTTTTTTGTTTTTTGTTTTGTAAGTTAAAATCTTTTTATAATTCTGTCTTTGCCCGTATTTTGTGTCTCTGTTGGTCATATGCTTAATCTTCAATCTGATTTATTGATTATACTTCCTTACTTTATGCTCTACCACCTTTTCTCAGCCTTTGCCGGGAGCACGCGGCTCTCCTCTTGAAGGTATACTGAAACCTTCAAATTTCACTTCTTTCTTATACTGTTGTAATTAGTTCATGACTTTGTTATTGATTCTATGATTTAGTTCCCCTATCTGTCAATTTCAATCTTCATGTTGTGAGTAGGTGTTTTTAGATTCTAGGTTGTAAATCGATTTCTGTTCTTGCTTGATGTGGTTTTGCAGCTTATAGAGATGTGTATATATTTTGGCTGTATTCCCTTTTTTCCAGTTTGATGCCTTTGAGTTTCGATTGTGGTTGCTTGGAATGATTTATGTTCTACAAACACTATACTGCTGTAGGTGGATGATGTTATTGAAAAGTAGTGATGATTTATTATATCTGAAGCCTTTTTTCAGGTTCTTGTTTCTTATTCTTTGTTACAGTTTTATAACATTGAATGAAGGATTTGAATTCTTATCTTTGGTGTTTGGAACATTGATTAGGGTAGCTCGTGGCTGAACTGCAAAGCTCTCAAATGAGGGCTTGCAGCTTCTCCTCTCCGGTTCCCTTTAAAAATTCCATCTTTCTTTCTTGTATGCTTTTGCTTCTTCTTTTTTTCTCTTCTGCCTTAGCTCAGTTTCATTGAGCGTGTTGTCCTTTGTATGTGGTATTTTGCAGAGAATGAATTGAAGGAGTGAGATAATATAAAGGGTGCAGGAGGTGGTTCAAAGGGACTATTGAAGCTGAAAACTGAGATGGAAGCTTTGGGAGAGCGTTTAACCACTCTAGAGGACACCGTTTGCCGTCCTATTCACCCATCGGATTCTTGATAGCTTGTTCAGGGCAGTTTCTCTTTGCCTTTTCATTTTTTTTATTTTTTTATGTTTTTTTATTTTTTGTTTGTTTCAGTTTATGTCTTTGTTGCATAGTTTTATGTGTTGTTTTCTTTGTGTTGCCTAAGTGGGTGATGTTTAGGTTTGTTCATTTTAGCTTGATTATGCTTATTTATTTATTTTTTTATAAAAAAAAGAAAAAAAAAAGAACTTGTCTTGTTTTATCGAGTCTTGGCAGTTTTTGCAACAAGTAAGTTGAATAGGAGAGATTAGGATTGACTGTTGGTGGTGTGCTTGGTTGAATTCTTTCATGAAGAATAGTATGTTATTTGCCTAGATGATTTCTTGGATGAGAAAACTTGATGCAATGTTGATCAAAAATGAAAACTTACATAAATGGTGAGATTTGAGCCTTGAGCAAATATATAAAAATGCTCCTCGTTTCTTTGTTGAGAGTGTTTGCGTAGTCTTGATTGCTCGATATTTGGTTTGCCCTATTGCCATAATTGAAGCTACTTTATGTTATTTTTGCACAAAAATGATTTAGGCACTTAGGATTTACCCCTTTTGGCTTGATAAATTTCCTAACCTATACATATTCCCTTAGTTTATCCATTTGAGCCTTAATCTCCTGTTTTTTTTTTCTTAATTTAAGCCACCTAAATGGAAGCCTTTTAGCCTTTTTAGCCTTTTTTTTGTCCCACTGAATTGTGCAAGTTATTGAGGTATATGAGATGAAGGAAAACAGTGGGAATGCTTGATTATCTCTTTGGTGGTTGTTTTTGAGTGAAGAAGGAAAGCAGAGGGGGTCTTGTCGGTCGTGTGGGGACTGGGGAGGGGGTCTTGCAAGTTATTGAGGTATATGATTGCCTAAAAAAAAAAAGGAAGAAGAAGAAAAAAGAGAAAGGACTGATCAGAAGACGATAACAAAAGAAAAATAAATGAATGAGGAAAGGTAAAGAATGATGAAAAAAAAGGAAAAAAAGATAAAGGAAGGGAAAACTGATCAGAAAAGCATAAAAAAGGGGTGAAGATCTGAGATATAAAAAGAGAGAAAACAAGAATGTTGGTTGATGATTAAAATGGCTGAAAATAGTGATTAGAAGTTATTTTGGGAGTTTGTGATGAAGGAAAACAGTTGGAGTGTTTGATTATTTCCTTGGTGGTTGCTTTTGAGGGAAGAAGGAAAGCAGAGGGGTTCTTGCAAGTTATTGAGGTATATGAGATGAAGGAAAACACTGAGAATGCTTGATTGTCACTTTGGTGGTTGTTTTGAGTGAAGAAGGAAAGCAGAGGGGGTCTTGTCGGTCAGAGGGGGTCTTGCAAGTTATTGAGGTATATGATTGCTTAAAAAAAAAAGAAAAAAGAAGAAAAAAGAGAAAGGACTGATCAGAAGATGATAACAAAAGGGAAAAAAAATGAATGAGGAAAGGTGAAGAATGATGAAAAAAAAAGGAAAAAAAGGAAAAAAAAAGAAAAAAAAAGGAAAAAAGAAAAAGAATGGAAAAAAAATAATGAAAAAGGAAGGGAAAAATGATCAGAAAAGCATAAAAGGGGGTGAAGATCTGAGATGATAAAAGGAGAGAAAACAAGAATGGTGGTTGAGGATTAGAATGGCTGAAAATAGTGATGAGAAGTTGTTTTGGAATGAAGGAAAACAGTGGGAATGTTTGATTTTTTCTTTGGTGGTTGTTTTTCAGTGAAGAAGGAAAGAATAGGGATGAAGATCTGCCAATGATAAAAGGAGAGAAAACAAGAATGTTGGTTGAGGATTAGAATGGCTCAAAATAGTGATAAGAAGCTGTTTTGGGAGTTTGGGATGATGGCTCATGCTTTTAATAGCTTGCATATTTTCAGTTTACGAGCCTATTCTTGTAACCATTTGCTTTTATCTACCTATGCACCCTAGCCCCATTACAACCCTATTAAAAGACCTAATGATCTGTGCATTAATTTCATTCCTTTTGTGGTGGAAATATTGACATATGGGCAAACTATGATGGAGAGTTTTTAAGCTATGATTGAGAGTTCTAAATCTATCCCTATTTCTTTTTGAGAGACATGGAGTGAACTTGGTGAGGTTTGGATTGGCTGTGCATGATATTTTGACTTGAATGATGGGCATTTACATATTGTTTTGATTGGAAGAAGGGTTAGTGGTTTGAATGGTTGTGTCCTAGTCTTGACTATGATTCTTGTTTGTTGAAGAACTGCTGAGCTCATGTGGTGTTTTGTGTGTCAGTTTTGTTATCTTTGTTTGTAGTTTTTAATTTTAGTTAAGCTCGAGGGCGAGCATTGTTTAAGTGCGGGGGAGTTTGAAATGGGCGTTCAACTTGTGATGCAGCTCGAGGTTTAATTGGTTATCTTAATGGCTTAATGCATCTGATATGGAATCTGCCATGGATCTTGTGATGCATATCTACTAACTTATTAGTGAATTGATGATGATAGTGATGGCCCTAGATTGTGTTTGCATATACTTTTTAAGTAAAAAAATTGTTGCATTGCAGTCCCTAACGCTTTCCCTTTGACAGCAGTAGTTATCTGCATATGTTTGCTTTGGATTTAAGTAGCTGATTGCATGTCTGCTTTGTTTTAGAAATGTATATGTTGGAGACCTGGTAGTGCAGAAGGATCCCATGAACTCAGAAAAGTATCTCGTTCTGAGGTTAGCTGCCATTGAAGGACACGAGATAGCTTCCACTGATGAAAAGGATGAACCTTTCGTTCTTGAAAACATTGAGTGCTCGGTTCTAGCTGAAGATGATGACCTAAAACCCAAGGTATACACTGCTTATGCTTGAGTATTTCTCTTCAGTCGATTCATATACTTGATTATGAGCAGTTGTCATCTTTGAACTACTCAGGTTGATTTAGCTCTTTGACCCTTCATAATGAAATAGATACTACATTGAAGTGTACAGTTGTTCGAATACATGATAATTTAGAATGTACATTTTATGCACTAAAAACTTTCTCCATGGATCTATTAAAAAGGTTTCGCAATGTCACGTGCTCAAGTTGCACACAGTTTGTTAAGTTAATTCGTTCAGGGTAATTATGTTAATGTTAGAATGACACAATTATTCTAGTATTGTACTTATCCTATACGAGAAAGCAGATATTGGTGCTTACTTTCATTTCTATCCATTTGCTGGAAATTATGTTTGTGGCAGGGTTCCCATGATAGTCGAACATTTGGTCCAGTTGCTATGAAATATGAATGGCATAGTTGGTAGAGCTATATATTGTCTTAAGAATGATGTAAATCATGGGCCTGTGGATACCAGGTTAGATTTTTTTTGCTATACAAATTCTAGCAATTATGGCTCTGGTTGTGAATCACGACTAATAATAATGTTGCTTTTTCAGCCATCTCAGCTTAAGCGAGGATTCTCCTGTAGTGGCATTGGAACTTCATGTTGATGAGATGAAGAAGAATAACAAACAGTAGATTCACAGAAGAATATTACATGGACTTTTCTCAAGTTCGGCCCAAAATAAATGTGGTAAATTGTCTGAACATTCATCTTTTTAAGGGATGGTAGCTTGTTGAGTTATTTCCTGGAAAGTATTTTGATCTTTGTATCTTTGGTTCTTCATGAAATTGCAATAAGCACGATATTCATCATTCAGTTCACACGCAATGATGGCTGGCTAATATATTATTGTGTCTTTAATAAAACTTCTAACTTGCTGTTTTCACCATTGCTAGGGATTTAACTTAAAGCAACTATTGTTATTATTATCAGTTATTTGAAATGCAAACATTTTCTTCGTTGAGAGGGGCAATTCGTTGAACTGGGTGTGCCTCATTTTCTGGTATCCTCTGAAACCATTTTTCATATGTGCAAGTGTTTAAAGTGGCATAATAGAATACGTTAACACCATTGTGAACATCATATGTGTACTACTTATCTTTCATCAGGTTAGACCTTCAGACCCCCTTTGGCGACAACAAAGCTTATAATATGATGATCTGTCATCTGTTATTTTCCTTGTCTTATGTGATTGCAGACCCATGGACGCGTGGATGCTAAAAAGCTTTGGTACTATTCTGAAAACTCTTGTCGTGGGAAAGCTGATATTTCTGTATCAGAATAAATGGGAAGAGGTTCCTCCAACACGAGGGACTCAAGGCGGAACTTTTCTTTTTCGGAGAATACCAGATGCATATCCAACGTATGGCTTTCAATTTTCAAGAGTTATTCAATAGAAAACAACTCTATTTTGATACCTCTAAGTTGGGTCTTGGGAAAATCTTTGTTTTTCTGCTTTCAAGTAGTTTGAGCAAAGTTGTATTCACTATAATTAATTTGATTATTTAATACTTTTTTGAGAGAAGTATTCACAAAATTTAGCGCTTTAATTAAATCTCTTCTTATCAACCCTTACTTGATTGGAGGCTAGAAGGAAATACTTACTACTGAACGATGGGTGCTATGTCTGCTAGCTATATAATATGCACACCATTAGTTATATATATGTATGCATACATACACACAAGGGGAGATATATGAGTTTGACAGCAGAAATTATATGCCTATGTTTGCTTTGGAGTTGAGTAACTGATTGCATGTGTGGTTTGTTTTAGAAATGTATATGTTGGAGACCTGGTAGTGCTGAAGGACCCTATGAATTCAGAGAAGTATCTCGTGCGGAGGTTATCTACCAATGAGGGACACGAGATGGCTTCCATTGATGAAAACGATGAACCTTTTGTTCTTGAAAATAATGAGTGCCGGGTTCTAGCTGAAGATGATGACCTAAAACCAAGGTATACGCTGCTTATGCTCGAGTATTTTTCTTCAGTCTATCCCTATAGTGTTTCCTAGCGAGATATAACCCCTTCCATTTGTAACTTTTGTGTCCCATGTTCCGTTGTAATCCTGTTCCAGTGTAGAGCCAAAAAGATCTTGATTACGAGCAGTTGTCATCTTTGAACTACTCATGTTGATGTTAGCTCTTTGACCCTTCATGATGAAATACTACACTACTCCATTGAAGTACACAGTTGTTAGAAAACTTGATAAGAATGTACATTTTATGCACTAAAAACTTTCTCCGTGGATCTATTAAAAATGTTAAAGATCCTAGAGAAAATGAATTCGCAACGTCAAGTGTTCAAGTTACACACAGTTTGTTAATTCGTTCAGGGTAATTATGTTAATGTTAGAATGACAAAATTTTTCTTTTATGGTACTTATCCTATATGAGAAAGCAGATATTGGTGCTTACTTTCATTTCTATCCATTTGCTGGAAATTATTTTTGTGGCAGGACTCCCATGACAGTCGAACATTTGGTCCAGTTGCTATGAAATATGAATGGCATAGTTGGTAGAGCTATATATTGCGATCATGGGCCTGTGGATAACAGGTTAGATTTTTTCTCTCTATACTAATTCTAGCAATCATGGCTCTGGTGGTGAATCACGACTAATAATCATGCTGCTTTTTCAGCCATCTCAGCGTAAGCGAGGATTCTCCTCTCTTCTACTGACGATGGAACTTGATGTTGATGAGAATAACATAGAGTAGATTCACAGAAGAATCCGTCATGGACTTTTCTCAAGTTCAACCCAATATAAATGTGGTACATTGACTGAACATTCATCTTCTAAAATGCTTGTTGAGTTATTTCCTGGAAAGTATTTTGATCTGTGTATCTTCGGTTCTTCGTGAAATTGCATTAAGCATGGTATTCATCATTCAGTTCACAGGCGATAATGGCTAATTTATTAGTATGTCTTTCATAAAACATCTGACTTGCTGTTTTCACCATTGTTGGGATTTAACTAAAAGCAGCGACCATTATAAGTAGTGTGATTGTTTATGTCTTTCATAAAACATCTGACTTGCTGTTTTCACCATTGTTGGGATTTAACTAAAAGCAGCGACCATTATAAGTAGTGTGATTGTTTATGCTCAATGTGATTTTGTGCTAAAAGTTCTTCTGCAATTCTGCTAATCATGTATGATTTCTTTGTTTATATGTAGTGTGATTGTTTATGTTTAATGTGATTTTTTGCTAAGAGTTTTGTTGCAATTCATGCTATTTCCTGTTCCTTAAATTAAATCTTTTTATAATTCTGTCTTTGCCTGTATTCTGTGTCTCTGTTGGTTCTGTGCTTAATCTTCAATCCAGTTTACTAATTCTTTTACTTTATGCTCTTCCTCCTTTATTCAATTTTTTCGTGTCTATTTGATGATGGTGCTTCTGTAGTACAGTACTTGTTTGAATACTATTTTTGAATTCTTCTTTGTCATGAATTGCTTTGATAATATATTTCGTTGCCCCTCATTATGTTGCGTTTAGTTTTCAATTTGATTGTCATTCAATTTGGCGCTGACTGGATTTGTGGATTTCTTATGTTTGAATTGAACTTGTGTTTGCTCCTTATTTATGTTCAAAATATTGTTTGAATAAGATGCCACTGTTGTCTTCGCTTCCTTACATTTTCTTTACTTTCATGTTGAATGTGTGGTGAGGATTCTTCTGTATTTTCCTGTCTGTGTAGTGTTTGAGTTGTGTTTCTTATCTTTGCCTTGCTTTCTTTGTGTTTATCTATTGTTTGGGGTTTTGTGTTGCCATCCAACAACGCTGCTTCTGCTAACCTTGTATGTATTCTTTGTTTATTTGTAGTGTGAAGTTCAATGTGATTTTGTGCTAAGAGTTCTTCTGCAATTCTTTTTTGTTTTTTGTTTTGTAAGTTAAAATCTTTTTATAATTCTGTCTTTGCCCGTATTTTGTGTCTCTGTTGGTCATATGCTTAATCTTCAATCTGATTTATTGATTATACTTCCTTACTTTAAGCTCTACTTCCTCTGTTGATTTTTTCGTGCCTATATGATGATGGTGCTTCTGGGTATTTGTTTGAACACTTTTCTGAATTTGTCTTTTTCTATTTCTATGGGTTGCGAGGAATGGTTTGATAATATTTTATTTGCCCTTCATTAATTATGTTGTCTTTAGTTTTCCGTTCGTTTGCAATTCAATTTGGCGCTGATGGGATTTATGGAGTTTTTGTGTTTGAATTGAACTTGTGTTTGCTCCTTATTTGTGTTCAAAATATGGATTGAATATTAGATGCCATTGTCTTTGTTTTTTTACATTTTTTTCACTTTCATGATGAATGTGTGGTGAAGCTTCTTTTTCATTTTCCATTCTGTGTGGTGTTTGACATTTTTTTTCTTGATAAATTGGTCTGTCTTCTTTACTTTGTGTCTATCCATTCTTCTAAAATATCACACAAGCACCAGATATGCGATACGTACTAGATACGTATATATATACGCGTATACGCCCAATACGCGTATCATATATATATATATATATATATATATATGATACGCGTATTGGGTGTGTCTGTCTCAAGAATCTGATGCGTTTAGGCACGTTTGAGGTTTTTTTTAATAATTTTATATTTTGGTTTTTTTATTATTTTCTTTATATATTGACATAAATTTTAAACTCACTACAAAACAATTATAGAATTTAATTTATGGAGTTTGATTGAAATTTTTATTTAAATTGACATTTATAATGTACTACTAGTATTTAATTTATGAATTTTATTTTTATAAAATCATTGATATATCTAATAAAATATAAATATATAGATGTATCTTTGATGAATCGCACCTTAAAATTTTTAAAAATCCGTATCCTCATATCCGAATCATATTGCTCCCGCACCTGCACTCGCACCCGCACCCGCGCATCCATGCAACATAGATTTTGTGTTTCCATCCAACGTTACGATGCTTTTGCTGATTTTGTATGAAGTCTTTATTGTATTGTTCTTTGTTTATTTCTAGTTGATCTCATTTACGTTCTATGTGATCTTTTGTTGAGAGTTATTCAGCAACTCTTTGTGTTTTTATTCTTGAAGTTAAATTATATATGTGCCCTTAATAGATGTAGTTTTCATTTCTAACTCCCGCCATGCAGAAGTTTATCTATAAATAGCATGACAAATATTCCGTAAAAATATACTATAGTTTCTATTTTATATTATAAAATCAATAAAAGAAAATTTAATTATATATATTTGTGAACAATCGTATGTTGTGTATGTATGTATCTAAGCTTCATAGATTAATTTTAAGATGTATTTTAAAGTGGTAGAATAAAATATTGCTTGTGTTTGGTTGAAATAAATGAATTGAAATTGATACAATTTTGATTTATGTGACCTAGAAAAAATTAAACATAATGAGGCTCACATTTTAATATTTTTGGAAGGAAAACTTGGAATGACTATTTTACTTTAGTATAATATATAGTATATAGATTCATGGAGTGTTTGTTTTGTTTATTACGGTGTGACTTTTTCAGTATTCAACGTAATCATGCGATGAGAATTTTTCAGGGTTTTTTTTTTTTTTTTTTTTTTTTTTTCCTCCCTTGTTTTTATACTTTTAGTTGAATATTTTCATGTTTTTTTCTTTGCCCTCCGTTTTGTTCTACCTTCTCCATTAGGTTGGTGCTCAATTCACAATTTGATTTGCCAACGATTATTCCTCGTCATTTGGTTTATTATTATTATTATTATTATTATTATTATTATTATTATTATTATTATTATTATTATTATTATTATTATTATTATTATTATTATTGCTTTCTTTTTTATGTTCTAAATCTTTTCTAAATTAGTTGCTTATCTCTGATTTTTTTTTTTCACTTTCGTGTTGAATGTTGAATTCGTGTTTTGTTTTTCTTTTTTGTATTTTTCTTTTATTTGAGTGTAATCATTTACGATCATTGTGATTTTTTGTTGAGAGTTTCTCCGTATTTTTTTTTTAATTCTTAGCAACTCTCCGTGTTTTTTTAATTCTTTGACTTAAATTACATCTTTGCCCTTGGTTGTGTTCTAATGTCTTTGAACTTTGTGATTTAATTGATTTATTTCGATTTCATGGTGATGATTCTTGTATAATTTTTCCTATATTTATGTTATATATTTACCTGTATTTATTATTATTATTCCCCCCGTCCCCTATATATATGTGCAGAGAGAAACGGCACGCGTTTAAGACAAAGTTGGTGTAAAGTAAGAAAAGTAGGTAGACAGTGGGAAAAGTAATAATAAAGTGAGAGTGAATAAATAATTTTTGTAAGAGAATCTTTTTAATTATGGAATGCATATATATGGGGGACGTCCCAAACGGGTAATAAGCACACATACATGGGGGATGGGGGGTGTAATAAATTAAAGTGTTAAAGTGTTAAAGTGGAATAATTATGGGCTTATCTAATATTTTTAATAGTATTAAAGTGTTAAAGTGTTAAAAAGTAGAGTGATAAAGTGTTAAAGTGATTGTGGGGCCTACATCTTAAAATGGAAAGGTTCAGTAAATGGAGGACGTCCCAATATAGTAATAGTGTCAGTAAATAGAGGACAGAGAGATTATTATTATTATTATTATTATTATTATTATTATTATTATTATTATTATTATTATTATTATTATTATTATTATTATTATTATTGTTGTTGTTGTTGTTGTTGTTGTTGTCTGAATTGTTGCTTGTTTATGTTTCTCTATGACTACATCTTACTTTCATATCGATTTAATTTGTATGAATTCTTTGTTGTGATCTTTTACGTTTGATGTGATTTTTTGTTGAGAATTATTAAGCAACTCTTCGTGTTTTTTGTTCTTTGAGTTAAATTATATCTTTGTCTTTCGTTGTGTTAGCATGTCTTTGAACTTTGCGATTTGATTTATTTATTTTTCATTTCGATTTCTTGGTGTGATTCTTGTATAATTTTTCCTGTATTTTTTGCTAATTTGTATGAATTCTTAGTTGTATTTGAGTGTGTGATCGCTCTACTTTTTAAAGGTAGAGGATGCAATGATAATCGATTTAGTATAATCGAGTCGAATCCACAAGGAATGTTTTGGCGTATGAATTTCAAACAGTAACCTAGTTACCTAATCACTATTCAAGCTATCAACTAACATATTTTTGTGTTTTTGATTAACTAAGGAAAAAAGGAAAGTAATTAACAAACTTAAAGTTCAACTAAACAAGCAACAAGTATTCAAATGACAAAAACTCAATAGGAAATGAAAGTGACTCCAATTATACTTCAATTAGGTTTAGGTGATAGGGATGTAGGACATTAACTAGAATTAGTCATTTTAATCCAATTTTATGTGGGAAACCTCCTAAGTATGATTCATTCAATGCTCATTGCAACTAAATCAAGTGGATTAATGAAGTACCTAATTCCGACTAGGACATCAAGTAAATCATTAACTCCCAATAGATTATGGAGTTCTTTAGCCCTACTATCTCTAGCATGCAAATCTCTTGTGTCCTAGCATTTAATCCAAGCCTCCTAAGCATTAGATCAAACACTTGATATGCAACTATGGTGATCAAGCATAATTACATAATAAAACATAGCCCCAAGAGAAATGAACATGAAATTAGAAGGTAAATTCATAGATCAAAGCCTAATCTCATCACTTATCCCTAATCTACATAAAATTAGAATCACAAAGGAAATTAGCTAGACATGATTAGAACAATTGAACCATGCAAAATGTATAAAACCATAATCAAAAGATAGAGAATTCAAAATAGAACAAAATAGTAGAATGATCTTCAAATCTTCAAAGTAAATCTTCAACAATTGATGAAAATACCAAAGTAGAAAGAGGGAAATATAATTAGGGTTCTAGAGAATATATTCAAGCTAAAGATATCTAATTGGGTAAGATCTAAAGGTTAAATACATTAAAATTGAGTTTTGGGTCGAGTTAGACCGAGTTGGTCGAACCAAACTCGGTCAAGAAGTATAACGGCGTTTTGATCGGCGGTTTGCCAAACCACCATTCAAACCGCCAAGGAGACGCCGTTCATGCTGCAATCCGGCCACCTAATCGGTGCGGTCTGACAGACCGCCGTTCAACCGCCAAGGAGACCGCCGTTCATGCTGCAATCTTCCCTTCCCGGTCCGGTTCTTCTCCTTCTTCGGTTCTTTCTTTCCTCCTATCGAATCGGCTTTCCAACTCCGGTTTCCACCTCTTGAAACTCGATTCTTCCTCATTTCCAGCCCTCGATCCTTAGATACTTCAATGCCCTTTCCAATTCCTATAAAAATAGATCGAAAATCGAGAGAAAACGAGAAAAGTATAAAATATGCTACAAGTTAAGAAACCCTAGTATTTCTAACATTTCAATGCCAAATTCTAGCTTCAAACACATATAAAATATACTCAACATGCACATAAAATACGTGTTAATCAGTGTGATCTTTTACGTTCAATGTGATTTTTTGTTGAGAGTTATTCAACAACTCTGTGTTTTTTTTGTTCTTTGTGCTTAAAGCGTAGCCAATTTTTTCTCCATCGTGTACTTCACAATAATATTGGAACATTGTACATATATTTTTTTTAATTAATCAACAACATAACATTTAAAATGATACCAACGCATCGCGTGGGTAAATATCTAGTAACAATAACATCAACAACAACAAACGAAAGTAAAAAAGAAGTCACAGAGAGTAACATGGGCATGTAACTAATTTAGAAAAAATTAAAACACAAATAAGAAACAAAACACGAGTTCAATCAAAGCAAAAGAATTACATTAGTTACAAAATCACTAAAATGAATGTACGAGGAAAAATTATCGGCAAATCAAATTGAGGATTGAGCACCAACCTAACGGAGAAGCCAGAAAAAATCAGAGAGCAAAGAAAAAATGACTCCCTCCGTCTCATGCTAGACGACACATTTGTTTTCGGCACAGGAATTAAAGAGCTTTTGTTAGGGATATTCAGTATAGGTGATTAATAATATTTCAATTATATTATCTTCAATTTTTTCATATTTTTTCATTTTGTACAAAATGTAAGTTGTGGTGGTGGCCGGCGGTGGCAATGATCGTGTTTACCTAAGTCGCTGGCGGTGGTGGTGGTGGTGGTGGCCGGGGCCGGCAAGAGGAGAGGAGAACGAAGAGTGAAGGCGGCGACGGCAAGGGTGAAGGTGGAGGAGGAGGCGCCGCCGGAGGAGGAGGATCTTAAGATTTATTTGTAGGGTTATTATTTAATCCCAACGTTTCAACTTTTTTATAATAGTCTCCCAACGTTTCAAAATTTGCAATAATATCCTAACATATACAATAATTTTTGCAATAATATCCTAACGTTTCAAAAATTGCCATAACAAAATTATGATCACAAAATTAACATTCTTTTGATTAATATCCACCATCACATAATTATGATCACAAGGTTAGAATAGTATAGGCATAGCAAAATAAAGAAAAAGAAATTAAGATTTGAACTATCATGTAAATTGATCCAAGAATGGCATATGAAAATGAAAAGTATACCTCTCTTTTTTCTACATCTTATTTCTCCCCTACTGGATGCATAACAATTTTTTCTCTAGAACATTATAATATTTATGATTGATAATCTATACAATAGTAAACAAGTGAAGGAAGCATGCATGGAGGAAAAGGGGTTTCACACAACAACAAAACCTCTATGTTGCATAACACGACTCCAAATCATAACCTTTAATTTTCAAGTAGTGAGCAAACCAACTCCACATGATATTGTGCAGAACATGAACCCGGCCGAATATAGACAAGAAACTACTATAATTCTTGCATCATCAAAAAGCTCATCAAAAAGTTGGAACTGTCGGGGGCTTGGGAACCGACCGACAGTTCAGGAACTCCAACGCAATATCCAGGAGAAAGATCCCACTTTGGTTTTCCTTATGGAAACAAAGTTGAAGAATGCTGAATTTAGTAATATTTTGTCTACTTCGGGTTTTACTGAAAAATTTATTGTTGATTGTGATATGGAGAATGGTGGAAGACGAGGTGGGCTTGCTTTATTGTGGAAGGAGGAAAGTAACATCAACATCACCTCAAGCTCACTTCACCACATCGAAGCAAAAATCAAAACAGAAGATTTGAGGGACGAATGGTGTTTCACTGGGATTTACGGATGGCCGGAAGATCAAAATAAGGAACGCACTTGGACATTGTTAAGAGACATCTCGAGATCACAACACAATGCATGGCTGTGTGTGGGCGACTGGAACCAAACCCTCTTTCATTTTGAGAAAAAAGGAGGTGCTCCTAGTGACTTCAATAGAATGAATGCCTTCCGCGAAGCTATTGCTGATTGTGGTCTTGAAGATTTAGGATACAAGGGATCTGCTTTCACATGGCACAATCGTCAAATTGGAGATGGCTATATCCAAGAGAGACTCGACAGATGCCTGGCTAATGAGAAGTGGATGGAATGTTTTCCAGACTCCCAAGTTGAACACATGGTTAGAATTGAATCAGACCACTGCCCTATCTGGATAAGCTGGAGATCCAACCTTTCAAGTAAAAGAATTAAGCGCAAAAACTATCGATTTGAGGCGATGTGGCTCCAAGATGAAACTTGTGGACATGTTGTTCAAGACGGATGGCGCCCATCCCCTGATTTACAGTGCCCGAAGGAGTTTATGAAAACTCTGAAGGGAATTGCTTATGATCTCAAGCACTAGGAAATTGTTCATTTTGGAAACATCACTCGAAAGATTAAAGAATTGAGAAAAGATCTCCATCAGCTTCAAAAGGATCCAAGGGCGCATAATCTTCGAGCGCGAATGAAAGAAATTGAGGATGAACTACACAGCCTCTTTAAGAAGGAAGAGACAATGTGGCACCAGCGATCGAGAACTAATTGGATCAGAGATGGAGATAAAAATACTTATTTCTTCCATCGAACTGCCACAGGAAGGAAAAAAAGGAACAATATTTCTCGAATTAGAGACAATGAAGGGATATGGCGAAATAAAGCTGAAGAGATTGAGACCACATTTGTTGATTATTTTAGAAATCTCTTTTCCAAAGGGAACACATATGGGGTGGAATCTGTGCTCGAGGCCGTGACCCCTAAAGCAACTCCGGAAATCAACGAGCAGCTAGACAAGATGTTTACCCCGGAGGAAGTGGCGGAGGCGCTGGCCCAGATGCATCCCCTTAAAGCTCCCGGTCCTGATGGTACTCCTGCCATTTTTTATTCTAAATTCTGGTCTATTGTGCGTAACAATGTTCTTGGTGTTGTGCTTAATATTCTCAATAATGGTGCCTCTCCTCAAGAGCTGAATCACACACACATTGCCCTTATACCCAAGAAAAGGTGCCCTGAAAACCCCAAAGATTTTTGCCCCATTAGCTTGTGTAATGTTATCATTAAAATTGTCACTAAAACCATTGCTAACAGACTTAAACCTGTCCTTCCCAATCTTATTAGTGATACTCAATCTGCTTTTGTCCCTGGTAGATTAATCTCTGATAACTCCTTATTGGCTTTCGAATTGTTTCATGCTATGAAGAATAATTCCTCCAAAAAAGCTAGGTCGTTTGCTCTGAAGCTTGATATGAGTAAAGCTTATGATCGTGTCGAGTGGTCCTTTTTAAAATGCATTCTCCTTCGCACTGGGTTGAGCCCTACTTTTGTCGGCCTTATTATGAGATGTGTTTCTTCTGTCTCTTACGCTGTTCTTGTCAATGGTTGTCCATCTCACATTTTTTTCCCGTCTAGGGGTCTTCGACAAGGGGACCCTTTATCGCCTTATTTATTTCTTTTCTGTGCAGAAGGTTTCTCAGCGCTGCTTAAACAAGCTGAAATGGCAAACTTAATTCATGGAGCCCGCCTCTGCCGTAGAGCACCCACTGTCTCACACCTCTTTTTTGCTAATGATAGTATTATTTTGGAAGGGCCACGATCAATGAATTTCAGCAAACACTCCTGGTCATAAAAAAATATTGTGATGCATCTGGACAACTTGTTAATTTTGAGAAATCTGAAGTGGTCTTTAGCAAAGGAGTTTCAGAGGAATTAACTTCAAGCATAACTCAGGAAACAGAAATCAAAGCAGTCCAAAAAATTGCAGTCTACTTGGGAATGCCAGCGCATGTTGGAAGGTCAAAGAAGTCTTTGTTTGTTGCTGTGGAAGATCGAGTGGCGAAAAAATTAAAGAATTGGAAAGCAAGATCTCTCTCGATTGCGGGAAAAATGATCCTCATTAAGTCTGTTGCGCAGGCCATCCCAACTTACCTTATGAGTTGTTTGCTCATCCCATCAGGTACCTGCCAAAAACTTAACTCTCTTGTATCAAACTTCTGGTGGGGACAGAGAAACTCTGAACGCCGTATTCATTGGGTTTCGTGGGATCGTGTGTGTCAACCAAAAAATAGAGGTGGGCTTGGATTTCGAGATTTCAGCTCTTTCAATATTGCTCTCCTTGCTAAACAAAGTTGGCGCATCCTTACCCAAGGAGAAAGCATTCTCACCAAATCTCTCCAAGCCAAATACTTCCCAAGGATTTCTTTTATGGAAGCCAAACTAGGATATAACCCCAGTTATGTGTGGAGAAGCATCCTCGCAGGACGAGAGCTTATTTCCCAAGGAGTTCGATGGAATGTCAGAAATGGAAGATCAATCAGTATCTGGACTGACCCGTGGGTGCCCAATATCCCAAATTTTAGAGTCCTGAGACCTCCTAATGCCCTTTCTCATATCTGTATGGTCTCCGAACTCATCGTTGCTTGGTCCTGGAAAAAAGATCTTGTTCGTTCTCTTTTTCCGGAAGAAGTTTCAAAAAATATTCTCACAATTCCTCTAGCTGATTCGGAGAGAAATGACTGCCTTATGTGGGATTTGTCCAAGGATGGTAAGTATTCTGTTAAGTCGGGCTATCGGTTGGCAATGAGCATGAAAGATGTTGCATCATCGAATCCCTCAACGTTGAATCTTAGTCCGACTTATTGGAATTGGATATGGAAAATACAAATCCCCCCCAAAATTCAGATGTTTATTTGGAAATGCATGAAACAAATCATCCCAACTAGAGTTGCCCTGGGGAAAAGAGGGGTGACAATCGATCCCACATGCCCAAGATGTGGACTGGAACCTGAATCAGACTCACATATTTTTCGGGACTGCGAATGGTCGACTAATTTCTGGAAGGCGTGCGTGCTGCATCTTGATCCTCAACAAACACCTCAAAATGTCCCTCTGACTGACTGGATCTTGTCCATCACTAGAAACAAAAGTGCTGATTTCATCCAGCTTTTTGCCATCCATCTTTGGATCATTTGGCGAGCAAGGAACTCTCTGATCTTCGAGAACAAGACTATGGATCAACAAACATGCTTTCGGATTGCCGTCTCCATCCACCAAGAATATAGCTCAAGTCTCGCCTACCGGCGCCACACTCACCAATCCTCAGACAGGGAGAATACATGGATTCCCCCTCCACCAGGTACTATCAAGCTTAATTTTGATGCTTCTATTCAAGAAGGTTTAGGAGCTGGTTTGGGTGGTATTTTCCGTAATGATAAAGGTGAGGGAATTTTGGCATTTGCTTCTAAGAGAGAGAGTCATGGGGATATTCCAACAGCAGAGGCCTTAGCTTGCTTGGAGGGAGTTCGCATTGCTCAAGAGAAAAAGTTTACAAAACTTGCTATTGAATCTGATTGCCTCCAACTTGTCCGAGGACTCCAACAGATTTCACAACCACCTTCATATCTGGGCAATATTATATCATCTATCCAGGATCTCTTCCACTGCTTTGATCATATCGAATTTGGATGGGTGCGGCGCTCAGCTAACACTTTGGCTCACAATATGGCACGTTTTGCTTTTGATTCGTCATGTCCTAGGTCATTTGTTGGACCAACACCTTTTCAATTTATGCATATTGTACAAACTGAAGCTCTGCTCTCTTAATTTTCAATGGAATTTCCCCCTTCTCAAAAAAAAAAAAAAAAAAAAAAAAAAAAAGAAGCTCAACACTCATATATATGCGTCCTTGCAAATTGTTTAGTAGAGAGAAAAAAATAAAGTGTTCGTCATTCATTTTGTGTTCCAAGCAAACATCACATAGTCATGCAAAATTTGGCAAGATCGGAGCTTCAGAATAGGGCAATCAACTATGGAGAAAGAGTGTATATCAAGTGCTTCTTTTCCTAGTCTGAACTTGGATCAAGAAAGTTGATTTCTGTGGTGGAAGATGGAAAAAGTATTTTTCTCTTCCATTGGATGCATAATGATTTTTTGCTAGAACACTAACATATACTCCCTCCGTCTCACCTTAAATAACCCTTTTTATTAAAATATACCTCATATATGAATAAAAGAGGGGTCATTTAGGGGTGAGACAAAGGGAGTATATCTAACTGTTTCACAGTAAACATAACCGAAAAAAGACAATAAAAAATTCAAACGTAAACACCTTAACACTATCAGCTGGAGCAAGATACAAAAAAGGCCATTAGCATGCCAAATTTTCTTATTGCAAAAAAATGATTTAAATAATAATTAAAAATAATAAAAATATGAATGATTATCAAAAAGTCACCAAGAAATGGACCTCTTAGAAATCTCCAAGTTTTTTCTCGAGTCAGCAAATCTCAATCTCCGAAGCAGCTACATTCTCCAAACTGCAATAACATATACATACATTATACATATGACACAATAGTTGTATCAGAGAAGCAGAAATAGAATCACATAAGAAAATCTCAAACACAGTATGTGTGTCGGAGCTACAAATAAAATCAAATCTCGCAGAAGCTTATATCTTCATTATTTCTCATCAAAAAATCATAATTCAAATGAAATTTTTAGATTATAATATGATCTTAAAATAATCCAATGCATGGTTGATGGCAGTGGCGGATGCATAATTTTAACCAAGGGTGCCAAAGTTATAATAAAAAGAACAAAATATACCATATTTATAAATCATAAAAATAAATTTACTGCAGGCCGCGACGAACGGTCATATTCTAAAACTTTTAAATAATAGCTTTATTAGATACACAATTAAATATATATATCTTTTTCAAAATAGACTACCAAATTATCATTCATCCATTCATCCATCACCTATTCTAATGGATACACTATTTTTTTTTTCAATTTCAATTTTTTTGATAGATTCTCAAGCCCTTACATCGCAGGTATCTATTCTCGAACACAAATCAAACACAAAATTCTCGAATTGGTCTGATAATGCCAAAACCTCAATGCCTCGAAAATCATTTGGACAGAATTCATCCAATTTAATATTTTTTATGTATATTCAAAATATATCTACATATAATAATAATAATAATAATAATAATAATAATAGTAAAATTAAAATAGGTAGTTCAAAATAAAATTCAAGGCGTGTCAATCCATTGACACCCCTTGACCCTATATGCATCCGCCACTTGATGGTTCTAAAATTAGAGAAACAACGGATTCAAAAAAATAGAAAAAAACCAACGTAACAAATCATGTTTGAAACTTGGAATTGATATTCAATCTATTATTCCACACATAAACAGTAAATAGCGCATATATCACCGCCAAAGTTAATGCATCGTTCTTCCTGCTTTCCAAAACTGAAAACAAGGACGGGATATTCATCATTGTCATCGATAAAAGCCCTTCAATTTAATTTTTGCTCATCATCTTCGGACCACCATCTCGTAATCTACTACGGAGTATTGTTTTCCATTTGTTGAAACTAGTTGTTTGATGAAATTGAGTTTTCGGAGCACAAGAGAGAAAAAGAGTGATTCAATATTGAAGAAAGAAGAAGATAGAAACATCGATAGGTTCCCTGCATTGGAACTAAACGGAGGTGCATTGGAATGAGCGGTGGTGCATTGGAACTAAACGGGTTGGGTAGCAAATTTCATTAAGGAAATTGGAAACTTAATTGTGTCAGAAAATAATAATTATCCCTGCATAACAATATTATTAAACGATAATAATAATAATAATAAATACTACATCTATATAAATATTATATGAAAACGAGTTTTGATTTTCCATCAAATTTAAAAAAAATGAATAATAAGAAAAATCGAGTTTTGATTTTAATATATTTTGTAGATTTAATGATTTTCAATATTGATTTCTAAGGTACTAGTAGAATATAAAACAATTGAAAATTTTGAAAAAAATAATGCTAAAATGAACAAACGAATATTGATGCTCACAAATTGTGGAGATATACATATAGATATTCGTTAAATTTATCCACGTGCATTTGTTCCATTCAAAAATAAAAATATATGGTTAGATGGATGAGATTATGTAAAAAAAATGCTACAGATTAACTCTTCAAAATTGCAAATTATCATTATGACGTGGTGATTTTTCGGTGTACAAGTGTTCGTTATTATTTATTTATTTTTTTCACGCTTCAAGTGCGCAAGTGTAATAGTATAGAAACTAGGTCGAATCCACAGAGACTGTATTTTCCTAGTGATTATCTAACCTATTCACTCAACTCTATTTAGACTAATCAATATTTGAGAATGTTTACTAATTCTAATGAAAGGAAATAAAATAAAAACTTAATTAAAATCAAGCAAATAGCACAATTCAAATTCCAAGAAAAAACAAATATTCCAGGGTTCGATTTCAATGAACAATTTAACACTCGACTCCTATTTATCTAATCACACTTTATTCTCTTATAAAGTAATCACTTAATTAGCCTAATCAACCTTTTAGGTGCAATTAAACCTTAAGTTAACATGCAATTGAAATTATCCCTAAGTACCAATTAAACATGAAACTTGCAACAGAACCAAAGATTAAACGCTCCCATGTTAAGTTCAAACCTTTTGGGCGTTGATTCGTAACATGTCATATGTTTCCTTTGTTCTAATTCTAATTCTCCCCTCTCGGATCTTGAATTAAAACCAAAGAATAATAAAAAGGCATAAGAAGAAGAGGAATAAAGATGCAATTATATAAATAAGAATCAAGTTCACAAATTGTTCATATATTTTCTACCCTACAATAACAAAAATTAGCCACACATAATCATGGCATAAAAATCTAGAAAATAAAACATGAAACTATAAAACCCCGTCGGAAGTTCGATGTTGCTTTCTCTTCAAACCCTTGCTCTTGTTCTATGCTAAATAAAAAGTGGTGATTTTCGTTCTCAAGGGTTTATATATATATATATATGGGAGGAAGTGTTGGTATTAGAATGAGCATAGGAATTAAAAAGCCCGTAAAAATCCGAGAAAACGCTCGTTGGGGCGTGGCCGTGCCTAGGTGACGCCCGGGTGGCTCTCCAAACTCCGAAATTCATATTTTTCTGTCCCGGCCGCGGACGGGTAGCGCCCAGTAGCGCCCCACTGGCATCTTGCGCGCGACATTTTTATTTTGGCTCGTTTTCTCTCATTTCGATCCGTTTGTTGCTATGAACTCCTATCGAACCGAACTTCATTCCTATGCTTACCAATATGCCAAATATTCTCACCATATTTCTGCAAATTCAATCAAACAACGAGCATGTATCACATTTTATAAGAAAATGCAATTCAAGCATAAAAACATTTATAAATATGATTTTCTCTTTCTAAATGAATGCCCAACAACGTTATCAACAAGGATGCACTAAAAGGAAAGCACAATAATAATGGATTTGAAATAACAACCCAACAAATTTTACAAAGTAAAATCTGATATATCCAAAAAAGAATTAAGCTTTCCGAAGCTAGACATGAAATTCACACCAAAACTTGTGAGAAACAAAACCCAAATAAAATCCTTTTAAAATCGCAAGACTTTCTTCATCATCTAAAGTAATCGCGAGACTTTCTTCCTTTTTGGGACGTCCCATAGAAATGGACTCATTTCCATTTTAGGAAATAATTAGCAATCCCTTATTACGCTTAACATTCCCTAATCAAATCTCATCATACACTATATCTCAGCTCGTATCCCAATATAATTTAAATCCTAAAAGTTTAAACTATCATAACTTTCTCGTTTGTTCTTCGATTTTATGATTTTTATACCAAATTGAAGGTCTTGATACGATCTTTCATTTAAGATCAAACATGAATATGTTCTTATGCATCTTGATTCTCTAGTTTTAAAATATACAAAGATACATAAACCACATTACATCTCTAAACACAATACACTTTATATCCCTAATATTTCCACCTTAATTCCCGTGCAAAAAGTAAATGGTTCAATTGGTATGAACCGGAGTGGTATATGAATTACATTTATGCCGAAGTTGAAAAATATAGTATATGGAATATGGTTCAATATAGTTTAGAAGGATATGACAAATGAGTATGAACTCGAATCGAATTAATATAATCTTGATCTTCCTAACTTGAAATCTATACTTATGTTACAAAATGTAGAATGATCTAATCTTGAGCTAATCCTAAATTAAATCTAGTGGTGGCAACCAAACACGGCCTTAAGATAAAATATTAATTATAGGGTCTTGGTGTAGTAATAAAATCGTTAAATCGTTTATATTATATACTATTGTATATGTATCTATATACATGACTGTGTAAACTCATGCTATGACGATTACATATATTTACGTTTATCTAAAATATCATGAGCTTATTAATTTGGTCTAAGTGGTTAAGGTAGGGATGTCAAAATATCGGGTTTTGGCCCTATCGAGTTGCGGGCTATCGGTTCGGGTTAATTATGCCCATTTTTTCTTCCGGGCTAATATTTTTTGGCCCTAACCCTAACCCTCCCGGTTTCGGGTTAGCCCACCGGGCCATAGAGTTTACAAAAAATAAAATTGACGTCGTATAAACATAAAAATAATTATTGTTTCAACACATATTTGTATAAACAAAATAAATAATTTATTAAATATTGTGAATTTAACAAACATATTTTCGAAATATTAATCTTTATTTTAATTTTCACCAAGTGTTGAAGAAAAATGTATAGAATTTAAAATGATGATTACATTTTTATTAAAAAAAAAGGGTAAAAGTAGTCAATAATAATTGAAAACACGACCTAATTATCAAATTTATAAGTAGAGTAATGAAATATCACATGAATTTTGATTCATGGCCATCCCACCGGGTCAACCCACGGGCTTTTCGGTCCAACCTTATCGGACTCAGGCTTTTTTCGGTCCGACCCTATTTGGGTTTTTTACTTTCGGGCTATCATTTTTTGGCCCTAACCCACCATTTTCTTCGGGCTATTCGAATCGGCCCGTCGGGTTCGTACTTTTTTGAAATCCCTAGGTTAAGTAGTATGTTTATGATTTATTATTTTATTGCAATTGTAATTACCCTAAGTTCAAGTCCTGCCGGCTACATATGTAATCTTGTGATTTTTGGACCACAATACTTGCATATTTATGTAAACTAGCAAATAACACATGCGTTGCACGTGGATACGTTTTTATACTAAAAAATAAAATAATAAATAATAAATAAATATTAAACATGAAAAACATAAAATAAAATCATGTAAAAATTATAAATATCTATGTCATTGTTTTGTTTCAAAAATTAAAACAAAAAAAACAACCTACGCTACTTTTAATACGTTTATATGTTTTGAAATTTGAATATTCACATTAAATCTTTTCTTGTTTGATTTTGATAGATGTTCAACGTTTATTCTTTTTGCTTTTGGAGATAAGTTTGTTCAACATCTCATCATTATCACTGGCAATATTGATGCAATTTTTAAACTTCTTTTGTTATTCTTCTTTTCCCCTTTCCTTACACTTCATGATGTTGCAACTCTATGCTTGATTTTTTCTTTTGTTCCACTTAAATTGGTTTGATGGCGTTCCTTGATTTTTTGTTCTCTTTGCTTTCCGCCGGATTCATCCTTTTCTTTGAACTATTCTTTGTTTCTCCTTCACTTTCTGCGTTTATATGGTTGTGCTGCCTCTTTTGATTGCATCGGCTATCAGTGGTAGGCTTCATTTATCATCAATTTTCACTAACTGCATTGTGTTCACGAAGCATATTTCAGCTGAATTTTGTGAGCTCAGCCCTCTATGGTATACAATTCGTTTTCATCCTGAAAAATATATATTTGGTAAGATTACATATCTTTAGGTTAATATAAACTAACTTGATTAATTGATGATACATACTCGTCTACCGGGCATCCTACGTATACTGCAGCAACTTCATTAAATATCGTAACATGTGCATTATAATCTCATTGTATTACTCTGTACATGCAATTGTAGTAAATTATTACTATAATTCTTGAGCAATTGGATCTGTAATATTACCTTGATATTGTTTCACCAACTTTCTCATTGCATTTTCTGTATATTGTATTTTTGGAATACTTTGGACATGATGTTTTGCATTTTTTGCAGGAATCATACAAAATTGATGTTTTATTTTGAATGCCATCAACGATTCTCGTAAAACAGTAATAACATTCCCACAATATATAACAAAAGAAAATTATATTTCATTTAACATGTCATATTTATTTATAAAACTGTACCAAACAAGTGTTGAGAGATACACATAAGAACCACTTAGGGTGTGTTTGGTGGATATGATGAACCAAGATGAGGTGAATCATCTTGGTTCATCTAAGTGTTTGGTACCGAAATAAAATAAACTGGAAAGCCCGAGATGAAGCCCAAGCCCGCTGCTATTTTACTGTTTTCGCTTGTTAACTCATCCGAGGTTTTTGGTCGGATGACTTCAACTCATTCGAACAGTAACACAACACTTTATCTCTTTTACCATTTTACCCTTATATATTTATACGATTTCAAATAATAATAATAATAATAATAATAATATAAATAATAACAATAATAGTAATAATTATAATAATAACAAGAATAATAATAATAATATTAATAAATAATAATAATAATGTAATGCCGTAAAATAATAATAATAATAATAATAATAATAAATAATAACAATAATAGTAATAATTACAATAATAACAAGAATAATAATAATAATAATAATAACAATATTAATGTAATAAAATAATAACAATAATAGTAATAATTATAATATAATAATAATGATAATAATAATAATAATACAGAGTAATAAATAATAAATAATAAAGGGTACTATTTAATCCCAACGATAAAAAGTGGAATCGGTAGGGGTATTTAATAAGGGTAGTTTGGTCAATCTAAATTTTAATCTAGAGTTTTGCAATTTGTACCAAACACAATATGATATCATCTGAGTCTGAATTTTTTGCTACCAAATGGAGAGATGAATGATTCATCTTGACACTATTCATATGAATCATCTTGAGATGAATCATCATTTCTCATCTTGAGATGATTACCAAACGCAGCTTTAAGATTTGACAGGCCCGGATTTAACTACAGGCCCACAAGGCCTGTGCCTAGGGCCCCAAAATTTTGGGGACCCAATATTATTTTTTTAGTTATATGTTTTTTTCCAGTTATATTCTTTCATATTGAACATTTAGCCCACTTGGTTTTGAGTATGACCTCCAATCTCTTTACTCCTTTAGGTCAAGTGTTCAATCCTCATTAGGCACGATTTTTTTTATTTTACTTTGCACTAATCTCATTTATTTTATTTATTCTTTTTTTATATTTCTTTTGTTTTTGTTACTTTCATATATATTTTTTTATTTTACTTTGAACTAATCACATTTCTTTTCTTTTTTTATTTTTTATTTTTTACATTTATTTCATTTTTGTTCCTTTCATATACTCCTTATGCACATTTCTTTATTTCTTTCATTTTTAGCTATTCACATTTATTTTATTTATTTATCTACATTTTCTTTCATGTGTTTAATAGTCACATTTCTTTCAAAATAAAATTCTTTCATCTACTCCTTCTGCAATTTTTTTCTTTATTTTTTCTTTTTTTTTTTTTCTCCCTTTCATTTTAAAAATAATTTTTAAAATTGCTAGTAATAAAAAAAGCGCATAATGGATCCGGTCAATGTGTATCTTCTATTTTTTTTAATTTTATATATTTTAATCATTTTAAATAATTTTATTTTTGTCATTATAAATTGGACCACTAAACTAAATTCATGGCTTCGTCACTGCTCGTAAGCATATGTTTGGGGCTCAAAAGAGGGAAAGAAAAAAAAAAAGATGATCAAGTAATTTCAAGTTAAGCATGAGATATTGATATAAATTTTAAGTTTGGTTGTAAAAAAGAATCATATGAAAATGAAACTTTAACAGAGCATCAAATTGAAGATGGTTAATTTTTTCGCTTATGAAGGGCCCCGTTTTTCGTTTTCGCCTAGGGCCACACGAAGCACAGGACCGGCCCTGAGATTTGAACCACAATGATTGCATGCATTTATATACGTTAATTGAATCATGGGTTTTTTTAAGTTTTCCTAATTTTGTATTATGTGTTAATGTTAATCACTTCTTATATAATGATGTTGGTTGCAAATTCCATTCCCGCCCTTAACGATGTCACTGCAATGGAGCTACCTGAAATCGTGACCAAGGCTGCTAAAATTCTTCTCCATCATTCACATATACTCAACTTTTAACTTTCCAATTAAATAACTTATTCCAAACTTAATAGATTTATCACATACATCATTTTCAATAGTAAAATGCATACATCTAATGATTATCTTACTTAATTCTCAACATCACTGTGACATTCTTCGAGGGGCATATATTCCAAGATTGCTTTTGGGAACAATATAAAATACGCATACATATATAATTAACTTTATATTGTGATAATATATTAGAAAAATATATATTTATTATCATGTAAATAGAAATATAATAGAAACTTTTAGTAATTTTATATAAATAAACACATATATATGCTTAGTAAAATGCAAAAGTTAAAAAATGTACCGTGTGTTTCACTATTACCAACCAGTTTCGCCTCTAGGGAAAAGTAACGAATGTTGTAATAGGTCATAACATCCATAATAATATTTTATTCTATGTCTCTCACCTGAATGAGCATGAACTACAATATCTCTCTCATATGAGGTATTATCACTATTTCTTTCAACCTATATAGCCACAACTTGATCTGTAGTCGGCGAATTATACCCACATTGATGATAAACCATTCATTGTGCTTGAAATGAATAGACTCCGCGTCTTGCAGATGCAAGTTCTTTATCCAACTTTACACCCAACGAAGTAAATGAAAATATAGAATTGTACGAACTTATATTTTTTCTAAAATCAATTGCCTCTTGTGATTCAAAAGTAAACAAATCGTACAATTCATTGGGAACTTCAGTAGATGCAAGTATAATTTTTTCCATTATCACAATAAAAAGTCGGAGGTTCGTACTTTAATCTGGTAGCACCACAATGAACACAATCAGAGACTTTTTTCAATTAACCGATTGTTGAACCTAAATAAAATAATATGAGTTAAGGTGTATAAATATTAATAAGTGGGTAGTTGTGCTTGCGTGCATAACATGATAAGAGAATTATTTACCATTCAAATCGTGTGAATTGACATTTGAACTTCTTTTCTTTAATTCGGAATATTTCCGTTTCATATGTTAAAGTCTTCTATATCGATACACGTCTATAATTATTATATTGCTAAAAAATAGATACAAATAAATTTGCAATGGTAACATAAATATTTATTTAAATTATTGAATTATGAAAAATCGCCTAAAGAACTTGACATGGATAATGCTCCGTGATGAGTACTTATATATAGCAGTTCAAGTCAACCCAAAACTGCTGCTAATTATGATTGTAAGCTTTTAGCTAAATTAATTTTTAATTGAAAAATAATTGGCGTGTCAGGTCGGAGATAATTTACTATAAATTATTAGTGATATCAATCAATAATTACTTTAGAATGTTATAATATGTTGTTTTAAATTTGCGTGAAGATATTTACATTTTAAATCATCAAAAGAAAATGAAGAAAAACATACCTTGTTGAACTAGAGTTAAAATTCAGGAGATAAAATTGATGAGAGCCGAGCAATTGAAAATTTTATAAATTCCTTAACCTCCAAATTATATCAAAGATGATGATTCTTTCATCTTAAATATATATATATAAAAACACAAACGAAACATGAGTAATGGTCCAATTCCCACCGTGAGCATACTTAATGTGCCCACGGATGACGTGACAATGTTATAAATAAAGAAACTAATATATATATATATATATATATATATATATATATATATATACTCCCTCTATTTCACTTAAAATGACTCATTTGAATAGTGGCTTTTCTGACACGCTTTATCATCAAGAAGCGTGAAAAGCGTGCCAGTAAAAGCCAAAAAGTTTTGGGTCACTTTAAGTGAAATGGAGTATATCTTAAATAGTAAACCTAAAAAAAAAAAAAAAAAAAAAACCCAACAAAAAAAAACTCAATCTTAAATGGAAAAAATTGCTGACGTGGAAATTCAACGTCAGCGGCGGACACATTAGATGTGCCCACGGTGGGTAGGGGAGCGTTTCTAGACAAAACATAAGTATAATAGAAGTAGAACTATAATTGGATAAATAGTAGAATTAGTGAAGGACAAATAATAATATTATCTCATAAATATTTATATTAGTTTTAAATTTCTAATGAGAAGTAAAAAAAATATGCATGAGTATAATTTAAACAAATTATTACATAGTATTAAAATATATATAGCTATATACATTGTTATTACTATTATATTATAATTTTTTAAATAGTGGATTGGCTTGATGTATATTGTTAAGGTAGGTGGACGTCCGAGGACAAATTTCAATTAGTATTATTTTTCCATGCTTACCCGATATTACAATAATACCCTTCAATTAAAGTTTAATAAAGTGATATAATAGGCAAAACATATTTTGTAAGAATCCAAACTTTTATAATAGTAATAGATCGATAAATTGATTAATCTATATGTAATCATGATATGGCCATGTTTAGCAAAAAAGCCCAATTAAAATAAACATAGAATAGAACACCTTGGTCGATCCCATTCTATCTGAATTTTTTTTTTTGACTTGGAATTCAAATTATCAAACGGTCTTCTTTCTCCCTCCCTCACGCGAATTCCCTTTTCCTTCTTCTTCCCCAATTTTCATACATCACCACCGCCCACCACGATGGGAATTTTCAGAAAATTGTATACACCATCACCACCGCTCAATTCTTTGGAGGCGCGTTCTGCTTTCACGCTCCGGAATCGAACCGGCCTTCCAAAATCAACTGATGCGGTGGCACCGGACATTGCAATTTCCGACCAGCCTAACTTCTATCACCGTCTCCATGCCTCCTCAATCATAGCCTTCTCCGGTAGCACCGATCCGCCATTTTTTTGTTAATGTTGTCTCACTTTTCTACTCACACCCGTCAACTCTCTCTCTGCTGTTTTTCTCCCCTCTCAAAAACTCTCCATCGCCGCATGTCGTGCATTTCTCCAGCAAATGAACTTTCTTTTTCTCCTCTATTAATTTTCTTTTTGACTCTCTGGTTTAAGAAAAACAACAAATTCTCTCTGACTCTCTCTCTCTCTCTCCCTCCTTCATTCCTCGTTCCCCATTCCCCATCTACTTCAGATTGATATATGTTTCACTTTTTATTCGACGTCCCTCGGCCACGAGTCTCAAATTTTCATCAATTTCGTGCGGCGATGGCAGCGGTGGCTGCGGTGGAGATAATTAGGTCCGGCGAAGTTTTGGGTGGATGCTGAAAATGTTTTTCTCGGTAATGTATTTTTCCTTCTCTCCCATTTGTAACATATCGGAAGATTACCCATCTAGATTTATAACTAAAGATTTTGATTGTATATTATCGAACTCTTTTGTTATAGATAGCACATATAAATGTTTGTTGTCTTTCAAATTTAGGGCTTTCTTATGTGTTATTTTTCTTTGTATTCTGTCTGTTGTGGAGTAGTTTAGTTTCTCTGTTTATATTCAGATTCGAGTGATGAGATTAATTTTAATGTTTCACTTGTACATCATAAGAGTAAAGAAAAGAATTTAGTCAAAACTCAATGCAATTTGATTGGAATTATGAGATTTTATCAATCTTTGAGCCTGTTCAGATTCGTGGGTTCATCTCCGTTTACTAAAATTTAGAATTGAGGAACCTGCATCGAATCTCGACTTTATTGGATCAATTGTACTACCTGCTAGTGGTGCCCTGTGGTTTATTGGATCATGTATTGCATGCAGACTGGAATACATGACTGCCTAAAAGATGTTTTCTCTGCCATGTTATTTTTCCCATGTTGGAGTGAACTTCTTGGTTGTTAAAACGTTTTGGTCAGTATGCTTCTACATTGTACAGCGGATGTTGATATCAACTGTTCTTTATGTCAAGGGATGAGGGGCCGAATTTGCAAAGCTCTG
This sequence comes from Mentha longifolia, assembly GCA_001642375.2. Classification (NCBI taxonomy): domain Eukaryota; kingdom Viridiplantae; phylum Streptophyta; class Magnoliopsida; order Lamiales; family Lamiaceae; genus Mentha; species Mentha longifolia. The sequence continues at coordinate 30,669,347 of CM038114.1, forward strand.
CCCTGTTCAATGAAACGTGGAAGTGTGTTTTAAACCTTATAATGCAGTTTTAAAAAGACTAGATATGTTCTTATGTGTCATTCCATGAAACATGGAAGAGTGTGCTGATTCTTACTATTTTTCCCCTAAACAATTCATTTCAATTAAGAAACGATTCTATTCATAAGATTGATCGAGCTATTATTATTCATCTCTTACCAGATTGTTTTCTCTCTAGAAGTGCAGTTAAAGTCTATTCTTTAACCCATTGGAAAACATGTTTGCTGTTTGTGAAGAAATTGCCATTATTGCGGTTTTATCAATAATTTCAAAGGTTTGGGATCTTTTGTACCGTTAATTATGAATTGTTGGACAGTAGCTGTTTTCGTGTCAGTGGTTTTGATATTTGATTGAATTGAATTGCTACGATGTTCCAGATGTCTGTCCAGTTATTCTTTGATCTGTGTAGTTGTCGTCTTGTTTATGTCGATGATAAATCTAACCACACCATTTTCAAACTTTTTTCGCTTCTCCAGGGAAGGTAACTCCACCCCTGCTAAACAGGATTTGAAGGTATGTCAAAAGTTGAAGATAGAACTGAGGATTTTAAAGATGCTGCATGCCGAGCAGCGCTGAATTTGGGATATGAAGAGGTGCTTCGCCTTTCGTATTTCATATTTTCATTTCATCATGATCTGCTGGATTGTTCTACATTTTTGTATTACTAGAGCATTTTAACAAGTCCATTGGAATCTCTATACACTGTTAAAACATTTATGTTGAGTCTCTTTCATCTTGATGGTTGATTATAATTTATAAATTCTGGACATTGTGGCTCTATCTTTTTTTGATTCGTGATTTTCTGGCAGTCCAAAATTGCGGCTATAATGGCGTCTTTTATCATGCCATGTCTTTGGAAAGATCATCTTTCACCAAAGCTGCACTAATTCCTTCTCCTCTCCGGAATTAGTGCAACTCTATGAATTAGTGCACGCGTATAGACAAACATCTTTGAATTACCAACATTTTTCGTGGGAAATCTGCATTCTGCAGGTTACAGTTTACATCAAGGCCTGCAAGGAGCAAATTGATGTTCTTAAGAATAGCATAAATGACAAGGAAGCATTCAAAAGGATGCTTCTGCTAACCTTGTAACGATGCTTATGCTAACCTTGTATGCATTCTTTGTTTATTTGTAGTGTGACAGTTTACGTTCAGTGTGATTCTGTGCTAAGAGTTGTTCTGCAATTTTTTTTGTTTTTTGTTTTGTAAGTTAAAATCTTTTTATAATTCTGTCTTTGCCCGTATTTTGTGTCTCTGTTGGTCATATGCTTAATCTTCAATCTGATTTATGGATTATACTTCCTTACTTTATGCTCTACTACCTTTTCTTAGCCTTCACCGGGAGCACGCGGCTCTCCTCTTGAAGGTATACTGAAACCTTCAAATTTCACTTCTTTCTTATACTGTTGTAATTAGTTCATGACTTTGTTATTGATTCTATGATTTAGTTCCCCTGTCTGTCAATTTCAATCTTCATGTTGTGAGTAGGTGTTTTTAGATTCTAGGTTGTAAATCGATTTTTGTTCTTGCTTGATGTGGTTTTGCAGCTTATAGAGATGTGTATATATTTTGGTTGTAATCCCTTTTTTCCAGTTTGATGCCTCTGAGTTTCGATTGTGGTTGCTTGGAATGTTTTATGTTCTACAAACACTATACTGCTGTAGGTGGATGATGTTATTGAAAAGTAGTGATGATTTATTATATCTGAAGCCTTTTTTCAGGTTCTTGTTTCTTATTCTTTGTTTCAGTTTTATAACATTGAATGAAGGATTTGAATTCTTATCTTTGGTGTTTGGAACATTGATTAGGGTAGCTCGTGGCTGAACTGCAGAGCTCTCAAATGAGGGCTTGCAGCTTCTCCTCTCCGGTTCCCTTTGAAAATTCCATCTTTCTTTCTTGTATGCTTTTGCTTCTTCTTTTTTCTCTTCTGCCTTAGCTCAATTTCATTGAGCGTGTTTTCCTTTGTATGTGGTATTTTGCTGAGAATGAACTGAAGGAGTGAGATAATATAAAGGGTGCAGGAGGGGTGGTTCAAAGGGGCTATTGAAGCTGAAAACTGAGATGGAAGCTTTGGGAGAGCGTTTAACCACTCTAGAGGACACCGTTTGCGGTCCTATTTACCCATCGGGTTCTTGATAGCTTGTTCAGGGCAGTTTCTCTTTGCCTTTTCATTTTTTTTATTTTTTTATGTTTTTTATTTTTTGTTTGTTTCAGTTTATGTCTTTGTTGCATAGTTTTATGTGTTGTTTTCTTTGTGTTGCCTAAGTGTGGGTGATGTTTAGGTTTGTTCATTTTAGCTTGATTATGCTTATTTATTTATTTTTTTATAAAAAAAAGAAAAAAAAAGAACTTGTCTTGTTTTATCGAGTCTTGGCAGTTTTTGCAACAAGTAAGTTGAATAGGAGAGATTAGGATTGACTGTTGGTGGTGTGCTTGGTTGAATTCTTTCATGAAGAATAGTATGTTATTTGCCTAGATGATTTCTTGGATGAGAAAACTTGATGCAATGTTGATCAAAAATGAAAACTTACATAAATGGTGAGATTTGAGCCTTGAGCAAATATATAAAAATGTTCCTCGTTTCTTTGTTGAGAGTGTTTGCGTAGTCTTGATTGCTCGATATTTGGTTTGCCCCATTGCCACAATTGAAGCTACTTTATGTTATTTTTGCACAAAAATGATTTAGGCACTTAGGATTTACCCCTTTTGGCTTGAAAATTTCCTACCCTATACATATTCCCTTAGTTTCTCCATTTGAGCTTTAATCTCCTGTTTTTCTTCTTAATTTAAGCCACCTAAATGGAAGCCTTTTTAGCCTTTTTTTGTCCCACTGATTTGTGCAAGTTATTGAGGTATATGAGATGAAGGAAAATAGTGGGAATGCTTGATTATCTCTTCGGTGGTTGTTTTTGAGTGAAGAAGGAAAGCAGAGGGGGTCTTGTCGGTCGGGGGGGGGGGGTCTTGCAAGTTATTGAGATATATGATTGCTTAAAAAAAAGGAAGAAAAAGAAAAAAGAGAAAGGACTGATCAGAAGACGATAACAAAAGGAAAAATAAATGAATGAGGAAAGGTGAAGAATGATGAAAAAAAAGGAAAAAAAGAAAAAGGAAGGGAAAACTGATCAGAAAAGCATAAAAAAGGGGTGAAGATCTGAGATATAAAAGGAGAGAAAACAAGAATGTTGGTTTATGGTTAAAATGGCTGAAAATAGTGATTAGAAGTTGTTTTGGGAGTTTGGGATGAAGGCAAACAGTTGGAATGTTTGATTGTTTCTTTGGTGGTTGCTTTTGAGGGAAGAAGGAAAGCAGAGGGGTTCTTGTCGGTCAGAGGGGGTCTTGCAAGTTATTGAGGTATATGACATGAAGGAAGACAGTGAGCATGCTTGATTGTCACTTTGGTGGTTGTTTTGAGTGAAGAAGGAAAGCAGAGGGGGTCTCGTCGGTCAGAGGGGGTCTTGCAAGTTATTGAGGTATATGATTGCTTATAAAAAAAAGGAAAAAGAAGAAAAAAGAGAAAGGACTGATCAGAAGATGATAACAAAAGGGAAAAAAAAAATGAATGAGGAAAGGTGAAGAATGATGAAAAAAAAAGGAAAAAAAAAGAAAAAAAGAAAAAAGGAATGGAAAAAAAATAAAGAAAATGAAAGGGAAAACTGATCAGAAAAGCATAAAAAAGGGGGTGAAGATCTGAGATGATAAAAGGAGAGAAAACAAGAATGTTGGTTGAGGATTAGAATGACTAAAAATAGTGATTAGAAGTTGTTTTGGGATGAAGGAAGACATTGGGAATGTTTGATTGTTTCTTTGGTGGTTGTTTTTCAGTGAAGAAGGAAAGAATAGGGGTGAAGATCTACCAATGATAAAAGGAGAGAAAACAAGAATGTTGGTTGAGGATTAGAATGGCTCAAAATAGTGATTAGAAGCTGTTTTGGGAGTTTGGGATGATGGCTCATGCTTTTAATAGCTTGCATATTTTCAGTTTACGAGCCTATTCTTGTAACCATTTGCTTTTATCTACCTATGCACCCTAGCCCCATTACAACCCTATTAAAAGACCTAATGATTTGTGTATTAATTTCATTCCTTTTGTGGTGGAAATATTGACATATGGGCAAACTATGATGGAGTGTTTTTAAGCTATGATTGAGAGTTCTAAATCTGTCCCTATTTCTTTTTGAGAGACATGGAGTGAACTTGGTGAGGTTTGGATTGACAGTGCATGATATTTTGACTTGAATGATGGGCATTTACATATTGTTTTGATTGGAAGAAGGGTTAGTGGTTTGAATGGTTGTGTCCTAGTCTTGACTATGATTCTTGTTTGTTGAAGAACTGCCGAGCTCATGTGGTGTTTTGTGTGTCAGTTTTGTTATCTTTGTTTGTAGTTTTTAATTTTAGTTTAAGCTCGAGGGCGAGCATTGTTTAAGTGCGGGGGAGTTTGAAATGGGCGTTCAACTTGTGATGCAGCTCGAGGTTTAATTGGTTATCTTAATGGCTTAATGCATCTGATATGGAATCTGCCATGGATCTTGTGATGCATATCTACTAACTTATTAATGAATTGATGCTGATAGTGATGGCCCTAGATTGTGTTTGCATATACTTTTTAAGTAAAAAAATTGTTGCATTGCAGTCCCTAACGCTTTCCCTTTGACAGCAGAAGTTATCTGCATATGTTTGCTTTGGATTTAAGTAGCTGATTGCATGTCTGCTTTGTTTAGGAAATGTATATGTTGGAGACCTGGTAGTGCAGAAGGATCCCATGAACTCAGAAAAGTATCTCGTTCTGAGGTTAGCTGCCATTGAAGGACACGAGATAGCTTCCACTCATGAAAAGGATGAACCTTTCGTTCTTGAAAACATCGAGTGATCGGTTCTAGCTGAAGATGATGACCTAAAACCCAAGGTATACACTGCTTATGCTTGAGTATTTCTCTTCAGTCGATTCATATACTTGATTATGAGCAGTTGTCATCTTTGAACTACTCAGGTTGATTTAGCTCTTTGACCCTTCATAATGAAATAGATACAACATTGAAGTGTACAGTTGTTCGAATACATGATAATTTAGAATGTACATTTTATGCACTAAAAACTTTCTCCATGGATCTATTAAAAAGGTTTCGCAATGTCACGTGTTCAAGTTGCACACAGTTTGTTAATTCGTTCAGGGTACTAATTATGTTAATGTTAGAATGACACAATTATTCTAGTATTGTACTTATCCTATACGAGAAAGCAGATATTGGTGCTTACTTTCATTTCTATCCACTTGCTGGAAATTATTTTTGTGGCAGGACTCCCATGATAGTCGAACATTTGGTCCAGTTGCTATGAAATATGAATGTCATAGTTGGTAGAGCTATATATTGTCTTAAGAATGATTTAAATCATGGGCCTGTGGATACCAGGTTAGATTTTTTTTGCTATACAAATTCTAGCAATTATGGCTCTGGTTGTGAATCACGACTAATAATAATGTTGCTTTTTCAGCCATCTCAGCTTAAGCGAGGATTCTCCTGTAGTGGCATTGGAACTTGATGTTGATGAGATGAAGAAGAATAACAAACAGTAGATTCACAGAAGAATTCTATATGGACTTTTCTCAAGTTTGGCCCAAAATAAGTGGGGTAAATTGTCTGAACATTCATCTTTTTAAGGGATGGTAGCTTGTTGAGTTATTTCCTGGAAAGTATTTTGATCTTTGTATCTTTGATTCTTCATGAAATTGCAATAAGCACAATATTCATCATTCAGTTCACACGCAATGATGGCTGGCTAATAAAACTTCTAACTTGCTGTTTTCACCATTGCTAGGGATTTAACTAAAAGCAACTATTATTATTATCAGTTATTGGAAATGCAAACATTTTCTTCGTTGAGAGGGGCAATTCGTTGAACTGGGTGTGCCTCACTTTCTGGTATATTCTGAAACCCTGTTTCATTTCTGTTGTTTGCAATTTTCTTGCTTCTATTATTTTCGCAACCTGAAACCTTTTTCAAAAATTCTGTTATGTACTATAAATTTAACTATTATTATTATTATTATTATTATTTTTGATTTAATTATTATTATTATTATTGTTATTATTATTATTTAGGGCACCTTAAGCTAAATGTTATATTGTCTATGTATATATGTATCATGCATCTTTCTTATTGAACCGAAATTATATTTATTTAGCCAAGTAATATGAAAGTTGTCGAGACTGAAATCTTAACTCTTATTTTGTGTCAGATATTATCCCACCATCAATTCAATTTAAATCACTTCTTGAATATCTCTTTTGGTATGGCTTTGACATCCATGAAAACAATAACTTATTTTCTTGCTTTTGGTTCTTAGAATTTCAATTAGATTACTGTCTCAACCAGGCTTTCCTATCATAGATATCATCCATGGTCAATTATTTCACTTCGGGATAAATTATTCTGTCTACTTATCTTTCATCAGGTTAGACCTTCAGACCCCCTTTGGCGACAACAAAGCTTATATAATATGATGATCTGTCATCTGTTATTTTCCTTGTCTCGATCATAGGAATCATGATTCACCATATGAATCTTATGTGATTGCAGACCCATGGACGCGTGGATGCCAAAAAGCTTTGGTACTATTCTGAAAACTCTTGTCGTGGGAAAGCTGATATTTCTGTATCAGAATAAATGGGAAGAGGTTCCTCCAACACGAGGGACTCAAGGCGGAACTTTTCTTTTTCGGAGAATACCAGATGCATATCCAACGTATGGCTTTCAATTTTCAAGAGTTATTCAATAGAAAACAACTCTATTTTGATACCTCTAAGTTGGGTCTTGGGAAAATCTTTGTTTTTCTGCTTTCAAGTAGTTTGAGCAAAGTTGTATTCACTATAATTAATTTGATTATTTAATACTTTTTTGAGAGAAGTATGCACAAAATTTAGCGCTTTAATTAAATCTCTTCTTATCAACCCTTACTTGATTGGTGGCTAGAAGGAAATACCTACTACTGAACAATGGGTGCTAGGCTGCTAGCTATATATTATGCACACCATCAGTTATATATATGTATGCATACATACACACAAGGGGAGATATATGAGTTTGACAGCAGAAATTATATGCCTATGTTTGCTTTGGAGTTGAGTAACTGATTGCACGTGTGGTGTGGTTTGTTTTAGAAATGTATATGTTGGAGACCTGGTAGTGCTGAAGGACCCTATGAATTCAGAAAAGGATCTCGTGCGGAGGTTATCTGCCAATGAGGGACACGAGATGGCTTCCATTGATGAAAAGGATGAACCTTTTGTTCTTGAAAATAACGAGTGCCGGGTTCTAGCTGAAGATGATGACCTAATACCAAGGTATACGCTGCTTATGCTCAAGCAATTTTCTTCAGTCTATCCCTATAGTGTTTCCTAGCAAGATATGACCCCTTCCATTTGCAACTTTTGTGTCCCATGTTCCGTTGTAATCCTGTTCCAGTGTAGAGCCAAAAAGATCTTGATTACGAGCAGTTGTCATCTTTGAACTACTCATGTTGATGTTAGATTAGCACTTTGACCCTTCATGATGAAATACTACACTACTCCATTGAAGTGCACAGTTGTTAGAAAAGTTGACAAGAATGTACATTTTATGCACTAAAAACTTTCTCCGTGGATCTATTAAAAATGTTAAAGATCCTAGAGAAAATGAATTCGCAACGTCAAGTGTTCAAGTTACACACAGTTTGTTAATTCGTTCAGGGTAATTATGTTAATGTTAGAATGACACAATTATTCTTGTATGGTACTTATCCTATATGAGAAAGCAGCAGATATTGGTGCTTACTTTCATTTCTATCCATTTGCTGGAAATTATTTTTGTGGCAGGACTCCCATGACAGTCGAACATTTGGTCCAGTTGCTATGAAATATGAATGGCATAGTTGGTAGAGCTATATATTGCGATCATGGGCCTGTGGATAACAGGTTAGATTTTTTCTCTCTATACTAATTCTAGCAATCATGGCTCTGGTTGTGAATCACGACTAATAATCATGCTGCTTTTTCAGCCATCTCAGCGTAAGCGAGGATTCTCCTCTCTTGTACTGACGATGGAACTTGATGTTGATGAGAATAACATAGAGTAGATTCACAGAAGAATCCGTCATGGACTTTTCTCAAGTTCAACCCAATATAAATGTGGTACATTGACTGAACATTCATCTTCTAAAATGCTTGTTGAGTTATTTCCTGGAAAGTATTTTGATCTGTGTATCTTCGGTTCTTCGTGAAATTGCATTAAGCATGGTATTCATCATTCAGTTCACAGGCGATAATGGCTAATTTATTAGTATGTCTTTCATAAAACATCTGACTTGCTGTTTTCACCTGTTGGGATTTAACTAAAAGCAGCGACCATTATAGTGTGATTGTTTATGCTCAATGTGATTTTGTGCTAAGAGTTCTTCTGCAATTCTGCTAATCATATATGATTTCTTTGTTTATATGTAGTGTGATTGTTTATGTTTAATGTGATTTTTTGCTAAGAGTTTTGTTGCAATTCATGCTATTTCCTGTTCCTTAAATTAAATCTTTTTATAATTCTGTCTTTGCCTGTATTCTGTGTCTCTGTTGGTTCTGTGCTTAATCTTCAATCCAGTTTACTAATTCTTTTACTTTATGCTCTTCCTCCTTTATTCAATTTTTTCGTGTCTATTTGATGATGGTGCTTCTGTAGTACAGTACTTGTTTGAATACTATTTTTGAATTCTTCTTTGTCATGAATTGCTTTGATAATATATTTCGTTGCCCATCATTATGTTGCGTTTAGTTTTCAATTTGATTGCCATTCAATTTGGCGCTGACTGGATTTGTGGATTTCTTATGTTTGAATTGAACTTGTGTTTGCTCCTTATTTATGTTCAAAATATTGTTTGAATAAGATGACTGTTGTCTTCGCTTCCTTACATTTTCTTTACTTTCATGTTGAATGTGTGATGAGGATTCTTCTGTATTTTCCTGTCTGTGTAGTGTTTGAGTTTTGTTTCTTATCTTTGCCTTGCTTTCTTTGTGTTTATCTATTGTTTGGGGTTTTGTGTTGCCATCCAACAACGCTGCTTCTGCTAACCTTGTATGTATTCTTTGTTTATTTGTAGTGTGAAGTTCAATGTGATTTTGTGCTAAGAGTTCTTCTGCAATTCTTTTTTGTTTTTTGTTTTGTAAGTTAAAATCTTTTTATAATTCTGTCTTTGCCCGTATTTTGTGTCTCTGTTGGTCATATGCTTAATCTTCAATCTGATTTATTGATTATACTTCCTTACTTTATGCTCTACTTCCTCTGTTGATTTTTTCGTGCCTATATGATGATGGTGCTTCTGGGTATTTGTTTGAACACTTTTCTGAATTTGTCTTTTTCTATTTCTATGGGTTGCGAGGAATTGTTTGATAATATTTTATTTGCCCTTCATTAATAATTATGTTGTCTTTAGTTTTCCGTTCGTTTGCAATTCAATTTGGCGCTGATGGGATTTATGGAGTTTTTGTGTTTGAATTGAACTTGTGTTTGCTCCTTATTTGTGTTCAAAATATGGATTGAATATTAGATGCCAATATTGTCTTTGTTTCTTTACATTTTTTTTCACTTTCATGATGAATGTGTGGTGAAGCTTCGTTTTCATTTTCCAGTCTGTGTGGTGTTTGACATTTTTTTTTTTTTTGATAAATTGGTCTGTCTTCTTTATTTTGTGTCCATCTATTTTTCTAAAAATACCATATTACAGTATCGCACCAGCACCGGATACGCTAGCTGGCGAATCCATATATATATATATATATATATATAGGGAATATATTATATAAAAACTAAATATAGTGTGAAAACTATAAACTAACAAGAGCCCTCGATTCTTGGAATCTAATGGTTAGGAAATTTCGGAAAGTTTAATATTTTCGGATATATTAATGATTGTTAACTTAATAATTAGGGTAATTATGTCTTTTTGTTAAATGATGTAACTGCTCCTCCCTTCCTTATTTCACGTGATTTGCTCGACACGTGTTTTCTTAAAATAACTTGCTGCACAAATCTTTAATTACGTCCGTTTTTTTATCATGTTTTTATTTATTTATTTATTTTATAATTCATAATCAATGAATATATATGTGTTCTAACGTATTCTTACGATTAATTGATTTTTAAGTGTCTTTAAGGTTATTGGGGTTTTGATTATTCATTCCAAGTGGCGCTATGTCCTGGTCCTTTACTACTATGATGTAGTCTAGTCATGTACATGTAACAAATTGTTTTCTTTCTTATTCTACTCTCATAACTTCTAGCATATGAATTATCTCGTCTTAATTCATCTTTCTTTCTTTCCTTGTCTTAGGTTCTTCTTTTCTCTCCAAGTATGTAGTGATATCCTTGGGATTGAAGTGGACTTATTTATTTTGCCACATTGTAGTTTAGTTGATTATGCCATTGCGGCATGCTAATATTAGAGGGATTAACAACCTTGTCTTAGTCGGTTGCCTTAGGCATTAGTTGACGGTAGCTCGATTGGGCTCGTCTAGACTTTCGTCAATTCTTCTTGCATCTCGCAGTACTCCTCATCTTCTTCTTAGCTGGTTGGTAAAGAAAGGAACTTCGTTCCGATACTTAGTTTAAGCTTACTTTCTCAAAGTAAGTGTCTAAAGCAACTATGTTCTCTAGAGGAGTTCACTTTTCTTTCTAAGTGATCTAAGAAACAATTTCTACTAAGTTCTTGAGATAAACGAAAACTTTCCAATTTTAAACAACTGCAGAAAGTATTTTCTCTTTTCCTCGTTGAGCGTGTTAAGTCGGAGTGACGAGCTTTTGTCAAGAACTCTATTTAGTCTAGCGATTCAAGTCTAGACTTTAGAAGAAGAAGACTCTTGGATTTCAAAGCAACCTAGTGCTCTGATACCACTCTGTCACGACCGCACTTTGCTAATCGATAGCTTAGTGTGGTATAATCGTGACTATGGAAAGTATAATATGAATTTCGGAAAGAATGAAAGATTATCAAATGAATTGATTCAATAACTCGATAAATAGGACTTCATGTGTTAAAGACGGACATTGTTGATGGTTTTCCCCTCGAGAATTCATGTCATAATTCTGACTTGATACAACCCAATTGAAAGAGATGAAAGAGTATACGCAGCGGAAATGTGTTTAAACATATAGCATATGCTACCAAGAGTGATTACTTCTAACTGTTCTTGACAAAATCCTTGTTGGTCACTTCGCTTTAACAATTGCTCAACCTGCACATCGGAAATAATGTACAGGGCGTGAGTACGGAGTACTCAGTGGACACATGCCCAAAATCATTTATTTATTGTCAAGCCATCACTTGGTGAATCATGGGGTTTTTCTTTAAAATGCCTATGTTCACAAAAACATTAATATTCTTGAAAGCGACTGCGCAATCTCTATTCTTTAGTAATCTACCATATCTAAGTTGGTTGTGCCCGAGAAGTTGGCCACCTCACTCGGTCACGCGATCGGTCACCACGTTGAGTAACACGACCAATGTGTACACTAGTCCAAGTATGACTTCTAATCACACAAGGACCCGAATTCGATTCATAAATTGGTATTGCGCCATTCAAGAGATAGACATCATACAAAACTGAAAACATTTATGGCATGACAATTATAAAAGAGCTAACATCTAATAAAACATGCTTTTGTTTTATAGAAAGTCCACCTCGTTGTTCTCCTTAACTGCTACTAGATAATCTCTGTCTCAGCTACTGACCCTCTATCACGCAACCTTCGATTGAAAAATCAAGGTGAGGTTCGTATTCTAACGAATAAAATCTTATCTAAGATTGTAGGTTATTGGTCCAATCAGATGTCATTCTAATTTCAATAACGTGGTTACTGTTATCTACATCGAGTTATAAATTCCGTTATATGAACGGTTTATGAGAATGTTTCTAAATAAATCAACAATTGATTTATTGTTATCTTAGAATTAATTAATTGAAATGCTTCTCAATAATTAGCTTAATTTATTACCATAAGATAATAAATTAACTTCTGATTTAATTAACTTATTACCATAAGTTAATTAAGAAAATAATTCACTTAAGAATTATAAGCTATTAATTGTAATTGTGTAATTGATCATCTTAATCCATTAGTCTAAATTATTGAATTTTGGTTAATTAACTTATCTCATGTTAATTATCGAAAATCGTGAAATAACTCCTTACGAATTATTGAAATCTTATTACGAATTGAGTATAACTTAATTAGTGATTTCTAGATCACAACTACTTAACTAGGGATTGGGCTTAAATTTATAAATAGATTTCTGACCCAAAATACGTGATCCTGGCCCAGTTAAAAGAGCGGCCCACTTATTTAATTTAGCCCAGAGTTCGGCCCACCCATTCTTGGCCCAAACTATGGACCGAGTCCGGCCCGTGTGTGAAACAACCCGGCCCGGTTAACACCCAGAACCCCCCAATTCCTTTCTCTCTTTCAATCGACGCAGAAGAGAACACCTCCCTCTCTCTCACTCCTTCGCGATTTCTCTTCGCCTTCTCCGATCGATGGCCAGTGACCGGCGTCGCTCTCGTCGGCATTGTCATCGGCTGCTCCTTATTCTACTCTCTCTAATCCGTCCCTCTTTTCTCTCGAATTACTTTCCTAATTTTGAGAACCCTAGTTTCGAAAAAATTGGGGAAGTTTCTCTCCCTGCCAATTTCCGGCGAGTTCATCTCTTCCATCGAGCTTTTGCCGGCGCGGAGAGATGGCACCGGATTCGAGGCGTCGTGTGGTAACCCGGCTCCGTTCCGTCATTTTCAGCCTCTGCCGCGTGACCACTTCGGGTCGGACGTCTCTCCGGCGTAACTCCCGCCCTCCGGCAAGCTCTATCGAGATGCTCCAATATTAAAATCCCAGGTTCCTTCGAACTAGGGGACATTTGTCCCTCTCGATATCGAACTCTCTCATTCTCCCATTATATATATATATATATATATATATATATATATATATATATATTTATTTATTTATTTATATATATTCTTCTGTTAGATCGAAATTCTAATCCCCTTCTTGTTTCTGATTTTGCAGAATTTCGGCGAGAAGATGACGGGTTGATGTTCGATGCTGATGGCTTTGGTGTCGATGATCATCGTCATCCAGTGCATCTCGCCTCTGTTCACCTTTCGGTTCAGCTGCTTCGCCGTCGAGGCTTCGAGCCTCGACGGAGGTTCGAACCCTTCAAACTCTCTCTCTCGTATTAGTTGTTCTTGATTATCGAAGTTTATTAGCTTAGGTTTGTTTCCACGAGATTGGATGAATGTGTTTGTGATTATAGCTGGTCACCCTTTTTTGAAAAAAACTTAGGCTCTGAATTTGGATTGCTTTATGAAGAATTCTTGATGTTTCAAATGATTAAAGCCTTTGGTTCTGTGTTCTTACTAGAAGCATGCTAGTGTTTATTCGAGTGTTGATGGTTTTATGCTAGAGGATCTTGTTGTTTCTTAAAGGAAAGTAATGGCATGCTTGTTTGAAGGCTGGCTAGTTCATGCTTAAGGTTTCTTTTGGTATAAATTGCAATATGTTCTTTATTCTAGAGTTAGGTGTTTGGTTGAATACCTTGTAGAAGTGAGTTGTAGTTGCTAGCTTCTTTCCTCCTTTTCCTTTCTTAATTGTTGCAGCCTCTTTCACTCTCCCTCACTCTCTACTTTGCTTGGAAATTTGATAAGGTTTTGCGTGAAGGAAAGGCTGTAAGAAGGGGGTATTTATACAAGGAATTGAGTGACTTTTGTAACTAGATAATAGTTCACAACATGGTTTATACTTTGGGTAATGAGCTTCCATAAACTCTTGGCTGATTTTCCCTCTTTTCTTTTCCAGATTTGGTGACTCAAGGGGCTGCTGGTGCAGCTGATTTGGTGAAGTTGAAAGATTGATTTCACTTTTCCTTTTGATTAGATAAAGGAGTCGTGTGATTCCATCCAATGTAACACCATCCATTATCTAATGGATAAAACTAAATTAGCTTCCTAATTTGAGTTGATGGACTGGGATATAGTTATTTCCTAACTGCTTTTGGATAATACATGGTATGTACTTTAATTATTTTATCACTTAATAGATTAGTGGATCTTATATGTATATATATATATATTGGCTGACCTGCCTTCGTATGAAGCAATAAGAAGTTTGATTTCATTTATCCTCTTCTATCTATTGGGCTTGGCCCATTAATTATCTTGCTAATGGCGGCCCAACAAGAATGTGGGCTTGGTTCGTTTCTTAAAACGACTAGTGGGTCGGCCCAATAGTAAATCGATTAATAAACTTGTGACTAAATATCGAGGTACTTGAGTCGATTTATCTTAAAGGAAATAAAATAAACAATGCTAATCAAGTACGTAACCAATACTTTAATTAAACACTTAATCGTTTATTCTTCGAATACCAATAGCGTTTTGTAATCAAATTGCTATTTGATTCTAACTCGAGAACTTCCCACTCGGAAATAAATATAACAATTAGAAATCGAAATTGATTTACTAAAAGTTACTAATTTCTTTTAGCAACGCAATTAAGCTTCTAATGATAGTTAGGAAAATACGGGACATTACAAATCTCAACACTCATATATATGCGTGCTTGCAAATTGTTTAGTAGAGAGAAAAAATAAAGTGTTCGTCGTTCATTTTGTGTTCCAAACAAACATCACATAGACATGCAAAATTTGGCAAGATCGGAGCTTCGGAATAGTGCACGGAGGTATCGGCAGAGGTTTGCTGTGCGGGCACCTCTTCAGATGTATGCGCAGTGGAAAACGAGAATAAACGAAGAACAATGGACACGCGAATATAGTTTTCCTACAAGATATAATTGAATATATCTTGTAGACGCCTCAAGGCCAAAATATCCACTATTAGTGAATAACGAAAATACAAGTCGAGACAAAAGTCAATAAAAACTCTAGACCTAATCTAAAAACTCTCGACTACAAGCTCTCAAGGATAACAACTAAATTACTACTAAAACTCTTCTATTCTTGATCGATGCTCTAAGTAGCAAATACTCAGTATATTCTTTTCAACTCTTGCCCACCTTCTATGTATCTTCTTCTTATATAGTGGCCAAAACTTGATCTCCAAGCATATCCGCAACATACTAGAGAAGTGAAGTTAGTTAGGCTTAGTTAGACCATGCAAGCACGTCCAGTACCCCACCTCAACTCCACGTCATTCAATTTTTGAACTTCTCCAACTGATTTGACCAAGTCAAAATAATATTTTGTGAAGAAATGCAAAAACTACAAAATAAGAAATCTATTTGAAAATAGATTTCAACAAACTTTCCCTTTTGCCTTTCTTCACTAAACATCAAAATCGAGTCGCCCTTAGTCAAAGAGCATATGCAGGACCGCCACTTAGTGTATTAAGTGTCGACTTTGATACCACTTATTGGTATCTCTGTGGGGGTATGCACAGAGGTACTCGCAGAGGATTGCTCTGCGAGCACCTCTTCAGAGACTGTGCAGAGCAGAAAACAAGAAAAACAAAGAAACACGAAGATAGTTTTTCATGCAATATAAATAAATAATATCTTGCACTGCCTTGCCTCCAAACAAAAATATTCACTATTATTGAAGTGAATTTACAAAAAAACAAGTTGAGAAAAATGTCAATGAAAAAACTAACATAAACAAACTAACTATCCACTAAGCTAGTTATATTATGCTAGTAAACTCTCAACTAAAAATGCTCTAATCTTGACCACCAAGTAAATCCTTATTACACTAAACTAGTGAAATTGTTGCTTGTAGTCATGATTGCTGCCATAACTCCACGTCTCCATACATTTGACTTGGTCTCCATGCACCACTTGTCCAACAACCTTAAACCCTAGTTCAACCGTTCCTTGAAGATAGGAGTTTCAGATGTTGACTGATTCTCCCCTTTTATTCCAGCCAAACAAGTAAGAGAAAATAAAAGAAAGACAAAAATATTAAGGAATCTATCGACTAGATTCCAACACGTGTAGCTATGTATTTTGGAAGACTCTGTGCAGTTTAAATTCTATCATCTCTTCATCAATCTCTGATGTGGTGTGCCACCATGCTAATGTCGTACAACAATACTTGAAGATAATAAAGCTATGACGTTAGGAATCCCACAATTATAGGCCGAAACCGCCAGCCACTAAAACGAAAATTACATAAATAACCCAACAATAAAAAAATGGGAACCGTCGAAATTTCTTCTTATTTCTTACAAAACAAGCCTTTCTATGATGATCTCTCCTCTGGTTCTAAAATACTCCGTAATAAAATAAAGGGGCAAAGTGTGGAATACCCATTCCCATTTAAGGAAATCAAAAACTATCCACCCCTTTAATTTTGCTACCCAAATACCCAAATTTTAGAAATGGGACTAAGTTACCCCTCTTTTTGTCTTTTATGCACATGAAACACTTCCTTCTCACATTCCTTTTTTCTTTTTCATTGTATTTTTTTTTCTCTTTTTATGTTACTGATTTTTCATTTCTTTGTTCAGTTTTTTTTTTTAATTTTTGTTTTTTATTTTTCTTTTTTTCTTTTCGTATTTTTTGAGCTTTTTTCTTTCTTTCTTTCCTTTTTCTTTTTCTTTTTTTTTTCCAGCCTTTTTAATTTTTTCTTTTTTCATTTAATTTTTTCTTTAATCGTATTTTTTTAATTTTTAATTTTCTTTTTTTTCAGTATTTTTTTCCTTTTTTCTAGTTTTTTTTTGTATGAACAAGGAAGTGGTATGAGGTACGAAATATAAAATTCGTACTAAAAATCAGGTACAAAAATTTGTAATTCATTCGAGATTCAAATGCACAAAACAAAAACTAATTGTGACAACATGGAACATGTACGAAATGTGTAATTCGTACCAAAACAAGACCAATTGTAGTACGAACATGTACGAATCGAATATTCATACCTAGCAGTACCACAAATATTTATTTATGAAATATTTTTTTAGAAGAAATACGAAATGTTATATTTGTACCAAAAATCAGGATAAGAATTTCATAATAATACAAGTATATGGTGATTGATACGAATATGTAGTACGAATTACTTAAGTAAATATTTAGTTATTAGTATGAATATCGATTAATTAGTACCGCGTACCTACGATATATTGCGAATTACGCTTGTTTTGTAGAGATTTGTGCCGCTTCTGAAGACATACACCAATCCATCAAAAAAATGAAAATAAAAAAACGCAAATGACGGAATTGAAAACCGAGCACAAAAATAACGAACTTCAAAGAATCTCAACCCACACAATCAAGAATAATTTAGGAATATGACTCAATTCGGATAAGAATATCATAATAATAAAAGTATATGGTGATCGGTACGAATATCGGTCAATTCGTACCGATTACTTATAATATAGTACGATTTACATAATTAAACATGAAGTTATCGGTACGAATATCGGTTCATTCGTACCGATTATCTATAATGTAGTACGAATCTTGATCAATTCGTACCACGTATTCATAATATATTTAAAATGGATTTTTTACTAAAGAACATCACAGAATCAAGCAAACAAAATGCAGTACTAAATTACAAACCAATAAGTTTTGAAGATATCATGGTCTCAAGTACAAGAAATGAAGCCTTCATGCATTAGATAAAAGGAATGTTCCCACCATCTCCAATACGTCGAACAACATTAGGTCATCTCGACATTGTCTAACATTTTAAAGAACCTGCCCATGATTGAAGGGACCAGAATATAAGGAAAGAGAAAAGAGATATTGACTGAATGATCGTCAAAATAAAAATAGTCATATTTTCAAAAAAAATTAAAAAAAAGAAAAAAAAAGACCAAAATCGAAATCGAAATCAAGATTTTTATCTTCAATTGAATTTGACTTACAGGTGGAGTTTTTGAGCCGGATACGGCATCCGAACATGGTGCTCCTCGTCGGCGTGTGCTCGGAGTACGCGTCCCTCATCTACGAGTACATGGAGCAGGGCTCATTAGAGGACCGCCTATTCTGCAAAGACGGCACCGCCCTCTCCCCTGGCACACGCACTTCTCAATCGCCGCCGAGATCGTCGCCGCACTAAACTTCCTCCACCAGACGCGGCAGTAGAACACCCCCAAAAATCGGAGTAGAAATCGGAGTGGTTGAAATTGGAGGTTCGGGGCGTCGATTCCGCGAAGAGCTCAAGCTGTAAATCTCGGCGCCGGCTAGATTGCAGGGGCGCGACGTAATGCCGGAGAACGACGACCTGCGCCCTAACGATGTTGCCGCCGGCATCACTGCTGCCGCCAACTGAACAACAGAGTAGCTGCCGCCGCAGGGGGGGAGATGTCGTCGACGGCGGGCTGGAGCTCGCAGAGGGAGAGCTTACCATCGTGGTGGAGGGGGAGATGAAGAGAGAGTAGAGAGAGAGAGAGGCGATTCCAATTTTAGGAGAACATGAGGGATTCTAATTTCAAATTTTGGTTTGGGGGTTTTTGAGGAGTAAGTTAGTCCCATATGCAAATATGGGGCACACTTGGGTGAGCTCCGGCCACACTATGTGGCCGTTTAAAAGATTGATACTTTTATTTATATAGATTAACATTTTTCTGCATAAAGATTGACACTTTTAAAAATTGAGACTTTTATTCGTTAAATAATTATGTTAAAGATTGACACTTTTATTCATGTAGATTATCACTTCTCTGCATAAAGATTGACATTTTGACCCAGCCACACTATATGGCCGGCCTCACCCAAGTTTTTGCCAGCAAATATTGGGTATTTAAGTGTAGAATTAAAGGGGTGGGTAATTTTTGAATTTGCTATCTAAGAGTGAGTAAAACACCCTATTACCACTAAAATAAACAACATATTTAATGATGTTTTTGTTGCTTCAACTTTTCGATTTTTCCCATTTTATATTACCTTATCATATGAAGTTTCTGAAGTTTCCGTCTTATTTCTTCTATAGAGAAATGTTCCCCTACCCACCGTGGACACACTTAATGTGCCCACGGCTGACGTGTCACTGTCACGTCAATAATATTTCCCTTTAGAGTTTAGTTATTTTTGTTAGGGTTTAATTATTTTTGGTAGAATTTATTTTTATAAGGTATACTAATTAATTTTTTCTTTAAATATAATGTTGCCACCTCATCCGTGGGCATATTAAGCATGCCCACGGTAGGTAGAAGAGCATTACTCTTCTTCTATATTGAGCTCATAATTTATATTTAATGATGTTCTTGAAAATAATCATAAAATTAAACTAAATCATTATAAAATGAATTTATTAAAAAAAATGTATACACTTAATAAAAATTAAATTTTGGGACACGATTGTGACAGTAGAATTGGGACGGAGGATACCAAGTTTGTTGTACTGTGTTTGTTACATTATTTCCATGCAATGCTATATTTTCTTAATTTGTTAATTCTTGAGATCACTGTTTCGTGGATTAAAAATATGCAAACTAGTGAAAGTAGCTTATTCTGCATAAATGTTATCTAACTTGTGCCATTAAACAAGAATGAGACTGACAGTAATTTCCTGTTCTTTTTTGTATATACATCACAGTTCCATCTGCAGAATTCTTGTTTCCAACTATTGTTCCAGAATCAAAACTCAGCGCCATTGTTCCTCCGCAACACGCAGAACAAAGACATTACGTTAAAGCTTCTTTTACCTTCAAACGAGGAACGATGTTCATGGACTGGAGCTCCTGAGCCACATACAAACATCCATGAATCAAGGTCAACAGTCGAAGCAGACACAGCTATGACTACGAGTTTTCATATAGTTAGTATTATTTAAAGGAAGAAAAAGAAAAAGAAAAAATGAGTGCTAATACGAACGACTCGGGCAAAAAGGACAAGGAGCATCATAATCATTACCTGTAATAGAAGTTTGGATGCATAGGGTAAATTCATGGTAGACATATTCTTCCCATTCTTACACATAGAACACATTCCTCGTTTTAGCTTCTCGTGGTAGTACCCTATGAGCCCACACTTCCGGCATACCTGAAACCATACATGATGATGATTTGACAAACGAAGTAAATTTGTCGATTATTCCATGAAACACGACGAATTGAATGAGATTTTATGCAGTTAGGCAGCCTGAGATATAGAGTCGAAAATAACCAAGAGCGTTTCTAAGTTGTAAGCGCTTGAATTAGATTTGATTGGATAATATAACATTTCTCAGAGACTACTATTGAATTGAAGATGAGGTAGGTGATAGCTGCATCCACAATCAAGATTTGGAAGATAAAAGTATAATATCAGCAGTAACATTCTCATTACCTGAACCTCAAAGGGATCACTAGAGAGCATCAAGCGCTCGTGTAGCAACATACTGGCCCCGTAAGCAATTAAACAATGACGCTCCATTTCTCCCACGCGCAAGCCTGTTAAAATTTCAATACTGAGACAGTAGCATTCATAAGAAATGATCAAAGTAAAATCATTTATCATATGTTCAAACCTCCATTTCTACTCTTCCCTTCTGTAGGCTGTCTAGAGATCATAGCTTTGGGCCCATTACCTTGAGCATGCATTTTATCTATGACCTTTCAAAAAAAATTGAAACCATAAATGAGGGTAAAATACAAATACAAATCAATATCTTGGATCTAGTAAAACAAAACAAGATGTTAAGAAAAGCCAGATTGAGGGTTTGCATGATGCTTTTTTTTTTCTTTGAAAGTTTACATATTAACACGTGCTAGTAGATACATGCATGTTTGTGTGCACGCGCACGCACGCGCAATGGTTTAGAATTCACTAGGTGAACTGGCACGTATGACTTAACTATAATCCCTGAGCCAAGATCGATTTAGCCCCTATTAATTTACAAATAGGTTTTTCTACGTTTATTCATTACATAACATCACATTGAGTCACCATAATCATGTTTAGTCATTCTCATTTTTTGCACACATCTCCACCAGTCGTTTTCCATCTCCTTTTGTGAAACTCATAAGCAATGTCTCCTACTATTTTAGTCATTTCATATTAATAATGATCTATTTGGAAATTTGCTATCTTTGAGGATTTTTTGTTTTATCACACTAATTTATAGGAAAAATCATAGCTTACCATGTGCTTCAACTTTTGGTAGTAGATGAGACCCATGAAAATATATGCTTGCAGTGGCTCACCGGTGATGCCTAAAAAGATAACCAAAATAATTTTTAGCAACTACAACTACTAGTAAATGTGAAACAGTACACAACATGTATCAAGAGTCGTTGGCCCCATTTTAACAAATAAGACTGAATCCAACTGAACTTTACTCCAGAAGCAAACAATCTTCATATCAATGTGCTTAGTTGAGACCTAATAAACTAATATTTTATGAACCACTTTACCAATACATTGCGTGTAAATCATGTTGCATATAACCTGTCTTGATCGACATCATGTTCATGACTACAAAAATTAACAATGGGCCATGCATTGTAAAGTAAGTGTTCCTCTGCCTGCCTTCAAAGAAGTTGGAAATTGAATTCAGAATACGATATGCTATATACTTAATTAGAGAAAGTCACGCTTGTTCTTTCCCTTTCTTGAAAATTTAATATAGAAAAAAGGTGGAAAAAAGAAATACCTGAGTAGATGAAGTCCTTCCCATTGTAGCAGAAACCATGCTTCACAAGGGTTTCTGATACGATCCTTGCAGACCGCATATCAAACACGCAAGCGGAAGACTCAAAAGATACAGATGGACTATCCCAAAACCTCCTAGATCAAATCCAAGAAGTAATATAGACGAGACGAAGCTCCCTATACCCCAACTGGTATTGTCTAAGCAACTCGGGGACGAGAATGACACACAAACGAGGGATGATTTACTCGCTGATTTGCCGGATAAATGTTCGTCTTAGACGAACAAAGAGAATTATTGAAATTCTCTAAAGAGAGAGATAAACTCACCAAAATATATTCATCAAAGTCTTATTTTCGTGCATCACATAAAGGCCATATTTATAGGCTTCAAAAAGTCCTAATTCTATAAGGAAACTAGTTAAAAACTTATCCTAACATATACCAAACCAAATCCTAGTCTAAAATGGAATAAAATTACCAAAATAATGCTGAAAATAACCCTACCAACTAGAATATTAATAAAATCCGAAAATAATAAAAATATTCAACTAAATAAACTAATAAATAATATCTTCACTCTTTAGCCCATATCATCTTCAATCCTTGGCCCATGAATTGAAATCCACGATCTCCGGACTACATCATTCCCCTCCTCTTGAAGAGGATTTGTCCTCAAATCCTGGCTGTCTCCCACATCAAAAGGAAAGAAGCTTCACTCCTTCTTCTTTTCATCCGGTAACATAAACTCTATCTCATTCATCTCCGCTAACTTGGTTTGATGTTCACGTCCTCGAATTCGTTGTATGCCAGAAAATGTATCACCGGGAACAACATCCTCAAAATTCTGCAAAGATGAATAGAAAGAGATAGATAATTAAGATCATTAGTGGACCAATCATTTCCCTTGCAAAACTTTGCCTCCACGAACTTCTCCTCCTTATCAACCCACTCCAAATCATCACTCCGATCAAGTAGAGACTGATGCATCAACGCATTCTCCTTTATCTCTACTTTCTCCTCCTTAGGCTTCACCATCTCCGTCTCCTTTTGCAATTGCACCTGATCCTCACAAATTTGTTTCTCAACAACTAATGGAGTAAAAGGAACAAGCGACACAGTATCCTTGATATGCATGATGTTCTCTCGCTGTTCTTCATCATCCACTTGATTCTCCACACTCGGAACTCCATCATCAATTAAAGTAACCGCAAGAGGTGCTTTGATTACTTCAACCACTTGACACAGTTCTTTCAAGATTTCCAAGATCTTCAGTTTGAATCTTCTATCTCATCTTTGGTCACAACTCCATCACGATCACGAATTGGTTTAGAGAAACTCATACATTCTGACCTTGGCTTCACATATGTACGTGTATACACCTTCGGCTGCTCTTCTGCCTCCCAACAACTTCTCTTTGAATATGAAACATTAGCAGCTTGAGGTCGCCTCCAATCGGTCTTAATCACAGGATAGTAATGCGACGGCGCATAACGCTTCCTCATCACCGCCTTCATCTCTTTCCAAGTCTGGATAGGTTGCTCTCCATACCTTCTTCTACTCTTCACAAACTGATCCCACCAAGTTAGAGCATAGCCTGAAAACTCATTGGCTGCCAGCTTCACTTTCATGAACTCAGAATAATTATGGCAATCAAACACGAGCTCCACCTTTCTCTCCCATTCAATATACAAATCAGGATCATATTTTCCTTGAAAAGAAGGAATCTTCATCTTGATATGTCTCGAATTGCTATCTTCTCTGCCTCTTAGACCTCCTCTATGCCAATACTCCTCCTCTTCATCTCCATTCTCCCAATCTTCTCCATACTCATCATATTCTGACTCAAATTGATTTCGCCGATTAATTCCTCGACTTTCTCTACCTCCAAACACTGACATACCTGCAAAACAATAATTTTTTTCTTTTCTTTTCTTTTTTTTATTTATTTTATTTTTTATTTACAAAAACAAAAATGTTAGCTAAAACAGGATCCTCACCACCTCACAAGCACTCGTGTATCACTCAGAAGAGAAATCACTCAGCACTCGTGTATCACTCAATGATATATGGCTTTTACCCTCTTTTAGTCTCACACTCTCTTGCCTTTTACCACTCAAAATCTCTCAAAAAAAAAAAAAAACTCCAATCGACGACTCAAAAAGCACAAAAATAGAGAATGTTGAAACAAGAACTCAAATGAGAACCTAATTGACGTCTAAGGTGTCGAACGTGCCGGATTAGGTGCAACCAATTATCAGTAGCAACACCTAAACACACATCCGATAAGAATATCACGAACACAATCTGAAGTTGACTACCTCAATTACGACAATGAAACATGATGATTCCACTATCAATAATAAACATGAAGAACAAATATAAAATTTCCCCAAGCTCACCAATCCACTCACACACACGACCCTACTTGCATGAACAAATCAAATGTTTTTTTTTTAATAAACACGGATTACTAGGCTGAAGGAAAGCAACAAAAATTATGGAACTTGATCAAACACTAAACGAATTAAACGAGAAGAATCGCCAAACGACAAACCTAAAGAAAATGACGAATCTGAATTTTTATTATTATTATAATTATTTTTTTCTTCTTTTTTTACGCTGAAGACACAAACGAATGACTCAAGAAACAATGACTCAATTAAACATGAACTGATAAATCACAAAATTTCAACGAAACTGGATGGCACAGTTTTCTTTTCTTTATTTTTTTATTTTTTTTTTAGTTGACACAAACGAGAACGAATCTGAACAAGAAACACACGGAAAAAAGAACGATTAACCTGGATAACGCAACCAAGGCTCTGGTGCCAAATGATACGATCCTTGCAGACCGTATATCAAACACGCAAATGGAAGACTCAAAAGATACAGATGGAATATCCCAAAACCTCCTAGATCGAATCCAAGAAGTAATATAGACGAGACGAAGCTCCCTATACCCCAACTGGTATTGTCTAAGCAACTCGGGGACGATGAATGACACACAAACGAGGGATGATTTACTCGCTGATTTGCCGGATAAATGTTCGTCTTAGACGAACAAAGAGAATTATTGAAATTCTCTAAAGAGAGAGATAAACTCACCAAAATATATTCATCAAAGTCTTATTTTCGTGCATTACATAAAGGGCATATTTATAGGCTTCAAAAAGTCCTAATTCTATAAGGAAACTAGTTAAAAACTTATCCTAACATATACCAAACCAAATCCTAGTCTAAAAAGGAATAAAATTACCAAAATAATGCTGAAAATAACCCTACCAACTAGAATATTAATAAAATCCGAAAATAATAAAAATATTCAACTAAATAAACTAATAAATAATATCTTCACTCTTTAGCCCATATCATCTTCAATCCTTGGCCCATGAATTGAAATCCACGATCTCCGGACTACATCAGTTTCACTGAAAAATTAGAAAAGGCAAGTGAAATGAGAGAGAGAAGAATGGAAGTACAGAAAAAATATCTGAAGGTAGGGGGAAAGGAGGACTTATGATAAGCAGCATTATGCACCTTATAACCTCAACCTTATCTGCATGACCACTAGGCTCTCTAAATGCACTTCCATAGTGAAACCTACCACAAGAAACGCCAGCTTTGCTACCAAGAAGTTCAATCATCTTGCCTACAGTCATACGGCTGAAAGAATACAACATGCGAATGGATTATTATAGGGTTGGAGACACTTCACTTGTTTTCTATTCCAAAGCTATCAGCAAAGAAGATAGTCACGGTATAATGATATAGGATTGAAAATCCTCCAGAGATTTGCACATATGCTTATTATTTTTACCATCTTGGCTTTTATAGTACTGAAGCAGGTATATAGCAAGCTCAACTTCAGCATTCAATTCACTCAAGTACAAGATTTAAAAAGTTAAGCGTATAACAATATAACCTCGGAAATCCATGAGGATTCATGATTAGATCAGGGCATACTCCACGTTCAGAGAATGGGAAATCTTTCTGCTGAACTATGGCACCGCAAACTCCTTTTTGCCCATGACGGCTACTGAACTTGTCACCAACCTATTCCAAGGAATTTGTAACCAATGAAGCTTTCTGAAAATACTTGAAGTTGAAAATATCATCAGTCTCATGCCAAAAATTTTACTACCTCTGGTCTACGAGTATCACGAATCATAAATTTGATACACATGTTGTTATCCTTGTCAGAGCAGAGTGCCACTCTATCCACGACAGTTTTCTCCCCTTCAGGACGATTGTATGTATGTTTACTTGACTTATACTGACTGCAGTTACCAAAATAAAATATAATTTTACAAGTTTCCACTGAAGAAAACAAAAGCCAGACTGAGAGCTAATTAAGCTGAACCTGTTCTTCTCAGTGTTACTGGTACTGCTTTTGCTTTTAGTGTCTATGGGGGACTGCTTATTGAGATAGATATCAGAGGGTCGAATAATTTCTCCAGGAGCTGCTATTCCATCATCATCCAAAATCTGCATATAGAAGAATATTCAGATGCAAGGCACTTTTCATAGAATTTTTTTAAAAAACACAATACAACCAAATATTCTACCAGAGTGTACTAATCTGAACTGAAGAGACAAAATCTTAAGAGCTGCTACATAACATATTATCATTGTGTAAAACCTTTTAAGCTCTCAACGCGGATCAAATTGTGTATGAAGAGGTTACTTAACTTCGGGACTGTCTAAAATCTTAGAGATCGAACTCACTTACCTGTTCTTTCACCTCATTTATTCATATTACCTTATAAATTATCATTTTCTCTAGGATGCTAATAAACTAGAGTGCAAATAGGTTTAACAAACTTTTATATTTTGTAATTCAAATTACAGAATTACCATCAGTTGACACACAAACCTGCATTTTGTCGGCATCAGGTCCATCTCTTTCGGGTCCAATTATACGATCAGAAGTATTTTCATACTTTTGGCAAACTGCTGTCATTCTGTTTAACCAGAACACATTCAAACAGACATCAGAATTTTGAACTGATGTTTTAAAGTTAATTAAGAAAATAGGTATGTACCTTTTCATTACAATTCAACGACCAAATCCACGATCCAAGGATGACTTGTTCATTACTATAGCATCCTCTATGCCGTATCCGCTATAACTCATAACCGCAACGCTAGCATTCTTTCCAGCTCCTAGTTTATCATAGCGGACCTGAGAAGACATGATTAAAGTTTTGCTCTCTACTTTCTATATTGCAAAGGGCAATGGGATCCACTAACCAGCTCAATTGATCGCGTAGTCAGTAACGGTCGTTGTGGATAAACTAAGAGGTACATTAAACTATCCATCCTACACAGCTGCAAAGACAAAAACAATTCCAAAAAGATATGACATACTCACTCCACCCCAACAAACTTGAGGCATTTCTTGAATATACGTGAGGTATAAAATAATGGACTCAAGTTTGTTGGGATAGAGGGAGTATAAATTTGGATGAGATTTTCTCAGTAAAATGTAAAGCAATGGAGTAGAAACATTAATCGAGAATTCTGAGTCTGACAAATGGTAAAACTAGAACAGTATCTTGTTAAATCATAATGAAGTGTGTATCCTAAATGCAAAATTTCAGCATATAAAACTAGAAAATTGGATAAGAGTCTTAAGCAATAATGAGGAAAAACAGTTCGGCGAAGTTCCCAAACATCCTCAGTGACAGTAGAACACATGTTTGGTATACTGCTTGATAGGATATGGCCCAGCTCCTAGGCCCAAGCATCAAGCCCAATATAATTGGGCTCCGACAGTTCAACTCGGCCCACGCAGCTCGGCCCACTTCAAAGAGATTTCTTCATCAAGGCAACTCCTACATCGACTACAACTCAAGCTCCAAGAGAGATATAGAAGCTCGGTGTCTATCCCTAATAAGAGGATCAAGCTAGAGTCCAAATAGGAGAAGACTTTGTATTATAGTCAAACTCCATGTAATTACCTATAAATAGGGGTTTAGAATAGATTGAGAGGGGGAGAACAATCTTGTAATCACTACTCATACAAGCAATAAAGATCTATACTCTTTCCGCCCGTGGACGTAGATCTATTCCAATAGATCGAACCACGTAAATCCCTCGTGTTCCTTTATTTTCGTGTTCATTAATTCCTTGATTTGTGCTCGTTAATTACCTTACGAAAATAAGATCGATCACTGGCGCCGTCTGTGGGAACCGAAAATTTGTGATTTTCGATCAAAAGTTTTCGAGGTAATCTACAGCCATGACAGGCAGACCAAACACGATCAACCTCCGCCACTAAGCATCCTACCTCGCCGTGGATCGGGACACTCTCGTCGCGCAAGTGAGATTCCGAACAACGTCGGTTAACCAAACCTGGGAATTCAACCCCGCATGTTCCAGGATTACTCCGCGCTTCAAGCCGCTGAGACCTACTTTCGCGACGCCCTAAGCCACGGAACCTCGCGCCGCCGCAATCCGTCTACGATCCTCTCGTTGGACGGGATTGGAATTTCGATTTCACCGGATCTCTAGCTCTCCGCCTCGGCACCGCAACACCTACCTCGCCGAGCTCGTCCCCGCCGAAGAGCAGCAGGCCAAGCTGCACTTGCGTGGGCCGACATCGCCGCAGCAGCATCCGGCAACAATACTCTTGCAAGTTTCCTTCCGACGTGAAGAGAATCGCAGCACAAAAGAATTCCACCAATCTGGTCAAGAATGATGGCCTTCAAGGTTGCGAAATCAATCACTTAATCGAGCTCCACTGTCCTCTTTCAATCGCAGATACAAGCCCAGCAAAACTTTCGTTGTGGACTTTTGTCGAACACGTGCAGGCCACACAGTGAACAGTAACTCGCGATTGAAGAAATTTCCAATTACTCTCGCCGGAAAACTGGGCAAATCAGCCGCAACCAACACCTTCAATGTGTTCACCGGAGCCAATCCCATCGACCCCAATAACCTTTAACGTCGTCTGACGGAGAAGAGGCCGCCAGAAATCTCTTTGTCGCAGAAATTGAAATCGCAAATTCGCATCTACAGGAGAAACTCCATTCATCGAACAGCTTGCTCACGTGGAATCAACGGACGAGGATCGCCTTCCAATTAGCGGAAGCCATAGCCTGCCTCCATGAAAGCTGCAGCCCTCCGTCGAACCAACGTTGCCTCAGCAGCCGCAGCAGCAGGCCGAGCTCGCCCGTGCCATGCCGACGTCGCAGCAGCACCGACGAGCTCCCCGTCGAGCAGAGCAGCCGATCTCCGAGCGTGCCCCGACGTCGAGCTCGCCCCTGCCGACTCCAACGAAGAGCAGCCGAGCTGGAGCTCTCCTCCGAGCTGCAGCTCCATCACGACGCAGCCAAGCACCGCCGAGCTGCACCACCTCCGAACCGAGCTATCGCGACGAAAGGCAGCCGAGCTGCACCGATGTCGAGCTCGTGCTTCGACCGACTCCGTCGTATAAGTGCCGAGCTGCAGTAGTGGGCCGAGCCTCCCATACTCACCGCCACAGCACCCCGTCAAGCTCCTCCGTCAAAAGACCCAGATCTGCGACTACCTCCCGCACGAAGAAGGCGACGCCGCTGCTCCATGGAATCGCGGCCGCACCGCCATCGCCCCATCAGCCTCATCGATGAGGCCGCGAGCTGAGCGCAGGCTGACCGCCAGGAAGAGCGACCACGCCTTTGGTTCTCCAGCCAACGGAGTCCGGCAACGGATCAACCACGTCTTCGCCAACGTTCACAAAGTGTTCAGCCACGACGCCTGCAACGGCGCGATCATGGAAGCCATGGGACGCAGCTGTTCCTCTTTTCACTTTCAATTTCTATTCTTGGCATTCTGTCGAACAGGTTGTAGGCGCTGAAGTTACAAGTGCAGATTCTTCATCAAGCTTTCTCCGGGTGCGGTTCTAACACCATGCTCCCCTCCACGAAGAGGGTCCGCCTCCCATACCCGCCGCTCGATGGAACTCCACGACAAGCCACCTCAGTCGCCGTCGATGCCGAGCTTGAGGGCGATGGCGACGGTGACGATGACCTGGCACACCAGCAGAAGCACGGCTGAGCTCCTCCTTCGAGCTCCTCCACGGGAGCTGCAGCCCCCGCCGACTCCAACGAAGAGCAGCCGAGCTACAGCCCTCCGTCGAGCCGACGTCGCCACAGCATGGTGACGAGCTGCACCGCCGAGCTCCTCCTTCGGGCCCCTTACCGAGCTGCACTCGACGAGCTGCAGCCAAGCTCTCCGCCAAGCTGCGATTCCACCGAGCCCCCGAGACGACGCCGCAGCTGCAGCACCTCCGAGCTCATCTGTCGAGCTGCGTCATGCCGACGTCGTCGCCGCAGCACCACCGAGCTGCACCTATGTGGGCAGACGTCGCCGCAGCAGCAGCCGGCCGAACTGAAGCTCTCCGCCTCGTCGCCGCAGTACCACCGAGCTACAGCATCAAGGTCGCCCCCGCCGAAGAGCAGCCGAATTGCAGCAGTGGGCCGAGCTGACGAGCTACACCGCCACAACACCCTGTCAAGCTCGCCCCTGCCGAAGAGCAGCCGAGCTGCAGCAGCGGGCTGATCTGCCGAGCTTCACCGCCGCAGCACCCCGACGAGCTGCACCACCGCAACACCCGACGAGCTGCAGCACTTCCCCGAGCTGCCGCACCTACCTTGTCGAGCTGCTTCACTGCACCACCTCCGAAGCGAGCATCCGAGTTGGCGTCGCCGAGGCACCACCTAGCCCCGAGCCGACATTGCCACGAAGCTTCTACAGTCGAAGCATGGCGCCGACCTCTCAACGCCGACTCATCAAGAAAAGCCCCGAGAATGTCTTCTCGCTAAGGTCAATTCTTAATTCTAATTTCTTTTATTAGTTTTATATATATATATATTAACTAAAGTCAATCCTTGTTTCGTACGAGGAAGTGCTCTCAAAAGCCAATCCTCGTTTCATACGAGGAAGTGCTCTTAAAAGCCAATCCTTGTCTCACGACGAGGAAGAGCTACCTAAAATTTAAACGCGTGTAGGGAGACCACTCCTATCGATAAATTCGACAAACAAGGAACTCGAAAGCCGAAACTTCATCTTTAGACGAAGTGGCTACTCGAAAGCCAAAACCTCGTCTTATGATGAGGTTGAGCTATTTAAAGCCAAAACCTCGTCTTATGATGAGGTTGAGCTATTTAAGGCCAAAATCTCGTCTTACGACGAGGTAGAGCTATTTAAAGCCAAACTTCGTCGAAATCCAATTTCCGAAGTGAGCTATTTAAAGCCAAACTTCGTCGAAATCCAATTTCCGAAGTGAGCAATTTAAAGCCAAACTTCGTCGAAATCCAATTTCCGAAGTGAGCTAGTAAAACCCTGACGAGGGTACTTAATAAACTCCATAATAGGAGTAAAATTAAAACGCGCGTATTGACCTAACCTCGGTTAAAAACAAAGATACGGCCTTTGTTTAAAACAGAGAAGAGCCTAAACCTCGTCTGAAGACGAGGTCGTGCTAATTAAAGCCTAAACTTCGTCTTTAACGAAGTCGTGCTGTTCAACGCATTCCGACTTCGTCGAAATCTAATTTCCGAAGGGGCAATGCAAATTTAATACCCACCTCGTCTTAACGAGGGCAAGCATTGCAACTTCGTCGAAATCCAATTTCCGAAGGGGCAATGCAAATTTCTTTCCCACCTTCTTTCCCACCTCGTCTTAACGAGGTGGCAAGCATTCCAACTTCGTTGAAATCCAATTTCCGAAGGGGCAATGCAAATTTCTTTCCCACCTCGTCTTAACGAGGTGGCAAGCATTCCAACTTCGTTGAAATCCAATTTCCGAAGGGGCAATGCAAATTTCTTACCCACCTCGTCTTAAGGAGGTGGCAAGCATTCCAACTTCGTCGAAATCCAATTTCCGAAGGGGTAATGCAAATTTCTTACCCACCTCGTCTTAACGAGGTGGCAAGCATTCCAACTTCGTCGAAATCCAATTTCCGAAGGGGCAATGCAAATCACTTTCCCACCTCGTCTTAACGAGGCGGTACTCACTTTTCCCTCGTCTTAATGAGGTGGTACTCTCTTTTCCCTCGTCTTAGCGAGGCAGTACTCTCTTTTCCCTCATCTTAACGAGGCGGTACTCTCTTTTCCCTCGTCTTAGCGAGGCGGTACTCTCTTTTCCCTCGTCTTAGCGAGGCGGTATTCTCTTTTCCCTCGTCTTAACAAGGCGGTACTCACTTTTCCCTCGTCTTAACGAGGCGGGTACTCACTTTTCCATTGTCTTAACAAGGCCGTACTTTCATTTCCCTCGCCTTCATGAGGCGGTACGCAATTGACTTCGTCAAAACTAAGTTTCGATGAGGAAATGCACTTTATCAACTCCTACCTCAACTATCTACCCTAAATCACACCCTCGCTTCTACATCTTTTTTGGGGGGATGTGATAGGATATGGCCCAGCTCCTAGGCCCAAGCATCAAGCCCAATATAATTGGGCTCCGACAGTTCAGCTCGGCCCACGCAGCTCGGCCCACTTCAAAGAGATTTCTTCATCAAGGCAACTCCTACATCGACTACAACTCAAGCTCCAAGAGAGATATAGAAGCTCGGTGTCTATCCCTAATAAGAGGATCAAGCTAGAGTCCAAATAGGAGAAGACTTTGTATTATAGTCAAACTCCATGTAATTACCTATAAATAGGGGTTTAGAATAGATTGAGAGGGGGAGAACAATCTTGTAATCACTACTCATACAAGCAATAAAGATCTATACTCTTTCCGCCCGTGGACGTAGATCTATTCCAATAGATCGAACCACGTAAATCCCTCATGTTCCTTTATTTTCGTGTTTATTAATTCCTTGATTTGTGCTCGTTAATTACCTTACGAAAATAAGATCGATCACTGCTCTTGTTTCCTTGTATCAAACATACTAGATATTGCGACTGGGTATTGCAATTCCCAGAAGCCTAAATAATGTCAGTCATATACTTTTGAAGAATCATGTGTATGAAAGGGCAAAACAAAATTTTCTCCTTTCTGAGCAAATAAGAAAATCAATTTGCCAGAAACCGCCTATTACTAACACTTGCCAAACATATCATAGACAGTAAAAATAAGGAAAGAAAAGAATTAAGATAAAATGCTAACGTACTCGGAAAACTTTTGCACTTTTCTCAACATATGGGTAGCACGTGCCAGATAAGGCAAAATAATGACACAATATCACAGCCAGGGGACTGAAGTTTGGAACTCCATATAGCGTGGGAAACACTAATTAACTATCTCCAATTGAATGCTTTACAACATGATGACTTCTTTTTACTTATTTCATATAACTGATATACGTAGTTGGTGAGAACTGCTTTGTTTCACATAAAGTATTGAACAGTCATGTTTGTTTCAGAGAATAAAGGTTTTGAGCTCCATTTAATCTAGGACTAGAATAATCTAAATGCCCAATGACAATACACCCTCACCTGATGAGTCCAAACTGGATGCCATCTGAGAACATTACAGTAATAATCCATATTGAATAAATGAGAAGAGTTAAAACAACTTAATTTAATTCTCATCATAGGAGCTTCATCACCGTGTTTCTAAACTAACTTTGAGATATTGAAGCTCTTGTGTTGGATCACTGATCCTGTGGATTCTTGCTCCCAAGTGGGCACAAAAGAAATTGACATCCACTCAATTATTTCATTTTTCAGACAAGTCCTAGCACAATTGAGCATGACTATTTCAAGTGAACCAACATCCATCCCAATATACGGCCATTATGTGCCAAAATATAATAAAAACAAGGAAAGCCTTCTAATATTATGCCACAAACAGTTAAAACATTTGATTGGCCTAAATTATGTACAAATATTTGCAGAGCTTCTAAAGTACGATTGCAGAAGTGCGTCCCTTGATCACTAATAATGGCCCGCGGCACACCAAACCTATTAAAAATATTAGCCTTAAGGAATCCTGCAACCACTTTAGAGTCATTAGTTCGGGTAGCTTTTGCTTCTACCCACTTCGAGACATAATCAACAGCCAATAAAATATAAGAATTGCCATAAGAACTTGGGAACGGACCCATAAAGTCCATCCCCCACACATCAAAAATCTCACAAACCAAAATAGGGACTTGAGGCATTTCATTGCGAGAAGAGATGTTACCTGTTCGTTGGCATCTATCGCAATTCTTACAAAATTCGAAAGCATCCTTGAAAATGGTTTCCCAATAGAAACCACAATCAAGAATTTTTCGGGCTGTCCTCATTGGCCCAAAATGACCCCCACACGCATGAGAGTGACAAAAATGAAGGATCGATGGAATTTCCTCATCGGGGATGCATCGCCGTATCACTTGGTCAGAACAAGTTTTCCATAAATAGGGTTCATCCCATATGAAATACTTGGCCTGACTCTTTACTTTGTTCTTCCGTGCAGTAGTCATCCCTATTCGAAGTTTCTTTGTCTTCAGATAGTTAGCCAAATCCGCATACCAGGGTCGGTACTTGCAGCGGCCAGCAATTTGGCATCAGGAAAATCATCCGGTATGGGCATACCGTCCGATTCTGACTGAAGCCGACTCAAATGATCTGCAACATTATTTTCGGCTCCCTTCTTGTCTTTAATCTCCAAATCAAATTCCTGCAACAGAAGAATCCAACGGATTAGTCTTGGTTTAGATTCTTTCTTGGAGAGTAAATGCTTAAGAGCTGCATGGTCAGAATACACAATGACTTTAGAGCCAACAAGATATGAACGAAATTTTTCGCATGCAAAAAAATAGCTAAAAGCTCCTTCTCTGTCGTGGTGTAATTGCATTGGGCCGGATTGAGAGTTTTGGAGGCGTAGTATATAACATGGCTCTCCTTCCCCATTCTTTTTCCCTAGGACAACTCCCACGGCAAAATCACTTGCATCACACATGATCTCAAAAGGCTCTCCCCACTTCGGTGGCTGAATTATGGGGGCTGAAGTTAACTTCTTCTTCAAGAGATCGAAAGCTTCCTTGCATTTATCGTCCACTTCAAAAGGCACATCTTGATGCAACAACCTTGTTAGGGGTTGGGCAAGTTTGGAAAAGTCCTTAATAAAGCGTCGATAAAAACCTGCATGGCCTAAAAAACCACGAATCTCTTTCACATTAGTAGGGTAAGGCAATTTAACAATCAAATCAATTTTCCCTTTATCAACCTCTATACCCCTCTCGGAAATCACGTGACCAAGCACAATTCCCTCTTTGACCATAAAATGGCACTTTTCAAAATTAAGTACCAAGTTAGAATCAACACATCTCTGCAGCACTTTCTCAAGGTTAGTCAAACAATGATCAAAAGAGTCACCATGAACAGTAAAATCATCCATAAAGATCTCAATGCAACTCTCAATCATGTCAGAAAAAATGCTCATCATACACCTTTGGAAAGTACCGGGAGCATTACATAAACCAAAGGGCATACGACGATATGCAAAAGTACCAAATGGACAAGTAAATGTGGTTTTTTCCTAATCTTCTTGGGCAACAAAAATTTGAAAATATCCAGAGTAACCATCAAGAAAACAGAAAAACGATTTACCCGCCAATCTTTCAAGCATTTCATCAATGAATGGTAAAGGAAAATGGTCTTTCCTAGTGGCATCATTAAGCTTCCTATAGTCTATGCACATACGCCAACCAGTTTGAAGCCTCATAGGAATTAACTCATTTTTCTCATTCTTTACCAACTGAATTCCAGACTTCTTAGGAACTACATGCACAGGACTAACCCAAACACTATCAGAAATCGAATAAATAATCCCTAATTCTAACAATTTAAGGATTTCTTTATGCACAACTTCTTTCATGATAGGGTTCAATTTTCTTTGTGGATCCCTAGAAGGCTTGAAATTAGGCTCTAACAAAATTCTATGCATGCAAAGAGAGGGACTTATACCTTTGATATCGGCTAAAGTCCAACCGATGGCAGTTTTGTGCACCTTCAAACGCGTTATCAATCTTGCTTCTTGCTCCTCCGTCAAATCCTTGCTTATGATAACAGGCAGCGTTTCGTCCTCACCCAAAAATGCATATTTCAGGTGCTGAGGGAGTGACTTCAACTCCAGCTTTGGGGCTTGTTCAATGGATGGTTTCAGTTTTTCAGACTTGGTCAGTATGGGCATACTGCCTGAAATATTCCGAGCAGAAACATCACCAACTGAATTCATCTGCATGATAATCTCTCCAACTGCACTGTCACAGCTTGCTGCACTTTCTTCACTTGCCACGCCTCCGAAAATCACTTGCTCCAGCTTATCCTCCCTGAAATTACTCTTGACAAAATCATCAATTAAAGGATCAATAATGTCAATAGCAAACATAGATTCAGGATCCTCTACATGCTTCATAGCCTCAAAGATATTAAATGTCATAATGTCTCCATCAAATTCAAGACTAAGCATGCCCTTATCAACATCAATTTTTGCTCTTGCAGTTTTCATGAAAGGTCTTCCTAAAAGAATCAAAGATTTATTTGTCGAGACAACATCACCCATATCAACAACATAAAAATCAACAAGAAATATCAATTCATTAACTTTCACAAGAACATCTCCCACCACACCTTGAGGATAAGCATTAGACCTATCAGCTAACTGAATAATAACTCGAGTTTCCTTCAAAGGTCCTATTTGCAAATCCTTATACACAGAATAAGGCATGACATTTATGGAAGCTCCTAAATCTAGCATAGCTCTTTCCACTCTTGTATTACCAATAATGCAAGGAATAGTAAACATACCAGGATCCCTACACTTTTGTGGCAACTTTCTTTGAATAACAGCAGAAACATTCTCACTCACTCTAATTCTAACATCTTTCCCATGTCGCATCTTATTAGTGCACAGTTCTTTCAAGAATTTTGCGTACCTGGGAACTTGCTTAATTGCATCAATTAGAGGCAAGTTTATTTCTACCTTCTTGAAGACTTCCGTGATCTCCTTGTCATCTTTTTCCTTCTTGTTTCGCACCAACCTGGACGGAAAAGGAGCTGCAATTAGTGTTGTGGGAGTAGAAATTTTTTGGTTCTTCACTTACCTTAGAAGAAATATGATTTTCATCTTCTTGTGCTCCTCCCTTAACTCCATCTTCCTTGGAATTTTTATCCTCAAGCACCTTCCCACTCCTTAGTGTCACAGCATTGGCGGTTTCTCTAGGATTGACATCCGCTTGAGACGGAAGTTTTCCTGGACTCGTTTGCAATTTATTTAGTTGAGTGGCCAACTGTGTGATCTGCATGCCTAAGTTGCCCAATGCAGCATTTGTTTCTTGCTGGAATGATCTTTAGCTGAGGGCAAGGCTCTTAACTATCTCGCCTAAACTTTCTGGTTGGTCGGTATGGGCACGCTGCCCGACCGGTTGCTGCTGCTGCGGGTTTTGCGCAAAAACTCCAGGCCCTTTTGGTCTCCAGCTGAAATTGGGGTGATTTCTCCAACCTGGATTGTATGAGTTGGAAAATGGATCGTCCCTTTTTCTGTACCGGGCATCTCCGGAGCCATAACACAATTGTTCGGTAAGATTTTCCTGCAAGGATGGACAAGAGTCAGTATAATGGCCATTTTCATAGCAAATTCCACATTGAACATTCTGAGTTTGAGACACAACAAATCCTCTAACTAAGAAAGTTAGAGCATCAATCTTTTCAGTGACACTTGAATCAACTGTTCCTTCAGCTCCCTTCACGGGTCGGTATCTATCGTCATCCTCATCTTCATATTGTTGACCATTGGAGACCATATCAACGATGAGTTGACGTGCTTCATTCAGCGTTTTGTTGGTCAATGATCCCCCACATGCAGCGTCCACAATTTTCCTGTCAAAAGAAGACATACCACGGTAGAAATAGTTAGTAAGCAATTGGTATTCAGAAAAACCGTGATCAGGACACTTCCGACATAATTGTTGGAATCTTTCCCAATATTCAGCTAAACTCTCCCCTTTCTTTTGTCTAATGCTACTAATCGCCATTCGCAAATTAGCAGCTCTAGACTCGGGAAAGAATTTGCGCAGAAATTGCTCCTCCAAGTCACCCCAAGTAGTAACAGATTCTGGGGGAAGATCAAACAGCCAATCTCTAGCTTTTCCCTGTAAAGTATGAGAGAAGGTTAGCAACCTTAGATTATCATCAGTAAAACCTTGAGGACGCAAAGTCGAGCATACTAAATCAAACTCAGCAAGGTGTTTATGTGCACTCTCTCCAGGGAGATCCCCAAACTTAGGGAGCACTTGGATGAAACCCGGCCTGATTTCAGAATTACGATTAATGGGGGGTAGAACAACGCATAGTGGACGATTGTTCCGGTGGCGACCTAACTCCATTATCATCTGATCACGTGGTGGTGGAGGTGGTGGCTGATTGTTCTGCTGCGGATTCACAGGACGGTTCACAGTATTGTTCGCCGGATTGTTCGCCGACGGATTTTGAAGTTCGTTTCCGTTCAAATCCAGATCTTCATGTGGCCATCTACGTTTTCGTTCTAGTTCTGGTTCCGGTTCTCCATACCCTTTTCAATGGTGGCAGCTAGTTTTGCTAGCTTGGTTTATTTCCTCAACCTTCGTGCAGTTCGCTTGATCTCCGAATCAAAAACTAAGTTCCCTGTACACGAAGAACGGGGCATAAACCAAGAAAATAAACAATAAAAATAAAAGTCAAAAATTCAGACAAAAATACTGCTTAAAAACCAGTCCCCGGCAACGGCGCCAAAATTTGGTGCGTCATTTTACACCAAAAATAATTTCGACCTTCGGTCGGTATGCCCATACTGCCCAGACAGCGGCAAGTAAAATCATCTCCCAAAGGACTGGCGAGTTTTAAGGCTCTTCCTCCTCCTCTTTCCTCTCTCTTGATATCAATAAGCGCATAATGGTAGAGGGAGAACCGGTTTTGTTCGATGATTTGCAGGAGAAAGGGTACGCTTATGATTGGGCATAATTTATCTAATTATTTCTTGGATATATTGGCAAATTTTGGTGTTATTTTGAGTGAATTCACCTTGATTTGGATTAATTGTGAAATAATGTGCTTTTGTAGGAGAAAGAGGATTTTTGGTGGTTTTGGAGCCAGTTGAGAAGATGTTTTCGAAGTTGGAACTGAAGGGAGAAAGGCAGAAAAGGCTGGAAATTCAGGCGGCGTGCCCATACCGCATTTGGAGCCCTGTTGGTGGCGAGAAAAATATTAGTTTCGGGATTTTAAAGAATTGGAAGCTTCTAATTAATTCCTGACGGGATTAATAGACTTTAAGTATTTTTATTTAGTTAATAGACTTTTAAATATTATTAGATAAGATATTATTTAATACTTTACTAGTTAGATTAGGACTCTAGATTTATTTCCTTATTATGAGGAAATCTTCTAGTATATATAGGTATATATTATTATTTAGAAAAAACCTATCATCATCATCATCTTGGACGCAAGAAGGAACTGGCGGCAGACTTTTGAAGACTTTGGTTTTATTTCAATTCATCATTTACGCACTATTCTCCATCATTGTTTATTTATTTTGTTTGTTATTTAATTATGTATTCTAGCTAATTTTCTTATTCCGGCAAATACAAGGAAGCTCTGGCTTAAATTATTTTGTGAGATCTAATTTGTGTTCATACTTTAATTTTGTGCAAGCATCTATTATTCTCCGTGTTTATTCTAATTAATTACTTTATTTTTCTAAGTAGTGTACAATGCTTAGTTGAATAGAGTTAATTTATAGCCAATTAATTCTGTCATACGTAATCGTGATTAGAATTAATTAGTGGTAAATTGACTTGTTTAAAGTCAAGGGAATAATAGTCTTAATTCAATAATCCTGCGTCAGAGTTTATTGGTTTTGAATCGGGTTTGATAGATCTAGTTATTAATGCTGTCGACTCATTAAATCTATAGAGCGTCTCTTACGGTTGTCAGTCGATTAGGGAAATAATTGGTGAAACGTCTTCCTAATTATCGAGAAATTAAGGAGAAATAAGATTACGTCAGAAGCGTCTTCGGTAATCATAACCGATTTGTTTGCATATAATTAAAGTTATTTTTGCATCAAGGATCAGAATAATTAAGCTAGAGTGGAATTGTTTGCTGCCGGAATCATTTCTTTATTGGATAAAACCAAAGTTCAAGCTATCTTTTGCATTCTTTGTTCATTTTAATTTTAGTATTTATTCCTGTCAGTAGATTAATAAAAATTCTCAATTTTGGCCAAAACCCTTCCAAAAAAAATCTTTGAAAGTACAAGTAATTTATAGTAGTACTGTAGTATAAATCTTTGAAAAAATATTATTATAATAATTATGTTAAAATCGTGTTGGTTGGCAGCATTCTTGTGCGCCAATTCAAATAAGGGAAAAGTAGCAAATATGCCCCTAGGGTGCATGCCCCTATGGCGAATAGCACCCCAACATAACGTTCGGGGCATATCACACCCCAATGTGCGTTAAATAAAGCAAATCACCCCTTCCGTCAAACACCTCTCTAACGCTGTTACTCCCAAATAATTTTTGTTTTTTTTTTTATATTTTGGGTGGGACCTACTTCTCTTCCCTTCTCTCCTTCCTTTGATTTTTTTCTTTTGCAGTACATCCGAGCTTTGCACTGCATCAGATCGTACACCTGCATCCTCTTGGCCGTCGACATCCGCCCTTCGTTGTGCCTCATCACCACCGCATTCTTGAAGCAAACCGGAGCGCCATCGTCTTTGTCCGATTCGTCCTTGCCGTCGAAAGCTTCGATCCCCACCTGGGCGAAGAATGTGGCCTCCAGAAGCGAGCTCACCCACGGCGCCATGCTCGTCCTCAGCTCGCCCCAGTGGTAGAGGAGCCACCTCTCCGGCGCGGTGCACTCACTCTTCACGTGCCACGCCACGAACGGAGTGTCGTAAAGGGAGCTCATGAACCAGGTGGCGAGGAGGGGGACTACGAGTTTGGATAAGGATGAAGAAGAGTGATGAATGGATTTGGATTTGTGGGGGAAGTTTCGAGTATGGGCTTGAACTGATTTCGCCGGAAGCTCGCCTATGTTAAAGGAGAGAAGGGAAGAGAAGTGGGTCCCATCCAAAACATAAAATAAAAAAAAACGTGAAAATTATTTGGGAGTAACACCGTTAGAGAGGTGTTTGACGGAAGGGGTGATTTGCTCTATTTAACGCACGTTGGGGTGTGATATGCCCCGAATGTTATGTTAGGGTGCTATTCGCCATAGTAGCTTGCACCCTAGGGGCTTATTTGCTACTTTTCCCTTTAAATAAGGTTATTTTCGTCATTTTGTAATTGCATTATTATTTTGGGAACATGTATGAATATAA
Source organism: Mentha longifolia (assembly GCA_001642375.2). Taxonomy (NCBI): domain Eukaryota; kingdom Viridiplantae; phylum Streptophyta; class Magnoliopsida; order Lamiales; family Lamiaceae; genus Mentha; species Mentha longifolia. Next base: position 30,710,270 of record CM038114.1, read on the forward strand.
TAACTAGACCATCACATGCGCTTCGCTTTGCTTGAAAAAGAAAAAATAGGTTACATTTGAGAGTATTGAGTTACTACCTCCATCCCACTTTATTAGTCTCATTTGCCATTTTGGTTCATCACTTATTAGTCTCATTTCTAAAATGGTAAAAAAATTATGGCTACAATTAACTCTCTCTCCTTAAAATTGATTATATCCATATATCCTCTCCTTTATTGGTTTATGTGCCCAAATGAAATGAGACTAATTAGAAGGGATGGAGGTAGTATATTTGTAGATTAATTAATGGCAAATTGAGTTAATACTTATTTTTGTGGGAAAAAAAATATGTTTAAATGCTTACGGAAATTATAGAGATTGCATTATTGTAGAAATACTCGCGTTTAGGTTGCAATCACAGTCATATGATACTTGAATGAGTAATTCTATCAACAACCCCCATTTTACTCCCTACAACCCCCTTTAATTAATTAAATAAGAAAATTATTATTTAATTACTATATTATCCGTATAGCCCCCAACTTTATTTTCCGTTCTTTAGCGAATTATAGCCCCCAAATTTCCCAAACAAACAAGAACTCCATCACTACAGGCTACAGCCTTTGAAAGTCGAAACTACAATTACATAAGAAACTATTTCATCTTCCTCTTACATTGAATGCCGAATTGCCTTCAAATCACAAAATTAATACTATGATAGAGAATTCCTCCAAATAAACAAAAAATTACAATGAAAAAAATAAAAATAAAAATAAAAATAAAACATCCACCGTTAATGCACAACAATATCTGTCAAGAAATGAACCTTATCAAATTTTAACCATTTTCTTTTAACAACCGGTTTAGTTATGATTTCGATTTAAAGGAGCACCTCGAAGCCCACGTTGAATGAAAAATATTGCTGGAAAAAAAGAAAAAATGTATGGGAGTATTTGCAGTCGTGGTGGCAGAGGAAGCTTCCGACAAAGTTCGGCACCATAATCTCAGCCTCCGCTGAAAATTGACCAAAATAGGGGGTTTAAGACTTAGTTTGCGGCGGTGGGAGAGTCAACGTGTATCTCCAAAAGTTATATGTATGACCAGAATGATACTAATCAAAAGGTAAATTACAAATCTTTTATGAAAATTATTGAAATCTGATTGAATTTTTTTATGTCGATGAATGGTAGGATACGGCTCAGCTACTAGGCCCAAGCGTCGGTCCAATATAATTGGACCTCGGCAAATAAGCTTGGCCTAGATGAGCTCGACCAACTGAAAGGCCCAGAAGCCACTTCGGCCCAACTCAGAAGCGCAGCCCAAAAGCACAGAAGCTCGGCTGATCCACGATCTCGGACGTGGCACCCCACGATCTCGGGCACACGACTTCGGTCATAACCGCACCTGGGCATCTATAAATAGAGCCTCTAGGATAGATAGAGGACGGACACATTGTAACTCAAGAAAAGTATTAATACATTGAATCTCTTTCTCCGTGGACGTAGATATAACAAAAGATCGAACCACGTAACTCTTTATGTTCATATTTTTCTATATCTTTCCGTCGTACAAACACTCTAAAATCCCCGATCGATCACTGGCGCCGTCTGTGGGAACGCGGAATTCTTTTTGTGAAGTCGATCCGCGTTTTTTGAGTAAAGATACGATGGTGAAACCAACTCGCTCTGCCGCCACCGCTGCTGCTGCCAAGGCGAAGCAGAACCAAGCTGACCGGGTCCACCAATCCACCATACACACCGGCCAACGAGGAGGAGGCCGACGTAAGCCGAGCTCAGCAAGCTGCTTCCCTAGTCCGACGTGACCAGCAGCCCATAATCCACCAAACTCCTGAAGGCCACCAGGAGGAAGTGTTACCAGGCCAGTCCAGTGATTCAACTAGTAGCGGTGAGCCAAGCCAGGGCGGTCACCGACGCAAAAATGTCGCACTCCAACCCAAGCTTGGAGATGCACTTAAGGCGTACTTAGATCTCCATGAACAAGATTTCCTTAAGTTCGTCGATCAACATCGGCAACAGAGTCGAGATGGAGAAGACGGAACCGGACCATCATGACAACGATCCCCGAGTCTCCAAATCATCGGGGACAAAAACGTCAAACTTCCCCAAAGGCGACGTGGTTACAATCGCCGTGGGAACAACGACCGCGCCTCGCCTCGGCGTGGTTTGACGACAGCTCGTCGAAATGCCGGTCCACCTCGGCATGATGAAGGTAACTACGGTTAGGGGAGATTCACTATTTACAGTCGAATCGCCACCCCTTTTACCAATAAGATACTCTATACTCCGCTCCCACCGACATATAGAGTACCACCTATCAAACCCTACAACGGGTCGTGTGACCCCAGCAACTTCTTGTCACAGTACCAGTATAATATGCTGAACCAAGGGCTCGCCGAGGACATTTACATGTGTAAAGTCTTCCCCGAGCTGCTGGTGGACAACGCCAGAAATTGGTTCGATAACCTGCCTCGCTGCAACAAAGGGTCGTACGCCGACCTACTGGATGCCTTCGAACGTCATTTTTTCTAGAAAGCCGAGGCCAAGATTAGTCCGGCCCAACTCCTTACACTAAGGTAAGGACGAGGAGAAATGATCAGCGACTTTCTGGCTCGATTCTATAATGAGAGCCTTAAAGTCGATCGTCTATCCGACGACATCCTCATCTCAGCGTTCCAGAATGCCATCCAGTCCGGCACTCTCTTCAGAGAACTCGTAAAGGAACACCCCCAGACCTCCAAACAGCTATGGAGGATTGTTGACATGTTTGCCGAGGTGGACGAAGCCGACATGAGGAAGAGGGCGGCGGACTGACTAGAAAATAATGACAAGAAGAAGAAAGAGGAATGCGCCGACCATGGGCAAAGTTGACGAAGTGCTCTTGATAGGTTAGGGGACCTCTTGAATCCCGCTACTCAGCAGGATCGGATCACAGACGCTGACGAGTCAGGGCAAATAACGAGCTTCATACGAACTGTTCGAGAACCACCACCGCCCGAGTTGGATCGAACACTCCAAAGAAAAGTACTGCACATTCCATGATGATTATGTCATGGATCGAGAATCTCGCCTCGCAATTCGAAACCTGGTATGCGACGGTACCTTGGAGGACATCGAAGAACCCGACCTCGAGGGAAGCAAGAGGAACACGAAATAGGGAGGGAACAACGCGCCCCACCATGACAAAAGTTGAGGCACGATATAGACGAAGACAAGAAGCCTCAATATGATCAGTCTCGTGCCATACCAGGGCTTAAGCGGTCACGGTTCGTCCGGTTCGAACCGAACCACCGGAAACCCCGGTTAGGTCCACCCGGAGGAACGGACCGCACCCGGGTTCCGACGGTTTGGTTCGAACCGCCGATTCCGTTCGGTTCCAACCGTTCCGGTTCCGAACCGCGTTCCGGTCGTTCCGTTTTTTTTTTTTTTTTTTTTTTTTTTTTTTCAACTTTTAATTTTAAGTTTAATTGTAAGACGCAATATATCGTAAAGAATTTGAAAAAAATTGGAATTAAAAATAAGAGGATTATTCATTTTTTTATTTACTTACTACCTTGAGATCACATTTTGATTCAAAGCGAGCCTCGTAAACCATGAGAAAAGAGATCGTCTAGATTTGACGCAAAAAGTACTCATGTATCGAATAAATCTCGTCGAACTCTCAGTTCTACTGGAGTGTCGGTGTCAGTTTCCGCGTCCGTGGTGCTTATGGATCATCTCTGAAGCCCCTCCACCCATATGGATGAAATATGATTGTATTAAAATGCAATGTTCATTCAAATTTAACATGTACATAACATTATTATTGAAGAAAAATTACAAAATTGACACTTCATTTTGTCTCTCATGATGGATATTAATATCGTTATGGAAAACTAAATGTATATTTGTCATCTTCATTCTCATCATCAAGACAGTAATATGAAAGTCATTTTAATAGGGTTTTTGTTAAATATTGGTTTGAATTACAACTCACAGTGCCAACCACCTAATATTTAACTTTGAATGAATGAATCCATCGTACTTTTTTCAAGTTATACTTAACATAAAAATCTCTTTCATTTTAGAATTTGTACATAGATTCATTAAATGATGAGTTGACTAATAAAGAGATCGAATGTTACCACCTAGAAATAAAAATTAAAAAAAATAAAAAAATCCCGGTTCGCCGTTTACCGGAATCGGACGCCGTTCCCGTCGAAAGATGAACGGAACGTCCGACGGTTCTCAGCCGTTCCTACCGCGGTTCGGTTCCGTGAACGCCAGTTCGGTCGGTTCCCGTTCGGTTCGCCGTTCGTTCCATGGCCGGCTCTACCGGGCTGCCTCAAGGCGCAATGAAGTCCTCATTGAAAGCCGAGGCCCGAAGTCAACAGAGGGAAGAACCTTCCCAGAAAAGGTTCAAAAAGGACGAGGTCGTCACCTTTTCCGGCGACGACCCAGTCCCCTATCAGGATGTCACTATAATCGAGGCGGTGGTAGCCAACAAGTTAGTCCATTGAATATTCATTGACAGTGGAGCCTCTGTGAGCGTGCTTTTCAAAGACTGCTTCGATAAGCTCGATATTGAAGAAGTACGTCTAAAGCCGGCACCCATCCCGCTGAAGAACTTCACGCAACAAGAAACGACGACGGAGGGCATCATTTCACTTCCCGTGACTGTTGGGAAGAGCCCGCTATCTTCTACGAAGATAATCTACTTCTTCGTCGTAAAAGCCAACTCCCCCTATAACATCATCTTGGGGAGAGATTGGCTAATAGCTATGAAGGCAATCTGCTCAGCCTACCACCTAACAGTTAAAATTCCATCTAAGAACGGGGTGATCACGCTTCGGGGAAACCAGGTACAGGCCAAAGAGTGCATGCAGGTCGCACTCGAGGCTCCGGGATGCAGCATCCTCAGGCATAGCAACTACAGGACCCCGAAGAGATAGAGCTGACATCACCATCATCTGTCGAGCCGGTTGAAGACATTACGTTGTACGAAGACGACTTTTCCAAGGTCGTCAAAGTAGGGTTCGTCAGAGGAAGCGAGCTCCGAAGTCAAATTATTCGACTCCTTCGGGAATATAGAGATGTTTTCACCTGGTTGCCTCTAGACATGACCAAAGTATCACCGAGCATCATCACTCATCACCTCAACATCGATCCTGAAGTGAAACCAGTCGGCAGAAGCAACGGACCTTTGCAGCCGAAAGAAACCAGGTGATCCATGACGAGGTACGCCAAATCCAGAAGGCTGATATTTTATTCGAGGTGAAATATCCGACCTGGTTGGCCAACCCCGTGATGGTGAAAAAGCAAGGAGGAGGGTGGCGGATGTGCATTGACTACACCGACCTCAACAAACACTACCCGAAGGACTGCTACCCCCTTCCCAATATTGACAAGAAGGTCGAAGCCCTTGTTGGCCACAAGGTGTTCAGTTTCCTAGACCTATATAAGGGGTATCACCAAGTTCTTATGAGCGCCGAGGACGCACCAAAGACTGTCTTCGTCACGGACTTCGGCATTTATGCGTATAAAAATATGCCCTTTGGACTGAAGAATGCTGGGGCTACATACCAAAGGATGGTCGACAAGATATTTGAACCTCACATCGGTCAAATTGTCGAAGTGTATGTAGACGATATAGTCGTTAAAAGCAAGGAAATTGCTACTTGTACAAGCGACCTTCAGGTCATCTTTAGCTTACTTCGTAAAGCAAATCTAAAGTTAAACCCAGAAAAATGCACTTTCATGGTCCGATTTGGAAAATTTCTGGGGTGTTGGGTTTCTCGTGAAGGGTTAAAAGCTAACCCGTCAAAAGTTAAAGTTGTTCAGGAGATGCAAGTGCCGAAGTCCATCCATGACGTGCACAGGCTGACGGGCTGCCTAGCCGCGCTGAGTCGTTTCCTATCTAAGGCCGCCGAAAAGAAACTTATGTTCTTTAAAATACTAAAGAAGGCGCCGAACTTTGAATGTAACGACGAGCACAGGTTGGCTTTTGAAGACCTAAAAAAGTACCTCACAAATCTCCCCACCTTATCCGTCCCAAAGGAAGGCGAGACCCTTTCTCTGTACCTCGTTGCCTCGGACAAGTCAATCAGCGCGGTCCTAGTGCGAGAAGAAAGACGCCGTCAACTACCCGTTTACTTCATAAGTCGAGCCCTAAAGGGACCAGAGACGAGGTACCAACCTCTGGAGAAGGTCGCACTTGCATTGGTAAGCGCAGCAAGGAGACTTCGACCGTACTTCCACACACACTCAATACAAGTCCTGACCTACCTTCCACTTCGGCAAGTGCTAACAAAGCCCGAAGCTTCTGGATGAATCGCTAAATGGGCGGTAGAGCTCGGCGACACACGATCTCCTTCGTACCTCGCCAAGCCATCAAGGGACAAGCCTTAGCAGACTTCCTAGTAGAAGCCAGATTTGCGGAACTGCCGAAGTCCGCCGAACCTGCCGAAGATAAATCTAAAAATGGAGCACCAAAGCAACCACCAAAAGATTATTGGAAAGTCTACATAGATGGTGCATCAGGCCATAAAGGAAGTGGAGCCGGGATCTTACTCATCAGTCCGGAAGGGAAAGAAACTACTTATGCACTCCGGTTCAACTTCTCGACAACAAATAATGAAGTGGAGTATGAAGCCCTAATCGCCGGACTTCGTCTCGCCCAAACTCTCCAAATACGAGTTGTTCAAGTTCACAGTGACTCCCAAGTCATAGTGATCCACATGCTAGGCAGATACGAGGCCAAAGGCGAACGGATGAAGAAGTATCTCCACAAGGCCAAGACCCTACAACAAGGCTTCTCATACTTCGAGTTGGTACGAATCCCGAGAGGAGACAATGATCGAGCTGACGCACTAAGCAAACTTGTGTCATCATCCATGACCTCTCCTATAGAAGAAGTACAAATCCAAAGTATTGACGAGGCTGAAGTAAATATGGTAACCGATGATGAACCGAACTGGATGACACCACTTCGCAATTACTTAGAAAAAGGTGAACTCCCTGCTGATAAAGTCGAAGCTAGGAAGCTTCAAAGAAAGTCCATCAAATACATCCTGGAGCAGGGAGAACTGTACAGAAAATCGTACCTTCAGCCTCTTCTAAGGTGTGGGGGGCCCAACCAAGCGAACTACGTACTGCGCGAAGTACATGAAGGATCCTGTGGCAGTCACATTGGAGCTCGCGCTTTATCCAAGAAGGTCATGAGATGGGGATACTATTGGCCCACCTATTTCAGGACGTGATTGACCTCGTCAAACAATGTCCGAAGTGCCAGATCCATGCGATGGTACCAAGGTTGCCACAGACCGAACTGACTAGCATGCAAAGTCCTTGGCCGTTCATGCAATGGGGAATAGACATTGTCGGCCCATTCGAAAAAGCCCCCGGCCAGTTGCAGTTCCTTATAGTAGCCATTGATTACTTTATGAAGTGGGTCGAAGCCGAACTATTGGCAAAGATTACAAGCAAGAACGCCCAAAACTTCATTTGGAAGAATATAGTTTGTCGCTTCGGTATACCTCACGTCCTCGTCACAGACAATGGGACCCAGTTCACAGACAAGATGTTCAGGGAATGGTGTAACGAACTCCATATTCAACAAAAGTTCACCTCGGTGGCTCATCCTCAAGTGAACGGCCAAACCGAGGTTACGAAGCGTACGATAGTCAAAGGGTTAAAGACCCGCCTCGACAAGGCCAAAGGAGATTGGGCGGCAAACTTTCCCCAAGTTCTATGGTCTTACCGGACTACTCCCCGAACATCACATGGTGAAACACCATATAGTTTGGTTTACGGAACTGAAGCAGTAATCCCGGTAGAGATCGGCTTGCCGAGCCCCCGAACGCTTAACTTCGTAGCCCAAGACAACGAAGAGAGACTTCGAACTGACTTGGATTTGCTGGAAGAAAAGCGAGAACAAGTCTATATACAAGAGGCTCGATACAAACAGCAAGTAGCTCGGTATTACTTCAACCGGGTAAAGCACCAGCAATTCCAAGTAGGCGACTTTGTGCTTCGAAATAACGAGGTCAGTAAAGCGGAGAAGCTCGGCAAATTAGAAGCCACTTGGGAAAGACCATACCGAGTTCAACAAGTCCTCGGCAAAGGGTCATACAAGCTCACCTATTTATCTGGTGAGCCAATATCCCGAACTTGGCACATTTCTCATTTGAAGAGATATTATCTATAAGTGGAAGCAGGTGTATGTAAGTAGTTTGTTGGCTATCACCTCGGCCTCTAGACATTATGGCATATGTCCGCTCTTTGGTCAAAGCTTCGCTAGGAGGATGTACACCAGCTAATTTCCCATCTAACCAGTCCTGGGAAGATGAATCGAGCGGAGCTTTCTTGGACATCACCCACTCCTTTAACTTCAGCCTTCGGTTCAGAACCGTTCTATATAAGGACCCCAGCCTTAAAAGTTCATCCTCCTGTTCGCGGACCTGTAGGGAGTCTTCGCCGTATTCCTTAGTATACCTTTTCAACCGAGCACGAACTTCCTTTACCTTTGTATGGGTTTCAGGAATGGTTAATCGTCCGCTCTTGCGAATGAGATCCTCATACTCCGTATGCTCCTCGACCATGTCCTTGAAAGTTTTGATGTCATCTATAGCTTGTTGGGACTTGTCATCGAGCTCCAGATACTTTGCATGCATTTCGTCGAGTTTTTCCTGAGCTGCTCGAAGTCTCAGTTTAGCCTCAATCTCGATGTTATCAACTCACTTTTTCCAGTTCGAAGCATCGACCTCGGCTACTTCAACAGCTCGACAAAGTTCGGATATTTCTTTCACGAAGTGAGAAGCATTGTAACAATCAGGAGCAGACTACAAAGAATAAGATACAAGCATGATTTAACAAAAGACATTTTTATTTATAGCCGAATACGGCAAAAGAAGCGCCACCCTAATGGTGAAGGAGTACAAGGCTAAAAAAAAATAAAAAAAAGGGGGGAGAGAGAAAGAACATATGGAAGGAGTCAGTTAACCCCATCATGGTTTCCTTCATCCCTGCCAACCTCTTCATCGTCGTCGGTTTCCCCCGACCTCCCTCCAGCGGCATTGGTCACTAGGTCCTTCGGAAGCTTGGCGATGGCAGCCTCCAGCTTGTCATCCCTATCGATGGGAAAATTTCGGACCGCCGTCTCCGATAAAAGGGACTTATGCTGGGCCAGCCTCTTCACTACCGGCACCTCCGAAGTGCACTCCACAAGCACCTCGGCATACTCCCGCAACATCCCCTCCTCGGACCACGCCGCATACCCGTACTTGGCCTTGTCAAGACCCGGGTAATCCTGGGCAATCATATCGATGACTGCCGAAGAGACCGAGGTGCTCATAGCACCCACCAGCTGCGTAATGGCCCCACCAAAGTGATGGGACCGAAATATCCGCTCGGCGAAAGCCCGGAGCATACCACCCTGGCCAGCAACCGCACGGGCCATCTTCTCCCGCTCCTCAGCGAGCTGGGCCTTCAACCCGGCAACTTCGACCTCTAGGTCGGTGGCCTTCTTCTTTGCCTCTTCGGTAGCGGTGACGGCCTTAGCCTCCTGTTCCACCGCCTTTTTGGTCTTTGCCTCGGCCGCCGTCACCCCCGCCGCCAGATCGGTCCTTGCTCCTCAACCTCGGCAGACAACCTCTGGAACTTGGCGACCCTGCCAGACACGAAGTTCGCCAAGCCTCTCAACCCGGCTAATGCCACCTCGGCCTCCTGCACAAAGATGCATCAGAAACATATCTGACAAACTATCTGATCAACCAACTAGTACTCACCTCAGGAAATGACATCTCCCGGAATGCATCCTGGCCAGAGAGCTGGCCACCCCCATAAGCCTCCACCTCGTCGATCGAGGGGAGCTGAACTCCCCGAATTTGACGATCCACCGTCTGAGGTGGAGGCAAACTGGCGCGAGGTGAGCCCAGCTGTGAGCCCTCTAAAAACGACCTAGTCAGGTCGGTTGTTCTCTCAGACGACGTACCAGACGCCGTCTTCTCTACAACAGGAGAGGACCTCGCCCTCTTCTTTTTCCTATGAACAGCGACCTGGAGAGCTTGAGGATTCACTACAAACACGAAAGCACACATTAAACATCGGACAGATAACACATCATGTAATATATGAAGCAGGGCCTCACCCAAATCCGCGGTCAAGGTGCCGTTATATGGGCTTAACCCATACCTCGAAAGCTCGGCCTCAAAATAATTCCTTTCAATGAGGCCGAGGTTCATCAAGCTCGTCTCAAGTTCACTGATTGGTTTCTCAAAGACTTGAGGTACGAACTTGGCCTTGGACCAAGGATACAAAGGTACCCCTTCAGTCCGGCAGAAGAAAAATTTCTTCTGCCAATTCAACACCTTGGAGGGCGTAGCCAACTTAAACTTATTGATGGGGGAAAGGTACACCCACCCCGTTGGACCCCGCCTAGGTCTAAAAAATTTAAGCAACAAATCTACAGAAGCCGAACCACCACGGCGGCCGACCTCAATACAAAACCCGATGACCTGCTTGATGGAGGGCAGCGCCAACTGACCTAATGACAGTTGGAGTTTCTCTAAGAGTTCGACAAAAATATGATTTAAAGGAAAGTGAAGACCAAACTGAAGATAGTCTTTGTACACAGTAAAAAATCCTAGAGGAGGAGAACTACCCCTATCATCAATACGCGGGAGAACCAGCTCCGTCGACTTCGGAAACAAAAATTTCCGAGCCAAATTTTGCATATGCGACTCACTCATGGTGGAGGCATATTGATTGGCGGCATCTGACCCAACTAAGGGTAGGAATTCAATTTCTTGAAGGCTAGGAGGGACAAATGCACGTGTGTACACATTCAATGGAACCATCACCGGAAGTACCCTAGACGGCGAGGGCGAAACCCCTACGTTCACCCTATCCATATCCATTGGGAAAGAAGACGAAGAAGAAGACATTCACAAGGAAGAAACTTACTTGTCAAGGTTCTCCGACAAAATTTCACTGGATAATGGAACGAACGGCGGCGGCAGTTGCAGAATTTTGACTTAGGGTTTTTGCTTTCTCGCTTAACTCGGGAAAATAGATGGGGGGAAAAATGTTTTCAGGCGTACAATGGAAGCTTTTATAAGCAAAATTTCCACCTTGTCACATCCCGCCTCTTCACCTCCCCAATAAGGAAGCGACACGTGTCCCACTTACTCTGGACTCCAACAGTCGCACCTCTTCAAATCCTGCCTATTCGAGCTCGACCTCGTTTATGAGGTGACGTGCATTTCGACTTCGTCGAAATCATAATTTTGACGGGGGCAATGCAGTTCGATCTCAACCTCGTCTAAACGAAGCGACATGCATTTCGACTTCATCGAAATCCTAATTTCGACGGGGGCAATGCATTTCGATCTCGACCTCATCCACAAGGCGACATGCATTTCGACGTCGAAATCCCAATTTCAACGGGGGCAAAGCAGTTCGATCTCAACCTTGTCTAAACAAGGCGGCATTCATTTTAACTATGTCGAAATCTTAATTTTGACGGGGGCAATGCAGTTCAATCCCTACTTCGTCTAAAGAGGCAATATGCATTTCGACTACGTCCCAGCTAAAAATCCCGTCCTGACTTCTATACTTTTTGGGGGGGGATGTGATAGGATACGGCCCAGCTACTAGGCCCAAGCGCCGGCCCAATATAATTAGAACTCGGTAAATAAGCTTGGCCTAGGTGAGCTCGGCTAACTGAAAGGCCCAGAAGCCACTTCGGCCCAACCCAGAAGCGCAGCCCAAAAGCATAGAAGCTCGGCCGACCCACGATCTCGGACGTGGCACCCCACGATCTCAGACGTAGCACCCCACGATCTCGGGCACACGACTTCGGTCATAACCGCACCTGGGCATCTATAAATAGAGCCTCTAGGATAGATAGAGGACGGACACATTGTAACTCAAGAAAAGTATTAATACATTGAATCTCTTTCTCCGTGGACGTAGATCTAACAAAAGATCGAACCACGTAACTCTTTGTGTTCATATTTTTCTATATCTTTCCGTCGTACAAACACTCTAAAATCCCCAATCGATCAATGAAGATGACATAGTTTCCGACATCTTTCTAGTTCCCTACTATTGATAACGGATGCAGTTGAAAGGATACAATAGTAAATCACTAAATTGAATAATATTTCTATTATTTATTTAATTAAGAGGGCTTTAAGGAGTAAAATGGGGGTTGTGTATATAATTACCCTACTTGAATCTATAAATATGTTCTTAAAAAGAATGACATACCATTACCTAACAGGAAAAAGACGATATATTCTCGACACCGCATGATGTGAGAATAAACAATACTATTATCAGTTTTTTTCCCAAATTTAAATAACGAGATTGGGTCTTCCCCTATCTAATATGACATTGTTAACGTGTCAACATCAGTGTTATGTCAATATCAATTTTATTTTTAGTATTTTTGTTATAAATTTATAATTTATATTTATGGTACATATTTATAATAATTTTTCTCAATTATGAGCACATTAAGTATGCTCATGACCTGTAGAGGAGCATTCCTCATTTGTGGATATGTTTATTAATGTTCTTGACATTGGCAGCGAATTTTACTAGAAATGCTCTAAGGGTCACTGTTGACACATGGACAATGATAAATAAAGAAGTTATACGAACCATAATTTGAAAAATTGTCGACGTAACACGCGTACAATAAAGTTGAGCACATTAAGTATACTTTATACTCACAGTCAACGGTGGAACATCTCTCATCTATAAATGTCAATAATTATTAATGTATTTATTGTATAAAAAATACTAATAGTATCAAATAATGCACAATCAATTAGATTGAATCCCATATTTTGATAGGAAATAGAAGAGGAAAAAAGGGTCCATAAATTGATCAAAAGATACTAATAATTTACGGTTTCAATCTCTTTTCATTCAAAATAAATAATAACTAGTATTATACCCGTACGATGTACGGGAAGTACTTTATGATAATATTGTGGCAATTAATATAGGTGGTCCATTTATATAATTTTTTACAATAAGCAATTTTTTTGGCAAAAATTTGAAGCAACTTTTTATGTAGTAATCTATTGATTAATTTTTTCCTCCTAAAGTTAAAACCTATGAAGGAGTTATTTTTTTATTATTATTTTTATTTTTTTTGATCGGGCAAATAAACTTTGAAGGAGTTAATAAGGATAAATTAGAAAATTTGTTATGGATTTCAAACATGAAGTTATATTAAGATTTTATTGTGTAGCGAGAAAATTATAAGAACATAACAAATATGTAAATATGAACAACAATTCATACATTCACAATAATTCAAAATATAAAAGTAATTTCAAAAATACATATATAAATTTAGACGGTTAGTGTTTGATATAAAAGAAAAAAAGAAATCATAGATTCCACTTTGTTCTAATAAGTTTTGTTTTGGCATTAATTATTTGGGTATTTGTACAAAATATATGAGAATGGTTAATAAATAATACTCAGGACAAAGAAACATTCACCAGTTTATACATATATTATGCATATATGAATAAGAATTTATAATTACATGGATATAAATCACCATAAAGTAGTGAAAAAAAAAAAACAGAATATTAAAGAAAAAGAAAATGCAATGCTATGCTAGTATAACAAATAGAATGGTTGAACTGGCCTTAGGATTATTCATTCACCGCCTCTAACCTCTTGGGCTTCTAATCATCACAACCTCTCTCCTCGTCGATCAACAAACATAAATTAGAATTGATTCTTCATTCATATTGTCTTTGAGATTAATTAGTTGAACATATATTTAGGTTAAATACAAATAATTAAATATGCTCATATAGTCAGATTTACATTTTCAATGCATGAGATATAAGATATCTTCATCGATTATAAAAAATTAAGATATCTTAATCGATCATAAATTTTATTTACAATAATTGTTTAAACTAACTATTGGCACCCAAAAAAAATATTTTAAAATATTTAATCCGGACAAATAATATTTTTAATCATGGCAATAGAACAAAATAATTACCACAAAGTCCAATTGAAACAAATAGTAAAATCCAATTGTCATTAGATATCGGACGGTTGTAAAATAGCCCACATTACATAAATCAATATGGATTTGATAAAAAAATAAAATAAAGAACATTAAAATGCAATAGTGAAACAAATAAAAAGGTTGAATCCTTGGAACTTTCACCCCACCAGTCTTCCCAACGGTCCACACTTCTTCTTCTTCCCAACGCTACATCTCTCATCATCTGTAAAAAAAAATAAAAAATAGAAAAAATACAGGGAAAATAAGAATATGAAAAAGAAAAATATAAGGTTACTTTTTAAATTGGCTATAAAAGATCATTCTTATGGCTCTGATGCTTAAGATGAAAAATAAACAAATTTTCAAAATTATAAAAAGACAACAAAATACCAAAAGATCTAAGCAATCAGCATAAAATGAATGAAGATGATGACTACGTTACCAAACTAAAAAGAAAAAGAAAAAGAAAACATGCCCAAAGACTTGAACTGTTGAAATTTATACACACATTTATCATTAGCCAAAAACACGCATTTGTTTATCCACTATATAATACAGTACATGTAAAAAAATGCAGTTCAAGAAAGATGAACACCATTAAGTAGTCTAAATACAGAGATAACAAAATGTTTAAAAATTATTTCATTTTTATTAAAAGCACTGCTGCTTCTTCTTCTCCACACTCCTTAACTTTCTTTTCTCATACATGCCATTTTGCGTAGAAATTGTTAAAAATATATGTACACACTGAACTTTATGGCAAATATATGTAGTTGAGTGAAGATGTGAAGAAGAAGAAGCATGGAAATGTTTAGGAACCAACAACATATTTATATTAATGAAAATAATAAATTCGAAACCATCCCAATATCGTTTTGATAATTCAAATGGAGTTAATTTATTTTTATTTTTTTTTATCAGACAAATTTTTTGGGCGCGCCATTCAAATGGAGTTAATTAAGGAGAAAGTTGGAAGGATTCTTGTTCTACAAAGTTTTTGCTCTCGATTAAGTAAAAGTTGCTGCATGGAAACAATTCTCAATGACAACATAGCATTTATAGTTGTCAAGTACTTTTGAAAAAATATAATAAAATATAAAATATTACTAAAATATTTGGAGTGAAGTTTAAGCGGGAAACTACTTTTGCTCATGTTTTCTGTTTTTATATAATGTTAACAAATAAGGTAAGGAGATAATTAGTTAATAAAAGTAATATTTTGGTAAAAAAAAACGTCGTGATTTTATTTTTAAATTATTTTTGGGGAAAGAAAACATCGTGGCTTACCATTAATTGGCTGCATTCACCCTTGAATGCCAATATAGAAAATAGTGAAAATCTGTCCAAAAAATCACTTTCTCATTTTGATAATCAATATATAAAGGTGTTAATATTTATATCCAATTCTTATCTTCATCAAATCTGATCTTCATGATCTGAACAATCTTGGTTTATTCACTTTGTTTGAAAGTTTCTATTATCAGTTTTTTCCCAAATTTAAATAACGAGATTGGGTCTCCCCTATCTAATATGACATTGTTAACGTGTCAACATTAGTGTTACGTTAATATCATTTTTATTTTAAGTTTAGTATTTTTGTATAATTTATATTTATAGTACATATTTATAATAATTTTTCTCAAATACATAATCGTCACGTTAATTATGAGCACATTAAGTATGCTCATGACGTGTAGGGGAGCATTCCTCGTTTGTAGATATGTTTATTAAAGTTATTGACATTGGCATCAAATTTTATGAGAAATGCTCTAATGTTCACTGTTGGCACATGGACAATGATAAATAAAGAAGTTATATGAACCATAACTTGAAAGATTGTCGACGTAACATGACTATAATAAAGTTGAGCACATTAAAGTATACTCACAGTGGGCGGTGGAATATCTCTCATCTATAAATGACAATAATTATTAATGTATTTATTGTATAAAAAATACTAATAGTACGTATCAAATAATGCACAATCAATTAGATTGAATCCCGTATTTTGATAGGAAATAGAAGATGGAAAAAGGGTCCATAAATTGATCAAAAGATACTAATAATTTACGGTTTCAATCTCTTTTCAATTCAAAATAATAACAATGTTAACAAATAAGGTAAGGAGATAATTAGTTAGTAAAAGTAATATTTTGGTCAAAGAAAACGTCATGATTTTTTTTTTTAATTATCTTATAGGAAAGAAAATATCGTGACTTACCATGACTACTCCAATTACACATATCTAATTGGCTGCATTCACCCTTGAATGCTAATATAGAAATAGTGAAAATCTGTCCAAAAAATCACTTTCTCATTTAATCAATATATAAAGGTGTTAATATTTATATCCAATAGAAATGCTCCCCTACCTACGGTGGACACATTATATGATAGTGTCACGTCTGCAATTTTTCCTTTTAGTATTTAGTTTTTTATGTTAGGGTTTAATTTTTTTATAGTAGAGTTTAATTATTTTTTGTAGGGTTTTTTATTTGTCATCCGTGAGCACATTAAGCATGCCCATGATAGGCATTGGGGCATTATCCAATTCTTATCTTCATCAAATCTGATCTTCATTTCCTCTATAAATTGGACCCATTTTTTTTTGTATGAAACTTGTCATTCACATTCCTTGGAAAATATTAGTATAAAGTTTCAAATCATGAGGAGCTTACTCAGGGTTGTAATTCTACTGTTTTTGGTTCTACTTTGCACAGGTACCAATTTTAACCCTTTATTATTTTATTAGTATTATATATATATATATTTAATATTTTATTTTGCAGGTGAGGAGGAAATTAAAATAAGAATGTGTGGGAAGGACATTATTCTTGATGAAGAATGCATTGAAGCTAAATGTGATGAACTCTGCAATCAAAAGTTTAAAGAAAGTCGTGCACACGGCACTTGTGTTCTAAGTGATACTTGCCATTGCACTTATCGTTGTAATTAAAATATTATTAAGGGAAATACTCCATTTAAGGTTGATGATATGAATTACAATTATCTTCCTTTTTGAGTTTTCTTAGCAATATTTTTCTTAATTTTACTTATGGTTTGGAGAATGAAGAGTGGACAGTCAGTTTAAAGACCAATAATGAGATTCGAGACTTTGTTTTTATCACTTTTCTACATTTACTTGAGAAAAAAAAGAGAGAAAAAAAAAGAGAGCCCAAATATTTCATGGGACACAAATAATACTATTAAACTGAGTATCATTTTTTAATTTTTCCAAACACAAAAGAATGAAGAAAAGGGAGTACAATATTTGACAATTTCTAAAATCTAATCCATACTCGTTTACAAATAAAGGAACCGACAACGTTTGGATAAAACTTTTCTCAATAATTAATATAGTACAGCGTATTAAGAAAAATGTAAAGTAAAATTGTTGAGAAATGATAAGAACTAAAGCTTTTAAAATAAAAGGATTTTTTTTCCAATAGGGAGTAATTTTCAAGCGAAAATAGGTAGGGAGTAAATATCTCGTTGCCACGTGGCTAGGCCCGTCTTCGATATCATCGTCGGCGCAAGTTAGAAACAAGAACCGACTGAAACTTCGATTTTTTTCACACACAAAACACACTGCCTTCCATTCCATTTCTCTGATTTATACACGCGCTGCACATTTTTTGTTGTTGATGTTGTTGTTGTTGTTGCTGAAATCGTCTTTGTACAATGTCAGCTCTATCGAATTCCGTTGTGATTTCCGAACGCCCTCTTCCCCATCTCTCATCTGGTAAAATCTTCTGAGTTTTTTTCATTGTTCATATGCTTATTTATAGATTTTTAAAGTTTGTATTGCTCGTATGTCGTTGTTTGTTGCATTGTGTGGTTGTTTTTTCAATCTTAATGGCGCTCCATTTCTTCTGCGCAACGCTGGAAGAACTGTATTATAGATCTTCTGATTTATGTCAATGTTGAACTGACTGCTATATATTTCTTTCAATATTATATTCTTCATATTTAGTTGTGCAGGAATTGAACTATACATATTTATTTTTTCTAGTTTTCTTGATGGGTTATTTGCTTTCAAGATAGACGAGAACTGCTTGATTAATTTAGGACTTTTTGTGGTGGAGGTATTAGACTCTTATGAGGTGCTGACTTTAAGGTTTTAATTTTTGTACTTTTGGTTCCATTTTATCAGTAAGTTGTGCTCTAATCTGGGTAGTTTGCTTTGGATCATTTCTAATTCGTGCTGTTTTACTGTAAAGAATCTTAATAGTTTTCTTTTCATTCATTATGATCTGAAGAATCTTAGCTTGACTTTGTTAGTATAAATCAACCATTCATGGTTAGAAAGTATAGATGTAAAGTGTCTAGATTGATGTAGAGTAGCTAAACTCTATTGTCAAGCTCCCTCCCCTTCTGATTCTTTCGATGACTATATATTCTCTAGAGGGAAAAAATTAGTCACTTTTCCACATTAATGTTTCTTGAGTTCTGAATCAAACTGGCTCTACCGTTTAACTGATTTTCTGAATTTACATGGCATGGCACCTTAGCACCCTCCATTAAAAGACACCGTATAATTGAGATGCATGCCCTAATTATTGCTCTTTCTTGTTCAGGTTCTTCTCTGAAATCAGCTGATGGTTTAGGGTCCTCCAAGTTGGCCTTCAGTGTAAACAGTACTAGGAAATCATGCAGACGGAGTAAAGCACTCATCGTACAAGCCAGTTATAGGTATTGTATACACTTTGAATCTGCTAATCCGTGAACCTCTAGGTGCTAAAAAGTTGTTTTTGTTTTAGTGTTTGTAGTTTCTTATCAGGATAATTAATAATTGTTTGGATAATATACATTGCACTAGCATTAATAGTGGTCCTGATTAACCATAAAGTCGAGACTAATATATGAAACTCTTAATTACCTTGCTCGTTTCTCTTTATCAGGCCTTTGTCACTCAGTAGTAAATGAATGATTAAACTTATTATATATACGTAGGCCTAGCTGAAGTAATGTCCACGAGTGAGGAAAGAGTGCATTTTGTACTTCTTTTGTTTTTTATCCAGTTCCGATTTTTTATCAAAAGAACTGTCTAAAGGTATTATGGAACATTTTGTATTTCAATGCAGTGAAGGTGGAAGGTCAGGCGGTGGAAGTGCCTTTATTAGTGGATTTGTTCTAGGGGGATTGATTGTTGGAACACTTGGTTGTGTCTACGCACCCCAGGTATGTGATCAACCAATCATAAGCTGATTTTATCTTTGACTGAATCGCTGTTCATTCACTCTCATTTTATTAGACTATAATGACTTATTCGTACATGTATTTTGATGAATTAATATTTTGTTTCATGCACAATGTACTCATGCATTGAATGTTGAAGGCAGTACGACTCTGCAGCCGACATTTTACTGATCTTTTTTCGTCTTACAGATCAGCAAGGCTTTAACTGGAACTGACAAAAAGGATTTGATGAAGAAACTGCCCAAATTCCTCTATGATGAAGAAAAGGCTTTGGAGGTATGAACCCTTGTCAAACGAGGCCATTCATATTTTATCGCATTTGAGTACTTCCTACAGATTATAATTGTTCCAAATAATGATGCTGTGAGAGTTGGTTAATACCTTGTCATCTATATTCAACTCATCAATATCAGGAAGATAAAGTTCTTCACTGGTTAGTACAGTAAACCAAAAGAATCTCCATGTTTGGACTCGACTGAAAGCATGATATATGGGGTGAAACCAAAGTCTTATAACTTACGTATATCATTCTAGGAAAAAATGAAATCCATCTTAGTATAGGCCTCTTATTATCTTCTCATTTATGACTCTCCATAACATTCTATCCACAGAAACAACGCAAGAAACTGGCTGAGAAGATCGAACAACTGAACTCAGCTATAGATAATGTTTCCACTCAATTGAGGACAGAAGAATCCCCTACTGAAGAAGCTTTGAGTGTAGAGGACATGGAAGCTGTTGTCTGAACCCCATGGGTTCTTCGTCTCGGATTGTGTGTTCATGCTTCAGGATTTATAGTTCAAAATCGTTTCAAGAATACATGATTTCTTTTTTTTTTATCGGAAGAATACATGATTTCTGTCTATGCTGAGAGATTCCTTTGCAAATAATAACTTCACTTGGTTAAGTTGTATGCCTGTTTCTTCATATACTGAGATTTCTTGGTAATTTGTGGTTTTTTATGATTGATTGTACTGCTTCAGTCCCAGCAAGACACTGACACACATGGTCCAGTTATGAGAAATTGTTAGTTGACTAAGTACAGTTTGCAGGGTTTCTGAATATTGAACAACTGGTCACCTGTTCAAGGTAATCTTAGGTTGTCTTCTTATTGTAAGGAGAGGAATATAATATGCTATACTATATTATAGTACAATTCTTTTTTTTTTTCTTTCTTTTTTTTTCTTTTCTATTCATGTACGAATATATATCTCCAAAAGGAAATAAAAAATAAATAAATAAAGAACTAGTTGACCCCACAAAATTAATTGTTGTCATGTACTAAAGAATGCTCGTGATATTCAAGATGCATGAAAAAGGGTATATGATAATGAAAATGAAAGAAAAAAAAATGAAGTGATGAATTAATCCTGTGGTGCAAAATTCGATGGTGGAGAAACAAGCTTCATCCTATCTGATATCAATCCTCACACATCATCTTCACCACTCACTACAAATCATTGATAGCCAATAATTTCTCCAATTCTAAGGAAAAGACATTATAAAACTAACAAGATAATTTCTCTGATATTTATAATTATATACTCGTTATATATATATATATATCTTGAAATTCTTTCCCTCAGTTTGAATTTTGCAGCCATGGCTTCCCATGCAGCATTGGCATCTTCAAGAATCCCAACGAGCACGAGACTTCCCTCGAAAACCACTCATTCCTTCCCTGCTCAATGCTTCTCTAAGGTTAATTTCCTTCCCTTCCCTTTTCTTGCATCTGTTCATGTATATTTCCTATTTACTGCAAGCAGTGACGAAAAATCTCAAAACAGATAATGGATTTTTTACTCAGCTGCTTGTTTCTTTAAATGTTTATAGAAGCTTGAGATCGCGGAGTTTTCTGGTCTTCGGTCAAGTGGATGTGTGACTTTTGCCAAGAACTCTAGGGAGGCTTCATTCTTCGATGCAGCGGCTGCACAGCTTGCTCCAAAGGTAAAGATTTCTTCATGCTGCAAATTAAACCTATCTTTTGACTGAATAGTCTGAAAATTTTGATAAGTTTAAGATTTTGTGTATAAATATGTTCTCATTAAGATGAAACAGAAGAAGTCTGAGATTTTAAGATTCGTCGTCTATGTTAAGATCTTGCAAGTGTTGAATGCAGTCTTTTACTTCTATTTGTTCAACTTGAAATTCATTCACACTGTACTATTAAGGTTGCTGGTTTCTTGAAGTTAGAATTGTGAGAAGATTCACATCATTTTACACATTGATCTCTTATTTCTTGAAAAGTAAAGTATGAACTAATAACATAACTTAACCCTAACACAAATCTTTGAGCAGAAAAAGTGAACATACACATTTCTTGTGCAAGATTAGACTGCAGGATCCACGCCCATTAAGGGAGAGACCGTAGCCAAATTGAAAGTCGCCATAAACGGATTTGGGCGCATTGGGAGGAACTTCCTCCGTTGCTGGCATGGCCGGAAGGACTCACCACTCGAGGTGGTGGTCGTGAACGACAGCGGTGGTGTCAAGAATGTAAGGCTTCTACTCACAATAATTTTCTTAGTTAATATTACCTTTGATATTCATCTAAACTGATTTTCATTTCAACATTAGGCCTCCCACTTGTTGAAGTACGACTCCATGCTCGGAACCTTCAAGGCTGAAGTCAAGATAGTTGACAATGAGACCATCAGCGTAGATGGGAAGCTCATCAAGGTCGTCGCCAACCGGGACCCGCTCAAGCTCCCTTGGGCTGAACTTGGCATTGACATTGTCATTGAGGTATTCATTTCTTCTAGTATAATGCCATTCCATCTTTACTTTTACAATCAAAATTGAAAAATCGAAATTACCCCTAAATGCAGGGGACTGGTGTTTTCGTGGATGGCCCAGGAGCCGGGAAGCACATCCAAGCCGGAGCAAAGAAGGTTATCATCACCGCTCCGGCTAAAGGTGCTGATATCCCAACCTATGTTGTTGGTGTGAACGAACAAGACTACACTCACGAAATCGCTAACATCATAAGGTCGGTCAGTTCATTCGAGTTCGTTTCTAGTTAATGATCTTTGTAAGAATCAAATGAATGATCTCATGCATATAACATGCATATAGTTCTTACATTTTTGTGTTGGTTATTACAGCAATGCTTCTTGCACTACCAACTGTTTGGCCCCTTTCGCCAAAGTCTTGGATGATGAATTTGGTAATTAAGATCATAATTATAAAGAGAAATCTAGTAAAAGTTATGCTCCGTATATAATTTTTCTTGTAGTGGAACAAGAATGTGTGAATTTTTCTTGAAATTTGCAGGCATTGTTAAGGGAACTATGACAACCACACACTCTTACACTGGTGATCAGGTATGGATAAGTATAAATGCTTTTTTTAGAAAAAAAATAAAATAATAATAATAATAATAATAATAATAATAATAAATATTAAAGTTTGGAATGTGTATGAATCTTCTAGAGACTTCTAGATGCTTCGCACCGCGATCTGAGGAGAGCGAGAGCGGCAGCGTTGAACATTGTGCCGACGAGCACCGGTGCAGCCAAGGCCGTGTCCTTGGTGCTGCCTCAGCTGAAGGGCAAGCTCAACGGCATCGCCCTCCGTGTGCCGACGCCTAACGTCTCAGTGGTGGACCTCGTGGTGAACGTCGAGAAGAAGGGGATCTCAGCGGAGGATGTCAACGCCGCGTTTAGGAAGGCAGCCGACGGGCCGATGAACGGAGTGTTGGCCGTGTGTGACGCGCCCCTCGTCTCGGTGGACTTCCGGTGCAGCGACGTCTCGTCGACCATCGACTCATCGTTGACGATGGTAATGGGAGACGACATGGTGAAGGTGGTGGCGTGGTACGATAACGAGTGGGGATACAGGTATATACATCACTTCTTTTTTTTTTTTCTTTTTTTTTCATAACCATGCACTTTATGATTATTTTTTTTTTAATTTATAAAAATGCAATAAATGATGTCACATGATTATGTATTTGGCCCCTAATAATATACCACATGTCTTATGATCGATATATTACGAACTTTTTACAGCCAACGTGTGGTCGATTTGGCTCATCTGGTGGCGGAGAAATGGCCCGGGGCTTCGACAGCCGGGAGCGGTGATCCATTGGAAGATTATTGCAAGACTAACCCTGCAGAAGAGGAATGCAAGGTCTACGAAGCTTAGTTTCTTCCATGACTTTTCCCTATCTGAGTTTGATTTTTCGGTTATATTTGCATTGTTATGCCATATATTTCACTTAAAATGTGATGTGAAAGTGTAATAGGAAATCTTGTACCTCCTTGAGTTGTTAAGAGCATATATCATTACCCTCGAAATTCTATAAATGGAAAGGGAGAGAAAAAATTGCTCATAGTTATTGAATTTGAAGTTCCTATTTCTTGGTGACATAATGAAACGCTTTTATTATTATTATTATTATTATTGAAATGTTTGACTTTTTTGATACTTTTTATTATTTAATACCTCACATGAATATAAAAGATGTCAGAAATCTCGAGCCAGAGTAAAATAGCAAAACGTTTCGATATATATGTGAAAAGGTATAATCCAAATGATAGTGTAAAATAGTATATGAGAGATGATTGATGTAGTGTTGTCGCCTATTATACTAGTTCATCCAAGTCGCGTAGCATATCAGCTCTCTGTAACGTATAATCAATATATGTCTATATATAATACAATTTGCATTCTAATTCTATACGGAATATTAATGGTTTATTGATATTTTGCTATGTTCACAACTTTGGCTTATTAATCAAATGAATTTATTTAATTATCATTGAATTGAAAAGACTTATTAGATAAGAGATCTCCTATAAAAAGAGTCGCACCGGTTTCAATTTTGATACAACTTTGAGGATCGAACACCTATTTAGATTTTTTTAACCAAAATCCTATCTAGATTTGAGTTTTATTGGTTTGCTATTTTGTATTATCACTAAATTCATTGTAAAAGCCGCAAAAATCCGTATTCAGAAAAATAATTTTTTAGTGGAGGAATTTAAAAATTTCGAATACTAATGTAGTCGGACGAATTATTTTTGAGCCCAAGAAATTTTATGGAAGTAAGCTGAGAACTAATGTCTCAAAATTTAGAATAATTTTTCCAATATTGTTGTTGGAAGGGGAAGTTAAGAAAATGAGAATAAGAATGACATGATAGGAGTATAATAAATATTTAATTGAGTAGTGCACAAGTATGTGCACAAGTGATAGAATAAAATATGAAAAAAATACACTACCTACATATATATATGTATAGATTGAATGAGAGATGAGAGCACAACTATAAATACCCTCTCCCCCTTCATTTCTCTTCATTTGGCAGCCATCACTTTCTCTCTCTAGAAGAGAGCTTCTCTCTCTAAACCTCCCCTTCCCTCCATTCTCGCCGGAAACTACCACCCTCACGCTGGATCGGTCACTTCCCGGTCTCCGATCGACTCCAAAATTCGTCCAAAAGTTCCTCACAATCTCTAGAACAAGATTCCAGCCTTAGATTCGTGATCAAGAATCCCCAAGGTCCCCATGCAAGGCTGCGAAGTTGGGAGATCAACATAGAGTCCGATTTCTGTACTTCTTGAGGTAAAGGCTTCCCTTCTATGATGACTAGAGTATGAATCAAGATGAAAACTTAAGAATTTAACTCCATTATCCATGACAAGATTTCGGTACTCATGAGGTAGGTTCATGCATGTCTTTTAAACCTATGAATTCTTGATGTCCATTGAGTTTGATGATGATTTATGTGCATATCTTAGGAATCCCTTTGATTTCCTCCAATTCCTTGAAACCGAACATGTACAGCCCTTGACTTCTCTCTTAAGTGTTCTTCACGTTTCTAGCATTCAAATAACGATTAAAACCTTCGAAAGCCGCGTACATGAACTTTGGAGTGTGTTTCTAGAATTTTCATTTCATCGAACACGTTCTGGGCATTATTTAATCGCCAAATTTGAACCATTTTCTCAGCCCTACTCAAACGGCTATTGATTGAACCATGTTCCTTAATTTCCCAGATTTCTATTGATACCTTTCACACTCAATTAGGTCAAGGAACGAAAGAGAAAAACTCGTATAAAAATTTCATGCCAAATCTGCTGAAATACACATGCCCAGAAAATTGGCATTTTGTCGAACAGTTGTCGTGCACTTTTGAATCACAATTTTCGAGCCCTTTCTTGTTTCAGAATTAGACCGTGTTCGACTAAAGGTTATTCCTTGTCATCTCAGATTTGATTTGGTACCTCATTCTCCCCAATTGGTTAAGAAACAAAAGAGATACACTCGCCCAAAGATTGCATGTTAATCTGTAAATTTTCCTTTATTCCAGAAACTAATTCTAAGTATAAACTTCAGAAATTTTAGTGAACTTTCGAGCTTGATTCCGAGAAGCCGGTTAATCTTTTGGATCTGATTCTTTTTCCATGTTATAGAATGATATTCCAGCTTTCCATAGCCTACTCGAACACACATGCGATCGCAATGATCTTCCAAAGTTGTAGGGCCGTTCCTGAGGATCATGGGCGCATCCAGGAGTCAAAAGTGGGGTGGGCTAAAAAATAACTACTTCGACATATTAAATTTCATATATATATATCGATTTTTTGGATATTGACGTAGGTTGTGCCCTACAAAATTTCGATAAATAAAATTCACTAATGATTGAGTTTATGGTGTGTTTGGCTAAGATTAACTTATAAGTTGTTAAAAGTTTATAAGTTTTGAAAATGTGTTTGGTAAAATAAGCTATCAAAGAGCTTATAGCTTATAAGCTCCTTAAAAATAAGCTCTCAAACCCCAACTTATATTATATTTACATCTTATAAGGTATTAGTGTTTATA
The DNA here is from genome assembly GCA_001642375.2 of Mentha longifolia. Classification (NCBI taxonomy): domain Eukaryota; kingdom Viridiplantae; phylum Streptophyta; class Magnoliopsida; order Lamiales; family Lamiaceae; genus Mentha; species Mentha longifolia. The sequence goes on from CM038114.1 coordinate 30,736,322, forward strand.
AGCTCTTTTAAATAAGCTTAGCAAAAACACCCCCAAAGTCTATATTTTTAAGAAAATCCCTCTTAATATAAATCAATTAGTGAATTTACAAATAATTCATATCTCATCAAAATCTCATCTTGGTATTTTCAAGATTTTTTCATCATTAAATAATTTGGACCGGGCTTAATAGTCTAATTATTTTTTCAAACTTTAAACATCTATATATATATAAATGAAAATTTTGGGGTTGCACTGGGCTGGAGCCCGGTGGAGGCCATGCATAAATACGCCCCTGCTGAGGATGGGCCAGCATGGGCAACCGCCCAAGGCCCACCCCATTTCAGGGGCCCAATTTTTTTTTATTATCAAAACTATTATTATTATATATTCCATCCGTCAACGATTTATTGGACTAAAATTTTAAGCTTGAAGTATAATGTGTTTTGATAATGTGTTAATAAATTAAAGGTTAAAGTATTAAAGTGTGATTATTGTGGGCCCATCTAATATTTTCAATTGTATTAATGTGTTAAAGTGTAAAAGTGTATTATAGGGCCTATGTCCCAAAATAGAAAGGGTTAAGAAATTGATATAGTATTAGTGTCAAGAAATCGTGGACGGAGGGGGTAGTATATAATTTATGAAAAAAAATAATTATTATATGTAACGCCTAATATAAAGGGTCCTAAACAAGAAAAATATTTATATGTGCAGACCAAAAATACTATTTTTGCTATAGCTCAAACCCATTATAATATCATAATTCATTCTATTAGTAAATCACGACATTTCTAATTTATTTATTTTGTACCTTTTTGCCCTCGCGACGGCACAAGGTGTGAGGGCGTCTCTCCATCCTCTTCTTTCCACTGCCAAAAAATTTCAATCACAAAATTTTTACAATCAAATAATGAAAATAAATAGTGATGTTGCACTTCTATATATGAATGTAAGCATTGATTTTTAAAATAATAGGGCCTATTTTTATAATTTCGCCCAGGGCCCCTTTCGGATCAGGAACGCCTGCAAAGTTCAAAGTTGACATGTTCAACAACCTATTCCATGAGTGACAGCTTCTGCCCTGTTTTTCCATCTTAGTTTTGGAAACTTCCCTTTGATCAAATGAGAACCATGATAACATAAAAGTTGTTCCTTGTTGTCAGAACTTCAGTTTTGATATCTCGTTCACCCAATTTCATCAAGAATTGAGTAAGATATCTTAGCTCAAATTTGCTATGTCAATTCTTCTAAGTTCAAGTTTCCAAATTCCAAGTCCTTCAGTGAAATGATTGTAACTTCCAACTCACTCATGAGAAAATTCTAAAATGTAAATATGTTATAGCCACATGTATTAGCTTTCAAAAATCATAGCCATATTCCATTTACCCCCTTGTCCCTAAAATGTTGAGAGAACTAAAATATTAAGTGTGAGAGGTTAAAAAGACTTAAGTGTAAGATATGAGAAATATCTATTGGGATAAGCTAGTATTAATGGGTGTTGGTTACGAACCCATTATTTATTGTCTTGATATAGTGACCTAAGATTGCTAGAATCTCTTGTAGGAGACGTTGGCAATAAAACTCTAGGATCGGATTTATCTAGTGAGAAGGTTAAGGTGAGTTTCTTTTTCAAGTGTGGGATATGTAAATACCGTCAAGGTAAACGTTTCAGTCTAACGATGTTAAATTGATGTGCATACTAAATGTGTTTATGTCATATTATGTGTTATGTTTAAGAAATGGGCAAATAGGAACTAAAAGACGTTACCACTTGTCATATGTGTCACGATTAAGGAAACGGGCAAGTAGGAACTGAAAGACGTTACCACTTGTCATTTGTGTTACGAATAAGAAAATGCAGGTGTAAAGTCGAGTCGTAGGCGGGAGTGATGGAATCCGATGTGGTTGGTGAACGCTGCAGTTGTCATCCTCTTCATGTTTTGAGCTTTGAATAAATGTTATCCTGTATTATCCAATCGGACTAGAGTCTATATCCTCCTCATGTTAATTGTAGACAACTCTTTCGAATGCTTCCGCACTGCGAGGTCCGAAGTCCTCATACTTTGAACCTAGTTAATGTTTGGATTGATATTTCCCAGCTTTCTTTCTAATGAACTTTATTTCGGAACTTGGCCAAATTCCTAATGAGTTTACTCATAATTTCCTTTGAAAGTTTATGTATATTCTTTTCATGATCGATGCATGCTTTCCTAACCGTCGTGGCTCGGTGGAAACGCATAGGCCCAGGGTCGTGACATTTATTAATATTCAAAAATATTTAAAATTTTGAAAAGTCTATTTTTAAATTTTTTCTTTTATCAGGCAAACACAACACCCTTACATACACACGCGCACCCGAGGTGACTCGAACCCCTGACCTCTTAGTTGGAGGGAAAGTGTCTTACCAAATTGCGTTTCGTTTTTATTTTATTAATCACTTGATTTTTTATTTAATTTATTCATCTCTAATCGATTTTTGAGAGAAGTGACTTCATCAATAGGAAAACTCAAGTATGATGAAGTCATCTCAATTTTATCCTAAATAGATATTTACAAGACTTCACGTTTACAGAAAAATTATATCATTACGACTTATATATAGTTTATTTGTTGAGTAGGAACGGTTGTATGAAGAAGTTTATATGTATGAGAAGGTGATAAATTAACTTTTGATAATTTTACTTTATTGATAGGAAAAATTATATATGATGTAGTAATCCTTAATCAATATTTAAAAGAAATAATAGATGACTTGAATAGAAAACAAGTAAACTATCCGAGAAATATGAATTTCAACAATCATCTAAATGATGAGCGTCTTGACATTCTATGCTTCAATTATATCGAACGATGGACAGCTTTACATTGAAATTAATATAACCACAGCGAAAAAATCATACATCTCATTGACATTTTTTTTTTTTTTTTTTTTTTCGTGTCACAGGGAAACTTAATATGAAAATACAATTACTTGAAAAATGTTATCAATCGTCAATTTATTTACCCAATCTATTTTTCTATTACAATGATCAACTAGCTACTTGACATTCAAAATGAGTATAACTAACCGAAAAATGTCACACCTCATTGATTTTAATTTTTTTTAATTCAATTTAATTAATTTTTTTTACAATGAATCATAACAATATTATTATAATCTTAAAATAAATAAATTATATTTTTATTTTTATTTGAAAAATGCAATGCATAGTGATTTCGTCGAAATTTAATTATATGTATTTGATTTATTCTAAATAATCGTAAAATTACTCGATCGTGCGTATGCTAATAATCAATAACTTCCATGTTTCACAATTTTTTTTTTAAAGAAAATTATGAATATGATATGATTTAACGTTACAGTTATTATTAGATCTCAACTGTTAATTACTTATGCCCCTTCACAAGCACACAAGCATCCATTCACAACGAAAATTCAAAATTCCCACCGCTTCACAAACTTAATTAATTGATTCCTTTTTTTTTTTTGTTAATCCGAAACGATGCGTATTTTAAATGTTACTCTTCTTATTCTATAAATACTCTCATTGATTTTATCTTTTTCCGTGCACTTATCTAAATAATTAAAATTAAAATTTCGAAGGAAAAAGAAAGAGCAAAACAATGGCAAGGAACGATGTGGCCAACGCCGCCCTTATAGTGGCTCTAGTGGTGGCAGCGTGGCCGCTGCAGTGGCTGAAGCGGCGGAGAGAAATGGGAACTCTCATTGCATGGCGGAGTGCTATTTCGATTGCAGTCAGATAAAGATTTTCAGCAATGAAGAGTGCAAAAATGAGTGCGTTTTTGCATGCACTAAGAGCATCTCCAGCGCCCAGCTCTCCGGCGGCTCGCGGCGACTTGCGAGTTGATGCTGCGAGTTGCTGGGGCGCTGGCGAGTCGACGGGAGCTCGCGCCCTGCTCGCAATCCCGACCCCGGCTCGCGCCTCTTTCCCCAGCTATGCTGACATCATTCAACAATATTTATTTATTTATTTATTTTTAAAAATTGATTTGCAGGACGAAAAAATTGGAAAAAAAAAAAAAAAAAATTATATCTGTTGGTTGCAACGGTAGCCAACGGCTACCTCCAATTTCTTCCCCTATAAATTCATACCCACATTTACACAATTTCTACACAACTTCTATATTATTTTCATACAAATCTATCTCAAAAAATCCATATTTTTTCAATTTCACTCCATCAATATGTCAAGCTCTTCCGAAATTTCATCCGATTCCTCATCATCCTCCGGCGAACTCGAAGCTATGTACCAACAAATCCAGAAGAATGCCGAAAAAGCTCAGAAATATAAAGAAGCGAAGAAGAAGAAGGAAAAAGCCACCGAGTCAACAAAACGCCGAAGGTATCCCGTAAGGTGAATGATCGAATGAGATCGAGTCACCGGAGCAAAGCAACTTTTCTCTGACTATTTCGCTGAGATGCCCACATATCCCGATAATTTATTCTGTCGACGTTTCCGGATATCGAAGCATCTGTTCTTAAACATCGTGGGGGTGTTGGAGAATCGCGTCGAGTATTTTCAACAACGAGATGATGCAATAGGCAGGCCGGGTTTCACAACACTGCAGAAGTGCACCGCCGCTATACGTCAACTCACCTACGGAGGTCCTGGCGACCAATTCGACGAGTACTTGCGGATGTCGGAGACTACTGCCATAGATTCGTTGAAGCACTTTGCTAAGGCGATTTGAGAAATCTTCGGTGTTCATTACCTGAGGAAGCCAACCGGAGATGATTGTCAACGAATTCTAGCAATGCACGAGGCTCACCACGGCTTTCCATGGATGCTCGGTTCGATCGACTGCATGCACTGGGCATGGAAGAACTGTCCAATGGGGTGGAGGGGCCAGTACACACGTGGGGATAAGGGCCACCCTACCATGATCCTTGAGGCCGTTGCATCTCACGATCTGTGGATATGGCATGCCTTTTTCGGGGTAGCTAGAGCGCTCAACGACATCAACGTTCTCAATCAATTGCCGGTGTTCAGCGACGTCATCAAAGGAATAGCACCTCCGGTTCATTTCCTCACCAACAGAAGTCAATACAACATGGGCTACTACCTCGCCGACGGGATTTATCCGAAGTGGCCCGTTTTAATTGCAGCCCCACCACACGCCACTGACGAAAAAGTGGAGCGTTTCAAAGTTCTGCAAGAGGCGGCGCGCAAAGATGTGGAACGCGCTTTTGGCGTTTTACAAATCCATTGGGGCATGGTCAGCGGCCCATCACGACTTTGGTATCATGATAGTATTCAAGATATCATGTATGCTTGTATTATCTTGCATAACATGATAATCGAGGATGAAGGAGCAAACGCGACAAATTGGGATCCACCTGATGAGGATGCCTCTACTTCTGCAAATGGTGGAGCGAATTGAGGACCTGTGGGTTCATTTTGGGAGTACGTGAAGCGCAACGCGTCGCTACGCGATAGTGCAAAACACAACGATATTTACAACGATTTGGTCGAAGAGATGTGGGAGCGTAGGGGCCCAAATTAGTTTGCATATTTTTAAAATTATTTCAAATTATGTTGTACTTTGTTTGTTTAAATTAATGTTTGTTTCAATTTAATAAATAAAAAATCCAAAAATTTTGTTTGTTTTTTTAATTAAAAATAAAATTAATGAAACAAATAAAATCGAACGAAAAATGAATTAAAAAACATATCGAAAATCGTAAATAAAATGAATTAAAAATAAGAGAGAGTCAGAGGGAGGGGCTTGCGGCTGGAGATGAAATTTGGGGAGAGCCCCTCCCCACCGGAATAGTGCCGCAAGCCCCTAAAACGGGCTTGTGGCTAGAGATGCTCTAGGAACGGCATTGGAAGGAATTCGAGGAAGGATTATGATACTGAATTCTTCCCTGCATGGATCTAGATTAATTAATTAATTTCTACTATTTATTTATTGTTTAATCCATTCGATATATATATGTAATATAGATTGCTTCAATGACGAATATTATATGTAAACTTATGTGTTTAATTAATTAATTAATTGATACTTACCGCCGGTTTTAATATAAATGCGAATAAAGGAATAATGGAATAATGAATATGTTTATCTAGATAAAATCATTAAAATTATCAAAATTATTATTGGCTAGGAAGTAGTATTATTAAGGAATAAAGGAATAATGAATATGTTTGCATAATAATTTTAATGATACTTACCGCCGGTCTTGGTTTTAATTTTAATGATTTTTAAATTGTTTAGCCGATCACTTTCCATTTTTGAGGTATAACTCTCTTCCTCTTGGTATCTAGAGTATGAATTCGGTCTTAGTGGAAGTGTTGATGTATGTCCATGATTCTTAGATGTTGTTGTTGTTCTTCACTTGTGATGATGAATCGTGTGTCAATTGTTGAATCCACTCATCAATTCTTGAAGTTAGACCATGTCCAGCCTCTGTATAAGTCTCTAAGTCGGGTATTCTTTATGTTCTTGAGCTCAAATGATGTTTTAAGATGTTCTAGAGTCAAACCCATAAGCATTCCTCACGTTTTTGAAGTAAACATTTTATCAAACATCTTATCAGCATATTCTGTTCAGCGTTTTCAAGCATGTTCCTGACCTTATCTCTTTTCAAGTCCTAAATGAAAGTTGTAGCTCATATTCTCAGCTGTCCGTAGCTAAAATTTCGTCTCGATCCGAGTCAATATGCATCTGTTATGACAAATTAAAATTCACATCTCATCTCTTTTGAAATCTTAAAATCAGCCCACTTGCGGGCTAAGCTGAGAACAGCCCGTTTGAAATTTGACATCAATTTTTATTCCATATTGAAGTACGTTCCTTTAACTTTCCGTAGATATTTCGTTACCCAAAACGGAGTCCGTATGAATTTTCTATGATTTTTCAAAGTTAAGGTGACAATCTGAAAAACTGTGACGAACAGCTTATGCCTCCATTATTGATCTGCACTTTCGAACGTTTTTCTTTGCTTATTTTGACACAAGCCCTGAAAAAGAAGAGTTCTACACTCTTCTAGCTTTCCGTTGATATCTTACACGCCTTCATCCGAGTTTGTATATGATCTCGGTGAAGATTCAAAGTAGAGGTACCCATTTGCTTAATTCTGGAACAGGGCAGCAGCACTGCCCTTACTTCCATCCCTGTTTTGGACCTTTTCTCTTGCTCAAATGAATAAAAGTATAACTAGAAAGATGTTCTTCATTGTCTGAACTTCAGTTTTGATAGCTCATTTATTCGAATCCATCAAGAAATGAGTGAGAAATCCTCACTCAAATTTGGTACCCATAATCTGCCAAATTCCCAATTTCCAGATTCTGAGTTCTGGAAATAAATGCTTCAAACTCCCAGCTCACTCACGGGAAAATTCTAAAATATTTAAACATATCATAGCCCTATGTGTTATCTTTCCAAAGCAATATCATATGCTCTGTTTCGGTTTATAATGAGTGAGAAACAATTATTTTCCTAGAGGGTCGCAGAATTTCCAAATTCTCTTAGAATGTTGAACTTGTTGGGTTCGCATCCAATGAACCCCTTAATTCCAGAAGCTCAAACTCTTATTGCTAGAAAGTTTATTCCATCAGCATTCCATGCAAATGCTTCGCTCTTGAATTAAAGATCCGATGTCCAAGTAGTAGCCATTTCTTTGAAGCATTGCGAATCTGCCAAGTTCTAATCTAATGAACTCAAATTCGGACATTTCCTTTGAATCTATAGACTTTAGTTAAACCTTCAATGTTGATCCTCAAGGTTGACTGATTTTGTATCTTTATTCTCACACCAATAGTTAATGAGACTTAATAAGTAAGTGTGAGTTAAGTATATGATAAAGATTAACCCCAAGCATAAAATCTTTTGAAGAATAAGGTTAAATACGAGAAGAGCTTAAGTTAATGAGAATTTTCCTAAAGGTCAATCGCAAGGCGAGGGCCAAGGAACGTGAAGAAGAAAAAAGATTCGCTCAATCACTTTTGTATAACCAGGTGGGTGTTCTTACAAAAAAAATTATAATGTTGCTATGATAAAGCATGTTTTGAAAAATAAAACAAGTTGACTCGAACTGTCTAGTGCATAAAATGTTTATGGTTTTTGATCGCCCCCCACTTTAGGAGTGAGGGAGATGCAATGATAATCGATGTGTATAATCGAGTCGAATCCAAAGGAAATGCTATGACGTAAAAGTTTCAACTAATAATCTAGCTATTTAACTACTATCCAAGCTACAAAATAATATGATTTTGGATTTTTTCTTTCAATGATCAAATAAACTAAATAACAATGAAAAGTAAGCATCTAGATATCAAGAACTAATAACAAGCGATTAAAAATCAATAGGAAAGAGTTTGGTTCCAAATATAATCCAATAATCACTAGAAGCCTAGGTTTAAGGATTTGCATGGATTAACCATTTTAGTCTAATTCATATGGGAGTTCTATATATAGTAAACATTAATTCTTTTCTCGAAGCAATCAATATTAGTGGATTAACCTATGACATCTATCTCTGCTAGGTCTCAAGATGCATAAATTAACTCCAAATAGCTCAATTAAATATCTAGAAGCTCCTACTAGCAAGAATTACTAATATGGTGTGATTTGATGCCAAGTGTTATGAATTAAAGCCTCCTAAATATTTAACCAAACACCTTGTATGCACTCAATGATGGCCAATCAATCATGCAATAATATTCAAGACCCAAACCACAAGACATATGAATTAGAAGGTAAATCCAACAATAAAATCCAAAAACTTAGTTTTCTAGATCATATCTTCATATATTGGAACCAAAGGGAAATTTAGCTAGACATAATTGAAGAAATTAAACCATGAAAGATGAAATCATAAGGAAAAGAAAGAGAATTAAATAAGGAAGAAAAATCTATGCTTGAATTTAAATTCCAACAAGTGTAGCTCAAGCAATCATGAAAATACTAAAGAGAAAAGTATAAAATCTAATTAGGGTTCTTGGAATGTAAAAGTATGAAAAGATACATAAAAAAAAGGAAGAATTTGGGGTTAAATACATTAAAAATAAGATTTGGGTCGAGTTGGAGTGAATCGGCGCGAGTCGGGACGAGTTCGGGCGAGCCGAACTCGCCAAATAAGTGGTGTTTCGCGCCACCGGCGGGCCAGTGGGTCGCCGGGCTGGACCGCCGGATTCTCTGTAGCTAACGGCGGCCTGGGGCTGATGACCGGCGGCCCAATGGGTCGCTGGTCCTCCGTGCGTTGACCGGTCCACTGGTTTCTTCATCTTGCGCGACTTTGCCGTTTTCGCTCGTTCTCTCTCGTCCGAACTCCGATTATCGATCCGCTTTTTGCTATGGACTCCTAACAAACTCCTCTTCGACATAAAGTAATTTAATTAGCCAAATAAGTTCTTCATTATTCCTGAAAAAAGCATAAAAAGACTCGAGAGAATGAGGAAAACATAAACAAAGTTAAACTTGTGAAACCCTAACTCTATAACTTGAAGTTCCACATTTTTAAACACAAGATTCACTCTAATTAGGCTCGATTCTTCCTCATTTCTGGCCTTTAACCCTTAGCCACATGAATTCTCTTCAATTCTTACAAAAATAGATTGAAAACCGAGAGAAAACGAGAGAAATGTAAAGTATGCTATAAGTATAAAAACCCTAGCATTTCTACCATTTAAGCACCTAAATTGAGATTCAAACACATACAAAATACACTCGACATGCACATAAAATACGTATTAATCACTCCCCCAAACTTAAGCCATTGTTCGTCCCGAACAATGAAACGAATAATCAAAACACTTAACACGTATGGGATGTGCATTTTGAGTTCCTCGATGCCTCATATTACCTCAAAAACCATTTTAATTCAAAGAAATTCTCAAATCAAGCCAAGCATTCATAAGATCAATCACTATCCTAACTTATAAGTCAATCACTCAAGCTCATTCAACTCTAGACCTCACAAGAAGTGTGTATCACTCAAGCACTCAATATATAGGAAAGGTAAGCACTCATCGAAATCATGCAATACATAACTTTAACCATAAGTTTGGCTATCAACTCAAGTTTCCAATACTACAATGCATGCACAAATTAGGATCAAAAAGGACTTTCTTAAGCTTGTAATGTAGGGACATTAGTTAAGGTAGGGAATTTTAGGCTAAGTAACTTAAATTTGCATTCAAGTACCCTTGCCCCCTTTCTTCACCTTTCTAAAGTATAAATTTCTTCATCTTCCACCTTATCCAACCCTTTTTATCAAATGAAACCACAAGCTTCTACCAATCTAATTATATCAAAAGAAACACTCCTTTATGCTCTTATTCTTTCTTTTTCTTTTCTTTTTCTTGTAAGAACTTTGTTCTTACTTTCTCTCTCTTTTTTTTTTCTAAGAACTTTGTTCTTATTCTTTTCTTTTCTAACATTGATATTATAAAAGTGTTCTTTCAACTCAAATCCAATCTCAAGACCCTTCACCATCACCCATCATTTTAATGAATTTTCAACTTTCACCAATGTTCCCTTAACCATCCTTCACCCCCTATCATTCGGTTCAAGAAGAAAAGTGTTGGGAACCTCTTCTTTGAACTAAGTTTTGATAATGCTATTAGAAACCACACTTAGACAATAGATCTTAAATGGAACAGACTGGTCTCCGTGTTTGGATCAGTTAAGCTTAACCCGGACAGGTCGCTATGTAAAGGTCAAGGTTGGTAGTGCAACCTTGTACCTAATCTACTCAAACCTGTCATAATGTTCCTTTATGTAATATGTCTATGTAATCTGCTCTAACCATACTCGAAGATTTCTCGCGAAGATTACAGAAGACTGAAGACAACTCGAGGTATAGGAAGCTTGACCTGCAAAGTCCAACCTGAGCTGTGGCTAAGGAACCTGTCCTCAACTCATCGTCTATAATTGTGTCAGTGTACGGTTCTGCATATCCTGACACATACAATGGTCTATTTCAAATGCTTCTCTATAAATACCTCAAGTCATTCCAGAAGGAAGGTACGGGAAACTCAAATTACAAGCTGAAACGCTGCAGAAATCTCAAGCTAAATATTCACACAATCAACACTCGAAATCACTAGAGCTTTCCCAAGTGTTGATCTTTGTAGATTTCTATTCTTTCTAGAATCTGTCTTACTAGAACACAATCCACACTCTCACTACCATCACTGCTGATATTCAGCGTAGTTGATAGAGTTGTATTCCAAACGGTGATAGTTTTTCACAGCTTTCCAGTTTGGTTATCAGTGCTAGTTGTTTAGCATTAGTAAGATTGTATGTAAGTTTGTATGTAAAGTTAGAAGAGACACGACTCAAGATTCGTGCTAGATTCAGTCTAAAGACAGACTTGAATTTGGACTGGAACCTCCACCAGTGTTAAAAGGAGCGAAAAATCTCGAGTTAAGGGATTACAGATTCGACGGGATCTAGCGTGGACGTAGGAGCTGTTTACTCTGAACCACGATAAAAACTCCTCGTGTTTCTCTCGCTATTCATTCTTCCATCTTTATTTACACAGTTTACATGTTCACGACCTGCATCACTGCAACCTGTCTTGCATAAACTATTGATGAACTGAAGTCTTTTCTAAAACTGTTTTGAAAACTGTTAGCCAACCTTTCCACCAAACTTCCGCACGCAGGTTAGTTTTGCAAGCTCAGCAGTTCACTGTTTGAGCTGGAAAAACTAAACTGCTCTGATAAACTGAAGTGACGACTCAGTCAGATCAAATTATTTTGAAAAGTCAAAACTGTTGGCTAATTGGTGTATTCCCCCCCCCCCTTACACCAATATCTATTTATCGGGACCTACAAGTGGTATCAGAGCGGTGGTTCTTTTGACCACTGTTTCTGTATACTAGAAGCTTTTTGTGCTTTAGTGTCAAATTGAACTAGATCTCTGTGTCTGCGAACTACGCATATATAAACTGTCAATATGGAAGCTTCACTTCTCCGTGTCTGTGAAGATTTTTCTATACAGGGTTATGAAGACTGGAGTTTTCGAATAAAGATGTGCCTCCAAGCTCATCATGTGCTGATGTGGGATGTCATCGAACCCTACGAAACTGATGTAACTGGAGATAAAGCTTCTGAAGCAACATATGTGCCAAAGATCAAAGATCCCAGAAAATACACAAGCGAAGAAAGAAAAGAAGCTGGACTTGATAGCTTCGCAAAAGGATTAATCTCGAGCACAGTTACGGGCGTCCACCTGGCCAAGATAAGAAATCTTGGAACTGCCAAGGAAATGTGGGACACCTTAAAAGCAATAAGCCTTGGATCAACAGAAATGCTGGAAAATAAGTTGTCAGTGGCAAGCAGTAAATTTGAAGAATTCAAAATGCAGCCAATGGAGACCATCGACCAGCTCAAGAACAGATTCACAATGATTACTTTGGAGATCGTAGCTCTCAAGAAAGATAAATACACACAGCGCGAACTCAATCTCAAAGTCATCCAATCTTTTCCAGCAAGCTGGCATGTGTACAGTGCCATGCACCGCGGCAGGTCGGATATCAGCAACCTGTCAACCGAGCAACTATTTGATCTGCTCATCGGGAATGAGTTTGAAATGATCAGACTGCACGGGTTAGAACAAACGTCTTCAAGCAAGAAGACTGAGCCCGAAAAGAAAGAAAAAGATGTTGCATTCAAAGCTGCATCAATTACAGAAGAAAGAGCAATCCCAAAAGATCTATGCTCTAAAATGGAAAAATTGTTGAAGGACTATGCACTTATGGCTAGAAGGAATGAAAAGCTTGAAAAACACTTCAACAAATTCCACAAATATCACAAAGATTTCAAGAGAAATCAAAACACCTCTTCTTCCGACAAGAAAGGTGAAGGTATATCAAAACCCTCTAAATTCAATTCTTCTAACACTCCCACGGGTGGTTGTTTTGAATGTGGCAGACCAGATCACTATAAGTCAGACTGCCCAGACTTATCAAAGGCTGAACGCGAAGAGCTCCGCGCAAAAAGATATCAAAAGCTTAAGGAGCAGCGCAACGCCATGATCGCAGCTGAGGAAGAGGCCAAAGCTATTGCCACATTATCAGACTCAACCTCGTTCGACGAAGATGATGATGAATTGGATGAGGAGGAATGTCGATTAGCTGACGAGGAACTTGAATATGAGGAATGCTTCATGGGAAAAGACCACAATCTTGTTCAAAACAAGGTTGATACTAAAACTTGTTTTTCATATTCAGCTAACTCTGAACATGCAGGTATTGAAATACCTGAAATGCTAACGTATGAAGAGTTTCAGCAACAGCTTGATGACTACAAGAAGCTCTCAGAAATGTTTAAGCAAGTGGTTATAGAAGGATCCAAGCTGGAGGGTGAAAACTTGAAACTCAAAGCTGCTATGAATGAAGACTTCATCCTCTATGATGAAACAAAAGAAAGGGAGATAGAGACCCTAAAAGCTCAAATGGGTCAGTCAGCTTTAAGGGAAGAAAACCTTAAGGAAATGCTTATCAAGAAGGACAGTGAGATAAACAAACTGAATGGCCAACTCACAGATCTCTCAAATGAGCATGAAAAGTTATTGCAGGAAGAGCTCAAGCTTCAACAAGTCCTAATGAGAATGAACAAAAATGGCGAAGAGCTTGAAGTCTTGCAAGCTGCCCAAAGACCTGCTCAGATAAAGTTTGGCATCGGATTCCATGGTCAAACCAGCGGAGTCAAGGATAAAGAAAAGGTTCTGTTCGTAAAAGAAAAAGGATTGGCTGAAGGCAAAGCTCATCACACTCTGCCAGATAAACAAATCAAATTGAAGAATCCAGCCCGGCAACCTCAAGCAATCCTGATAAAAGAGCATGGAAAATCCATCAGGAAACAGCAGCTGAGACCGCCAGTAGAACAGCAAAAGGTTGTGCGACCTAGGAAACTGCATGGTCAACCTGCTTATCAAAAAGGAAGCCAACCTACTCAAAGAAAAGTGCAAACTGCTAACAAAGGAAAAACAGTTTCTCAACCGAAAACTGCTCGACCACAACGAAACTACTATGAGCAGTGGCCAAACCAATAGAGACTTGAATGAAGGTTACTGGTACAACCATCATTGGTACCAATATCCTGAGCTGTCAAGTATGCACTATCAATTTCCACACGGAAGTGGATTTGTAAATGATCGATGCAGATGTGGATATATGGAGCAGTGCTATCGAAATGATCATTATCAACCTGCTCATTACCAATTGCAAATTGCATACTCAAATGGAACCTACTCAAATGTGCAACGGACCAAGCCACGAGTCAACAAGAGTTTCCAAAAGAAGAAGCTTGGAAACCAAGCTGCTAAAACTCAACCTGCTAACAAAGCACCCAAATTCATGTGGGTTGCTAAATCTGTCTAATTGCAGGATGGGAAAACTCAAAGGAGGAAGCGAGCAGCTCGCGTCGCGATCTGGATCATTGACAGTGGCTGCACAAAGCATATGACCTATGACAAAAGCTTGCTTACAAACTTCATTGAATGTGATGGACCTCTAGTTGCTTTTGGAGGAGACTCTAAAGGGAAAACAAGAGGCTACGGTAATCTAATTGTTGGTAAAACAACAATATCTAATGCTACTTATGTTGAAGGTTTAAATCATAATCTCTTTTCTGTAAGCCAGTTCTGCTCTAACGGAAAAAGAGTAGAGTTTTCTGCTAACAAGTGTGCTATAAAGAACAAGGAAGGAGAAGAAATTCTTCTTACCGGTATCTTGCAGGATAACTTGTACATAGTACAATGGTCAGATGAAAAAGAAACCTGTTTGGTCACCAAATCTGCACTTGAAGTAAGCTGGCTATGGCACAAGAGACTGTGTCACTTAAACTTCAAAGCCATCAACAAACTTGCTCGCAAGAAGCTCGCAGATGACCTTCCAGATCAAGTCTACTACAAAGATCATGTGTGTGAAGCCTATCAAGCTGGAAAACAGATCAGATCATCATTCCCAAGCATTGCAGCTCACAACACAAGTAGAATCTTGGAATTACTCCACTTGGATCTATTCGGTCCAGTGACTCCTAGAAGCATTAATGGTAAAAAGTATACTCTCGTTATTGTTGATGATTACTCACGATATACTTGGGTTATTTTCTTACATAAGAAGAAGGAGACACTAGTGGAGCTACCTGCACTACTCACCAAACTATCAAATATGAAGAACAAAAGTGTGATTTCAATCAGATCCGATCGCGGAACAGAATTTCTTAATCATATGATTGAATCATACTGCACCAAAAGTGGAATTACTCATCAAACTTTAGCAGCTCGCACACCTCAACAGAATGGTGTTGTTGAACGACGCAATAGATCACTAAAGGAAGCAGCTCGCACGATGCTGAATGAAACCAATCTTCCTAAGAAGTTCTGGGCGGAAGCAATCAACACAGCTTGCTACACTCAGAACAGATCAGTCATTCATACAAGACATGGAAAGACTCCATACGAGCTGTGGAAGGATAAGAAACCTTAATTTAAATATCTTAAAACTTTTGGTTGTGTGTGTTACATTCATAATAATGGGAAATCACAGTTGAAAACTTTTGACAGCAAAGCAGATCCAGGAATATTTTTAGGATATTCAGAGATCAGCAAAGCTTTCAGAGTTTTTAACAAGAAAACTCATATTGTGGAAGTAACCCCACATGTTGTCTTTGATGAATCTATTTGTGAGTACAGGGAGACCCAACCGGATGAAAGTACAGGTGCAAGTCAAAATCAAACAGGCTCCAACACGCAGTTTCGAGATGAAATACTAATATGGAGTCCAACCGACTTGGAAGAAGAAGAAGCTCAACCTGTACAAAATTCTAATTCACAAAATCCACCAATTCAGCAAGGGGGAACGAACCAAGGGGGAACCGAAACTCCTCCAACCAGCTCCTCTACAACTGATCCAGAAACTCCAATAGAACCTGCAGTCAATGCAGAACTGTCAGTGGATCAGATTGCTGAACAACTTCAACAGCTTAACCCCTTCACTCCCCAACCTCTACCTGAGTTTGAAGATCCCATACCAGACCCTAAATCAACTCTCACAGAAGAAGAAATCTCTCGTCAAAGGAGATGGGTCGATGCTCATCCTGAAGATCTCATTGTTGGGAATCCAAGGGCAGGTGTGAAGACAAGGAGACAGTTAGGTGAAAGCTGTCTACTAAGCTGTTATCTATCCTACTCTGAACCCAAAACTGTTGAAGAAGCTCTTGCCGACCACGACTGGGTTACAACCATGCAAGAGGAACTCAATGAATTTCAAAGAAATGAAGTATGGTCACTAGTTGATTGTCCTACACATCAAGGAGTGATTGATGTAAAATGGGTGTTCAGAAATAAGAAAGATGAGAATGCTGAAGTAATCAGAAATAAGGCAAGATTAGTTGCCAAAGGTTACTGTCAACAAGAGGGAATAGACTATGATGAGACCTACGCACCAGTGACAAGACTAGAAGCAATTAGGTTGTTTCTAGCATATACAGCTCATCAGAGATTCAAAGTCTATCAAATGGACGTAAAGAGTGCTTTCCTCAACGGAATTATTGGAGAAGAAGTTTACGTTGAACAACCTCCAGGTTTCGAGGAAGCAGGTCCAGAGAAAGTTTACAAACTGCACAAAGCAGTATATGGTTTGAAACAAGCTCCCGGAGCTTGGTATGAAACGTTGTCTACATTCCTACTGCATTCTGGTTTTAAAAAAGGATCAGTCGACAGAACTTTATTTACTTTCAAGTACAAGGATGATATTCTTCTTTTACAAATTTATGTTGATGACATTATTTTTGGATCTAGGTCAAAATTTATATGTGACAGGTTTGGAGAACTCATGAAGTGTGAGTACAAAATGTCCATGATGGGGGAGATGAACTTCTTCCTCAGCCTTCAAGTCAAGCAATCTGAGGATGGTATCTTTATTTGTCAATCCAAATATGCTAACGAGCTGGCAACCAAATTTGGTGTCCAAGATAGCAGACCTCTGAAGATTCCAATGATTGCAAATGGCAAGATGGATCCAGATTCTGAAGGAAAATTTGCCAGCATAACTTTGTACAGGGGAATTATTGGTTCTTTACTTTATATTACTGCAAGTCGACCTGACATTTCTTTTGCAGTTGGAATATGTGCTCGGTATCAAGCTAATCCAAAGGAATCGCATCTAGAAGCAGCCAAGAAAATTCTTAGATATGTCAAGGGAACTGCAAACTTCGGTTTATGGTACACTTGTGATGATAATTTTGAACTAACTGGCTATGCAGATGCAGATTATGGAGGATGCAAACTGGATAGAAAGTCCACATCAGGGACCTGTTAGTTTCTTGAAGCAAGTTAATCTCTTGGTTTTCAAATAAGCAAACTTCAGTTGCTACTTCAACAACAGAAGCTGAGTACATGGCAACAGCAAGCTGTTGCGCACAGATTCTTTGGTTGAAACAACAACTCAAAGATTATGATGTCACTATTCGAAAAGTACCTATCTTTTGTGACAGCACAAGCGCCATAGCTCTCACTGTGAATCCTGTCTACCACACCAGATGCAAGCATATTGATATAAGGCATCACTTCATAAGAGATCACATGGAAAAACAAGATATAACAGTTGAGAAAATCCATACTGACATCCAAAGAGCTGATATTCTAACAAAACCTCTCATGGAAGAGAGATTCAAAATGCTGTGTGGAAAGCTTGGAATGCTCAGAATGGATACACAGCCTAAGTCAGAGAATGGCAGCAGTTCACTAGCACAGGTCAGCCAAGAGCAGACTGACTTGGAAACTGCATAATAACAAAGGCAGTTCGCTAGTACAGAACAGCCAAAGACAGACAGACTTGGAAACTGCAGCTCACGAGAAGCAGTTAGGTGTCACGCAGCTTGAAGCCACAAACTGCGTTGAAAGTCAACATTCACCGGTCAACCTTGAAGGGGGAACTGGAGATATCGTATCAATCTCCATTTAAATCTTAGCTAAAATCATTTCCTCTTTCCATATATTCTGTCATATATGTTACCTTTTAAAAATCCTTTTACTGTTAAGAATTTGAAAAGTTTTTCACGAAAAACAAGGAATCTATATCTATCATATCTTGACCGTTGGAGGTCTATAAATAGAAAGAAAATTCTTGATTTCATTACGCGTTTCTTGAAATCCTTTGAAATCACATTTCAAATCTTCTTTCACTCTCTCTGAGAAATTACTTTCTTTCGTTCATCTTCATAAACTCAGAAATTCATAATCCTTACCCTCTCTCTGCAAAAATGTCTACAGATTCATTGAATGCTCAAGTGAAGAAAGCAACCCCTCTCATCTTCTTTGAGAAGGTTGTTGTGCTGGACTCTTATGGATACAGAGGTTTGGATCAGATAATTGAGGCTATCACCCAATGTGATGGTTTCTTCAACATCATCACTCAACATCCACGAATGACGCTACCGGAAAATGTTGCTTATTTGCTGTGTTCTCTGGAATCAATGGCCGGAGACCCCACAACGGTAACTTTTCTAGTCAACAGCGAAGAAGAGCGGCGTCATCTTCTTCCTCTCATCCTTCAAACCTACAGGTTATCGGATACAGGGGCTATCACAAAGGTTGATGATGTGCCCATGGAATCCGTCAACGATGTATATCAACAAGCTCTGGTTGAGCCCAAGAAAATTTATGATCAGAGAACGTTCAACCGCCACGACCTGAAGTCCGAGTACAGATTTCTGTTCGAGTTCGTTCACAATGTGTTCTTCTCTTACCTAGGCTCGAACGAATTTGTCACTCTGTCGAAGTTTAAACTGCTAACTGCTGTGGTGAAGCAGTTAAATATTAACTGGGTCAGGTTACTAGTCAATCTGTTTATCAAGGAAGCTGCAGAGTTACCTGCTAGGATCAAGGCCAACATGCAACTTCGTCATGACACCAAGCTCTCTATCATTCTGCAGAGAATGCTTACAAATCACGTATGGCGTGTCTGCACTGGATTTCCTGACGACAAGCTTGTTCCTCACACCTGCAACCAGTTGATCATGATTCTTTGCATCTTGCCTCACAAGATCAACAAGGCCAAAGGCGCAGCCAAGCTTCTGCTCACAGAAATGCGTGACTCAAAGGTAGATGTAGCTGAAGAAGAAGATGATAGTAGTAAGGATGATGAAGAAGACAGCGTCCAGGTTGAGTCAGTCAGAAAAGGAAAGAGAAAGCTGGAGGATCTGCAGTCTGCGCCCTCTCAGAAGCGCACCACTAGATCTACAGCAGCAACCTTTGTGGAGGCAGATCTCATACCCCCTGCGACTACAACACAACCTGCTTCTCCACAGGTTGGAGTGAAACCTGCTGTCGAACAGTCCCCTCCAGGCACCCCTCCAGGTTTCCCGTCCAAAGCTCAGTCCCAAGCTCCTGTCACAGCAGCTACTACATCCACTCTCAACAGCTCCATAGCAGTAGACCAGATGTTATCCTTTTACAAAGCAGAGTTTCTTAAGATGTCTCGAAGGCTTAACATGCTAGAACTGGAGAGCAAGCTGTACATTGATGAAAAGGTTGCAGCCTTGCAAACTGAGAACGCCAAGCTGTGGGAATTCATCAAAGCTCACATTGGTGAAAAGGATGCACAAGAGCAGTTCACAAAGGACAGAGGACAGTCCAGCTAGATAAAAGCTGTGAACTCATAAACAGTGGAACCTGTTTGATCAGAAACTGTGATAAAGACAGTTTGCATAGGGAAGTGTCATGGATGACCTGTATCAGTCTCCATGTTTTTGAATTATGATTTTATATATGTCAAAGATATGCCTTAATTATTCCAAATGTTCAAATTTCAATGAAATATTTTTGCTTCACTTAATCAATTATATACCTTATCAATCATTTTCATTTATTGAAGCATGTGTTTTGTTATTTATTAAAATCTTTGTTAAGGATATTCTGACACAGTACTTAACATTCTTGCTTCACTTTCCATGTATGTCAAAAAGCGCATGCAAAGTATCAAATCCGCATTTAATGTGAGGCGACGGTTGAGTGTTAGGGTAGTGCGAGTGGGATACACAACCAACCCCACACGCCCACTATCTCACGGATTTCCAGGGATTCAATCCCATCCGTTGAACGGTTGATTTGCTTTAATCTCAACCGCCCGCTTTATCCTTTATATAAATTCATATAACTGTGCATCGTCGTTCTCAATTCAATTTCTGCATTCTTCCGCCATTTTTCTCTGCAACTCTCTTTCACAATTTCGCATTCACGTTCTCATTTATACGTTCTTGAAATGGCAACAACCGAACAGAAGATCCAGTATCTACAACAGTACATTCTCACAGAGCCTGCAGCAAATCTCTCAACCTATGATTACGCCGGCTTGAACGAGATGTACTCCGCCATCCACGAAGCGGACGGATTTTACAAGATTATTACTCATGAGCCAAAATTCTGGCTTCCGCAGCAAGTCGCGATGTTCTATCTATCATATTTTTGCCTGGAAGATGTCGACTCTGCCCAATTCCATCTTCCTTTGCCTGGTGTGCCCGACGAGCCTATTCCGATCCTCTCGCTCATCTCCCGCACCTACGGCATCGCTGATTCAGGATCTGTGGAGATCCTGTATCACAAGCCAATGGGCTTAATTTTGGACGTTCCGGATGCAGATCTGGAAGCAGTTTACCAGAAAGCTCTGATGCAGCCCGCAGCCGAGTATGATGGAAAGAGGTTCTCGCGCCCTCTGCTGAGACCTGCGTACAGAGCTCTCTTCGACTTCGTTCACAAAGTTTTCCTTGGTTACTCTGGTAACCACGACGCTGTCACTCCAGCAAAGTTTAGAGTGATGACTACAATCGTGCAGCGTCTAAACGTGAACTGGGCCCGATTTCTCCTCGAGCTCCTCAATGAAGAAGTCAAGCAGCTTTTGATCACCTATGAAGGCGACGTGGTGACCGATTTCCGCATTGCCAGGAATCTGCGCCTAGGCACCAAGATCTGCTCTCTCATTCACTGCCTCCACCCCAACCTCAACTGGAGTGGAATGACTCATTTCATCAAGGAAAAGGTCCCCAAGGACCAGAAGCAACTCGAATTAATAATTGGTGTCGACATGACCGTCTTTGCCAAGAATGATGATGTGGTGAAGCCGTTCCTGTACGACATGGGTCGATCTAACCCAGCTTGGGTACCACCAGAGCAGCGTGACGTTCGAAGAAAGAGGCAGCTTGCCCCTAGCAAACAGCTTGATAGACCAGCCAAGTTTGTGCGTATCAAATCTCCAACTCCCATATCACGCAGGTTGCATACGGAGTTTGCTACCATAGAAGTTCAGCACCAACCTGCTCGTCAAACCTTTGAAGACATCCCAGAACAGACAGTTCTCGAAGCACAGGTTTCAATACCTGTACCCTATGTTCGTGATATCTTCAAGTCTACAGCTTCGGAGCTAGCTGGCCAAAGCCACAGCGAATCTCAACCGGAGGATGACACCGATTTCGAGGAAGAAAATCTTGATACCTCCATCGTCATCCACCAGCAGTCCGGTGAAGCTTCTCATCATCACAGCTTGCCTCCAGAGCTTGACCTCCATCTTATCCTTTCATCCGATGATGATGATGTAGAAGAAGATCCGATCAAGACTGCAGCTGCCATGTTGGTCAACTCCATCGAGATCGACGCTGAGAAGACTGTCATGGAGTCTTTTCCCGGAATTGATCTCACTCCCGAGACCAGGCAGTTGGCAATTCGGCTACGTGCTCTGCTCGATGGGAAGGATAGATCTTTCTGTGATTTGAAGTCCATCTTCCTTATTCACCCCATCGAACAGCTCGAGATTGAAGAGCACCATCTTGGGAAGTATTTTGGCTATGCTTCCATTCCTGAAGCTCGCGACTGCTTCAAGAACTTCGTCCTCTCTAGGATGAAGAGAGAGGCCAAGGTACTCAATGTCAACTTGAAACCTTTCTACTCTCATGATCGCGACTCTTACAATTACAGGTTTCTGGAGGATGAAGATTTCAGTCCAATTCCTTCTCCATCCCAGAACAGCGGAGACGCAGTGTCCGATCATGATCATGTACTGGTCTACTCTGTAGCAACCGCAGGAACTCCTCTCACTGTTGTGCAAGCAGATTTGAAGAAATTCATCATTGAGGAAGTTTCCAAGGTGAAGGCCACCAAGGTTGCTGAACACCAGAAGATTGCGGACAAAATTGACGCAATGGACACAGCAGCATCTGCCATGCTGTCAAACATCAAGGCTGAGATGCCATAGGTCATCAGGGAAGAAGTGGCAAGCCAGTTCGAAACCTTCCTCTCCACGCGACTGAAAGCTGCAATGGACAAGCTGCTTCCCAACCAGCTGTCCGAACTAAAGGTCGCCTACGCATCTTCAGTTGACAACCTGCGATACGAGTTTGGACAGCTCAACCAGCTTGTCAACAGCTTCTCTTCAAAGCTCGCTCAAGCCTCATCCAGCTCTCTGAAGAAAGAAGAAGAGATGCAAGGGAACATCAACTCCCTCCTCCAGTTTAAAGAGAAGATCAGCACTGACCTATCCTTAATCTCCAATGAGCAAGCCTCCCTCAATACCACTGTTCAACACTTAATTGATAATGCCAAAAAGGGGGAAGGGAAAGGCAAACGCACTGCTGCTAAAGCAAAAGGCAAGGAGAAAAAGGTCACCCAACCTCCTATCACTCAATCAGAAGCTGCTCCGCCTGTGACAGCTGTCCCTCAACCTGCTACCCAGAAGCTGTCTGAGCAAGAAAGGGCACAGGGTGAAGCCTCTCTTATTCGAATGATGGCAGAAGCTGGCTACACCGCAGATGAATGCGAGAATGAAGGCAAGCAGAAGCTGTTTCTCAAAGATCTGAGGAAACAGAGAGCAAGGGACAAAGCTCGCGTGGCAAGCTTCTGAGGTCTTGAAAGCTGCAAGGATCAAGCTGACAAGAGAGAGCCAACTGATTGGCTACCAGTGGAAGATCAGCCTTTGTGGGATGAGTTCCTGAACCAGTTCATCTTACACCACTACTGGTTGCAGGTTGATGCTCGCTACACTGGTGATACCAAAACTGCCTTTTACAGCTGGATGCAAGTTTGTCCTGACCGCGAATTCATTAAAAGAGTCCGTGCGAAAGCTGCAGAGGTGAAGGTCATGATCAATCTACCTAAAATAGAGACCTTCCAACCTCCCACTATCTGCGGCACTGATACTCCAGATATCGACCGGATCAATACTTTCATAAGGAATATCACAGCTCAATACGGTTGCAAGACCACAAGCTGTGATGAGTACAGGTCGATCCGTGGCAGCATCTACGCAGCTATGGGATCTGTAAGCAAGGAGAAGATCGCTGAAGAGAGTTTCAAGACTGTGAGGAAGTAACTTGATCGTTTTCATTCATTTGTTGTATCAACTCTGTAACCTGTGTACATCAATTCAGTTGATACTATAAATGGAAAATGATCATATTTTATTCCTGATGACAAAATCTCATTGTCCAGGCCTTTGCATGTTATGCTTTAAATTTCCTAACACTTTTTCTCATGCAGCTGGCTGAACATCAAACCTTGATCACCTTTTCGTGTGAAGTTCAAAACTTCTAAGTCAAGATGTAAAGTGTGGGTTTCGACATTATCAAAAAGGGGGAAATTGTTGGGAACCTCTTCTTTGAACTAAGTTTTGATAATGCTATTAGAAACCACACTTAGACAATAGATCTTAAATGGAACAGACTGGTTTCCGTGTTTGGATCAGTTAAGCTTAACCCGGACAGGTCGCTATGTAAAGGTCAAGGTTGGTAGTGCAACCTTGTACCTAATCTACTCAAACCTGTCATAATGTTCCTTTATGTAATATGTCTATGTAATCTGCTCTAACCATACTCGAAGATTTCTCGCGAAGATTACAGAAGACTGAAGACAGCTCGAGGTATAGGAAGCTTGACCTGCAAAGTCCAACCTGAGTTGTGGCTGAGGAACCTGTCCTCAACTCATCGTCTATAATTGTGTCAGTGTACGGTTCTACATATCCTGACACATACAACGGCTCTATTTCAAATGCTTCTCTATAAATACCTCAAGTCATTCCAGAAAGAAGGTACGGGAAACTCAAATTACAAGCTGAAACGCTGCAGAAATCTCAAGCTAAATATTCACACAATCAACACTCGAAATCACTAGAGCTTTCCCAAGTGTTGATCTTTGTAGATTTCTATTCTTTCTAGAATCTGTCTTACTAGAACACAATCCACACTCTCACTACCATCACTGCTGATATTCAGCGTAGTTGATAGAGTTGTATTCCAAACGGTGATAGCTTTTCACAGCTTTCCAGTTTGGTTATCAGTGCTAGTTGTTTAGCATTAGTAAGATTGTATGTAAGTTTGTATGTAAAGTTAGAAGAGACACGACTCAAGATTCGTGCTAGATTCAGTCTAAAGAGAGACTTGAATTTGGACTGGAACCTCCACCAGTGTTAAAAGGAGCAAAAAATCTCGAGTTAAGGGATTACAGATTCGACGGGATCTGGCGTGGACGTAGGAGCTGTTTACTCTGAACCACGATAAAAACTCCTTGTGTTTCTCTCACTATTTATTCTTCCCTCTTTATTTACACAGTTTACATGTTCACGACCTGCATCACTGCAACCTGTCTTGCATAAACTATTGATGAACTGAAGTCTTTTCTAAAACTATTTTGAAAACTGTTAGCCAACCTTTCCACCAAACTTCCGCACGCAGGTTAGTTTTGCAAGCTCAGCAGTTCACTGTTTGAGCTGGAAAAACTAAACTACTCTGATAAACTGAAGTGACGACTCAGTCAGATCAAATTATTTTGAAAAGTCAAAATTGTTGGCTAATTGGTGTATTCCCCCCCCCCCCCTTACACCAATATCTATTTATCGGGACCTACAAAAAGGCTCTATTCAAGGCTCAAAATGGGACGACAATGGTAATGAAAAATAGGTTAGTGTTTAGGGAAAATGGGCTAAACAATGATGGCCTAAGATCATCTCCTAAATATGCACACATGTAATATTTCTAACAAGAGTATCAAGGCAAGTTCTAGGAAAGAAAATGCAATGCAAGATCAAGCTCTCAAAAATGATATCAACTATGTAAGATGCATAGTTTAAGGCTCAAAATCCTCCCAAGCTTTTTGCCTAGAGTCTAAGTGCTTAAGATCAATCCTTCCAAGCTATTCAAGTGAAATAACCCTAATCATGCTTGACTCAAACTTGAGAAATTTCAAAAATATCATCATTTTCACATCAATCATTGACATCTCACCCAAAAGCACTTGAGTAAATAAACATGTGCTTTCACACTCAAGCATGCAAGCATTCATTCATTATTTAACTTAAAAACCTTTCAATTTTCCAAAAATTTCGCACTCAAGCTCCAATCAATCAACAAAATCATCCTCACCAAAGATTCTCCATGTAAGCTCCAATGAAACTTCAAACAAACAAAACAAACAACCAAAGAAGGAATTTTCATCAGTTAAGCTCATCAACCCAAACTCATCACCAAACCAAAACAAACAAGAATTATCCATTTAACCCCAAATCAACCACAATCATCAAGCATGCCTAGGCATATAATCAATAAAATCATAATGGTACCACATCACCTAGGAAATTGAAAAACCAAGAGTAAAGTAATTTAAATTCCTTATCCTACCCCCTCCCCCAAACTTATTTTGGAAAATAAATTCTAAAATGAGTTTGGAGGGAAGAATAATAAGAAATTTAAATTACACTCACAAAGGTCCAAAGCTATGTTGAAGGTGGTTTTGAAAGCTATTGAATCATTTGCTTGCTTGATCGGTTTGATTCTCTTCCTTCACTCGTTCCCATCACGATTCGACCTCATGCATTGACAATGAAACACATGGAACTTGTGAAGTAGAAATGAACTTAAAAATAGGAAGTATTAGCATAGAAATAAGGAAAAGTAGAAAGAACGATTAAATCATATATAAGAAACAAAAACCAAAATCAAACTAAAGAAACTAACTAAAATGAAAAAGGAAAGGATAGTTGTTGGGGTGCCTCCCAACGAGCGCTTGTTTTTAACGTCGTTAGCTCGACGATACCTCTTTGCCCTTTTCAAGGGACTTTGAATGAGGTCCCTCCTCTATCAAGCACCAACTCATCCTCAAGCTCATCAAACTTCGGTTCATCCATTCTTGACTCCTCCGGATCGTCCAAAGCACTCGACATGTGAAATGTTGCCTTCTCTCCATTCATTCGAAGGGTGATACTCTCTTCGAAAACATCAATGAGAGCTCGACTAGTGGCTAAGAAGGACCTTCCAAGTATCATCGGGATGTCCCGGTCCTCCGGTATGTCGAGGACAATGAAATCCACCGGGTAAATGAGTTTTCCAACTCTTATAAGCACATCTTCCACAATACCTCTTGGATAAGAGATTGAATGATCCGCCATTTGGAGAATAAGTGACGTGGGCTTAAGAGTTCCAATCTTCAAACGATGGAAAATGGAAAGGGGCATCAAATTCACACCCGAGCCCAAATCACACAAGATATTCCTAAAAGTTTGGCCTCATATCTCACAAGGCAAAGTGAACTTCCCGGGGTCCCCTTCTTTGTTTGGAATCTTCTTTTGTAGACGAGCACTACATTCCTCCGACAACACAATGGTTTCACCCTTATCAAAATTCCTTTTCCTTTTAACCATATCCTCCAAAAATTCTCATGATCCAGAATTTCACTCAACAAACCAATCAAAGAAGCATTTATCTCCAATTTCTTGAATACATCTAACAAATCACCTTTCCTCTCAAGAAAATTCTCGTCGATAGGCGTAAGGGAAGATGCTAGATTATCCAAATAATTCAGTTTAACATGCTCTTTAGAGACTTTAGAAGATGGAGTATAAGGGGTACCTTTTTTATTCTTGTAAGCACTCTCCTTCTCTATAGGCTCTAGAGCACCACATTTACTCTTCACTTTTGAAGCTTCATAAGCATCATTCCATCTTTGTAGATCTTTTAGCATATCAAGACGCTCATCAAAGGGAATTGCCTTGGAAATCCTCATTCTTGAATAGTAATCATGAATATCCCATTTTGTCCAACCTTCTATAGATGGGATAATTGGACTTGGACAAAGATCTATGATTCTTGGATCGGATTCATCAATTTCCACAAGGTTGCTCTTAGCAAGATTTGGAGATTTCTCACAAGGTATATGTGAAAGTGTTGAAGAAATTTCACTTACCACATTAATGGCGTTGCATTGTTGTTTGGATTCACTTGAACCTTGCTAGAGGATTCTCCGAACTTGTGTTGAGTGCTAACTTGGTTAGCTATTTGGCTCATTTGGCCTTCCATCATCTTAACTTGCTTTGTCAAGGAAGTAATCGTATTCTCCAATGCATTCACTTTTTGACCGGTTTGAGTGATAAATGAGCTTTGTTGATTGGCCATTTGTTGCACGATTTGCTCAATAGAAGGGGATGTCTTCTTAGGTTCCTCAATTATCCCTTGAGAAAAGGAGAATCCGGAATGTGAAACTTGAACATTGCTAGGATTTCCATAAGAGGGATTGGGATGATTCCTAGTGTTTATGTGGTAAGCCGGGTTACCACCTTGATTGCCATAAGAATATCTACTTTGGTAATTCCCTTGGAATCCCCCTTGGTTGTTTCCTTGAAATCCTCCTTGGTTGTTGAAGTTGCCATAAGGTCCTTGATGAACATATCTAACTTCTTCATTTCCATTGAACTCCGAAGTATCTCTAAAATGATCACCTTGCATTTGAGCTCTCCTCTCATTGTAATATGTCTTCTTCAAATTGACGAGCTCCAAGGCTAAAGTGTCATACCTTGCATCCTCAAGAACCAAGTTCACCCTCTTCGTAGGGCCCTTCTCCATGGGCCATTGATAACTATTAGATGACATCTCCTCTATGATCCTAAGAGCTTCTTTGGCATTCCGATTCATGAGGCAACCACCGGAGGTTGCATCCACTATGCTCCTTGTGTGTGGAGAGAGTCCACTATAGAAATTCACTATTTGTTGTGCTTCACTAAAACCGTGTTGAGGGCACTGTTGGAAATTTGGTTTTTGACCAAATAAATAATAACAAATATTTAATTTATTACATAAATTAAAAATTAGATTATTGTTCTACTCGCGGAGTAGATGAGCGTGGTATATTTATAGGCTCAAAACCGATTTCCGATGAGTGAGATATAAATGTTCAAAGTTTGGTGGAGAGTTACTTCATTAGTTAATGAAGTGTAAGTTATACCACATTGATTAAATATTAATGTGGTGTGTTGTTTAAAAGTGTTTAAACATGTGGGCTTAATAATAAGTGGGCCAAGTAAGTGGATAAGTGTGTGGTTGGGCTCTCGCGTGAGCACACACTCGATCCGGCCCCGCCGTCCGTGCCGGACGGCACGGACGGCTCCGGCTCCGGCTCAGGCCTCGGCCTCGGGTTCGGGTTTCGTGGCCGTGGACTTGGATCTTGGCAATTGGTCCTTTGGGTGGTCCTTTGGGCCTTTGGCTTGGGCTTGGGGTCTTGTGTACTATATTTTTTGGACCACAAAATATATAGTGTTTTGGGCCATGTGGAAGCCCAATTGCCCAGCCCAATTCGAATGAGGCCTACCCGTCCAGCCCAATTCGTGGCCCATCCGGAAGAAGACTCTGGAAGGTGTCTCTTCAGCTGAACAGTCAGCCTCTTCCACTCCACCACTAACCCACTACCTTAGTGGCTGTTAATGCCTTTATGGCATTGATGTCCCTCCTGAATGAGCAGCCTATAAATAGAAGGCTCTGCAGGCCATTCTAGGACACCAACGAAAAGCATCTCTACATTTTTTCATTCTCCATCTTTTTTCGAGCTCAGTTCCTTCGCCTTTTATTTCCAGTTCGCCGGAGCTTCTTAGTTTGCGGTGCTGCTACTAAGAAGACGAGAAGTCGTTTTATCTTTGGGGACGAAGCGCCAAATCCGTGAGCACTACCCGGGGCGTAATTCGTCTTGCGGAAAGAGGGTTTCCTCAACTCGACTTCAAATTTCATTTTGTTCGTAGTTTTTTCTCATTTCACTTGTAATCTTCGACTATTCTATTGTAATTGTATGCCCGGCAAGTTCTACATTTCCAACAGGCACTTGCGTAGCAAGTCCCTATACCTCTCCAAAGCTTCGAATAAAGTTTCATCACCATGTTGTGAGAAGTGTGAAATTTCCGATAAAAGCTTTTGAGCCTTCGAAGGAGGGAAGTACTTGGCTAGGAAGGCTTTGCATAGATTCTCCCATGTAGTGATCTCACTCTTGTCAAGACTCTTAAACCATTCTTTAGCACGGTCCCTTAAGGAGAAATTGAAGAGCTTCATCCTAATGGCATCCTCCGGTATTCCATTAAGTTTCACCGTATCACATATCTCCATGAATGTGCTCAAATGAGCATTGGGATCTTCATCGGGCCTACCTCCAAATTGTTCGGATTGGACCATTTGGATAAGGCCAGTCCTTATCTCGAAGTTGTTGGTGTTGACTCTCGGCCCCCATCCTCCTCCTTGGAATCGGTCCGTTGGAGCCTCAAACATTTGATTGAGAGGTGGTTGTTGATTCTCTTGAGCTCTTCTTTCTTGCTCATCCTTCCATGCTCTAAACTCTTTTATTTCTTTCATAAGAGCTTCCATTGCTTGATGATTTGCTCCCATAACTTGATCTTCACTAGAATTCCTTCTTGTATGCCTTCTTTCAAAGTTAAAGATCAAAGGTTGAACAAGTCTTCCCTTGGATCTTGTGTGCATACACCTACAAAATAAAAATTAAAAGAAACAGTGCTTAAATTAGTAACTCAATAACCAAATCGACTATTGAAACTCAAACTAAACATTCCCCGGCAACGGCGCCAAAAATTGATCGTCCCCCACTTTAGGAGTGAGGGAGATGCAATGATAATCGATGTGTATAATCGAGTCGAATCCACAGGGAATGCTATGGCGTAAAAGTTTCAACTAATAATCTAGCTATTTAACTACTATCCAAGCTACAAAATAACATGATTTTGGGTTTTTCCTTTCAATGATCAAATAAACTAAATAACAATGAAAAGTAAGCAACTAGATATCAAGAACTAATAACAAGCGATTAAAAATCAATAGGAAAGAGTTTGGTTCCAAATATAATCCAATAATCACTATAAGCCTAGGTTTAAGGATTTGCATGGATTAGCCATTTTAATCTAATTCATATGGGAGTTCTATATATAGTAAACATCAATTCTTCTCTCGAAGCAATTAATATTAGTGGATTAACCTATGACATCTATCTCCGCTAGGTCTAAAGATGCATAAATTAACTCCAAATAGCTCAATTAAATATCTAGAAGCTCCTACTAGCAAGAATTACTAATATGGTGTGATTTGATGCCAAGTGTTATGAATTAAAGCCTCCTAAATATTTAACCAAACACCTTGTATGCACTCAATGATGGCCAATCAATCATGCAATAATATTCAAGACCCAAACCACAAGACATATGAATTAGAAGGTGAATCCAACAACAAAATCCAAAAACTTAGTTTTCTAGATCATATCTTCATATATTGGAACCAAAGGGAAATTTAGCTAGACATAATTGAAGAAATTAAACCATGAAAGATGAAATCATAAGGAAAAGAAAGAGAATTAAATAAGGAAGAAGAATCTATGCTTGAATTTAAATTCCAACAAGTGTAGCTCAAGCAATCATGAAAATACTAAAGAGGAAAGCATAAAATCTAATTAGGGTTCTTGGAATGTAAAAGTATGAAAAGATACATGAAAAAAGGAAGAATTTGGGGTTAAATACATTAAAAATCATATTTGGGTCGAGTTGGAATGAATCGGTGCGAGTCGGGACGAGTTCGGGCGAGTTCAGGCGAGCCGAACTCGCCAAATAAGTGGTTTTCGCGCCACCGGCGGTCCAGGGAAGGGGCACCGGTGGTCCAGTGGGTCGCCGGGCTGGACCGCCAGATTCTCTGTAGCTAATGGCGGCCTGGGGCTGGTGACCGGCGGCCCAATGGGTCGCCGGTCCTCCGTGCGTTGACCGGTCTACTGGTTTCTTCATCTTGCGCGACTTTGCCGTTTTCGCTCGTTCTCTCTCATCCGAACTCCGATTATCGATCCGCTTTTGCTATGGACTCCTAACGAACTTCTCTTTGACATGGAGTAATTTAATTAGCCAAATAAGTTCTTCATTATTCCTGCAAAAAGCATAAAAAGACTCGAGAGAACGAGGAAAACATAAACAAAGTTAAACTTGTGAAACCCTAGCTCTATAACTTGAAGTTCCACATTTTTAAACACAAGTTTCACTCTAATTAGGCTCGATTCTTCCTCATTTCTGGCCTTCAACCCTTAGTCACATGAATGCTCTCCAATTCTTACAAAAATAGATTGAAAACCGAGAGAAAACGAGATAAATGTAAAGTATGCTATATGTATAAAAACCCTAGCATTTCTACCATTTAACCACCTAAATCGAGACTCAAACACATACAAAATACACTCGACATGCACATAAAATACGTGTTAATCAGTTTTATGTATGATGCCTATCTGTGTTGGTCTGCCAACTTTCTATCTATCGAGCCTGAGTTAAACAAAGGTCGCTAGCCAGGTTATGTGTATACAAAGTCAAAAAATGTGGGATCAGAAGGTGAGCCGGTTATGTAGGGATACGTCCGGAAGGTGGCTACCTTGCCTGGTATATAATTACAGATATGGATATATTATGGATGCGAAAGGGGCTGTACATCCGAATAATATATTATGGATGCGAAAGGGGCTGTACATCCGAGTAATATATTATGGATGCGAAAGGGGTTGTACATCTGAGTGATACATTATACGGATGCGAAAGGGGTTGTACATTCGGATAATACATTATGAATCTAAACATGGGTTGTACTTTCGAACTGTTGTGAAACAAATGATGTTTATTATGCACTAGTTATTTATCTAAAACTTTGTGCGATATTGTGGTGAATGCTTGAATAATAATTGTTTACTATCAAATATTTTCGGCATAACCCCACGGAGAGTACATCAAGTACTCAGCCCTGCTCGTATTTTCCAAAAACTTGCAGGTTGAGCGAGGTGGCAAGGGCGGCAGTGTTGAGAGGAGATTCACTAATCTTTTGAATTTGGTTCTAGAAAGAGATACATATCTTCATATATGTATCTATTTTGTTAAAGACTTCCGTTGTACGCTTTAAGCATCATATTTTGATAGCTTCATGAACCAGTAAATTGAGAACTACTCGATTCTTTCATGAATTTTGATTATGTTCGACTCTATAGGGTTACTTCTCTTGGATGATGAGGTAACACTTGAGCCTTGAGCTTCTTCGTATCTTTGTTGGTCTCCAAGTTTCTATAGATCGAGTCTATTTAGTTGTTTATTTCGTTAATTATAGAGTTATCAATATCTTTCCCTTTCTTCCCCGCCTCTTCTATCCAACCCTTAGACATGGTTTACCGACTTAGCTATCCTTAGCAAAGTGCGGTCGTGATATTTAATTATAGAAAGTTAAGTGTAATAAGGGATTTACTAATTGTACCATTTAAGAGTTAATTATTTCTCAAAAAGGAAAGGGGTCATAGTGAGACGGCCCAATAAGAAAAATGGGTCAATCATAGCGAGACGGACAGAGTATAATATTAAAAATGATATTATTATTATTACAAAATGTAAAACTTCGATAATTTTTATTAGAAAAAATATTATGGCTGAATTATATTAGAAAAAAATAAGTCAATAAAATATATATTTTTCGTTTAGTTTCAATAGCTTTGAATGTTTCATTATTCACAATAATAGAAAAAAATAGGTTAATGAGGGTAGTATTTCTTGATAGTCGTACTCATTCAATTTTTTTTGTTAATGCGCCCGTTGTATATGTAATAGTTTAATGATGGATATTTTTTTTGACAATAATCACTTTATATCATAATTTTTAAGTAAAATTTAATATATTTAGTTATTTAAAAATGATAGTATTGTAGCAATATATTAGGAAAAAAAATCAGTATTAAATCATACTCCATTTTACAAAATAAATCAATGCTATGTAGGATTTGTGGAGGAGTTGAGCTTCTTTTTTACTCCCTACGTCCCATTTCAATAGTCTCATTTTATTATTCTATATCTCACATATATTCAATGTATGATACCTCTCATGTGGGACGGAGGAGTATCTCAATCGCTTATTGTTCAGCTCGTCACAATAGGATAATAGATCAAGGATTGTTATGATTTATAATAGAGGGTAAGAACTAAGAATTGATAACATTTCTCTAGTAAGTTGTATAAATATTTGAATATCAAGTCACCCGTTATTCAATATGGATTAAAGAAGTTTAGTATTTCTTGAATAGTTCTACTCGATTTGAACATCAAGCCACCTGAAGGGTTCAATTTAAATGTTAAGCAGCTCGTTTTTCGATATAATTGAAAATATGTCAAGGAGTTAGTTAGAAATATAATTTATTGGGATTTCTTGGGTAGTTTATATTCACGTTTCGAATTCAAGTCACCCGTTGTTTACTTCTATGATAGAAAAATTATCAATCAGCTTATTTTCACTTACATTTTGAAGTTGTTTACTACTCGTATAATAATAATAATAATAATAATATAATAATAATAATAATAATAATAATAATAATAATAATAATAATAATAATAATAATAATAATAATAATAATAAATACCAATCAGGTGTATCATTTCTAAGGTAAATGTATTCATCAACTTCAAACCACTCATTATACATGTAAATAGGTCAATAAAGAGTACT
Organism: Mentha longifolia; assembly: GCA_001642375.2. NCBI lineage: Eukaryota > Viridiplantae > Streptophyta > Magnoliopsida > Lamiales > Lamiaceae > Mentha > Mentha longifolia. The sequence continues at coordinate 30,770,089 of CM038114.1, forward strand.
ATTTTGTTGAGTAGAAGGGATTTTCAATGTTGTCATCAGGTAACACACTATAATCTTATATCATGCTTTGATTAAATGACCCACCACTATTATCCAAAAGAAATTAATATTATCTACGTGTATGTGATGATTGCCGAGGCAATCCTCCACCAAATTAAGAAGTTGAAGCATATTGCTGCAGTTGAAAGTATCAAGTCACTCGTTGTTCACAATAGTAAAAGAATAGGTTAATGGGGTATCATTGTTTGGGTATATATTTTTTATGTCAACACACCTGTTGTACATGTAATAGAAGGAGCTCGGGTGTCATTTTGACTATCAAGTGGCTCGTTGGCTCGATGTATTAAGAAAACATGCCAAGATGAGTACACAATATCAAATTTTAATATTTAATTATATAAGTACACAATTTAAAACCCCATTTTTTTTTAATAATATGCAAATTAGGTGTCATGACCGCTTTTTGCTAATCAATAGTTAAGTTTGGTAATTCGTGACTATAATTATAAATATTAAATAATGGATGGAAAGAAGGGATATTTTTGGAATTTGGACTTCTTCGACTCATGAACAAACTTTAACATTAAATAAACTAACGCTCATAACTGATGAAGGTACATTGTCATTTGTCAAGATTCTGACTTAAGTTACAACCAAATCGAAAAGGTTTGGAATTTCAGAGTGTACGCAGCGGAAAGGTAGTTATAAATACATGTATGGAGACATGTATTACCAAGAGAACTCCACAACTACTAATTGCTAACTTGACAAAAGCTCCGGCGGTCACTCCACTTCAACCTGCTCAACCTGCACATCAAAAATAATGTACAGGGCTGAATACAAATGTACTCAGTGAACACATGCCTAAAACCGGTTTTATTGTCAGCCATTCATACAGTGAAACATAGGGTTTTGCTTAAAAGTCTATGTTCACGAAAATCCTTTGTCATCTCAAAAAGCGTCTGCACAGACTAAGTTCTTTAGTAATCCAGCATATATGAGCTGTTGTGCCCGAGAAGGTGGCCACCTTACTCGTCACTTGATCGGTCATCACCCTGGATGATACGATCACTGGTGTACACTAGTCCAAGTATAATAGCTCGTCATACAAGGACCTGAATTCAACTAAGTACATTGGCCTTGCCAATAACATATAGGTATCATACAAAAATCAAAATATTTTATGGCATGACAATACTTTAAAGAGCTATATTTATCTAATAAAACATGCTTTGTTTGAGAAGAAAGCCCACCTCACTTGCTTCGCTTAACTGATACTGAATTCTAACTTTGCCTCGGCTACTGCTCCTTCTTCGCTTGACCTTTGATTAAAGAATGGAGTAAGATTCTCAATTCGAGTGATAAAAGATTATCAAAGAATTTTAGCTCTACGTCTCCTCGGAGATTATTCTTAACTCAAGTGACGTTGTCACTGCTATCTAAGCTCGATTTATTAATTCCGTTATATGAACAGTTTATTGGGTGTATTTCTTAATAAATCACTACTCGATTTATTCTTACCTAGGAATTAATTTAATTGAGAAGCTCCTCAATACTTAATTTTAATTGTATAATTGATTAGCTTTAATCAATTAATCTTGAGTATTATTTCTTGGTTAATAACTTATTTCTATACGTAAATTCTTTTAAGCTCGTAGAATAATTCACTCGAGAATTATTAATCTCTAAAATTATTATTAGTGGGTGTATTATAATTAATCAGGGGTTCTTGAACCATATATATTAAATAAAGAGGCAACAATTATTATACCCTATTAGAGGATAAACTTACAAATTTTGCCCAAAATATAAGAGTACACAATATTTGCCCAAATTTAAAGGGGTTAGACTAAAATGCCCCTAGAGCAATCAAAAAAAATTTCCAGTTTTTATTTTTTTCTCTTGTATCAGTTTTTTTTTTTTTTTTTTTTTTTTCAAATTCACTTGGTAAGAATTTTTGACACAATGCATTTGGTAAGAAATTTTATCTTTTGTTACATTTTACCAAATAACTTAGTAAGAAATATTATAATTTCTTACAATATTTTAGGAATTTCTTACGAATAATTTTGGTCACAAATTTGACAATTCTCCAATTTCTTGAAAAATAAATGTATTTAATTGTACAGGGGATGGTAAGAAAATACATCACATTTCTTACCACTTAATGCACTATTATTAGTTTCAGAAATGATAATAAATTACATGTGTTGGTAAGAAAAACTAACAATTTTCTTACCAAGAAACAACAAAAAATTATCAAAAAAAAATTGCAGATATAGTAAGAAAATTGATATCTTCTCGTCTTTCGCGTCTAATAGCCGTCGTCAGCCATATAAACCTATAATAAGAAATGATGCAATTCTTATATAACTTGAAAAACAGTAAGAAATTGCAACTACCGCAACATAACAGGTCAAGAACAACAAAAAATCATCAATTTTAAACCCTAAATACTCAGTCTTTTATTACCAAAATAACGTAAGAAAAATTATAAATTCTTACCAATTTATCAAACAAAACAAAGTAAGAAAAATGACAGATTCTTACCACTTATCATCAATTACCAAAAAAAATATAAGAAATTATCTTAGCATAATGTTCAGATCACTAAAATTATACTCCCTCCATTTCATTTAAAATGACACATTGCAATAGTGGCCTTTCTGACACGCTTTTCCACGCTTCTCGTTGATGGGTTTTAAGATAGATTTTTGAAGAATTCTTTCCTTTACGGGATACTAGAATTCTTCAAAAATCCATCTTAAAACCCATCAACGAGAAGCGTGGAAAAGCGTGCCAGAAAAGACAAAAAAGAAAAGTGTCATTTTATATGAAATGGAAGGAGTAGTAAGAATCTTCAGTCGATTCTTACAAAAAAAGCAGTCAATTCATAAACCCTAAAATAAGAAAGTGTCAAATTTTCTTACCGAAAACAAAGAAGAGAAATGTAAGAACAAACAAATTTCTTACCGAAAATTTGTTACAGCTAAATCAGACAAAATAAAGTAAGAAAAATGTTAGATTCTTATCAATTATCATCAATTTTAAACCCTAAACAAAATTTTCTTACCATGAAAATTGTAATTTTCTTATTGATAATTTTGCATTTTCTTACCACGAAAATGCAATTATCACAACAAAAGAATTACAATTTCAGTTGGGAATATCGTCAAACACCTTACCTTCATCCTCCACCGCAAGCTTGAATCCAGATCTGGAAAACTGGAGAGAGAGAGAGAGAGAGAGAACCCTAGCTAACCCCATCGCCCTTCCTCCAAACCCTAGAGATCCGGTATCCTAGCCCGTCGCCGGCGATGTCTTCTTCTTCGAGGTGATGTCGGCCATGTTCGAGGTGAGCTTCTAGGGCTTTTAGAGAGAGAGAGAGAGTGTGGAGCTTCTAGGGATTTTAGAGAGAGTGTGTGTGTGGAGCTTCTAGGGTTTAGAGAGAGAGGGAGAAGATTGAAATGAGAATGAAAATGAGGAAGGAAAAGTATTTATACCACACATAATAAGGGCAAATCTGTCTCATCACTTTAAATTTGGGCAAAAGTTGTGTAAGGTTATATTTTGAGCATAATTTGAAATTTTAGCCTCTAAGGGGACAAAAGACCCTATTTTCTCTTAAATAAATGTTGGCATAAAATTAATTAGCTTAATTAGTTCGTGACCATCATGGTGCCCTGCTTGGCGCTTTCTGCTCTCCGGTTGAGGCTAGGTCCAGCTTTGAAGCGGAGCTCAGTGCTCTTCTTCACGGACTGGATTTGGCCGTCACTTTCTCTTCCCATATCTGGATTGAAATGGATGTTGCGGCGATCGTCACCTTGCTTACTTCTGGTAAGCATGGCTCTGCAGACATCCGTCATCTCATGACACGTATTCGTCTCAGGCTGCAGGGGATTCAGGTTTGTTTTTCCCACATTCACAGGGAAGGGAATTGTCCTGGAGATTTCATGGCGCGTCGGGTTCCCAGACCGACTCCATGGAGCTCTATGATGCTACCAGCGCGCCTCACTATTTTTTGGCGCTTGTTCGGATGGACCAATTAGGTTATCCGAACTTCAGGTTTCGATATAGTTAGCATTATGCTTTGTCACTATTGGTTTCTCTTCATCGTGATTATCCCACTTCTTGGTTTTCTGATATGGTCACTCTTGGGCCATCATCATTGTTTTGTTCTAGATACTGTTTCTCTAGCTCTCCTCCGAGAATTGGGCCGACTGTTTACCCAATTCCGATTAGGTTCGATACTTCGGTTTATGCTGGGGATAACACTTATTTTTAGTGTTATTTCCACCAGACGCTGTATGATTTCGTTCTTTTTGATATATACAGGTTGGGGGTCCGCCTAACCCCTCACCCTCCCGGGGTGTTTAAGCCACAAAAAAAAAAATCTGGCCCAAAGAATTAATTAAATTCGGCCCACTGAAATGGAAGATCCGACCCACCTGACAGCCCAGACCCTAGCCCAAAAATGTCACAGCCCGACTTAGGGAATAAGGCGTCTAAGCTGGAGACTGCGACTTGGTAAGATATGAGTGGTAACATGAATGGAAATCAGGGATGTGATCACAACGAAACTTATGCTAATTTCCAATGAATATAACATATCTCATCGATCAAGGCATAAGAGTCAAAGCAAAGGTTTGATAACTTAAAGCGAACTCAATATCACAAATCCCAATTCATCAACAATAGCATAGGTTTATAATATTGAAACATGAGAGATAACTTCAAATAGATCATAAAGTAAGTTATCCGGAATCAAGTAGCTTAGACTCACAAAAGGGTTACATAAGTTTTGAACTCGAATAAACAAAACTAGATAATAATGAGTGTTGTAGCGGAAAATATGAATGGGTTATATGTATGAAGACACTTAACCCGTGCTTGAACTACGATCAAAAGCATACTTAGTAAACAATAAAAACTCCTCTGGCACACTCCGTCTTCATCCAAGCTAACCTGCACATTTAGAAATATTTGCAGGGCTGAGTACAACGTACTCAGTGAATACATGTCAAAATATTTGAAACTTGCTGCAATACAACTATAAATTGAACTTGCCTCTTCTAGCCATGCACAGGGTTTTAATTGCAAAAATTGAGCATGCTTTTGAAAATTTGTCTCATTAAAATCATATAAATGGATGCATCCAAATTCCATGTATGTATCATCTAAGCATAAACTGAATGCGTTGAGAATGAGTCCTCCTCCTCAAACACGACGATGATCTCCCACCTTTTAGGATGGTTCGATCAACCATGAGTGTACACCCCTACCTTGACCTTCTCAAGATTTCATAAATCCCATAGATGATAACATGCATGCTCATATCAAACATGGCAAGTCAATTATTTTCAAGAAATATTTCAAAACAAAACATATCATTTTGTTTTCAAGAAACATTTTATCAAACGCATAATCATCATTTCTTTAGTTAGAAACCCACCTGACTCCGTGGATATCACGTTCTAACTTCTACTCACTTCTTCCCCTTTACTTTGCGCTCCCGCTTGATCCTAATTTAGTATCGAGGCTCGTAAATAAGTGCGAGAAAAACTTATAATATACTAACAGGAAGATTAAAGAAAATTTCTTATCTTAACTTGATCCCCTTCTTGATTTTAATGCTTAACTAAAATCTTATAATTTAGTATTTACTAATTTAATCAGAAACTATCTTATTAAGCTAATTAATACGTAGTAGTATTTATTTAGCTAATCCTATAATGAATTACTCTTCATTACTGGATTATAAATACTTGTCACTTTGTAAAGTGAAACTATAATCCTTCATAAGATTTCACTCAAGTCTACTTCTACCTTATCTCATAAAGCATCTATTATTATCTCAAGATAATTATTAAATTAACTCATTACTTATGCTTCTTCCTTAATGAATTGGTTAAATGAACTAATAACTCAACACTAATAGTTATACTTAAAACATTTTTATTAACTTATCTAAAACCGTAATTAATCGAATAAAACCCCTTGTAGTGAGAATTAATCACCAGAAATCATGACTCGGTGAAATATGGATCCAAATACAAAATTACTACAATATATACCTCAGTAATAATTATATAAAATTTATGTATTTATATCACGACCGCACTTTGCTAATCGATAGCTAAGCTCGGTGATTCGTGACTATGGTAAAATTAACGAATAATTTACAAAAGATGGGAAATTCTGGAATCTGATACGAACATATTATAGAACAAACACCGATAGATGGACGTAATAGACGGATAAGGTACGACACCACTTGTCATGATTCTGACTTGATTTACAATCATATCGAAAGGATTCAGGAATTTCAGAGTGTATGCAGCGGAAATGTGTTTAAGAATACATGTATGAGGACATGTATTACCAAGAGAAATCTTCAACTAATACTACTTGCTAACTTTGACAAAAGCTTCGCCGGTCACTCTCCCTTTATCCTGCTCAACCTGCACGTCGGAAATAATGTACAGGGCGTGAGTACAGAGTACTCAGTGAACACATGCCTAAAATATTTTTATTGTCAAGCCATTCATAGTGAAGCATATGATTTTTCTTGAAAGGCCTATGTTCACGAAAAATTGAGTTGTCTTAAAAGCGACTGCGCAGTCTATGTTATGTAGTAATCTACCACATCTGGAAACATGAGTACCGAGAAGGTGGTCACCTTCCACGGCACCTGACTAGCCAACTGTCGTTGAGCGTAGTCGCACAGTGTACACTTGTCCAAGCATGATATCTAATCATGCAAGGACCCGAATTCGATTAACAAATTGGCACAACCAACTCAGATAGGTATCATACAAAAACTGAAAACATTTATAGTATGACAACACTTTAAAAAGAGTTATATCATCTAATAAAACATGTTTTTTGTTTTAGAGAAAGCCCACCTCATCTGCTCTCCTTGCTAATGCACTCTTACGTCTCCTTGGTTACTGTTCCCTCTTCGCTTGACCTTCGATCAGAGATTGAAATAAGGTTCTCACTTATCGATATAAACTTATCGAAATTAATTCTAATCTCATGTTTATTCAATCTTAACTCTAGTAACACAATTACTGTTATCTAAGTTCTATTCCGTTAAGGGAACGGATTATGCGAGAATAAAACCGTGGTTGGTTAAGGCTAACTAGCACTTTGAATTAAGTGTGGCTTCCCAATTAATTAATCTTAATTGCTTAATTGATTTTCTTAATCAATTTATTCTTGATTAATAACTTATCTTATTAAACTTATTTCCATAAGTTAATGCTTTAATTAAATAATTTGTTAAAAATTATTAATCTCTATATTATTAATATAGGTGTAAGCTAGCTAATTAGTGGTATCTTAATCCACATAATTAAATCGAAGGTTAAGGGAATTCTTAATTTATTTAACTTTGCTATAAGTTAACTAAGAATTTTAATTCATTTAAGAATTATGGATGTACTAATTGTAGTTGTGTAATTGATTATCTAAATCAATTAACATAAATTATTTAATCTAAGTTAATTAACTTATCATAAGTTAATTAAGAAAATTCGTAGATTAATTCCTTATGAATTAATGAAATCTAATTACGAATAATTTACGAGATAAAAGTCGAGTCTCGACTCGTATTTTAATTTAAGTTCGGTTTCATAAATAATTTATTGAACTTGGTCCAAATAAAGGATTAAAATTCAGCCCACTAATTGAAAGATTGGCCCATTCTCTAGCCCATTTGTCGGCCCAGCTTAAATAAGGAATCGGCCCAGACTCTCAGCCCAAGCCCGTAACCCAGAACCAGGACCCGACCCGACCCGGCTAGAACAAAAGAAAATCCCCAAATCCCTTCTCTCCTTCCCCATTTCTCTCCTTCATTCGCGATCTCTCTCTCCTTCGCGACCTCTCTCCCTCAATCTCTCTTCTCTGACCATTCTTCTCCTTCCTCACGCCGGCGCCGGTGACTTCAGCTGGCACCGTTCTCGTGCTGCAGCCCCTCGTCTTTTCTTCTTGAATCATCGCTCCCAAATTTCAAACCTAGCCCTAGATTTTCCCTCAAATCTCTCTCTTTGAAAACTCGTTCGCCGCTGTGCTCCCGTCGACGTCGTCCTCTCTGGTGGTCGATGGTGGGCTTACACCGCGTGCGGCACCCTCCTCCTTCGATCTCCGCCTTCAGCAGCGTCGCCACCGAGCTTGCTACTACTGCCGCGAGTTGTTCTCCCTCCGAGCTGCCATCACCAGCGTAGATTTCCATTGCCGCCGCGTCGCGATGGCTGCTGCCGTGTCCAACGTCGTTCCCGCCACCGTCGACGCCGTCGTCTCCGGTACAGCAGCTCCCCGTCGCCACACGTCGATGGCGCTGTGATTTCCGGAGCAGAGCCTCATTTTCCACGATGCAGCTCCGGCTCTCTCTCTCTCTCGCTATATAAATATCTATATGTTTATTAAAAGTTTCTGATTTTATCTCTCTCGTTTTGCAGGTTTCGAGCAATGTCGGCGACGAGGCGGTGCGGTGCTGCTGTGGTTTCTTTGCTCCAGCCCTCGCTACCGTCGCTCCCTTGCCGTCGAGGCTTCAGCCTCGACGGAGGTTTGAACTCGTCTTCTCTCTCTCCCGTGTTTATTTGCCTTAGAAATTTTCCGAAAATAGGTATGTTTTGAGTATTGTCTGTTTTGACTCTAGTTTCATGCCTTAGTGTTTCAGAATGTAACAAACGTGGCTTCTTGCTTTAGAGTAGTATGTTTGCTTGTTCTTCTTTTAGTTCTAAGTTAATTTCTCTGAAGCATTTGTCTGCGTACCATTTGATTAAGGGCTAGTATAGTTCTTATTATGAGGAGCTCTTGGTAATTAATTACTGAAGAAGGAAATAGGCATGCTATATTTGTAGTTTCTAGCCTGGGAATTTGAAAGAAAGCATAGCATACTTATGAGTTCAAGTGGTGGGTGAATTTGGTTATTACCTTAATGGTTTAGGGAAGTGTTAGGGCTGTGGCTGTGGAAGGAAAGGGGTGGTGGAGCTCTGCTTCTGCCCTTCCTTGCTTCTTTCCTTAGCTGCAGCTTGCTTCTTACTCTCTTCTTGATGCTATCCTTCTCCTTCTCTGATTTCTTTCTTAAGTTTCTAAGTGTTTGAATGTGTGTCTGCAGGGAAAGAGGTTGAGGAAGCAGCCCCTTATAAGGTTGATGAGAGGGAGTGTGGTCTCAACTTGAAGTGATGGAGTGATAAGGCCTTTGCAACTGTACATTAAGGCTTTCAGCATGGTAGAGCTCCTTGAATCAAGGGATTATGGGGAATTTGAAAAGAGATCTCCCTACGTGCAGCTGTTGCATGAATTGTTCATATGCATTTATATAATGTAGCCCACAATCTTTGACTAAAGTGTAGTTGATTTTAAAACTTTCTTTCTTAATGGGTTGTTGTAATAAGTACATTTCTTAGTATGAATATTTGTTTCATTAACCAATTGTTCTTGGTTGTAAGTATTGGTTTCATTTAATTGGGCTTGGCACAATAAGAAAATGGGCTTGGCCCAATTCTGGATTTTAATTAACGGGCCTAGCCCAAAATAAAATCGCGTTCTCGTCATTAGTAATTAGAAAATATACTTATGTTGATTTATTCTTAGCTAAGAATAATACTTGGATAATAATTACATACTTAATCCAAGAATTTGATCAAGCATGTGATCGATTATTCGGCGATTAGTAACGGGTAATTTAGAGATTAAGTTGCTACTTAATTATATTCGAGAGTTCTTTAATCGGAATATAAATATCGACTAGAACTTGGAATTCTTTTCCTTTAATTAAGGATTTAATTTCTAGAATAGGGAGATTTTTTTTTTTTTACGGGACGTTACAGTATATCTCGGCGAGAGCAACAACATTGTTGCGGATCCGGCGAATCATGAAAATATCGTCCATGATAATGCAATTCCAGACCTCAATCAATCGGTCGAGAATGACGATATGCGAACGGATGATGAAGATTACGTCCCTGATCATGAAGAGAGCTCGGAGACCTCGGAGAGCGAGGGTGAGACCAATCTATACCGTGATGGTAGGCAGATGAACAGGGCCTTATTCGCAGAGTGGACTGCTTGGATACAGGATGAAAGGGGTATGCAGAAACTGTTTGGGATGATGTTCCCAGATTCGCCTGAGGGTGAAGCAGTGGTGGATAACGACACCGACCACATAAGTAATTGGGTTGTCCCGTTAGTCCCCCTGGCCTCGTGATTCCGCAGTATATCACGATGATTTCATTAATATTGAGGAGCTCTCCAAGGACTCTATTTTTTGGGACAAGGATGAAATCTGGATCGCAGTCGGTTTGTGGCATTTGATTAGGAGGAAAGAATACATTGTCGAGAAATCAGATAACAAGAGATTCCTAATGACGTGTAAATTATCCCACAAATGCCCCTTTAGGCTTTTACTCACTACCGAGGGCGGGCCATGGACTGTTTCGAAATTTATTGAGGAGCACGTGTGCAGTGAATTTGGTTTAACAAATATCGTTCAGAAGAATAAGGTCCATGCGTTGGTGATCGGTTTAATTTTTGCAAAGAGATTGCTGCTTGATTCTCAGATAATAAAGCCTAGAATAATTCAAAACGAGCTCAATCCGAGTTCGGCATCGATGCCACCTATGATGTGTGCTTGAAGGGACGGAATGCCGCAATCGAGATGGTATATGGCAAACACAAGGAGTCCTTCAACGATCTGCTCGGTTACCTTCACATGTTGAAGATCACTAATCCTGAGACCTACACCGAGTACGAGATCAGTCCAGATGGCCGGTTCAAATAAGTATTCATTGCTCTAGGCGCAATGCGATTCGCATGGGAAAATGGATACCTACGGCCGGTTATTATTGTTGACGGTACACATCTCAAGGGGAATGCCCATGGTTTAATGTTTGTAGCTGTGGCCAAGGATGCGAACGAGCAACTTTTTCCTTTGGCATATGGAATCGGGCCGACTGAGGATCACGACTCGTGGACTTGGTTCATACGATGCCTCCGAATGGCATATGGTCCATGTAGGGCTACGTTGTTCGTCTCCGATCAGCACCCGTCTATCATACATGTTGTCCAAGTCGAGTTTCCCGAAGCCTGACATGGGTTTTGTTACTGGCACCTTGCCAAGAATCTGGCGATCTACAGAAAGAAAGTTGGCGAACTCTTTCAACATGCCGCATACACGTACGACAAGACAGAGTTCGGGAAATTCATGTCAGGGATTCGTAGCACTAGTAGGTTGGCTTATAAGAAATTGATAAACATTGGAGTTGATAAGTGGTCTCGATCACATTGCCCTGCCAGACGCTTCTCCAACATGAAGTCCAATGCTGCCGATTTGCAGAATCTTTTAATAACAGCCTTCTATGGGCCTGACATCTGCCGATTTGCGCTTGTCTAGATGTTGTGAGGCTCATCATTGAAGAATAGTTCAATGAACGACGAGAAAAGTGCAGGAATGACCCTCATCCAATCACAGAAGAGGCAAGGAGAAAGATGGTAGTTCAATTGGAAAGGTCAACAACCTACGTAGCCACCTGGATTGGCAATACTCCTCATTATAAAGTGAGAATGTCGGCCCGCGAAGTCAGGGTGGACCTGTAACAACACATCTGTGAATGCCACCGGTGGGAGTATGATTGTCTCCCTTCGCCTCGTGACCGAGAATAAAATAATTTGCCATCAACAAGTTTGACAGCTTCACACGAACTTCGCCATCTGGATCATTGGCCGATGTGAGCTCCTTTAGTTGCGAGTTCAACCACGCCGCATTCCTATTAATGCCGCCATAGACGACCTGAAAGAAATGCGATTCACTTGGATGCCTCTGAATCCTAGAATCAAACAGTGTAGGCCCAAATCTCAACCCTGTAATGAGAGCGTGGTCTCGGATGGTGTACTCTACGTCTTGGCCCCTAACATGGAACCAAATTCCTTGACAGTAACAATACAGCGAGATATAATAGAGTTTAGCAATTTTTTGATGTTTTGCCCCGGCTCCCAATTCAAAAAATGTCCTAAAGGTCCCTCTTGAAATCTATCGACTAAGGTATAGCTCTCGCTCAGTACGTCACGGATATCAGCCAAGAGTTTAATCCTATAGTAGTTAGTCACATCCAGTGTTCTAAAAGAATGCCGACTTGGCCGCCTAGAAGGCGTCTAGGCATTAGAAGGTGCTGAACCGTCCCGATTAATGGCAAGACGGTTTTCTCTAGGCGGCATCGAATTAATCGGCATCTAGGCAGGTGCCTAGTGGTCCTAAGCATGTATAAGCAGACCTAGGAGGATTTAGGTGGGCTAATCGGGGCCGGAAGGACTGTAGGATTAAATTATATTTGAAAAATCATGAATTTCATACTCTAACTTATGAATATCATGTTTAAATATATGAAAATTTGACCTAGACTTTGATGTTTATGTGAAAGATTATTAAGTTTGTGGAATTTGAACTATTAATTAGCATATTATATATTTTTAACTTTGTTATATTGTTTGTATTATAGAACATAATGAAAGGACGGCACGGACGGCTCCGGCTCCGGCTCGGGCTCGGGCTCGGGCTCGGGCTCGGGCTCGGGCTCGGGTTCGGGTTCGGGTTTCGTGGCCGTGGACTTGGATCTTGGCAATTGGTCCTTTGGGCCTTTGGCTTGGGCTTGGGCTTGGGGTCTTGTCTTGTGTACTATATTTTTTGGACCACAAAATATATAGTATTTTGGGCCATGTGGAAGCCCAATTGCCCAGCCCAATTCTAATGAGATGAGGCCTACCCGTCCAGCCCAATTCGTGGCCCATCCGGAAGAAGACTCTGGAAGGTGTCTCTTCAGCTGAACAGTCAGCCTCTTCCACTCCACCACTAACCCACTACCTTAGTGGCTGTTAATGCCTTTATGGCATTGATGTCCCTACTGAATGAGCAGCCTATAAATAGAAGGCTCTGCAGGCCATTCTAGGACACACAACTCAAAGCATTTTGCATCATCTCTTCTATATCATTCAGTTTTTGAGCTCAGTTCCTTCGCCTAATAATACATTATAATTCTTATCCGCCTAGCCCGTCTAGAAACCGCCTAGAAGCCCGCCTAGCCGCCTAGACGTTAATCCTCACCCCGCCGCCCTACTAGCGTTTAGCGTCTTTTAGAACACTGGTCACATTCATGTTCTTGTTGATCAAATAACTTCGACGGAACCATGGGGGCTCAGATTCCTGTAAAATAGGGACACGATCGATATTATTATTAGTATTACAAATTTAAGTATTATGTTTAATAAATAATCGTTATGTTTAATATATTAAGTATTGAGCATATAAAATAGTATAAATTTATTGTTAAGATTAATTTAATAATTACTTAAATAATTAATTTAAACAATATATATATATCGACATCTCAATTTAATAAAATTACAATTGGTAACAAATTTAATACAATTACAATTGGTAACAAATAATTCGTAACAAAATATATCGACATCTCAATTTAATAAAATTTAAATCATACAAAAAATTAATAATGTTTTTTAACATACCAATATTTATCGTGGGATTACTTCGATCGATATCCCCATTTTGTTTTCTGGCAAGACTTTGTGTTCCTCGTTGATTATGTATCCTCTCAACATCACTCCGGTGCAATGGTAGGGTTCACGAGGGAGGTAGAGAGTGAGAGCGAGAGGAGTGGCTCTGCGTCGAGTCGACGTCGATGGTAGTGCTCGGCGAAAAAAAAAGATGAAGATGATGAAGAGGGAGTGGAGTTGGCCGAGGCGAGTTTGAGTTTGAGTTTGGTGTTTTAGTCGGGTAGGAGTAGTAGTTTGAGTTTGCTCAGCCCAATTTTCATTATTTATGTTTGTTTTTTTGGTTTTTTTGTGTTTTGTATTTTTATGCTTTAGAATAAGAATATGTTGGGGGTGGGGCTGGGGTGTGTGTTGTTTTGTATTTAGAAAAAAGAATAATATGTTGGGGTGGGTACGTGTGTCGGGTGGGTGTCGGCACAAAATTCGGGGACGACATGAGGCCCGGGTCGCAGAAATAAAATACAATACAAAATGAGTGGGCCCATACACATATTTTAATCGAAAAGGATAGTTTTACATATATAGAATTTAAATAGGTAGTTTTTACAATATGAGATTTAAAAAAGATAGAAAATCCTAAGCGCCCTTTTTTGGCTCGGTTATAGCAGCAAAAAGGCTGCTGCAGCAGCTGTAAAAAGAAAGTGTATGAAGGTTGTAGAATTGTACTATGGGAAACGTGGCTTATTTCTCTACCATATGTGTTGTACCATATATTTGACTTTGTAGAAGTTGTCTTTGCTATTCTGCTATATTAATGATGATGATATAAGAGCATTCGCAGAGGGAGGGCGCGCCGCCGCCAGCTCACCTTCCGCGCCTGGGCGCCGGCGATGGAGCCCTCCGAGGGCGCAGCTCCACGGGCATGATCATGACCGTTGACTACCGATGATATATATATATATATATATATATTTTATTTTATTTTTTAATTTTCCTATAAATATCACACCATATTCTTCATTTTTTCACACCATTTTCTTCATCAAACTCTCTCAACTCTCTCTATTTTCTTCAAATCCAACATCTATATTTTCTTCAATTTTTTCAAATGGCCGATCCGAACGACCATTATTCTTGGTTTGGAAACGACTCTAACGATCCAAACCAAAATAACCCAAATTATCCAAATAACCTTAATTATCCAAATTACCCAAATTATCCAAATTTCTCAACTTATCCTAATTACCCAAATTATCCAAATTTCCCAAATTATCCAAATGCAATCTCTTCAAGCCCTCCACTTTACACTCCAACACCTCTTCAAGCCCTCCACTTTACAATCGAATTTTATCAAATAATTCCTATTACTACAATTTGTGATTAATTAAAAAAAATTAAAAATTATATATTTATATAATTAAATAATAAATAATAATATAATAAAGAGAGCCCTCGGAGGGCTCCCGTGCAATATTTTTGGAAGCCCTCCAAATTAATTAAAATACTAATAAATATAATACTATTTAATTTTCCTATAAATACCACACCACATTTTCATATGGATGCTCTAAGGGTGCAGAGGGGTGGTTCGAAGGCCACTGTTGGAGTTGATGGAAGATGAAGCTTTCCAAATTTTAGGGGATTTTGGAAAGATTTGGTGCTTTTTATTTATTTATTTATTTATTATTTTTTTTCTGTAGATTGAATAGGTGGTCTCACATCTACTTTGACTCTAGCACTGTTGAGGTTGATAGAATGTTACAACTAGCATTCTACTCTTGGGCCTGCAAATACATCCAAGGAAATGGAGGAAGAAAGCCCAATTCAAGAAAGCCCAAGAGACCAAGTTATGGATGGTTCTAGACTAGGAATGGTCCCCAATGAATAGTCCTTGCTCTGCTACTGTTTCTTTCCTTTTGCTTTTCTTCTATTTAGCTAACAGTATTGGTTGTAGATGAGGATGATGAATGAATGAAATTGTTATTTTCTCTTAAGTTTCTTTGCTTATTTCCTCTTCTTCTCTTCTTCTTCTTCTTCTTCATTCTGGAGTTTGAGTTCACTCGAAGAACTCCCGTCGTTTAAGATCGTATCAAACTGGTGCTTTCATTGCTCTTCATCTCCCATGGCAAACTCCGAAATTCTCGCCGCCATCAAATCCCTTCAATCTAGTTTCGAGAGCCATCTTCTGGTCACCAATCAGATGGTGAAGGAATTCATGTATTCCTTTGATTCTCATTTCGCCTCTCTCCAGCATAACAAACCACGTCTTGGTTTTCCTTCTACATCGAGCTCATCCCACCCACCACCAACAGAGCTCTCGCCCTTCACGAAGCCCAACTGCGACACCTCAGGCGGTGGTACCGTCATCCCATCCCCATTCAGCACTCGACCAAAATTCCCCATGAAAGCCTTTGCCTTGGCCAAAGCATACGAAGCACGCCTTGAGGAATCACGTATTGAGCCCAGATCCAGAGTTCGTGAACCCATCAAGGCCATTCCATTCATCTCTATTCAACCATCTTCTCCGCCGAATCCATTCACAAATCACAGTCTGACTCCAAACCATTCCAATCGTCAACAGCTTGGCCCATTTACCCATGGCTATACCGACCAATCTATGGAGTTTAATCGAGATGGTCTCATATCTGCGACAGCTACGCAAGGTCCTTCTACTTTGCACCCACTTCCACAGAAAACTGATGCTCTGTTCAAGCCGCCGGCGGAACCGCCGCCGCATCGTTCTGTTGACTACTGTATTCATTTGCTTCCGACTAACCTTATCAATGTTGAGCCATCCAGATGCCCACAATTTCCGGAGGAAGCCATGGCACAGGCATCAGGGCAGTCTTGATGCATTCCAATCAACCTATAGCCTTTCACATCAAGTTTTGGGTTCAATGGTGGAGAAAGCCACCTAAAAAAAAAAAAAAGCTACGGGGAAGATTAGGACAATTTGTGCGCTCCATATCCAAATCATCACCTTGAGGACAAGGTGATTGTCGAAGGAGGAAGGAATGTTACAACTAGCATTCTACTCTTGGGCCTGCAAATACATCCAAGGAAATGGAGGAAGAAAGCCCAATTCAAGAAAGCCCAAGAGAGACCAAGTTATGGATGGTTCTAGACTAGGAATGGTCCCCAATGAATAGTCCTTGCTCTGCTACTGTTTCTTTCCTTTTGCTTTTCTTCTATTTAGCTAACAGTATTGGTTGTAGATGAGGATGATGAATGAATGAAATTGTTATTTTCTCTTAAGTTTCTTTGCTTATTTCCTCTTCTTCTTCTTCATTCTGGAGTTTGAGTTCACTCGAAGAACTCTCGTCGTTTAAGATCGTATCATAGAAGATGTCCTGTTCTAGATTTTAAGGAAATATGGCTACAATTGATTTTTGCAGAGAGTCGCTAAATGTGTAGCGCCCCAAATATTTTAGCTACATTTTTTCTATTTATAATTTATATATTATTTTTATATGTGTGATTAAATTATTGAGCATTTTAGCTATATTTTTCCTATTTATAATTTATATATTATTTTTATATGTGTGATTAAATTGTTGAATTCCGTAAATCGCGCCTCTAGAAAATAATTCAATTATGCATAATTACATGGTTTTTTTAATTTTAAGTTTAATGCATTAATTATGCACGTATTAAGCCCAAGAATTATTTCTCCCTAGCCCAATACTTATTCTTGATTAAAGCCCAAGATAATTTATCTTGTATGATTTATCTTGTAACTTCCTTGGTAATTTCTCCCTAGTACAATTGATTTTTGCAGAGATACTGTTGGAGTTGATGGAAGATGAAGCTTTCCAAATTTTAGGGGATTTTGGAAAGATTTGTTTTTTTTTTTTTTTTTGTAGATTGAATAGGTGGTCCCACATCTACTTTGACTCTAGCACTGTTGAGGTTGATAGAAGATGTCGTGTTCTAGATTTTAAGGAAATATGGCTACAATTGATTTTTGCATAGAGTCGCTAAATGTGTAGCACTCCAAATATTTTAGCTACATTTTTTATTTATTTATAATTTATATATTATTTTTATATGTGTGATTAAATTGTTGAGCATTTTAGCTACATTTTTCTTATTTATAATTTATATATTATTTTTATATGTGTGATTAAATTGTTGAGATCTGTAAATCGCGCCTCTAGAAAATAATTCAATTATGCATAATTACATGATTTTTTTTTATTTTAAGTTTAATGCATTAATTATGCACGTATTAAGCCCAAGAATTATTTCTCCCTAGCCCAATACTTATTCTTGATTAAAGCCCAAGATAATTTATCTTGTATGATTTATCTTGTAACTTCCTTGGTAATTTTTAGTTAGCCGCCTAAGATATTAATTTAGGTTTTGAGTAAAAATATCTTCCAACTTAATTCCTAAGAAATCTTCTTCCTACAAGGTAATGATCCGGCTAATTTTTCTTTCTTTAACTCAAGAAGCTTATCCAATTTCCCTACTCCTAGTATAAATAGGGGCTCCGCACCATCATTCTTACTCCACATTCAAAGAGTTTTCCTAGTAGCAGAGGTAGTAATCATTTTCTTCTTGTTCTTCTGGAAAAAAATGATTATGGTTTCGACAGCGGTAAACAACTACAATGTTTCACCGCCGAGAACCGAGAACTCCAACGATTTTTATTTTCCATTCGTGTCTGCATTTTTTTTTCCTTTGATTATTCTTTTTTAAATTAAATTCTTTGATTTGTTCTGCAGTTATTTATTAAGTTATGTGACTATACGAAGGTGGAGAGATATTCAACTAATAAATATTTCTTCCACCGATCAAACCGTCAAGTATGAAAATCTTTCCGCAAAGTGTTGCCGATCAAATTTTGTTTCTCAGTCTTTGAACTGATTTTTTTTTTCTCTAATTTATTGTTTGTATACATACGTATAAGTAATACATTTACCCAACTCATTTTTAAAAAAAAGTTATAATAATAGCTACAAGTTATGTGGAGTACCATGATTATATATATATATATAATTATCACATATATATATACACGTATGAACATTGGTATATAGTTCATGGCATTATGATCTTCTGCATCCATATATTATTTTATTATATAAGTATATTATTAAGTTCACACATAATGACATACATTTCCTTTCGGAAAATCGAAGATAAATGTTAAGCTTTTTGCATGTTGATTTTTCCTATAAAATTAGTAATTAAAATCTTTTTCTTTCTTAGGCAAGGCGCGTAGGACTTAAAGATTTAATTACAATTTTTTGAGGAGTCAAATCAATTCAAGGAAAGGTTAAGGTGGGGGAAAAAGTTGCATTTTTGTGTTTATCCTTATTATATGTTTTGCTCAATTGATATGTGTGATATGCAAGCTTTAGCTAACGAGCTAATGAGAATAAAAGAAGTTTCATCTTCGGACGTAAAATAAAGGAAGTGTCGTCTTCGGACGTAAAATAAAGGAAGTTTCGTCTTCGGACGTAAAATAAAGAAAGTGTCGTCTTCGGACGTAAAATAAAGAAAGTTCGTCTACTGTCACGACCACACTTTGCTAATTGATAGCTCAGTTTGGTATAAATCAGTGACTATGCGTAATATGAAGTAAATTCGGAAATAAAGAAGGGTTAACAACGAATTGACTCAATAACTTGGACTTAGATTTCATATAAAAGAGATGGCATTATCGATGGTTTTTTTCCATGAGAATAGATGTCATGATTTAGACTTAGTACAACCAAATCGAAGAGAAATTTAGAGTGTACGCAGCGGAAATGTGTTCAAACATATGTATGAGGACACATGCTACCAAGAGTGATTATTTCTAATTTATTCTTGACAAAATCCTCGCCAGTCACTTCGCCTTGACAATAACTCAACCTGCACATTGAAAATTATGTACAGGGCGTGAGTACGAAGTACTCAGTGGACACATGCCCAAAATCATTTATTTATTGTCAAGCCATCATTTGGTGAATCATAGGGTTTTTCTTTGAAATGCCTATGTTCACAAAAATATTTACATTCTTAAAGGTGACTGATCAGTCTCTTCTTGTGTAATCTACCATATCTGAGCTTGCTGTGCCGAGGAGTTGGCCACCTCACTCGGTCACGCGATCGGTCACCACGCTGAGTGACACGACCAATGTGTACACTAGTCCAAGTATGATTTTCTGATCACACAGGGACCCGAATTCGATTCATAACTTTGGCCTTAGCCATTTATCAGATAGGCATCATACAAAACTGAAAACATTTATGGCATGACAATTATAAAAGAGCTAACATCTAATAAACACATGTTTTTTGTTTTATAGAAAGCCCACCTTGTTTGCTTTTCTTGACTGCTACTAGACGATCTCCGTCTCCGTTACTGAACCTCCTTCACGCAATCTTCGATTGAAAAATCGAGATAAGGTTCGTATTCTAACAAATAAAATCTTTATCTAAGATTGTAGTTTATTGGTCTAGTTGGAGGTTATTCTAATTTCAGTAACGTGGTTACTGTTATCTTTATCGAGTTATAAATTCCGTTATATGAACGGTTTATAAGGAGTGTTTCTAAATAAATCAACAATTGATTTATTGTTAGCGTAGAATTAATTAATCGAGAAGCTTCTCAATAATCAATTAGCTTAATAACAATTCCTAATTCATTTAACTTATCACTATAAATTAATTTAGGAAATAATTCTCTTACGAATTATAATTTTACTAATTGTAATAGTATAATTGATTATCTTAATCAATTAATCTAACATATTAAACCTTGGATACTTAACTTATCTTAAGTTAATTCTTTTAATCACGAAATAATTCTAACGAATTATCGAAATATAAATTCGGTAATGTATGATTTAATTAGTGGTGTCTCGATCCACAATTAGTTAAGAATCGGGCTAGTAAATTAATTAAATAACTCTGGCCCCGATTAAAGTAAATCCCGGCCCAGCCGGAATTTGGCCCACTTCGTGCTAGCCCAGGAACGCGGCCCGTTCCAAAAGGCCCGGCCCGAACCCGTGGTTTGACCCGACCCGGCCCCTTGACTAAAAAAAATAAAAATAAAAATAATAATAATAATAATAATAAAATAAAAGAAAGAAAAAGGAAAATAAACATAAGCCCCCGTTTTTTTTTCTTCTTCACTCTCGTCCTTCTTCGTCGCTCCTCTCTGCGATTTCTTCTCTCCACCTCTCGATTTTCCGGCCGCCGGCGGCTCGAGTGTCGCCGTCGGCTGTCGCCCTTCATGCTGCTGTCGTCCTGCTCTCTCCCCCTCTATCTTTGGAATCGATTTCCCAAAAATTAAAGCCCTAAATTTGAAATAGGGCAGAGCTTCTCCGATTCTCCTCTGCCGATTTCCGGCGGGGCTTCTTCTTCGGTTGGGGTTCCCTTCGACGCGGTGAGTCGGTGCCGCCGCTGGTGCTGTTATCGGGCGACCTCAGCCCGGAATCCAGCGAGCTTGGCGCCTGTCGGCGACCACTGCGGGTCCGGCGCAACTCCTGTGGCTTATACGGCGAATTCGACTCTCTCTCTCTATCTAGGATTTTCGATCCTAAATCAAAATCCCTGATTCTTCGAATCAGGGGACATTTGTCCCGACTTCTTAATTTTATTCGATTAATAGACAATGAGTTGATTCAAGCTAATTAGGTTTGATTCATATTTAGGTTTTGATTCTGTGTTTTGTTTAATCACTGATTCTACCTTCTCTAACTCTATATGCAGGCTCGGCGAGGAGACGACGGGATGCCGCTCGCCGCTGCTCGCTTCTTCTCCGGCCAACTTCTTCACCCGTCGGGGCCTCGCGCCGCGACGGAGGTTCGGTTTTATTTTAACTTTTCATTCTTTCTTATGCTGCGTTTTTGTTTCCTTATTCATTGGGTTGAAAGAGTTGAAATGCTCGAAGTTCTAAAGTATGTGTGTTATAACTTACTGTAGAAAGTGGCTTCCATGAATGGCTGAGGTAGCATGCTGATTTTATTTCTGTTTTTAGCTGGTTTAGGCTTGGTGATTGTTATTAAGAATCTAATCATGCTTTGCTGATCTTATGATTGAGGGTGGTAGCATGCTTAAGAGTAGAATGTTGTTGTTATTTAATGGTTGATTGTTTTTAATCTAAAGAATAAAGAGTGTGAGCATGCTTGGTTTTAGAGTGAGGTGTTGGCTGAAATACCTTGAAGAAGAGAGGCTGTTGTGGCTAGCTACTCTTCACTCCTCCTCCTTTCTCCTCAGATCCTCCCTCTCTCTATTTGCTTGAATATTGGTGAAGTGTTGAGAGATGAAAGGGCTGTTGTGATGGGGGTATTTAAACAAGGTAAAGTGCAGCCTTATAACTAGTTCTTGGTTAATACTAAGGTTTATATGTTGGGCAATAATCTCCCCCTTCTTTCTCTTCAATTGAGGCTGATTTCCTTCCTTTTCTTTGCAGATTTTCTAAGCTGCAAGGGGCTGCTTAGTACAGTTGATGTTATGGAGTTGATAAGATGGTTTCACTTTTCCTTTTGATTAGATTAAAGGAGTCGTGTGATTCCATCCAATGTAACACCATCCATTATCTAATGGGTAAAACTAAATTAGCTTCCTAATTTGAGTTGATGGATTGGGATATAGTTATTTCCTAACTGCTTTTGGATAATACATGGCATACATGGCATGTACTGTAATTATTTAATGATCTAGTTATGTAATGTAGTATTTGTTTAATAGGATAGGGAGTTGTGCGTATGGTGAGTTGCGTAGCCCAACAAGAGAGTGGGCTTGGCCCGTTAACTATCATATATACTCACGAATAATTAGTCGAGGTATTCGAGTTTATTTTTCTTAGCTAAGAAAAATAATCGAAACTTAAAAAAAATGTACTTGGTCAATTAATTCAATTGAACATTTAATTGATTAATAACTAACTAACAAAAAACGATTAGTATCAAGTTGCTACTTAATTCTTACTCGAGAACTTCTTTTTCGGAAATTACCATGATTAGAAAAGGAATTGGATCGCTAAAAGCTAATAATTCTTTTGGTGGCGTAATTAAACTTCTGATGATAGTTAGGAAATTACGGGACATTACATCTACGGACGTAAAAATGAGAATAAGAAGAACATATTTACATATATTCTTTTGTAGTAATTCTTATAATATGGATAAATGCAACCCACTGAGTTTATAGTACTCACCCCAAAACTATTTTATCTTTTCAGGAGCAGATTCGGGCGATGAGCGGCGTGGTGGATGATGGTGGAGTCGGGATTAATTTTTAATAAGCTAGATTAATTCCGGATTAATGTTATTTTCATGTTAAGACTTCCGCTTTGATAATTTTATTATTTTATTGGGTTTTACCAAGACTTATGTTGGATTTTAGTTATTAATAAATGGAGTTTTCTTTTTAACAAACCAATTTATTTATTTATGAAAATTGGGGCGTTATAGAGTGGTATCAGAGCAGGTCTACCTTCCTATAGACTTGCAAATTTAATAAGTTAAGACCATCATCACCACTGCTGCGTCGTGCCGAAAGAGGTAAAATTAGAGTCGTAAGTTTTTATCAAGTGATCTTTATTTTAATGTATTTTTTTAAAAGCAATTTTGAGGATGAAATTTTTAAAAAGCAGGGTAGAATGTAGCGCCCCAAATATTTTAGCTACATTTTTCGTATTTATAATTTATATATTGTTTTTATATGTGTGATTAAATTGTTGAGCATTTTAGCTACATTTTTCCTATTTATAATTTATATATTATTTTTATATGTGTGATTAAATTGTTGAGCTCCGTAAATCGCGCCTCTAGAAAATAATTCAATTATGCATAATTACATGATTTTTTTTATTTTAAGTTTAATGCATTAATTATGCACGTATTAAGCCCAAGAATTATTTCTCCCTAGCCCAATACTTATTCTTGATTAAAGCCCAAGATAATTTATCTTGTATGATTTATCTTGTAACTTCCTTGGTAATTTTTAGTTAGCCGCCTAAGATATTAATTTAAGTTTTGAGTAAAAATATCTTCCAACTTAATTCCTAAGAAATCTTCTTCCTACAAGGTAATGATCCGGCTAATTTTTCTTTCCTTAACTCAAGAAGCTTATCCAATTTCCCTACTCCTAGTATAAATAGGGGCTCCGCACCATCATTCTTACTCCACATTCAAAGAGTTTTCCTAGTAGCAGAGGTAGTAATCATTTTCTTCTTGTTCTTCTGGAAAAAAATGATTATGGTTTCGACAGCGGTAAACAACTACAATGTTTCACCGCCGAGAACCGAGAACTCCAACGATTTTTATTTTCCATTTGTGTCTGCATTTTTTTTTCCTTTGATTATTCTTTTTTTAAATTAAATTCTTTGATTTGTTCTGCAGTTATTTATTAAGTTCTGTGACTATACGAAGGTGGAGAGATATTCAACTAATAAATATTTCTTCCACCGATCAAACCGTGAAGTAGGAAAATCTTTCCGCAAAGTGTTGCCGATCAAATTTTGTTTCTCAGTCTTTGAACTGATTTTTTTTTCTCTAATTTATTGTTTGTATACATACGTGTAATACATTTACCCAACTCATTTTTTAAAAAAAGTTATAATAATAGCTACAAGTTATGTGGAGTACCATGATTATATATATATATATATAATTATCACATATATATATACACGTATGAACATTGGTATATAGTTCATGGCATTATGATCTTCTGCATCCATATATTATTTTATTATATAAGTATATTATTAAGTTCACACATAATGACATATATTTCCTTTCGGAAAATCGAAGATAAATGTTAAGCTTTTTGCATGTTGATTTTTCCTATAAAATTAGTAATTAAAATCTTTTTCTTTCTTAGGCAAGGCGCGTAGGACTTAAAGATTTAGTTACAGTTTTTCGAGGAGTCAAATCAAGTCAAGGAAAGGTTAAGGTGGGGGAAAAAGTTGCATTTTTGTGTTTATCCTTATTATATGTTTTGCTCAATTGATATGTGTGATATGCAGCTTTAGCTTACGAGCTAATGAGAATAAAAGAAGTTTCGTCTTCGGACGTAAAATAAAGGAAGTGTCGTCTTCGGACGTAAAATAAAGGAAGTTTCGTCTTCGGACGTAAAATAAAGAAAGTGTCGTCTTCGGACGTAAAATAAAGAAAGTTCGTCTACGGACGTAAAAATGAGAATAAGAAGAAGAACATGTTTACATATATTCTTTTGTAGTAATTCTTATAATATGGATAAATGCAACCCACTGAGTTTATAGTACTCACCCCAAAACTATTTTATCTTTTCAGGAGCAGATTCGGGCGATGAGCGGCGTGGTGGATGATGGTGGAGTCGGGATTAATTTTTAATAAGCTAGGTTAATTCCGGATTAATGTTATTTTCATGTTAAGACTTCCGCTTTGATAATTTTATTATTTTATTGAGTTTTACCAAGACTTATGTTGGATTTTAGTTATTAATACATGGAGTTTTCTTTTTAACAAACCAATTTATTTATTTATGAAAATTGGGGCGTTACAAAATGAGAGGTTTGTTTTGATATTATATTGAAATATAACACGACATTCGATTTTCTAAACTCGTGATATGAATCACGAGATATAAATATTTATCATATTTATATCTAATTCATAACTGACAGCTAACACTATTAAATGTCTAAAATTTTCGCTTATTCTATTCAATAAAAGTCGGGGTGTTATAGAAAACCCGACCCGACCCGGACACCCGACCTGCGACCCGCTGAAACAAAAATAGCCCCCCCTCTTCTTCCCCTTCATTCAATCGACGCTCGAATAGTAATGCAATGATATCGAATAGTATATTCGAGTCAAATCCACAGGGAATATTGAAAGTGTCAGAATTTCAATTAGTAACCTAACTATGTAATCACTATCCAAGCTTGCAATCATCATGTTTTTAGGTTTTCTATGAACTAACAATCAAATATAAATGATAATTAATCAAGAAACAAACAAGTAACAAACGATTGAAATCAATAAGAGAAAGTATGGTTCCAAATATAATCTAACATTCACTAGAGACATAGGTTTTGAGATTTGCAAGGATAAACCGATTTAATCTAGATCAAATGGGATTTCTCTATATGATATACATTAGTTATTTTCTCAAAGCAACAATGTAAGTAGATTAACCTATGACATCTATCTCCGCTAGGTCTCAAGATGCATAAATCAACTCCAAATGGCACAATTTATATCTAGAATCTCCTATTAGCATGAATTTTTAATATGTTGTGGTTTGATGCTAAGTGCTATGAATTAAAGCCTCCTAAGCATTTAATCAAACACATTGTATTGACTCAATGATGACCAATCAATCATGTAATATAATTCAAGACCCAAAACACAAGATCTATGAAATAGAAGGCAAATTTAACTACAATACCCAAAATCCTAAGAATCTAGCTCATGTCTTCATATATTTGAAACTAAAAGAATTTTAGCTAGCCATAATTAGAGCATATCAACCATAAGAAATGTATTAACCATAATCAAAAGATAGAGAATTAAAAATGGAACAAAGTAATGGAAGGATCTTCAAATCTTCAAAGTAAATCTTCAACACTTGATCAAAATACTAAAGTAGCAAATGAGGAATGTAATTAGGGTTCTCGAGTGAATATGGAAGCTAAGAATACCCAAATGGGTCTAATTTAGAAGTTAAATACATCAAAATAGGGTAATGGGTCAAGTTAGGCTGAGTTAGACGAGCTAACTCGGCCGTTTAAGGGGTTTTGGGCGCCCAGACAGCGGCCTGATCGGCAGCCTGGCAAGCTGCCATCCAGGTCACCTTGTAGGTCGCCGTCGATGCTGTCCCTCAGCCACCTGGCCGGCGGTCTGGCCAGCGGCCTGGCAGGTCGCCGTCCAGGTCGCCGGCGCTCCTTGTGCGTTACGCAGTTCCATGGTTTTTCCTCGTACTCCCTCGTCCGAACTCCGAATCTCAATCCGCTTTTTGCTATGGTTTCGTATCGAGCTGCTCGACATGAGCTCATTGAATTGGCCAAATATGTTCTTCATTTTTCCTGCGAATGCATAACAAAACTCGAGAAAATGAGGAAAATGCGAATGCAAGCAAACTAGCAAAACCATAATAATATCACTCAAAACTCCACATATTCAAGCATGAATTCCACTCTAAATGAACTCAACATGCACATAAAATATGTGTTTATCAACTCCCCAAAACTTAAGCCATTGTTCGTCCCGAACAATGGAATGAACAATCAAAACACTTAAATACATATGGAGTGTGCATTTGAGATCAACAATGCCTCGGAACTTCTAACTAAAAATATTTCCAAATTTTTCAAAGCATATCAAACACACTTTCTACCTCCTCACATGAATCATTAGCCAAGAACTTCCCTCAATCATCAAGCAAATGAACCTCACGGGAAGTGTATCGCTCAACACTCGAGTGTATAAGGGTTATCATTCAACAAATCAATGCAATGCAACTCATTTACCATAAGCTTGCCTCTTATCTACCATCTCCATCACTTAAGCATGTGCATAGAACTAGGATCAAAAAGGACTTTATTAAGCTTGTAATGTCGGGACATTGGTTAAGGTAGGGAATTTTAGGTTAAGTGACTGTTGGGATATTATGTTAAGGGGGAACTTGGATTCAATTATGTTTTGATTGGATTCCAAAACCCTCATAGAATATTTCCCTAATTATCTTTGATGATCTAGCTCAAGTTACAATGTATATTTTAATGTATTAGAAGAGCTCACTTGTTAGAGAGCTCTTTATTGAAATGTAACTTTAGAGTGTCTAGGTGGGAGTGTCTTTCTGAAGGAAAGCCGGAGCGGCTCTAAAGGAAAGCCGGAGCGCCTCTCTGAAGGAAAGCCGGAGCGCCTGACCAAAGGAAGGGCCAGAGCGCGCTTTGAAGTTCAAAGCGCCTTTTAGGTCCGAAGCGCCTTCCAGGACCAGAGCGCGCTTCCAAAGTTCAAAGCGTCTCTCTTCCAGAGCGCGCTTCCAGCCAAAGCGCCTCTCAGGGCCAGAGCGAGCTTCCAACTTGAGCGAAAACGTCTGACAAGCAGGTGAGAAGCGACAGCTGCAAGGCCACGTGTCCGCTCAGGATTGCTCAACGGACTGTGATATGTCTAATTGCCGAACTTGCAGGGCTAGGCTCCACTAGTCAACGGCTATCTTCCTAGGACTGTGCTCTATCAAAGAAGAATTCAAATTTGGATTAGACAAGTAAGGAACACACACTCTATCTCTCCAACGGATAGAGTAGTGTCCCTTACTATAAATATAAGGTTCAAGCTACATAGAAAAGATGATGAGAGAGCAAGCAAACAAAGTAGAAACCATCATACATCTCTCCCAAAAAGATCTTCAGATCTCAACCTTCTAGTTTATCCATAAGGCTTCAACTTCTATATCCATAAGCCTTAGAGAGAAATCCTAGCCTTCTACATTATGCTTCATTGTAAAAGGATTTCTCATTAGTTGGAAACTATATGAACCCAAACCCAAACCAAGTTTGAGAGTTTAGTTTGTAAAGGTTGTAAGGCTCGTGAGTGCCTATCGTATAAACTCATAGGCTTGTGAGTGCCTATCGCATAAACTCACATAGGCTCTTGGGTGCCCGTTGTAAACCCCAAGCTTTGAGTGAAGTTCCATCACCGAGTGAAGGTGATGAGAGTGAAATTCATCACCGAGTGAAGGTGGTAAGAGTGGATGTAGGAGCGTAACCTCCGAACCACTATAACTCTTGTGTTATGCGCTTTACATGCTTCATGCTTTGATTATCCATAACACACACACTCACTCTAAGTGATAAACTGTTTTAAGTGCAAAATAACTAAAGCTAGTATAATAGCTCACCACATTCCGCACCGCGCCACTCGCCTAGCAAGAAGCTTTGAAAGCGTGAAATACTTTCAAAGCGTCACGCTTCGCAAGAGGCCGAAAAATCGAAGAGAAGTTAAACACTTCTCCACATAAGTATTCACCCCCCGTCTACGTGTGTGACTCGCTACTTTCGGGACCAACAGTGACTCAAATTTTTCATCTAAATACTTTCACCTTATAACTTCTCTCCTCTAAGCATGAATTTCTTCATCGTCTACCTTATCCAACCCTATGTTTACAATGAAACCTCAAGCTTTTACTAAAGCTCATCATAAGATAAGAACTACTCCTTTATGCTCTTTATTCATCGACTCCTTTTATTCTTTTTTTTAATAAGAACTTTGTTCTTAACTTTTCCTTTTCAAAACAAGAGCTTATAGGAGTGTTCTTTCAAGACAAATCAATCCTAACAACTTTCCATTTCACCCATCATTTTTAACAAATTTTCAACTCTCCCCAAGATTCCCTTAACCATCATTTGCCCCTATCCTCCGGTTTTTGAATGAAAGGCTATATAAGGCTCAAACTGGGACCGCAAGGGTAATGCAAGATAGGGTAGTGTTTAGGGATAATGGTTTACGAAAAGATGGCCTAAAATCATCTCCTAATTCTATGCACAAATAGAGCAATCTCGAATAAGAATCGAGACAAGTTCTAGAAATGAAGAAGCATGCATGATAACTCTTAACAAGGAACATTAACTATATGCAATGCATAGTCATGGCTCAAGTCCTCACAAGTTAATGTTCAATGCTCAACAATCAAGTTTCATTCTTCACTAACAATTCATGCAACTTGATAAAGAGGTATGCTCAATCATGCTTCTCAAATTCAAAATAATTTCACATTTTCACTTTTCCTCATAGGCATCTCCCTCTTATGCACATGAGAATGACAAACACATGCTTTCGCACTCAAGCATGCAAGCATTCAATTTCCACAAAATTAACTTCAATCTTTTCAAAATTTTCAAAAAATTTGCATTCAAGCTCATCAACAACCAAACATCAACAAAACAAAGATTCTCCATGCAAGCTCAATTCCATTTCAAACCAAACAATCTCAAAATGACTCAATCAAACCACATAATCCAACAAATTCATCAAATGATGACCAATATCAACCAAAATCATCAAGCAAGTCTAAGCATATAATCAATGAAATCATAATGATACCACATCACATAGGAAATTGAAAAACCAAAAGTAAAGTAATTTAAATTCCTTATCCTACCCCCCTCCCCCAAACTTATTTTAGAAAATAAAGTCTAAAATGAGTTTGGAGGGTAGAATAATAAGAAATTTAAATTACACTCACAAAGGTCAATAGCTATGTTGAAGGTTGATTTGAAAGTCATTCAATCCATTGCTTGCTTGATCGGTTTGATTCTCTTCATTCACTCGTTCCAATCACGATTCGACCTCGAGCATACACAATGTGTAACGACCCAGAAAATTCGAATTAGGATTAATAAAATTCCTAAAAATATAGAACTAGTTTCCTTAGTCTTATTATTACATCAAGAGCCCAATGAAAGAAACTAGGTATTTTTCGGACTTCGCATGCAAAAGATTCCTTTTTCTATATCCTCCTTTTTACTTCCAAAACCTTCATAGATATTTTTCTAACACCTATCAAGTCATTCTTAGTGTCATTTGATAGGATATTTTATTTCGGATCCATAGCCACTTGAATTTCTAAAATCGGATACCGTTTGCATTTTGAGCATTATTTTATTCGGGAGACGAGTGAAATCGGGAGAAGAAAAACTTGCTCTAAATAGAAGGCTTGGGGCAGCCATTTCCACGCCAAACATCAGCCCCCTTTCTTTCATCATTCATGCATAGCCCCTTTTTATACACACATACTATTATTAGAAACACACACACATACTATTTATAGAAAACACACAAGACTTTCATCCATCACCATCACCATCACCGTGACGTCTCTCTCTCACTCTCTCCCACGTCCATCTCTCTCCCTCAATCTCTCTCTCAAATTATCCTTCGGTTTTTCTTAAGTTTCTTGAGGACCGTTAATCCAAACGACGATCCGAAAGGAGCAGGACGCTCATAGCGATACGACGGATCTAAGGGGATAGATAGATCACCACCTCGACCACCGAGCTGCTGCCAGCGGGCCCGGACAGCTGCAGCCCCTTTCCGGTGCCCGTTCCCTTCTCTTCTGATTTTTGTTCGGTTAGTGTCTATGTGTTCACGTCCATGCATGCACCTCAAATATGCTATTGATTTCTATTTTCACTATTCGATTCGTCCTCTATATTCTTATTGGTATCATGATCCCCGTCCCCCGAGCTTCGACGCATGCATGTAAGGTTTATCACTTTAAAGTAATGTCGAGGCTCTGATCATTTTTCCCTTCTACTGTTTTTAAATCCGACAACCCGAGTCGTCGGAATAAGCAAACCCACTTGCTCCAAGGCCATCAATGGCCGCCGGCCACCCTATCTCTCCCACACCCTCCATACTCCACTTTTTGACTAAAAACTCTTTACTAAAGTGGTTCCCGGTATTTCCCTAACCGATTTAATCTGAAAGGTTTTTCTGATTTCGTTAACTTTCGGTACGACCTTTCTCCGTACCGAATTAAATTCCTTCGACAGTCAGGGTGCTGCCCGAATATTATATAAATATTCGTGTAACACTTATTCAATATATTCTAGCATGTGCTAAAATATCAATCCCATCTGAGTTACGGTTTTCACGCAGTTTTAGAAAATGTGTCCCGATCGGTTTTAGCAAAAATTCCAAACACCTTGCATGGCTGATTTCTCAACACTAAAATTCTTAGAAAAATATTTTGAATAAATTTTCCTTCTGTGTCGAAGCCATGCGAACGTCCGAAATATGTTTTCTATTGAGTCCTACGTTAAAATTGATTTCTTAGCCGCTAAGACTTTTGAGTTAGGAAATTCCTTTTAACAAACCGAGATTTCCTAAGTGTCCTAAAAATAATTGTAGGAATATTACCAGAAGATACTAGGATGAGATCCTGACCCGAGGGGCACGCAAATCGAGAAACGGTGTTATTCGGTAAAGGTGGGGTTCTATTCCTTCAAATATTATTCTCGAGCTATTAAGCTCATTTCTTTCCAGTGCAGGAATAATTATGGAAACTTTGTGAGTCTCTGGTAGTTCAAGTTTAAGGCTCTTATATATGATTAGGCCTCTCGGCTAGTCTTACACACTAATCCGAAAGGCTGTGCATACGAGTCGGGAGCTTGGGCGGTACCCACCTTCCGTACTCCAGAGAGGAGGGATCAAGGCAGCGTACCTTGTCTCCGGTGGGATCGCTATACAACATATGTATGGCGGTTCCATTTGTTACGAAATGGGAAATGATAGATCCGTCTAGGGCATGTGTCCTGGATTCAATGGTGTGAAATGGAATAAGAGTAACTTGAATGTCAGAAGGGTACCCAAAAGTCGAGTCGAGAATATGATCACGGGATCGTATTGTGTCTTTCATTCTTTTCTCTCTAAACTCCTAATATCATGCTTTATATTCTTTTGTGGCAATGAACTCACTGGGTGCATTAGTACTCAGCCCTGTCAAACTTTCTTCGTTTTGCAGAATGATCATCGGCGGAGCGAGTGGGATCAGGCGGGAAAGAAAGGAAAGATGTCAAAAGAAGGAGAAAGCCTTATTCTATCATTCTCATTTCTTAATCAAGTGCTCTTGCACGTTATTCTCCTTCCAAACTTCTAAACTTCAAAGCTTGCGCTCCAAAACCTTAATCTATTCGAGTCTTTCTATTTGATTTACTAACGATCTTTACTTTCCGCTATTTACTTTAAAGCATTTACATTAACGCATCTAACTTCTAACTCCAAACCCTCTTCGAAAACCAGTTGAAGTGTGAACTATCGCCGCTGTGACTAACACTTTCTAACAGATATGTGCGGACAACCGTCACTATTATTATTGTTTTCCTTTACATTACGTCATTTACATTTCAGTCGATATCTGTGGACAACCGTCACTGTCTTTATCGCTTTTATATATATATATGTATGTATATATATTTACATTTCATCTTTCAATTCCGCTTATATATATATATATATATATATACTTACATTACGTCTTTCGATTCCGCTTATATATATATATATTTACATTACGTCTTTCGATTCTGCTTATGTATATTTATATATATATATACTTTACGTCATTTCAATTTAAGATCCAACTGAAGAGCGGTCCGGTCCACCACTGTTGTTACGCTTTCCTTTACTTTCGGTATTTCTTTTGGATCCAACTGAAGTGCGGTCTGGTCCGCCACTGTGGTTATGCTTTATATAAAGTCTGGTCAGCTGATGGGTGTTGAATAGTCTATTGGTTTCACTGTGGATTCGATCCTGTTATAGAGGAGATGCTACCCAATTTTTCTGGGCAATTAAAAGATGAAATCCTCTAAATAAACCAACCCTAAAACGTCTATCCCACCCCCCTGTGGCATCCCAGTTCTGATTTCAAGGTTGGTGAAATCAGGGGCGTTACAAATGGTATCAGAGCATGTCCGCTCTGGAACCAAAATACTATTCTTCTGTCGAGTTTAGAATCATTTCTCTAAACTCATAAGTTTGGTTACGTGTTCGCTTTCTTTCCCCCGTCGCCACCGTCCGCCCGAGAGGTACAACTCTTCCTTGAAACTTGTGAACGACATGAATTACATGTTCTTGATTGCCTTTACGTATTCCACTTTTGAAAACTTTCTCGTTTTTCTTTTAACTAACACTTTTTCAAAAAACAAATAAAAATAAAAAAAACCTTAACTGTTGCATTATACGTGTGCATTGCATTAAGCATACCAGGTACGCACACACTCGGTCTACATTAGAGGTGACGCCTCAAAGAAGAGAGAAGAAGTCTTGCACGAGTCTTGCATCAATACGTATCCTTCATACTAACATTTTTGCAGGCACAAGTACCTTATGTATCCGATCAACTAGATTATCGAGAGTTTCAGAAAAGACGAGTTGATAAGAAGATTTGAGGAATGCCAAATGAAAGGACATGAGAAAGTTGGAGAGTTCATCTTTCACAGGCACACTATGAGGCTATCAAGATAGGCATATCCGATATTGCAGTTGTACGAGGATCGATGATGCACTACCTAGAGATTGAGCTCGTTATGCAAAATATGTTAGACAAACGAGAGGAAACCTAGCAAACGAGCTATGGATCGAGATGATTAGCTACATGGGGTTGACAACACACTTGAGAGCCGACATGGGATGCCGCCTATCACTGTTACTTCCTTTTTGACGCCAATCCAACTATTCAAGAGCCATTGATGCCATACATCATCAATGCCAACACTTGGATAATGACAAATGAGGAACATCACACGAGAGTTTACCATCCGACCTCTCCATTGGCACCAACTATAAACAAGATCTTCAAGTAGCCGACGACTACTGGATGAGCTATTCTTACATTCCCAAAAGCCAGACCTTGGAGGACTACTTAGCCAAGAGAGGATACGAGCATCCCCTAACACAGGCAGACCCGCAATCTCAGTCGCCGATAGAGCATCCGACGTCATTCAAGATCCAATCTGACTATCATAATATTTTGGTACCACAAATATCAGAATTTCACAACTACGCTCTCGAGGAGTTGGCATTGTATTTATGGTACAAGGATTTGAGGGGCCCAAACGTCAGACCATTTGACAAAGCAGGATGTTCCCGAGTTAAAGATGAAGCAGAATCATTAGGAGATCAAACAGAGGAGGACGATGAGATTGGACCGATAGGAAAACTCGTTGGGCCAATACCTTTTGAGCTCAACAAGATTTTGGGGCCACCATCACCACCGAGGCCGTCATTCCAAAGGCCTAGAGTTCGCCCGATCAGACAGCACGACGGACAAAGGATAGGATTTTTACCCACAAGCTTTCCGGTCCGGCGTTCAAATTCATAAAGGCAGTGGATGAGGAATAGAGACGACCGGCATTTGTACTTAGAGCTGGACAGACGTACATACGGAGAAAAGTTTGAGCTATGTCCCTAATCATATCAGATATTGAGTGATACAATTTCGAGAAGGCATTAGGAGTGATGCAAGAATTTGATTACTCTACCGATGAAGGTGATTTCGATGATACTAGCAAGGGTGGAATCATGATGGGCAACACTCCGACTGACAACATCGAGAGTTACAAGAGATGATGATGGATGGAGAATCAGATGAGGACGCACATACAGCTGACGGCACCTTACGAACTAACCCTGCCAAGATCTTTACATCTGCATCCATTTTTACATCTTATATGTTTGCATACTTACATATATGTTTTGCATAACCTCCCGAAAGTCTCTATTATTTTTGACAAAACCTTTTCGTTTCAAAAACTTTATCAGTTGTTTTTAAAAAAATGTGTTTCTTTTCAAAAATGTTTATTTCAAAATTCGTGTCTAATTATGTTACTTTAAATTATTAGCTGTTACGCCTTATTAATTGCAATCAAGCATGCTTATGTGCAAATTGTGATAAATGTGTTGATATGATCATGTGAATTGTGGAATTTTGTTACTTAAAAGTATGACATGACATGGTTATGCGAAGTTATGAAGCATGAATATCTGAAAGTGGTTATGTGATGGAATATCAATTTGAGCACTATCTTGGCTACGTGGCCAAATGATTGAAATTGTTATATCAGATTCGTGATATATGTTGAAATGGTTATATCAGATTCGTGATATATGTTGAGATGGTGATATTAGATTCGTGATATATGATTATGGTCACGGAATTTGAAAATGTTTAAGGAATGACGAACCCCGCCGATGAGTAACTAATGATTTTCAAAAATTGGGTAGATACGTATTGTTGGATTGTGACTTATGTTCATGAATTATGGTACTAACGTGTGTCGACTTATTGTCCAACAGTTACCCATAACCGACTTAGCAATGGCCCGTAGAGGTAATGCCACCAAAGGAAACCTAGATACCGCTAGAAACGATGAGTGTTTTCAAAGGCAGGACCCCCTTTGTTCGATGGGCTCGGCAAGCCCAGCGACGCCAAACGATGGGTCCGTATGATGGATAAGATCTTTGATTATATAAAGTGTAGTGAGGTCGACAAGCTAGCCTACGGCATCAATCAACTATCCGACGATGCAGACTTATGGTGGGAGTCCGTAAAGAGAAGTTACTCTTCAGAGCAGTGGGAAAATCACACTTGGGAGAACTTTAAAGCTAAACTCTACGAGAAATACATTCCTGAGTGCTACTGACAACGCTGTCAAAATCAATTCTGGAAATTACTCCAAGGAAATCGCACGGTAGCTGAGTACGATCGACTATTCAACTGGTTTTCATGATACGCACATTTGGTCGATACTGATAGCGCACGTGCCGAAAAGTTCCGCCGAGGATTACGCCTCGAATTGCTATACCTCTGGTCAGCCAGAAAACTCTTACTTATGCTCAGACGCTCAACTGCGCCATGGACATCGAGTCTATGCTACCTAGGAAAAGGGAAATGACAAACGAGCAGGGTCCAACCTTCACTTCAAATAGTGGGAAGAGGAAATGGGAAAGTGGAAATGGCAGAAACAACGAGGATCAGAATAGGCCACTACGGAAGGAAAAACTGCAACAACTCACGCAGTTGCAGCCACCGCGACAACAACATCCTCCCCGACCAGCTGCACCTTTCAGGCCAGTATGCCCGGTGTGCCAGAAGAATCATCATGGTGAATGCCGAAGAAGGACCATCGAATGTTTCAACTGTAGAAAGATAGGGAACTACTCAAATGAATGCCAGCAAATCCGAGGAAATCCTGCAACCTGATGATTCCCGAAACCACCACCACATTTCAGCAAGCATAAGCGTATGCAGTCAACAAAAATAAGGCCGCACAAGTACCTGGAAACCTAGCAGGTACGATCAACCTCAACAACATGCGAGTTTTGGTACTATTCGATACATCATCTTGACGACCTCGCGCTCGTCTTCATTGACGACATTCTTATCAACTTCAAAGATCAACAAGAACAAGAGAAGCCCGTTGATTGTGCTTGAGATGCTACGCAACGAGAAGCTCTACGCCAAATTCAACAAGCAAGTTCTAACTCTAAGAACTCACATTCCTCGGCCATATCGTCACTGCCTATGGGATCAAAGTCATCCTCACCAATGTAGAAGCAGTCAATGGATGGAGAATCCCGACCAATGACCGCCCCTTACTCGCCTTAATAATTCCCGCCGACGCCTCAAAATAAGTTTCCGGACGTGTCTAGATGCCACACGACAAGGTCATCGCCTATGCATCCCGCTGATTGAAGCCCCGAGAAGTTTAACGCAGTTGCTAATGCGCTAAGATGGAAGACCACGGCGAGTCTAGCATACTTCTCCACCGACGAGGAGAAGCTTGCATGTGAGTTCGACGCGCTAAAATTTAGGATCGTTCATTTGCCCATGACACGCCGGATACTGCATCCCGGGAGGACGAAGTTGTGCATATATCTATGAAGCTTTTGGAAGGATCCATGAAGAAGACCATGACCTCATTCATTGAACCACACCTTGCCTTCCAACAAACAAAGACCCTACATCAACGATCATGCTGGATGCTACAGCCACTAGCCATTCCAAAATTTATGAGGAACGACTTCATCAAGTATTTCATGATGAGTTTCATCAAGATGAGACGATAATACCTCACCGATCAACTCACCAAATTTGCGCACTTCTTGCCAATCAAATCGATGCCTGGATTCAACAAGCTGCCGCCTTCTCGTCAAGGAAATCATTAGGTTACGAAGGATCCCGATATCGATTATCTCTAATTGTGACACTCGGTTCACGTTAATATTGGACGAGCCTGCAAGAAGCCATCGGAACGCAATTGAAGTTAGCTTCGCTTTTCGCCCCAAAACTGACGGACAAATCGAAGCGCACTATCTAAGTGTTGGATAGTTCACAACGAGCCATAGTCGCCAATCAAAAGAAAAGTTGGGAAGAGGTCTTACTGCGTCTATCGTTCACTTACAACAACAACCATCAAGCAACAACGAGAATGGTGCCATACGAAGCCTTATACGGAAGAGAGTGCCGATCGCCGCTCAACTTGGATAAAATAGGAGAAACGGAAACCATTAGATCCCGAGTTCGTTTAGAAAATAATGTCAATTATTGACACGATTCGCTCTCGAATTAAGGACACTCTGATCGATAGAAGTTGCACGCCAACAAAAGAAGGACGGATGAACCTCAAGTTCACGGTATGAGATAAAGTATTCTCAGGCTATCTTCGATATGCGGCATCACATGATACGGAAAATGATCTAAGTTTCGCCCTTACTATGTCGGTCCATTCGAGATCTTCGATAAGATAGAAAGCGTCGCCCACCGACTCACCTCACCGCTGATCTATCCGGCGTTAGCGATAAGTTCCACATATCGATATTTAAGAAGTACGTGTTTGTTCCAAACATGTGATTGAGTTGATGAAGTAGTTCTGAGTTAAGACCTACGATATCAGGTAAGCTAATTTAGATTCTCGTAAGAGGAAGTCTTGAGGAGTCACCACGATATAGAGAAAGCAACGTCAGAGTTAAAGAAAAGTATAAGCCCGACACCCCGACCTAGAATACGCAGGTACGCCAAATTTCGGGATGAAATTTCTTTTAGGGGTGGAGGGATATAACGACCCAGAAAATTCGAATTAGGATTAATAAAATTCCTAAAAATATAGAACTAGTTTCCTTAGTCTTATTCAGTGTTCTAACAGTTGTTAAACGCTAGTAGGGCGGTGGGGGAGCGATTAGCGTTTAGGCGGTCTCAAAAGTTGATCCGCCCTCACTTTAGGGGTGAGGAAGATGCAATAATAACCGATGTATTACAATCGGGTCAAATCCCAAGGGAATGCGAGAGCGTAAGAATTTCAAGTAGTAATTTGATTACCTAACTACTATTCAAGCTACCCACTAACATATTTTTGTGTTTTTGATTAATTAAAGCAATGCAATTGGTAAGTAACAAACTATAGAACAAATAATAATGAGAGTTAACAAACAATAGTAGAAAGCTTGGTTCCAAATATAATCCGATAATCACTAGAGGCATAGATTTTGGAATTTGCAAAGATTAGCCATTTTAATCTAATTCATATGAGAGTTCTATATCTAGTAAACATCAACTCTTCTCTCGAAGCAATCAATATTAGTGGATTAACCTATGACATCTATCTTCGCTAGGTCTCAACATGCATAAATTAACTCCAAATAGCTCAATAAATTATCTAGAAGCTCCTACTAGCAAGAATTACTAGTATGGTGTGATTTGATTCCAAGTGTTATGAACTAAAGCCTCCTAAGCATTTAACCAAACACCTTGTATGCACTCAATGATGGCCAATCAATCATGCAATAAAATCAAGACCCAAATCACAAGACATATGGATTAGAAGGTAAATCCAACAACAAAACCCAAAAACCTAGTGATCTAGATCATATCTTCATATATTGGAACCAAAGGAAATTTAGCTAGACATAATTAAAGAAATCAAACCATAAAAAGTAAATGAAATCATGCTTAAAAGATAGAGAATGTAAAGAGGAAGAAGAATATGGTCTTGAATTGCAAATCCACAAAGTATAGCTCCAACAATCTTCAAAACACTAAAAAGGAAATAGGGAAAATATTCTAGGGTTCTTAAGAGAATAAAATATGCCAAAAGATACACCAATGGGGTGAATTCTAGGATTAAATACATAGAAAATCAAGTTTGGGTCGAGTTGGACCGAGTTAGACGAGCTAGCTCGGTCAAGAAGTGAAGGGGGAAGGGACGGCGGCGGTCTAGCAAGCCGCCGGTCAGGCCGCCACTCAGGCCGCTGTTTGCTCTGCTCCTCAGCCACCTGGCCGGCGGTTTGGCCGGCGATCTGGCCAGGCCGCCGTCCAGGCCGCCGGCGATCCTCCTCCGTGCGCAGCCCTACGGTTTCGCCTCGTTCTCCCTCATCCGAACTCCGATTCTCGATCCGCTTTTTGCTATGGCTTCGTATCGAACTCCTCTTCGACAATGAATGAGAAAATCAGCCAAGTGAGTTCTCCATTGTTCCTGCAAAAAGCATAAAGAGACTCGAGAGAACGAGAAAAGCATAAATGTAAGCAACTAGTGAAACCCTAACTATACAACTTGAAATTCCACATGTAAGAACACAAGTTTCACTCTAATTGAGCTCGATTCTCCCTCGTTTCCAGGTCTTCGATCCTTAGCTACTTTAATGCTCTTTTAAAATTCTCACAAAAATAGATCGAAAACTGAGAAAAATGAGAAAAGTCTAAGGTATGCTAAGAGTTAAGAAACCCTAGCATTTCTAACATTTAAGCACATAAATCGAGACTCAAACACATGCAAAACACACTCAACATGCACATAAAGTACATGTTAATCACTCCCCCAAACTTAAGCCATTGTTCGTCCCGAACAATGAAACGACAATCAAAACACTTAACACGGATGAGATGTGCATTTTGAGTTCCTCGATGCCTCATATCACCTCAAAAATCATTTTTGTTCAAGGAAATTCTCAAGTCAAGCCAAACTTTCATAAGATCACTCACTCTCCTAACTTAGAATTCAATCACTCAAATACTTTCGACTCTAGACCTCACACGGAACATGTGTATCACTCGATCCCTCAATATATAGAGATGGTAAGCACTCATCGAAATCATGCAATACACATCTTTAACCATAAGCTTGCCTATCAACTCAAGTTTCCAATACTACAATGCATGCACAAATTAGGATCAAAAAGGTCTTTCTAAAGCTTGTAATGTAGGAACATTGGTTAAGGTAGGGAATTTTTAGGCTAAGTGACTTAAATTTGCATTCAAGTACCCTTACCTCCTTTCTTCACCTTCTAAGTATGACTTTCTTTATCTTCCACCTTATCCAACCCCTTTTTAATCACATGAAACCCAAGCTTCTACTAAATCTAAAGAAACACTCCTTTATGCTCTTATTCTTTCTTTTTTCTAGTAAGAACTTTGTTCTTACATTTTCTCTCTCTTTTTTATTCTTTTTTTTTTTTTTCAATAAGAACTTTGTTCTTATTCTTTTCTTTACTAACTTAGAGCTTATAGGAGTATCCTTTCATTCCAAAACAATCATCTAGACCCTTCACCATCACCCATCATTCTTTATGAATTTTCAACTTTCACCAAGGTTCCCTTAACCATCCTTCACCCCTATCATCCGATTCAAGAAGAAAAGGCTCTATTCAAGGCTCAAAATGGGACGACAATGGTAATAAAGTATAGGTTAGTGTTTAGGGAAAATTGGCTATGCAATGATGGCCTAAGATCACCTCCTAATCATACACAGAAGTAATACTTCTAACAAGAGTATCAAGGCAAGTTCTATTAAAGAATATGCAATACAAGATCAAGCTCTCAAGAAAGGATGTTAACTATGTAAAATGCATAGTTTAAGGCTCAAAATCCTCTCAAGATTTTTGTCTAGAGCCTAAGTGCCTAAGATCAATCCTTCCAAGTTATTCAAGTGAAATAACACTAATCATGTTTGACTCAAACTTGAGAAATTTCAAAAATGTCACCATTTTAGTATAAATCATTAGCATCTCACTCTAATGCACTTGAGCAATTCAACATGTGCTTTCGCACTCAAGCATGCATGCATTCATTTATCCTTTCAACTCAAAAACTTTTTAACTTTCCAAAAAAAAAATTCGCACTCAAGCTCAAATCAATCAACAAAATCATCCTCACCAAAGATTCTCCATTCTAAGCTCGCATTCAATAAACCAACAAATTTTCATCAATTAAGCTCATCGACCCAAACTCATCACCAAGCCAACTTAAACAAGCAAGAATCATCCATTTCACCCCAATCAACCGCAATCATCAAGCAAGCCTAAGCATATAATCAATGAAATCATAATGATACCACATCACATAGAAACTTGAAAAGCCCAAGAGTAAAGTAATTTAAATTTCTTATCCTACCCCCCTCCCCCAAACTTATTTTAGATCGTAAAGTCTAAAATGAGTTTGGAGGGAAGAATAATAAGAAATTTAAATTACACTCACAAAGTTCCAAAGCTATGTTGAAGGTGGTTTTGAAGGCCATTCCATCCTTTGCTTGCTTGATCGATTTGATTCTCTTCCTTCACTCGTTCCCATCATGATTCGACCTCATGCATTGACAATGAAACACATGGAACTTGTGAAGTAGAAATGAACTTAAGAATAGGAAGTATTAACATAGAAATAAGGAAAAGTAGAAAGAACGATTAAATGAAAAATAAGAAACAAAAACCAAAATCAAACTAAAGAAACTGACTAAAATGAAAAAGAAAAGGATAGTTGTTGCGGTGCCTCCCAACGAGCGCTTAGTTTAACGTCGTTAGCTCGACGATACCTCATTGTCCTTTCAAGGGACTTGAAATGACTTCCACCCTCGATCAAATGCCAATCCATCATCAAGTTCTTCAAGCTCTGGTTCATCCAATCTTGACTCTTCCGGATCATCCAAAACACTTGACATGTGGAATGTTGCCTTATCTTCATTCATTCAAAGGGTGATACTCCCTTCAAAAACATCAATGAGGGCTCGACTAGTGGCTAAGAAGGACCTTCCAAGAATCATCAGAATATCCCGGTCCTCCGGGATGTCGAGGACTACGAAATCCACCGGGTAAATGAGTTTTCCAACTCTTATAAGCACATCTTCCACAATACCTCTTGGATAGGAGATTGAATGATCCGCCATTTGGAGAATAAGTGACGTGGGCTTAAGAGTTCCAATCTTCAAACGATGGAAAATGGAAAGGGGCATCAAATTCACACCCGAGCCCAAATCACACAAGATATTCTTAAAAGTCTGGCCTCATATCTCACAAGGCAAAGTGAACTTCCCGGGGTCCCCTTCTTTGTTTGGAATCTTCTTTTGTAGACGAGCACTATATTCCTCCGACAATATAATGGTTTCACCCTTATCAAATTTCTTTTTCTTTTTAACCACATCCTCCAAGAATCTCTTATGATCCGGAATTTCACTCAACAAACCAATCAAAGAAGCATTTATCTCCAATTTCTTGAATGCATCTAACAAATCACCTTTCCTGTCATGCAAATTCTCATCAATAGGATTAATGGAAGATGCTAAATTATCTAAGCAATTCGGTTCCATATGATCTTGAGAAGCTTTTGGAGTTGAAGTAGGAGTAGTACCTTGTGGTTTCTTGTAGAACTTTGCCTTCTCATTAAACTTCTCTTCTCCAAGTAACTTCTTTATCTCGGAAACATAATAAGCACCTCTTCTTCTTTCCATCAAATTCTTGTCCTTCGACCACGGAATTCCATTGTTGAGCTTCATCCTTTTATGATATTCATGAATCTCTTCCTTCGACTTGCTTTCAATGTCTTCCAAAGGAGGCCAATAATCCGGGACCGTCACAGAGTATATATCATTAGCAAAACTCTTTAGTGTTCATTCCTTCTCATAAAGGTTATGATCGTGAGACGGATCCCAAGGAGGGACGCTTTGACCTCCCCACTTTTTTCTCATATAGAATGGCACATATGGCTTCTTCTCCTCTTGGATCTCTTGTGAGGGTTTGGAAGATATCTCACTCACCACATGAATTGCATTGCATTGTTGCTTCGGATTTTCTTGAGCCTTGCTAGAGGATTCTCCGAACTTATGTTGAGTTGTAACTTGGTTAGCCATTTGGCTAATTTGACGCTCTATCATTTTCACTTGCTTTGTCAATAAAGTGAGTAAATTCTCCAAGGCATTAACCTTTTGCCCGGTTTGAGAGATAAAAGCACTTTGTTGATTGGCCATTTGTTGAACAATTTGCTCAAGAGAAGGGGATGTCTTCTTAGGTTCTTCAATCACCCCTTTAGAAAAGGAGACTCCGAATGTGAAACGTGAGCATTGCTAGGATTTCCATAAAAGGGATTGGGAGGATTCCTAGTGTTGGGATTGTAGGCTTGATAACCTCCTTGTTGACCATACGAATAACCACCTTGATTGCCTTGAAATCCCCCTTGGTGTCCTTGAAAACCTTGCTTGTTGGAGTAATTTCCATAAGGCCCTTGATTGACATATCTCACATCTTCAATCCCATTGAACTCTCAATTCTCTTGAGTTTGAACCCTTTAAATTTGAGTTTTCCTTTTATCTTCATATGTTTTCTTCAAGTTGGCAAGCTCCAAGGCTAAAGCATCATACCTTGCATCCTCAAGAACCGAGTTCACCTTCTTGGTAGGGCCCCTCTCCATAGGCCATTGATAACTATTGGA
The DNA here is from genome assembly GCA_001642375.2 of Mentha longifolia. Classification (NCBI taxonomy): domain Eukaryota; kingdom Viridiplantae; phylum Streptophyta; class Magnoliopsida; order Lamiales; family Lamiaceae; genus Mentha; species Mentha longifolia. The sequence continues at coordinate 30,813,781 of CM038114.1, forward strand.
TGTCATCTCCTCTATGATCCTAAAAACTTCTTTAGCATTCCGATTCACAAGGCAACCACCAGAAGTTGCATCCACTATGCTCCTTATGTGGGGAGAAAGACCACTATAGAAATTCACAATTTGTTGAGCCTCGCTAAAGCCATGTTGAGGGCACTTGCGTAGCAAGTCCCTATACCTCTCACAAGCTTCAAATAAAGTTTCATCCACATGTTGTGAGAAGTGTGAGATCTCCGAAATGAGCTTTTGAGATTTAGAAGGAGGGAAGTACTTGGCAAGAAAAGCTTTGCATAGTTTTTCCCATGAAGTGATCTCTCGCTTATCAAGACTCTTAAACCACTCTTTGGCACGATCCCTTAGAGAAAAATTGAAGAGCTTTATCCTTATTACATCCTCCGGCACTCCATTGTGTTTCACCGTGTCACAAATCTCCAAAAAAGTGCTCAAATGAACATTAGGATCCTTATTTGGCCTTCCACCGAATTGCTCTGATTATACCATTTGGATAAGGCCCGTCCTTATCTCAAAGTTGTTTGCATTCACACGAGGTCCCCATGCTCCTCCTTGAAATTGATCCGTAGGAGATTCGAACATTTGGTTGAGTGGAGGTTGTTGATCTTCTTGAGCCCTCCTTTCTTGCTCATCTCTCCAAGCTCTCATATCTTCTAATTCCTTCCTAAGAGCCTCATAATCTTGATTGTTGGCCATGTCTTGTTCTTCAATAGAATTCCGTCTTCTATGTCTTTTTTCAAAGTTCAAGATCAAAGGTTGAACAAGTCTTCCCTTGGACCTTGTGTGCATAAACCTACAAAACAAAAATCAAAATAAACAATGCTTGAATTAGTAACTCAATAACCAAATCGACTATTGAAACTCAAACTAAGCATTCCCCAGCAACGGCGCCAAAAATTGATCCGCCCTCACTTTAGGGGTGAGGAAGATACAATAATAACCGATGTATTACAATCGGGTCGAATCCATAGGGAATGCGAGAGCGTAAGAATTTCAAGTAGTAATTCGATTACCTAACTACTATTCAAGCTACCCACTAACATATTTTTGTGTTTTTGATTAATTAAAGCAATGCAATTGATAAGTAACAAACTATAGAACAAATAATAACGAGAGTTAACAAACAATCGTAGAAAGCTTGGTTCCAAATATAATCCGATAATCACTAGAGGCCTAGGTTTTGGAATTTGCAAAGATTAGCCATTTAAACTAATTCATATAGGAGTTCTATATATAGTAAACATCAACTCTTCTCTCGAAGCAATCAATATTAGTGGATTAACCTATGACATCTATCTCCGCTAGGTCTCAACATGCATAAATTAACTCCAAATAGCTCAATAAATTATCTCGAAGCTCCTACTAGCAAGAATTACTAGTATGGTGTGATTTGATTCCAAGTGTTATGAACTAAAGCCTCCTAAGCATTTAACCAAACACCTTGTATGCACTCAATGATGGCCAATCAATCATGCAATAAAATCAAGCCCCAAATCACAAGACATATGAATTAGAAGGTAAATCCAACAACAAAGCCCAAAAACCTAGTGATCTAGATCATATCTTCATATATTGGAACCAAAGGAAATTTAGCTAGACATAATTAAAGAAATCAAACCATAAAAAGTAAATGAAATCATGCTTAAAAGATAGAGAATGTAAAGAGGAAGAAGAATATGGTCTTGAATTGCAAATCCACAAAGTATAGCTCCAACAATCTTCAAAACACTAAAAAGGAAAGAGGGAAAATATTCTAGGGTTCTTGGGAGAATAAAATATGCCAAAAGATACACCAATGGGGTGAATTCTAGGATTAAATACATAGAAAATCAAGTTTGGGTCGAGTTGGACCGAGTTAGACGAACTAACTCGGTCAAGAAGTGAAGGGGGAAGGGACGGCGGCGGTCTGGCAGGCCGCCGGTCAGGCCGCCACTCATGCCGCTGTTTGCTCTGCTCCTCAGCCACCTGGCCGGCGGTTTGGCCGGCAGTCTGGCCAGGCCGCCGGCGATCCTCCTCCGTGCGCAGCCCTACGGTTTCGCCTCGTTCTCCCTCATCCGAACTCCGATTCTCAATCCGCTTTTTGCTATGGCTTCGTATCGAACTCCTCTTCGACAATGAATGAGAAAATCAGCCAAGTGAGTTCTCCATTGTTCCTGCAAAAAGCATAAAGAGACTCGAGAGAACGAGAAAAGCATAAATGTAAGCAACTAGTGAAACCCTAACTATACAACTTGAAATTCCACATGTAAGAACACAAGTTTCACTCTAATTGAGCTCGATTCTCCCTCGTTTCCGGTCTTCGATCCTTAGCTACTTTAATGCTCTTTTAAAATTCTCACAAAAATAGATCAAAAACTGAGAAAAACGAGAAAAGTCTAAGGTATGCTAAGAGTTAAGAAACCCTAGCATTTATAACATTTAAGCACATAAATCGAGACTCAAACACATGCAAAACACACTCAACATGCACATAAAATACGTGTTAATCAGTCTAGGCGGGAGTTTAGGCGGTGCCTAGACGGATTAGTATAAAATCAAAGTCTACCTCAAATTTTTTCATATATTTAAACATGATATCCACAAGTTAAAGTATAAAATTCATGATTTTTTAACTATAATTTATTCTTACAGCCATTCAAGCCTCGACTAGCCTGTCTAAACACTCCTAGCACTGCTTAGACATGCCTAGGACCACCTAAGCACCTACCTAGATGCCGATTAATTCGTCGCCGTCTAGAAAAAATTGTCTTGCCATTAATCAGGGCGGCCCGGCACCTTTTAGCGCTTAGACGCCTTCTAGGCGGCCAAGTCGGCCTTCTTTTAGAACACTGGTCTTATTAATACATCAAGAGCCCAATGAAAGAAACTAGGTATTTTTCGGACTTCGCATGCAAAAGATTCTTTTTTCTATATCCTCCTTTTTACTTCCAAAAACTTCGTAGATATTTTTCTAACACCTATCGAGTCATTCTTAGTGTCATCTGATAGGATATTTTATTTATGATCCATAGCCACTTGAATTTCTAAAATCCGATACCGTTTGCATTTTGAGCATTATTTTATTCGGGAGACGAGTGAAATCGGGAGAAGAAAAACTTGCTATAAATAGAAGGCTTGGGGCAGCCATTTCCACGCATAGCCCCTTTTTATACACACACATACTATTATTAGAAATACATACATACTTTTTATAGAAAACACACAAGACTTTCATCCATCACCACCACCATCACGTCTCTCTCTCACTCTCCCACGTCCATCTCTCTCCCTCAATCTCTCTCTCAAATTATCCTTCGGTTTTTCTTAAGTTTCTTGAGGACCGTTAATCCAAACAACGATCCGAAAGAAGCAGGACGCTCATAGCGATACGACGGATCTAAGGGGATAGATAGATCACCACCTCGACCACCGAGCTGCTGCCAGCGGGTCCGGACAGCCATAGCCCCTTTCCGGTGCCCGTTCCCTTCTCTTCTCATTTTTGTTCGGTTAGTGTCTATGTGTTCACGTCCATGCATGCACCATAAATATGCTATTGATTTCTATTTTCACTTTTAGTTTCTTCCTCTGTATTCTTATTGGTATCATGATCCCCGTCCCCCGAGCTTCGACGCATGCATGTAAGGTTTATCACTTTAAAGTAATGTCGAGGCTCTGATCATTTTTCCCTTCTACCGTTTTTAAATCCCACTTGCTCCAAGGCCATCAATGGCTGCCGGCCACCCTATCTCTCCCACACCCTCCATACTCCACTTTTTGACTAAAAACTCTTTACTAAAGTTGTTCCCGGCATTTCCCTAGCTGATTTAACTTGGAAGGTTTTTCTGATTTCGTTAACTTTCGGTATGACCTTTCTCCGTACCGAATTAAATTCCTTAGACAGTCCGGGTGTTGCCCGAATATTATATAAATATTCGTGTAACACCTATTCAATATATTCTAACATGAGCTAAAATATCAATCCCATCTGAGTTACGGTTTTCACGCAGTTCTAGAAAATGTGTCCCGATCGGTTTTAGCAAAAAGTCCAAACACCTTGCATGGCTGATTTCTCAACACTAAAATTCTTAGAAAAATATTTTGAATAAATTTTCCTTTTGTGTCGAAGCCATGCGAACGTCCGAAATATGTTTTCTATTGAGTCCTACGTTAAAATTGATTTCTTAGCCGCTAAGACTTTTGAGTTAGGAAATTCCTTTTAACAAACCGAGAGTTCCTAAGTGTCCTAAAAATAATTGTAGGAATATTACCAGAAGATACTAGGATGAGATCCTGACCCGAGGGGCACGCAAATCGAGAAACGGTGTTATTCGGTAAAGGTGGGGTTCTATTCCTTCAAATATTATTCTCGAGCTATTAAGCTCATTTCTTTCCAGTGCAGGAATAATTATGGAAACTTTGTGAGTCTCTGACAGTTCAAGTTTAAGGCTCTTATATATGATCAGGCCTCTCGGCTAGTCTTACACACTAATCCGAAAGCTGTGCGCACGAGTCGGGAGCTTGGACGGGACCCACCTTCCGTACTCCAGAGAGGAGGGATCAAGGCAGCGTGCCTTGTCTCCGGTGGGATCGCTATGCAACATATGTATGGCGGTTCCATTTGTTACGAAATGGGAAATGATAGATCCGTCTAGGGCATGTGTCCCGGGATTTAATGATGTGAAATGGAATAAGAGTAACTTGAATGTCAGAAGGGTACCCAAAAGTTGAGTTGAGAATATGATCACGGGATCGTATTGTGTCTTTCATTATTTTCTCTCTAAACTCCTAATATCATGCTTTATATTCTTTTGCGGCAATGAACTCACTGGGTGCATTAGTACTCAGCCCTGTCAAACTTTCTTCGTTTTGCAGAATGATCGTCGGCGGAGCGAGTGAGATCGGGCGGTAAAGAAAGGAAATATATCAAAAGAAGGAGAAAGCCTTATTCTATCATTCTCGTTTCTTAATCAAGTGCTCTTGCACGTTATTCTCCTTAAAACTTCTAAACTTCAAAGCTTTCGCTCCAAAACCTTAATCTATTTGAGTCTTTCTATTTGATTTACTAACGATCTTTACTTTCCGCTATTTACTTTAAAGCATTTACATTAATGCATCTAACTTCTAACTCCAAACCCTCTTCGAAAACCAGTTGAAGTGCGAACTATCGCCGCTGTGACTAACACTTTCTAACAGATATGTGCGGACAACCGTCACTATCATTATCGCTTTCCTTTACATTACGTCATTTACATTTCAGTCGATATCTATGGACAACTGTCACTGTCTTTATCGCTTTTATATATACATATGTATATATATATATTTACATTCCGTCTTTCAATTCCGCTTACATATATATATATATGTATATATACTTACATTACGTCATTCGATTCCGCTTATATATATATATATATATATATATATATATATATATATTTACATTACGTCTTTCGATTCCGCTTATGTATATATATATATATATATATATATATATATATATTTACTTTACGTCATTTCAATTTAAGATCCAACTGAAGAGCGGTCCGGTCCGCCACTGTTGTTACGCTTTCCTTTACTTTCGGTATTTCTTTTGGATCCAACTGAAGTGCGGTCTGGTCCGCCACTGTTGTTATGCTTTATATAAACTCTGGTCAGATGATGGGTGTTGAATAGTCTATTGGTTTCACTGTGGATTCGATCCTGTTATAGAGGAGATGCTGCCTTATTTTTCCGGGCAGTTAAATGATGAAATCCTCGAAATAAACCAATCCTAAAACGTCTATCCCACCCCCCTGTGGCGTCCCAGTTCTGATTTCGAGGTTGGTGAAATCAGGGGCGATACACAATGAAACACATGAAACTTGTGAATTATAAATGAACTTAAAAATAGGAAGTGTTAACATAGAAATAGGGGAAAAATTGGAGAAATGAATAAATCAAAAATAAGAAACAAAAATCAAAATCAAACTAAAAACTAACTAAAATGAAAAAGAAAATGATATTTGTTGGGGTGCCTCCCAACTAGCGCTTAGTTTAACGTCGTTAGCTCGACGATACCTCATTGCCCTTTCAAGGGACTTTGAATGAAGTCCAACCTCGATCAAGCACCATGTCATCATCAAACTCATCAAACTTCGATTCATCCATTCTTGACTCATCCGGATCGTCCAAAGCACTCGACATGTGGAATGTTGCTTTCTCTCCATTCATTCGAAGGGTGATACTCCTTTCAAAAACATCAATAAGGGCTCGACTCGTGGCTAAGAAGGACCTTCCAAGTATCATCGGGATGTCCCAGTCCTCTGGTATGTCGAGGACAACGAAATCCACCGGGAAGATGAGTTTTTCAATCCTTACAAGCACATCTTCAATAAGACCTCTTGGATAGGAGATTGAATGATCTGCCATTTGGGGAATAAGTGAGGTGGGCTTAAGAGTTTCAATCTTCAAACGATTGAAGATGGAAAGAGGCATCAAATTCACACCCAAGCCCAAATTACACAAGACATTCCTAAAAACTTGGCCTCCTATTTCACAAGGTAAAGTGAACTTTCCGGGGTCCCCTTCTTTGTTTGGAATCTTCTTTTGTAGACAAGTACTACATTCCTCCGACAATACAATGGTTTCACCCTTATCAAATTTCACCTTCCGATGATTCACATCCTCCAAAAACTTCTCATGATCCGGCATATCACTCAACAAACCAATCAACGAAGCATTTATATCCAATTTCTCAAATACATCTAACAAATCACCATTCCTCTTATGTATATTCTCATCAATTGACTTAAGGGGAAATGCTAGACTATCCGTGCTCTTCGATTCAACATGCTCTTGAGAAACTTTAGAAGATAGAGTAGAAGTGGTACCTTTTTTATTCTTGTGAACACTCTCCTTCTCTATAGGTTCTAGAGCGCCAAATTTACTCCTCACCTTTGAAGCTTCATAAGAATCCTTCCTTCTTCTATAGATCGTTTAGCTTATCAAGACGCTCGTCAAAAGGAATTGCCTTGGAAATCCCCATTCTTGAATAGTAGTCATGAATGTCCCAATTTGTCTAACATTTTATAGATGGAATAATTGGCCAAAGATCTATGATTCTTGGATCAGATTCATCAATTTTCACAAGATTGCTCTTAGCAAGATTCAGAGATTTCTCACAAGGTATATGTGAAGGTGTCGAAGAAACTTCACTCACCACATGAATGGCGTTGCATTGTTGCTTCGGATTCACTTGAGCTTTGCTAGAAGATTCTCCGGCCTTTTGTAGAGAATTCACTTGGTTGGCTATTTGCTTCACTTGTCATTCAAGCATCATTACTTACTTAACAAAAGTCATCACCGAAGTAGCAATTGTTGACACCAAACTCTCCTAATGCATTCACCTTTTGGCCGGTTTGAGTGATAAATGAGCTTTGTTGATTGACCATTTGTTGCATGATTTGCTCAATAGAAGGGGATGTCTTCTTAGGTTCTTCAATTACCACTTGAGAGATGGAGAATCCGAGTGGTGGAACTTGAGCATTGCTAGGATTTCCATAGAAAAGATTTGGATAATTCCTATTGCTAGGGTGGTAAGCCGGGTTACCACCTTGATTGCTATAAGAATATCCGCCATGGTGTTTCCCTTGAAATCCCCCTTGGTTGTTTCCTTGAAATCCTCCTTGATTTTCTTGAAATCATTGCTTGTTGTAGTTGCCATAAGCCCTTGATTGGCATAGCTCATGTCTTCACTTCTATTGAACTCCCAATTCTCTTGAGGTTGAACCCTTTGAACTTGAGCTTTTCTTTCCTCTTCATACTTTTTCTTAATATTAGCAACTTCCATTGCTAATGCCTCATACCTCTCATCCTCAATTGAAGCTACTTTTCTAAAATGGGCCATCTCCATTGGCCATTTATAGCTATTAGCCGTCATCTCTTCAATAATCCTCAAAGCTTCCTTTGCATTTCGATTAACAAGGCATCCACCGGAAGTAGCATCTACAATGCTTCGTGTATGAGGTGTTAGATCGCTATAGAAAGTGGTTATTTGTTGACCCTCATTGAAAACATGTTGAGGGCATTTCCTTAGGAGCTCTATATATCTTTCCCATGCTTCAAACAAGGTCTCGTCACCTTGTTGAGAGAAATGTGAGATGTCGGAAATAAGCTTTTGAGCTTTGGAGGGTGGGAAGTATTTGGAGAGGAAGGTCTTGCACAAATCATCTCAAGTGTGAATGTTGGCCTTGTTCAATCCTTTGTACCAATCTTTGGCCCGATCCCTTAGAGAAAACTCAAACATTCGCATGCGAATAGCATCATTTGAGACTCCATTTAGCTTAATGGTGTCGCAAATATCAAGGAACATACTAAGATGGGCATTCGGATCCTCCATAGGACTTCCACCAAATTGCTCGTCTTTAACCATTTGGATGAGACCGGATTTAAGCTCAAAGTTATTGGCATTGATCGTCCCCCACTCTCCTCCTTGGAATTGCTCCGTTGGAGATTGGAACATATGATTGAGAGGAGGTGGTTGAGACTCATTTGTCCCTCCTTTCTTGTTCATCTTTTCATGCTCTAAACTCGTCTATTTCCTTCATTAGAGCTTCCATTGCTTGATGATTTTCTCCCATAACTTGTTCTTCACTAGAATTCCTTCTTCTATGCCTTCTTTCAAACTCTAAGATCAAGGGTTCAACAAGCCTTCCATTGGACCTAGTGTGCATGCACCTACAAAACAAAAATCAAACGAAACAAATGCTTGAATTAGCAACTTAATAACCAAATAAACTATTGAAATTCAAACTTAACATTCCTCGGCAACGGCGCCAAAAATTGATCGCTAACTTTTTGAGGGTGAGAAATGCAATGATATCGAATAGTATATTCAAGTCGAATCCACAGGGAATGTTGAAAGCATGAGAATTTCAATTAGTGACCTAGCTATCTAATCACTATCCAAACTTGCAATCATCATGTTTTTGGGTTTTCTATTAACTAACAATCAAATTAAATGACAATTAATCAAGAAACAAACAAGTAAGAAATGATTGAAATCAATAAGAGAAAGTATGGTTCCAAATATAATCCAACATTCACTAGAGACATAGGTTTTGGGATTTGCAAGGATAAACCGATTTAATCTAGATCAAAGGGGAGTTCTCTATATGATATACATTAGTTCTTTTCTCAAAGCAACAATATAAGTAGATTAACCTATGACATCTATCTCCGCTAGGTCTCAAGATGCATAAATCAACTCCAAATGGCACAATTTATATCTAGAATCTCCTATTAGCATGAATTTCTAATATATTGTGGTTTGATGCTAAGTGCTATGAATTAAAGCCTCCTAAGCATTTAATCAAACACCTTGTATGCACTCAATGATGGTCAATCAATCATGCAATATAATTCAAGACCCAAACCACAAGATCTATGAAATAGAAGACAAATCCAACTACAATACCCAAAAGCCTAAGAATCTAGCTCATGTCTTCATATATTTGAAACTAAAAGAAGTTTAGCTAGCCATAATTATAGCAAATGAACCATAAGAAATGTATGAAACTATAATCAAAAGATAGAGAATTAAAAATGGAACAAAGTAATGGAAGGATCTTCAAATCTTCAAAGTAAATTTTCAACACTTGATCAAAATACTAAAGTAGCAAAAGAGGAATGTAATTAGGGTTTTAGAGTGAATATGGAAGCTAAGAATACCCAAATGGGTCTAATTTAGAAGTTAAATACATCAAAATAGGTTAATGGGTCGAGTTAGGCCGAGTTAGACGAGCTAACTCGGCCGTTTAAAGGGTTTTGGGCGCCCAGACAGCGGCCTGATCGGTGGCCTGGCAGGCTGCCGTCCAGATCGCCGTGTAGGTCGCCGTCGATGCTATCCCTCAGCCACCCTGGACCCTGGCAGGTCGCCGGCGCTCCTTGTCCGTTGCACAGTTCTACAATTTTTCCTCAGTTCTCCCTCGTCCAAACTCTGAATCTCAATCCGCTTTTTGCTATGGCTTCATATCGAGCTGCTTTTCGACATGAGCTCCTTCAATTGGCCAAATATGTTCTTCATTTTTCCTGCAAAAGCATAACAAAACTCAATAAAATGAAAAAAAATGCGAATGCAAGCAAACTAGCAAAATCCTAATAATATCACTCAAAACTCCACATATTCAAGCATGAATTTTACTCCAAATGAACTCAACATGCACATAAAATATGTGTTTATCAAGCAACAACAAAATGAAAATTTTAGGATGCTGTAGATATTGACAAAAATCCCGATTCCGATTCCCACCGCAAGAAGAATCGCCACCATCGCCTCATGGCCAACCAAACAAATTCAGAGACTCGAATCGTCGGGATGAAGAAGAAGAGGAGAGGGAAAGAGAAGAGAGGTGCACACCATGTGTTCAATAAAATGTCTGAATGAGAAAATTACACATGGGGTAGATTTGATAACAAATTGATAGTTTAGGATTTAATTGGGTATTTTCAATAGTTCAGAGTATTTTTGATAAAAAAAAATGAATAGTTTGGATTTTTTTTGGTAATTAACCCTATTAATAAAGCTTCTGAAATTAAAAGTTTATTTCCTTTGAAATAAAACTTGTTGGTGGTTGTTCGTATATATATATTTCTATGTATTTTTACTGCAACTTCGATTAATTACCCGTAATGGTTTAACTAATGGGCCTGGCCCAATAACTTACTAATTAACTTGTGAATAATTAGTCGAAAACTTCTATCGAATTGACTTGTCAATTTATAGACAAAGCAATGATTTATTACTTAGTCGAATAATGAAAACAAGTGGCTACTTAGTTTCACTTTAGAATTTATTCTAGAAATTCCATTATACACAAGTGATATTTAAATCATAAAAAGTGAATAATTCCTTCTAATTACTTCTAAAGTAGATAGGAAAATACGGGGCGTTACATTAGGATTGTAGGCGGATAAATTTTAAAGAAAAAGAAAAAAAAATCTTTATTGATTATATATTTATTTGATTTGGAATCTAATAAAATCCAAGTTAAATAATATATTTATTAATAAAGATATTTGAGATTTCTTTGTCAACAAGTCAAATCTTTTATTGATATAATCAATATTTGAGAGTCAATAGTAATGTATTTATTAATAAAGATATTGGAGATTTTTTTTGGCAACAAGTCAAATATTTTATTGATATATATCAATATTTGAGACTCAATAGAATTATGATACATCATCATCAAAGCCCAACATGGAGCCCAAAAAGTCCACCAAGTCTGCTACTTCTACACTTATAAATAGGGGTCTAGGGAGAGTTCATAAATCACAACAAGAAAATTATTAGAGAGTTCAAAAGAGAAGCAAATTTCTCTACGAAATCTCTATAATATTCAAAGATTATTAGAGAGGCAAATTTCTCTACGAAATCTCTATAATATTCAAAGATTATTAGAGAGTTAAGCTCAAAAGAGAAGCAAATTTCTCTATGAATTCTCTATAATCTGCGAATTCTCTATAATCTTCAAGGTGTCCATGATTATTTAAGAGCTCATAAGAGAAGCAAATTTCTCTACGAATTCTGTATAATATTCAAGGTGTCCTTCGTGGGAAATCATTGCGTTCTTCATGGAAAGCAGCACATTTCTCGCCGAAGTCTTCTTAAATCAACATTTGATCCGGAATCAAGGCAAAAAGCCATTCGGATTAGCATTATGAAATCCAAGCATCAAATCTAAAAAGATCAATGAGTACCAAATTATCCGCAAATCTCGGAATCTGCTCAAAGCTGCCGTTCAAGAAGCAAATTGGAGAGAGAATCAAAGAAATCGCAGAGATCACGACCCACATCAAATCAAGTCAACTCAAGTCTTTAAATATTTATTTGTACACATTCTTTATATATATTGGATTAAATAAATACAATATATACATTTGTGTTTATAAATTTTGGCACGCCCAATGGGGCCATCTCTACCTCTCATCTCTACTCTTCACCAAATCGATCAAGCATCAAGATGTCTGCTACATTGGAAGAGCAAATCACAAATTTGACAAAACTTGTTGAAGGGCTCACCAAACAAGTTCACAAGCGAGACATCCAAATTGCTAAATTGGAGAAAAAAAAGGATCATTGATGAAAATAGTGAGCAACTTGAGGAAGACCATGAAGTCAAAAATCCCCAAACGAAGGAAAATGAAAAACCTCCAGCCACAATGCTTGAAGTTCATTTTGATGGTTCGATTCATGTTGATCAACTCAAAGTGTCACGACCGTACTTTGCTAATTGATAGTTAAGCTCGGTAATTTGTGACTATAAATGTAAATATTAAATAATGGGTGGAAAGAGGGGATATTTCTGGAATTTGGCTCATGTATCTCATAGAAATAAACTTCAACTATTAGATAAACTGACATTTTTAACTGATGAAGGTACGATGTTACTTGTTAAGAATTTGACTTAGGTTACAACCAAATCGAAAACGGTTTGGGATTTTAGAGTGTACGCAACGGAAAGGTAGTTATAAATACATGTATGGAGACATGTCTTACCAAAAGAATTCAACGACTATAAATCGCTAATTTGACAAAAGCTCCGCCGGCCACTCCGCTTCAACCTGCTCAACTTGCACATCGAAAATAATGTACAGGGCTGAATACGAATGTACTCAGTGAATACATGCCCAAAACTGATTTTATTGTCATCCATACACAGTGAATCATAGGAGTTTTATCTGAAAAGCATATGTTCACTAAAACCTTTGTGTTTATCAAAAGTGACAGCGTGTCTAAGTTCTTTAGTAATCCACCATATCTACGTTGTTGTGTCCGAGACGGTGGCCACCTTACTCGGTCACTTGATCGGTCATCACTCTCAGTGACACGATCACATGTGTACACTAATCCAAGTATAATAGCTCATCATATAAGGATCCGAATTCGATTAAATAGAATTGGCCTTGCGCCAATAACAAATAGGTATCATACAAAAATCAAAACATTTTATGACATGACAATACTTTGAAGAGCTATATTCATCTAATAAAACATGATTTGTTTTAGAAGAAAGTCCACCTCATTTGCTCTGCTTAACTGACAATGAATTCTAACTTCGCCTCAGCTACTGCTCCTTCTTCGCTTGACCTTTGATTAAAGAATGCAGTAAGATTCTTAATTTGAATGATAAAAGCTTATCGAAGAATTATAGCTCTACGTCTCCTCGTAGATTATTCTAAATTTTTAAGTGACGTTGTCAATGCTAACTAAGCTCGAGTTATTAATCCCGTTATATGAACGGTTTATTAGGAAAATTTCTTAACAGACCACTACTTGATTTATTGTTAGCTAGGAATTAATTTAATTGATAAGCTTCTCAATAATTAATTATAGTAGCATACTTGCTTAGCTTTAATCAATAAATCTTGATTATTAAAAACTTAATTAATCAACTTATTTCTATAATTTACTTCTTTAAACTCGTAAAATAAATCACTCGTGAATTATTAATCTCTAAATTCTTATTTGTGGGAGTAGTATAATTAATTAGTGATATCTTGATCACAAAATAATTATAGATTGGGTTTTAGTTAAAAAAAAAGTACAAGGCCCATCTGAATTAAATTACTCAGGCCCAAATAAATCGAGGCCCGGTCCAGCTGGAAAATTCTCGGCCCAACTTTTCGGTCCAGCCCAGTACTTATTCTCAGCCCGGACCCGACCCGACCGGCTGAACAAAAATACCCAACTATCTCCCTCTTCCTCATTCTCGATCGGTCCTCTCTCTCTCTCTCTCTATCTTGACTCCCAATCCAACTCACCATCCCTCTCCCTCTCGATTCTTCTTCTTCTTCGGCTATCTCGCCGTTTTCCGGCGCCGTTCTCGCCGTTTTCCCATCGACGTCGAGCTGTTGCCCTTCTCTTCCTCTATAATTCTTTTCCCGCAAATCAAATTGGGAATAAGAACCCAAATTGAAATGTTTGGGTAGAGCTCCCCCTCGACTCCCATGGCCGATTCCGGCAAGCTCTCCGTCTCCGACGTGCTTCTGTTGCCGCGGTGAGACGGCGCCGCCTCTGGCGTCGTCCGGTGCGTGCGCTCTGCCTCCGGTCGTCCCTGCTTCGGCCGGCGTAACTCCCGCGGGTCCGGCGACTCTGTTCCCGCCGTGGATAAATTAAAGTCCCTAATCAAATGGATTAGGGGACATTCTCCTCTTGTCCGACTTCTTTCGATCTCCGGTGGTGGCGAGAACGCCGCTGCGTCGACGGCGATGGCTTCTCGGCCTGCTGCCGCCTCTCTCGCTCTCTCTCTTTTATTATTATTATTAACTTCCAATTTATTAAGTAGCGTACGTAGTTTTCTTTCTTATGAATTCGATTTCAAATGCTGATTTTCCTTCTCGCTCGCTGCAGGTTTTGGCGATGTGGACGACAAGGCGGAACGTCGCTGCTGCCACCGTGCTTCTCTCCGTGCAGCCTCAGCCGTTGCGGTCTCGCTGCCGTTGCCAATCTGCTGCCGTTGGGGCTTCGGCCTCGACTGAGGTGCGATTCCTCTCGGTTTCTATCTCTCTTTTATTTGCTTTGTTACTTCTAAAAAGAATTTTCAGAAAATGCTACTTGTTGTTTTACTCCAGCTTATAAATTTTTTTGTTGTTGTTGTGTATTGGCTTCTAGCCTCGAGAGTTTATTCCATTTCAGTATGTTATGGTTGTTTAGTTCACTGAGCAGCTTGAAGTTAGTCTGTGGCTATGGTTTGAAACATGCTGAGGAGGTTCATTGCTTGGTTCAAAATCTAACTAAAAGAAGAGCATGCTGATTCTTGCTAAGTTCATGGTTCTAGGAGTTAACATGCTAGGCTGTACTTGTTTTAGAGTAACTAAACGATCATGCTTATTTTTCTAAGTTGAGAATCTGTTTAGGGTGTAAGTTATCTGATTATAGCATGCTTCAATTCTAGAGAATTGGTTCTAGTGTGGTACTGATGAGTAGGAGTGTTAGGGGCTGTTGCAGGGGAGAAAAATGTATGGAGCTCTGCTCCTGTTTTCCTTCTGCTGCTGCTACTACTCAGCTCTTCACTCTCACTCTCTTTTGTTCTCTCTCTATGTGGTTGAAGTATGAACTATGAAGCACGGAGACGAAAACGAAGTACGGGGACGATACGATACGGGGACTTGAATACGCATTTTTTCAAAAATGAAGAATACGATACGTCAAAAATACGTTTTGTATTTTTTATTTAATATATATTTATATATATTAAATATTCATAATTCATGAAGAAAATAAGCAAATATTATGTAATTCATAGTAAACTTATGCAAATATGAAATAAAATATTGTCTTAAAACTTAAACTATTTAAACACACACAAAAAAACAAATAAAAGTTCCATCTTCCAACTAGAAACTAGACCACACTCCTCATTCATCATCCTAGTTTTCTTCCTCGTTCCACAAAAATTGCATTGCCAATCTACTCCCCCACCACCCCCTACAGTGTCAAACTTCTTCACAAATCTCCGCAACGGTTTTTTATAATCATCAAGGGAAGAAGATGCACTCGAAGTAGCAGCAGAAGAAGAACTAGCCATCTGCAAGTTGATACAGAATAATAGGAAAAGAAAATTCAGTATTCAACCAATATTCTAACTAAAAATAAAATTAATAAAACTTCAACTATAAAATTAAAAAAAAAAAACGCAAATTAAAGGGAATTAATATCACCCAATCACTACCCATTAGTTATCAAACCCAATTAAAGGGAATTAAAGGCGGCAGCAATCGCAGAAAAAAAAAAAAAAAGAAATAAAAGAAAAAACGCGACCAGTTATCACTCCCCTAACCACAATTCAATCGATAATAACTTTAAATCAACTCACCTGAGCTCGTCGGTGATGGGGAATCCAGGCGGCGGCGAGATCAGGCAGCAGGGGCGGCGGCGAGCTAGGGACGGCGGTGAACCACGCGACGACGGCGTACCAAACGACGGCGGTAATTGGCGCTTGCAGACGATGGGTGTTTGTATTTTTTTTCTAGTCAACGTATTTTAATTAGTCAAACGTATTATTTTGATTAATAAAAAAATAAAAAATACGCTCACAATAAAAAACGTCCCCGGGGACGTCCCCCGGCGTATTGCGGCGTCCCCGTCCCCAACGTGTCCCCGGAACGGAAACGCTGAGCTGGGAGGCATCCCCATGCTTCAGAGAGTATGAATGAGTGTGAAGCTTGAAAGATGAGGTAGGAGGGTGTATATATGAGGGTGTATAACTTGGCATGTCATGATTAAATCTCTGCACAAAAATCCCCTCTTCATTAAGATTGATTTAGCTCTCTTATTGCAGGTTTGTTGGGCTCAAGAGTGGCTGCTGCACACAACTAGCATATGGAGATGGAGGAGATTGATGTGCTCCCCTCTTTTGAATTAGAAAACGTGTAGGTCTTCACTAATCTACCACACCATTGTTGACTTGAAGAAAAGTGTAATACTATGTCCATCTCATTTAATTAGACACGTATTCCGTTTTGGCCCGTCTCAACAATTAGACACATTTCCTAAAATGGTAATGAATACTTTGCTACAATTAACTCTCTCTCTTCAGAATCAATTACAGCCATATATTCTCCACTCTCTTGGTTTTAGATCTATAGTAAATGTCCTTAATTAGTTGAGACGGAGGTAGTATGTTATTAAGTGTAATTTTATTGTTTTATTCATCTATTAATTATAAGGTTTGTAAAGTCGTAATATACATATATACATATAGATTTCCGGCAGAATACCAGTTCTTCTATCCAATTGGGCTTGGCCCAATATTGAATGATATGTATGGGCTTTGTCCCAATAATTTATTTAGCTAATGGGCCCGGCCCAATCATATACTAACTTGGCTCGTTAGCTTACTAATATAACTTGGGAATTATTAATCGAAACACTATAATCAATTTAACTTGTAAAACTTATAACAAGTAATATTTCATTACTAGTCATATATCGATATCAAGTGGCTACTCGATTTGTTATAGAATCTCTTCTAGATAATTCTATTATACACGAGTGATCACTAAAAGAGAATAATTATCCTTTAATCATTTTTAAAGTAGATAGAAAATACGGGGCATTACACAAATAATTCATTGATCCATCAAAGATAAATTTGAAGAGAGCTTCTTGTCATCATGGACATATAGCAAGCCATATACTACGAGGATTGATCGTTTGAAGATGTCAATCGGCTATTAACCACCAAAATTTCTACAATTTGATGGTCAAGGCCATGCAAAGCAACATTTGGCTCATTTTATTGAGACTTATGGGGACATATGGAGATCAGGTGGTGAAACAGTTCATGCGTTCTTTGAAAGACAGTGCATATGATTGGTATGCTCACTTGGAGCCGAATTCAATTGATTGTTGAGGGCAATTAGAGAAAGAATTCCTCAATCGCTTCTACAGCACCCGAAGAATAGTGAGCATGGTCGAGCTTACAAAAACAAGTCAAGTCAAAGAAGAGCCTTTCATCGACTACATCAATCGTTAGAGGAACTTAAGTTTGAATTGCAAAGATCGACTATTTGAAACCTCTGCAATTGAGATGTGCATCCAAGGCATGCATTGGAGTCTGCAATACATCCTAAAGGGAATTCAACCAAAAACCTTCAAGAAAATGGCTACTAGAGCTCATGACATGGAATTGAGCATGATTCTAAATGGAATTAAAGAAATCTCGACACAAGAGCCTCATGAACTTCAAGAAAGTCAAGAATTAAAAGATGGGGATAAATCTTTTGAAGAAACTCCAAGTGAAGATGAAGAAGAGACTACAAATCTCATCATTGTCTAATTTTCCGATACGTGTCACAAAAAGTGCTCCCAAACAAGAGGTTAAACTTTCCAGAAAGCTCCTAGTGCGAGTCAAAACCATCTAAACTCTCCAAATAAAGAGATCCAAGTGCTCCTTGATAAGAGCATAAACTATTGTAGTGGGCAAAATTTGCCTAATGGCCCAACGGACCAAACAGACCAGACGGTCCAATCCGAAAATAAATAAATAAGCCCACCTATAGTATTGGGTTGCAAACAATTTGGCCCACAACCAATACATGGGGTCCGCCACGTTAGTCATGCCCGTTTGAATATGTCAAACGAAGTTGCCATTTGAAAATGGAGAGGATAAGGCAAGCGGAAGGGTTTCCACGGAAATCGGAACCGCCATAACAGAGATGGCTGGAGATACGAAAACCCTAAGGGGATAAGTGGTTATATATATACTTCCTGCTAGGTCAGGCAGAGGATCCAACTCTCACGTACTCACACGACTTCCTATTTGCTCTCTCCACATGTTCTCTGCTCTCTTGCTACTACCGTCTAGGGTTCTCAGCCGCCAGACCAACCGGACTAGCCTGGACAAACCGTCGTTCTGCCATCCTAACTCTCTCCATCGTTACTCTTGCTACCGTCATTCCGTCATTATTATCGTTATTCATTATTACTTCCGTTTGATTTATTTACATTACATACATACTCTATTGCCCTACTGATTTGAGCGTCAGAGGCCCTTCGTAGACACCCCCACCGGTATTCTTGAAGGGTTCTTACGTGTGTTACTTGTGTTGACAGGTTGCTAGTGCCCAACCCGTCGAACCAAATGAACATGTCGAGCCAGTCATCTCAATTGTAGATTTACCCTCTACAACTATCAATATAGCTCCTAGACATGAGCCAAAACTATCTAATTGAACTCTTTGAAGAAAAATCAAGTGAAGACTCCTTGACACGAGTATAAAATGTCTACAAATTCAAATCAAGTGAATACTCCTTGGCATGAGTATAAAAATGTCTACAAATTCAAATCAAGCAAAGACTCCTTGACACGAGTATAAAAGGTTTACAAATGAAAGCTCCTTGATACGAGCATAAACTATCTAACTTTAAATCAACTTCAAGAACTCCTAAATATGAGTATAAACTATTTATAAATCCAAGTTCAAGTCCAAGAACTCCTAAATACGAATATAAACTATTTGTAAATCCAAGTTCAAGTTCAAGAATTCCTAAATATGAGTATAAACTATTTGTATCAAGAACTCCTAAATACGAGTATAAACTATTTGTAAATCCAAGTTCAAGTTCAATAACTCCTAAATACGAGTATAAACTATTTATAAATCCAAGTTCAAGTTCAAGAACTCCTAAATACGAGTATAAACTATTTATAAATTCAAGTTCAAATTGAATAACTCCTTGAAACGAGTATAAACTTTCTAACAAATTGAAGAACTCCTTGAAACGAGTATCAACTTTCTAACAAAATTGAAGAACTCCTTAGAATGAGTATAAACTTTCTAACAAATCAAAAAGTCGAGACTCATCCATTTTCACGACAAGTCGATCATGAACAAGTCTCGAGGGGGCATTTGTAGGCACACGATTTTTGCAAAAAAATAAATAAATAATCTTTTATTAATTCTATAAATTTATTTGATTTGGAATCTTATGAAATCTAAATTAAATAAGCTATTTTATTAATAAAGATATTGCCTTATTTTAAAGATGAAAGTGAATTTCTTTGGTAACAAAGTCAAATGTTTTATTGATAAATATCAATATTTGAGAGTCAATAGAATTATAATACATAGCCTAAAAGTCCACCATGGAGCCCAAAAGCTCACCAAGTCTACTCTCTTCATTCACTTCAAAATCACACCAAAGAAAATTATTAGAGAGCTCAAAAGAGAAGCAAATTTCTCTACGAATTCTCTATAATCTTCAAGGTGTCCAAGATTATTAGAAAGCTCAAAAGAGAAGCAAATTTTTCTATGAATTCTCTATAATCTTCAAGGTGTCCTTCGTGGGAAATCATTGTGTTCTTTGTGGAAATCATCGCGTTTCTTGCCGAAGTCGTCTCAAATCCGCGTTCTTCATCAAAATCATCTCAAATCAGCACGTTTCTCACCGAAGTCTTCTCAAATCGATGTTTGATCCGGAAACAAGGCAAAAAGCTTTCGGATTAACGTTACAAACCTAAACATCAAATCTAAAGAGATCAAGGAGTACCAAATTCTCTGCAAATCTCGAAATCTGCTCAAAGCCGTTCAAGAAGCAAACTGGAGAGAGAATCAGAGGAATCGTAGAGATCGCGAACTGCATCAACTCAAGTCAACTTAAGTTCTCAAATATTTATTTGTACACATATTTTTGTATTTATTAAAAATAAATATATAAAATTTGGGGGCACACTTGGGTGAGCCGGGCTCATGGTGAGGGCTCATATAGGGCTCATGGTTGTGGGCTGGATATGTTGGGCTGGGTAAACTTTCTTTGGATGGGTTGGGCTTTTATGGTCCGGACGTATAATGCGCCGGGCTCACCCAAGTTTTTGTCTAAACTTTGTGTTTACAAGGATACCAAATGATAAGATACCATCTTTTCATGTTGACTCTCTCTCTCTCTCTCTCTCAAAAGACCGAGTATTAGCCTTAGAATTAGAATACTTGCCTATATGTTATCCGATCCTTATGTACTACAAAACTAGTTTAGTGCCCGTCGAAATTTGACGGGGTCATTTTTGATACAATTTAAAAAAAATATATATAGTTATTTATTTTACTTCATAGTATTTTTAACAATTCAATAAAAAAACTATTAGCATTGAATTTTATTATGAAAAATAGGTCAATAAGGAACAACGTTCCTCGTTTAATTTTACACATTTTGAATGTTAAGTCAGCGTTAATAGAAAAATAAGTTAATGAGGGTAACATTTATCAAAATATTTTTATTCGCTCGAATTTTAAATGCCAAGCCGCCCGTGTAAATTATCATTTTTAAAGTAGTTTTAAGCTTAATACTATCAAGTTGCTTATTGGTTCAATATATATTAAAAAAAATATTAAATTGGAGTAAATATTTCATGGGTTGTTATACACATTTTGAATGTAAGTTTGCCCATTATTTGAATTGTTGTTGTGAGAGGTTGAGAAATTTCACGAGATTGTAGTCGTAGTTTTTTAATTTTAAGTCGTCCGTTGTTCGATGAAATAGAAAAATGAGTCAAGAGTGGTAACATTTTGGGAAGTTGTATTTATTTTGTATGTTAAGCCGTTCATTATTTGTTGTAATAGTTAAGGAATATGTAAAGGGTGAATAAAAATTTTCAGGTAGTTGTATTTCTTTGAATATGAAGCTTATAGTTATTCAATGCAATTAGGAAAATAGATTAAGGGGTCGTTTGATTCAAGTTGGGTAATGAAAATGGAATGTAATCATAATAGTTACTTTTATTGAGTGTTTGGTTCAATAAAAGAAATGAGTCACTTCTAAAGGGGATTAACAATTTGGTGGGTTGTGTTACCCCCACCAAGTACGGGAAATGGATAACATATTACTCAAACCAAAAAATAGTAATGGAATCAATTAATTGTTTCCCTTTCCATACCCAAAAAAAAGATGAACCAAACATGGGCTAAGAATAAGACATCATTTATCGGATGTTTGCATTCGTTTTGAACGTTAGGTCGTTTGTTATTTAATATAATAAAAAAAGTTAAGAAGGATAACATTTCTCATCTAGTTGTAATCATTTTGAATAGGACGTCACCCGTTGTTCATTACGATAGTAAAATATACTCCATATGTCCTCCATTTACTGACACTCTTACTATATTGGGATGTCTTTCATTTATTGAACCTTTCCATTTTAGGTTGTAGTCACAATCACTTTAACACTTTAATACTTTATCACTCTACTTTTTAACACTTTAACACTTTAATACTATTAAAAAGATTAGATAGACCCACAATTATTCAACTTTAACAATTTAACATATTAATTTATTACTATATCATCAAAATGCAAAAAAACCTGTGCCCAGAATTTTGATTCACTAAATGGAGAACGGGGGGAGTAATATTTCATGTAGTTGTATTCATTTTAAATATGACGTCGTCTGTTGTTCATTGTGATAGAAACATCTTCACAAATTAACATTAAATTAGCACAACATTTTTTCAATCCCATCGAAATTCGACAAAAATTACTTTATATCGTAAATGATGTTAAAAATATTTATTAAAAAGTACAGTTATTTATTTAAAATGATAATAATGTAACAATTCGTTGGAATAATTGTTAGGATTAACATTATATTTAAAAAAAAAAGGTGAATGAGAGGTAAAATTCGTAGAAAAATTGTAAGGAGTACTTATTTTATATGTCAAACAACTCGATTTAAACGTCAAGAAAAAAAGAGTCAAGAAGGGTTAAAATTCCTTGAAAAGTTGTACTCAATTTAAATGTCAAACTGCCGGTTAATCATTGAAATATTTATGAAGTCATCCGTTTTTACATTAACAAAATATTGAGTTGGGAAAATATGTCATTTCTCAAGCAGTTTAATTCAATTTAAATTTTAAGTCGCCCGTGGTTGTTATCATGTCAATAAGGTACGGAGTATTTAAAATAGGTCAATAAAGTATAATATTTCTTAGGCAGTCGCTCATTTTGAATTTCAAGTTTTTTTTTATTTTTTTAAACTCTTTTTACATAGGTTATCATATCGATTCTCTAAAAAATCACTATGATTAACTTACATAAAATACCTTTAACTCAATTAAGAAGTTATGAGTCGAAACAATCAAATTAAATTAATGCGCATGAATCTTGAGCATCGAAAAACTGTAGGATTGATGGATTCATTAAGTTGGGGATAAGTTTGATTCTTTTCCAACATTTATCTTCTTCTTATTGAATTGCAAAGAAGTAGAATTCTTAAAATTTTAGAAAGTTGTACTCGATTTAAATTTCAAGCCACCCATTGATTATCGAAATACAAAAATAGGGCCAAAGAGATAATATTTCTGAAGTCACCCGTTATTTACATTAACAAAATATTAGGTCAGGAAAATATGTTATTTCTCGAGTAGTTTAATTTAATTTAAATTTTAAATCGCTCGTTGTTCGATGTAATTGAAAATATGTCAAAATTAATTTTTTGGTAATTGTACTCTTTTTAATTGTCAGTGCTTTCAAAGAAGAATTATAAGATGATCCACACAAATATGGGCTCCCAATATATTGATTGATATTGATGTATATAGATATAAATGTTGGAAATTGATTTTCTTTTTCATAACCGTTACTTAGATCAAATTTTATGTGGCTAAATGTGTCTACTATATTAGTTTTAGAATAATTGAAGATGTACGTAGAAATATGAATTTGAGATTATGATATTCTTAAATTTTGCTCAAGGAAGAATTTAGATGCTATATATATTGATATTGATATTGATGTATATATTTCTTTATTTATATAATAGTAAATGATTGAGTATAAATAATCGATTACATATAGGTGATTTAAATTATAAGTCTTCTATTCAAATTGCAATTCTTTGAAGATATATATTATTAGATTAAAGTTTTGATTAATTACGCAAAATTATAAGAATTTAGCAAAATAATAAAAAAAAAATTAAGATTGATTGACCTTTATTTTGCTATTATATATATATATATATATATATATATGAGGAAATATACCTCTTTACCCCAAAAACTTGAGAAGACTTAAATACTACCCCAAACTTAACAAAACTTAAATTTTACCCTATTTTTACCTAATAGTACTAAAATGCCCTTGAATTCCCTTTCCTTTTATTTCTTTTCTTCTCCCCTCTCTCTCACTTCATTTCTTCTTCTTTTTTATTTCAAATATGCTCTACTCTCTCTCTCTTTCCCCCCCCCCCCCCCGAAAATGAATTAGGGTTAGTTGAAAGCCGCCGATGACGAGCACCAGAGAAGGTGACCGGAAAGTCGAGACGGAGAAGTGCAGAGAAGTCGCCTCCCTTCCTCTCTCTCTCTCTCTCTCTGCTCGCTCTCTCTCTCTCTCTCTCTCTCTCTCTCTCGCTCTCTCTCTCTCTCCCAGAAAATGAATTAGGGTTAGTCGAAAGCCGATGACGAGCACCGGAGAAGGTGATCGGAAAGTCGAGACGGAGAAGTGCAGAGAAGTCGCCTCCCTTCCTCTCTCTCTCTCTCTCTCTCCCCCCCCCCCCCCCCTCACACTCTTTTTTCATATCCGAATTTCTTTTTATGTCGACCTAGGGTTTGTTTTTTTTTTTCTTTTTTTTTTTTCTTGAAGAGAGGCGTACGTTGGGATTTAGGGTTCCGTTTTTCATTGGGTGATTTTTCATGAATTTTATTGTTGTGATTTTGTGAGTTCTTGCTATTATTTGGGCATGATTTTTGCAATTTTTGGTGAAATTGATGGATTAGGGAATAGGCTAAATTTTGATGATACGAAATGCTCATTTTTATTTGGAAGATTTAGCAAAATTCGTAGGGTTTTTTATGTGCGAATTTGTTAGAATTTAGCAAAAAAAATCTTATATTATAAGAATTTTTCAAATTCTTACTGTCTGATAATTTTGGTAAGAAATTGTTTGTTTCTTACCTTTCTGTAGTTTTGTGGTTGCTACAGTTCTCTTTCCTCTTGCATTTTTAAGAATATGTGAATTTGTAAGATTTTATCATTTTATTACGATTGACTTGGTAAGAATATGTAAAATTCATACATTATCTAAAGCATTTTCTTTCCTCTCGCAGATTCATGGGATTTTTGCATGATTTTGTGTGTTTCTTGCTATTATTTGGGCATGATTTTTCATTTTTTGGTGAAATTGATGGATTAGGGAATAGGCTAAATTTTGATGATATGAAATGCTCGTTTTTTTTGTGTGTGGAAGTTTTAGCATAATTCGTAGGGTTTTTTCTGTGCGAATTTGTTAGAATTTAGCAAAAAAAATCTAATATTATAAGAATTTTTCAAATTCTTACCGTCCCTGATAATTTCAGTAAGAAATTGTTTGTTTCTTACCTTTCTGTAGTTTTGTGGTTGCTACAGTTTTCTTTCCTCTAGCATTTTTAAGAATCTGCGAATTTGTAAGATTTTGTCATTTTATTATGAATGACTTGGTAAGAATATGTAAAATTCTTACATTATCTAAAGCATTTTCTTTCCTCTCGCAAATTCATGGGATTTTTGCAAAGTTTTTCGCTGGAACTTATTGTATGAAATGTTCGGCCGGAGACAATTATGAGACGGGAAAGACGAGAAGATGCCTTGTATATTGCTCATTTTTGTAATTGTAAGACGACAAGAAATTATACTTTGTTAGAAATTCATATTTTCTCTACCATGTTCAACATAAGAAATTCATATTTTCTTACCATGTAGGAAACTACACATTTCATATACTTTTTATTGTACTTTGTAAGAAATTATTCATTTCCTACTTTTTATTGAAATTTCTTATTAAGTTACGATCACGCATACAAATTGTTCACTAAGCATAATATAAGAATTTGTGAAATTATTACCAAAATAGCAGACTTGATAAGAAATTGATATTTTCTTACCAAGTTCAACATAAGTAATTAAGCAATTCTTACGTAAATTAGAGAAGAATGTAAGATTTTTTGCTTATTGTTAAATGAGTTGAAGAATGTAAGAATTTGATAATTTCTTATCAAGTTATTTTATAGAACGAACATATTCAAAAATAATTCGTAAGAAATTGTTAAATTCTTACAAAAACAAGTCGGAGAACTCGTAACTCTTTACCGTTAAAAAAATGAAAAAAGGAAAAAAAAAGAAAAACTAGAAGAAAAGAAAAAGAAAATAAAAAAAAGAATATTATAAAAAAAAAACAGGAGAGAAAAGGGAAAAAAAGGAAAAGAAAAAAAAGAGATAAGAGAAAGAGAGAGAGATGAAATTGAGAGAGAGAGAGAGAGAGTGGAGAGAGAAAAGTATCATCACTATGCATGTTCCCTCACATGTGGGGGAAGAGAGAGAAGAGAGTGAATGGAGAGAGAATAAAGGTGGAAGAGAGAGAATGTGAAAAGTAAAAGTAAGGGTAATTTGGGAAGTAATGAGAAATGTGAGGTAAAATTTGTGTTTTATTATATTTGGGGTAGAATTTGATTTTTGTTATGTTTTTATGGTATAATAATTTTTGTATATATATATATATATATATATATATAGATTAAATAAACTTAATTATTTTTGTTAACATGGAGTACTGAATTTGTGTGCGATAGTTTTTATTTATCTATCATACACCATATAGCAATAGTTGGAAGTAGTTTAATATTAAAAATCAAATAAAGCAATATTGGCTTAGATTAAAAAAATACACAGTCATCGTTATTGATTGTATATGCACATCTACATAATCTAAATCATAGGTACTTTGTGGATTCAAGATTCAAGACCATATTCTTCTTCCTTATTGAATTCTCTATTTTTTAAGCATGATTTCATTTACTTTTTATGGTTTAATTTTCTTAATCATGTCTAGCTAGAACTCTTTGTGATTCCAATTATATGTAGATTAGGGATAAGTGATGGGATTATGCTCTAATTGTGAATTTACCTTCTGATTTCATGTTCATTTTTCTTGGGGCTATGTTTTATTATGTAATTATGATTGATCACCATAGTTGCATACCAAGTATTTGATCTAATACTTAGGAGGCTTAGATTAGATGCTAGGATCAAGAGATTTGCATGCTAGAGTATAGTAGGGTTAAGGAACTCCATGATCTATTGAGAGTTAATGAATTGCTTAATATCTTAGTAGGAATTAGGCCTTTCATTAATCTACTTGATTAAGGTGATTTAAATTATGAGACTTCTATTCAAATTGAAATTCTATGAAGATACATATTAATTAGATTAAAGTATTTGATTAATTACGTGAAATTATGAGAATTTAGCAAAATAATCAAGAAAATTCAAAATTAATTGACCTTTATTTTGCTATTATATATATATATATATATATATACTCACTAATCTATAGTATATACTACCTCCATCCCATATTATTAGTCCCTTTTAGTTTGGGCACATAAACTAAGGAAGAAGAAAATATGTGGCTATAATTAATTCTAAGGAGAGACAGTTAATTGTAGCCAAATATTTTTTGCTATTTTAGGAAAGATGACTAATATGATAGGACAGACCAAAACGGAAAAGATAACTAATATAACTGGATGAAGGTAGTACTCCCTCCATCCCGCGGCAATTGTCCGGTAGGGAAATGACACAATAGCCAATACAATGTAAGATATGTGGTTGTAATTAATTCTGAGGAGAGAGAGTTAATTGTAGCCATAAATTTTTTGCCATTTTAGGAAACCGGACAAATAAATGGGACGTCCGAATAAGGAAACAAAGACAATTGCCGCGGGACGGATGGAGTATTAAACTCGCACTTATATGAATGTCCACCTTATTTATTTCAAGTCAATTCTTCGACAACGCAAATGCCCACTCAGAAACAACACAATTACACAACCCCGACATGTAAGATCGATTCGGTAAATTAATAGACATCAAATGAATAATGAATAATAATGATAATAACAATAATAATAATAAAGGGCAGAGAAGTAAATATAGAAATATAATATAATAACAATAACGAGGGAGTCCTTAAATTGGCCCATTTGAATAAGTGAATGTTAATTATAGCCCACAATAAGTAAATGACCCAATAATAGCCTTTTTTATATTAAAAGACACTAATACCCTTGTTAATTAAAAAAAATGACAGAAAAATAAAAAAAGAAAAATTAAATAGCGGCATATCTATCATCATAACAACTTACGTGACTTGAGAAAGAAGAAAAGAAATAACGATAACAGCCACAACAGGCGGCCACAGTAGGCGGAGCTGATACAGGTGGTCCAACGGTGACGGCGGCGAATCTTCCGGCGCACGGCGGCGGTCGTCCGGCCGAAGGACAGTATCTCTATCTCTCTTTCTCTATCTCTATTTCTCCTTGATTTTTTGTATTTTAAATTGTACAACTCCTCTTATATCTCTCTCTTTATTGTTGATTTCAGGAAACAGAGAAGAAAGAACAGAAATAAAAAGGAATCGACGACGGCAAGGCAAGACAGAGGCGGCGGCGATAGCAACGCAGAGCTGGTATAGGTGTTTTCCGGCGAGACATTGTGGTATGTTTCCAGCTCACGACCGCACATTCACAACCATTCACAACCAGGCACATTCACAACCATGCACAACCAATCACAAACATTCACACTCACAACCATACACAACCACACACAACCATGCACGCACTTGCACAACCACATTTTCTAGTTTTTTTTTTATTATTTATTTTATCTCTTACTCTCCCGTTGCTGATTTATTTTTCGAATCGTCCATTACCCAGCCGAATCCGGTGTTTTGTTGAGTTTTTAGGCGACAAGTTGCTCAAGTTTTTCGGCGAGAAATTGTCGTAAGTTTTCAGCTCACGGCCTCTTCCTACTCACATTCACAACCGCGAACACTCACAATCACGCATATGCACACTCACAACCACTCACAACCATTCATCACGACGCCCATTCACAACCATGCACAACCATTCATAACCAAACCATTCACAACCATGCACACTCACAATCACTCACAACCACAAACACCCATATCGTTTTGTTTTTAACATTGTCATTTTTATTTGTACTTCTACAGATGGCAATGAAATCCATGATTATTTACTTTGGTGGGAGATGGGAGAATCACAATTATGTTGGTGGTGATTCTAGATTCGCACTTATTCCTAACAACAGTTTGGATTTTGAGGGTTTGTTGCATAAGCTTGAAGATGTTACTTATGTTGATAGAGACAGATTTTAGTTTTTTTATTAGCTCACTTGTAGAGACACCTGACTGTGGGAAGTTGAGAATGAACATTAAAAATGATGCTGATTTGAGTTACATTATTAGTTGCTCAGATGTACCTAAGTTTTTTGTTGTTATAAATCCACAAGTGGTGAACACTCTTGTTTTACCTCCATTGGAAAACAACAAATAACTTACGGTTAAGTCTGAAACGCATGGATCTAATGAGAGTATATATGTAACAGAAGATGTTGATGAAGTCGATGATGGTGATGATGATGAGAAGGAAAGTCTAGATGATGAGGAGCCTCCTTCAGATGGAAACACTGAAATAACCAATAAGATATGCCAACAATGGGTCATACCAGGAGCAGATTATCACTTATCTCCACTTGTTGAAGAACAATCCCTTCAATATATATATTTTTTTCAGCAAATCGAATCAGTCATACATGGCATATGTTTCAAGTTTCTACACTATGGAAACTTATCGGGAGACTTATGCCGGTGATGTATATCCCATCCCTCATCTTGATGAATGGAAAGTTCCAAATAAAGTCAAGAATAGAATTGTTTTGTTTCCTACCCAACCAAAACAAGCTGGTAGACGTCATGAGAGAAGAATAGCATCTGGATTTGAATCCACTACCAGTTCCTCATCCAAAGTTTGCTCCAGATGTAAGAAAACGGGACACAATCGGGCTAAGTGCAATGCAATTCTTTCCATTCAACAAGAAGATGAAGTTGTTATCTCAAAGTCTCCAAAGTCTCGCAAAAAGACTTATAGCATTTGTCACGCACCCGGACATAGCAAGAGAAGATGCCCCCAAGCTGAACATCAAGACAATTAAGTTGTTTACTTTACAGTTTGTGTTATTTCTATGCACTCATGATACTCTTTGGATATATTTTTTGAAATTATGTTGGTTGGACATGTGTAGGATAAAGATATGTATTGATCGATGGTTGAGTAAATATTTTGCATCTACCTCAAGCATCAGGTGACAGGTTGTATATATAGCCATAAGTTTCTAGCTCACGGCCTCTTTCCACGCACATTCACAACCACACACAACCATAAACAATCACAACCATGCTCAACCACACACAACCACACTCAACCATACATTTGCACAACTATGCACGCAACTGCACACCCATATTGTCCAGTTTTCAAATTGCTTAATAACGGCAAAGTATCTTTAGATTTCAAATTCGACACTACAGTTTTAAAATTCAACTCGTTTATGGGGACTTAAATATAGAAATTCGTTATAAATGTCAATAATTTTATAAATTTGTAAGTTAAAGTAAAAATAATAATAAAAAAATAAACAAATGGGTAAGGGCTTAAGCCTCTTGTGGGTTGCATGTAGTTCCGCCCCAGTTAGTATTAACATTGTACGTATATTGTTTGATGCATTGACTCGTTTACAATATCACTTTATAATGGATTGAGATCCTTTATATTGCAAAATTCTTATATTTTAAATTATTATCTAGCTAAGGTTTCAAATTTCTTGACAATAGCTCCTTCTTATTCTCTTCAAAGTTCAAAGCTCAAAGAGAGTGAAACATTAGATACATTGAACCAATGTCAAGATTCTAAACTCATGACCTCTTCCCACACATTCACAACCACACACAACCATGGACATTCACAACCACACCATTCACAACCATGCACAACCGCTCACATTCACAACCACACACAACCATACACTTGCACAACCATACTGTCCAGTTACACAACCAACTCATGCCCAAAAATTCACAACCAAACAACTACAAAACCAAATCTTCAGAACAAAATACAAAACAACTACATATCCAAAATGGTAACTACTGATATAGGATTCATAAAACATAGGTATCCAAATCTAAAAATAGTCAAGGTTGTAGATAACTATTCGAATCTCAAAATAGTCATAAAACATAGTTATCCTGATTTGAAAAATACTAATGATAATCAAGCAGAACTGATGGTGTCCTCATCGGTTCTGAAATGATAGATAGTATGTGCCACATGAGTACGCTATTTTTTCACATCTTTTTGCTCAAATAGTTCAGTGCTTCCAGCAAATAATGCCTCTGCTTGTTTCAATGCAAAAGCCCCACAACTAAAAGAATCTACTTCCTTGTAAAAAGAACCTTCATCTGCATGTGTGATCTCCCATTGCCCAGGGCTGGAAATCACATCGGCACGTGCTCTGTAGAAGCCACTGTACCTAAGAACTTAAGGCAAAATTTTTAGGTTGTCCAAATCTTAAACCTGTAATGAGGGCAAACTCGAACCTCCTAAACCGGATCCTAGTATCCTTTATGAAATATGATATCTCCATCTCATCGTCCACTGTAAATTGCATTTCTCGACTTATGACATAATGTATCGCTTTGTGGCATTTTCCAATAGACTTGGGGAGTTCCAATATGTGACGAAATGGACATTTTTTTTAAATTTGTTGAATGTATCTTGCCCAAAAGGTAACAACCTCTCCTTGATCTCCGATATGATCTTCTCTTTGCAATGAAAGTTGATGGTGAAATCCATACCTTGCATTTTCGGTCTCGTATATTCCCAATCAACCTGTTTAAGAATACATAAAAATGTAAATAAATAATGGTACTACTACATAACATATGACACACACACACACACACACACTAGTACTATTTTGAAGAGATATGGAATCTGAAGAGATTAACAGCAAGGACAAAACATTACTGGATTTTATACAAACTCATCAGCAACAATGAATAAAGCTTATAGCAAATCCAATCACAAAATTCTGGCTTTTGATGAAAGAAAGCAAGAAAATATATACATGGAAAAGTATTGCCCAAAACCTAGGCTCTTTCATGGCGGAATACAAAACTTTAAAGCACTAACACTCAACCTTACAACAAGCACAAAGAAACAAATCGACATTAACTTCCATTACAACAAATTAATATTATTTCAACAAATGAAGAAAGGTAACCCTCGCAAAAACCCCCAAGTGAGAGTAATTTCAGCAACATTTGTAACATTATTCCATGGATCATTTCGATATTTCTTATTTTCCAGAAAAAAAAAAAGTGATCGTGATATTCATGATCTACAATCAAACAGAACAGGACAAGAGAATTATGAAAAAAAAACTACCATATTTGGATTAAAACCTTCTAAATTATTCAGAATGAAAGATCTTTGCATGGTAAAATCTACACCCCACTCTCTCACACACACACACACATATATCATTGCCTCTTCTTCACTCACAAAATGATCGATCTTATTTTCACAAGGTTGTTTAATGCACGAAAACTGAGAATTGATGAACACGAAAAGGAACACAAAGGATTTACGTGGTTCGATCTATTGTGATAGATCTACGTCCACGAAGCGAAAGTGTGTCTGGATTTTATTGAGAGAATACGTATAGCTTGTACAAAGATTGTCCTCCCCCTTTCATCTATTCTAAACCCCTATTTATAAGTATCTACACATGGAATTCGACTAGGATTACAAGTCTTTTCCTATTAGGACTCTTTGGCTTGATCTCCTCCTTTATTGGATAAACACCGAGCTTCTATATCTCTTGGAACTTGATGTAGGAATTGTCTTGGTGTAGAAGTCTCTTTGAAATAGGTTGCAGTTGTCTGGGCCGAACTGCATAGGGCTTTAGTTGGGCCGAGTTGCGTTGGCTGAGCTTAACTGCCGGAGCCCAATTATATTGGGCTCAATGCTTGGGCCTAGTAGCTAGGCCATCATATCCTATCACATCCCCCCCCAAAAAGATATAGAAGAGAGGGGATGATTAGGGGTAGAAAGTTGAAGTAGGATTAGTGAAAGTGCATGGCCCTGTCAAATTTTAGGTTTTGACGAAGTCAAGGCCGAACTAAATTTCAATTTGCCCCTTCGGAAATTAGATTTCGACGAAGTCGGAATGCGTACTGCCTCGTTTGGATGAGGTCGAACTAAATTTCGCATTACCCCTTCGGAAATTATATTTTGACGAAGTCGGAATGCGTACCGCCTCGTTTTGACGAGGTTGAACTAAATTTTGCATTACCCCTTCGGAAATTATATTTCGACGAAGTCAGAATGCGTACTGCCTCATTTGGACGAGGTTGAACTAAATTTCGCATTACCCCTTCAAAAATTAGATTTCGACGAAGTCGGAATGCGTACCGCCTCGTTTGGACGAGGTTGATCACGTGATGTGTCAGTTACATTAAATGCGTCTTTGGAGTCCCGATAAAGTAGGCGCATGCGTGTTAGAGGTGGAGTTGAAAAGGCGGAAAGTTACTAAAACTTCTTTCAGACGCCACAATCATTCATTTTGAAAATTCGAAACCCTAAAAATTTCGGCACTCCATCTTCTACATTCTCGCTTGCAAAGTCGCCGTTGGTGTTACACCAGAATCCAGTGAATTATCGATTGTCACCGTAGTCGTCCATCGCCATAAAAGTAAGTTTCCATGGCTTCTTTTTCTTTTATTTGCGAATCAAGCGGTAGTAGTAGTCAAAATTCTGGTGAAAGGTCAACGTCACCGCCGATATCACATTCGCCGGAGAATGTAGATGTAGATGTATATACTATAGAGTCGGACGTTTCGGCAAAATGTAGAGTAGTTTTTGCTTCTCCCCTTGATTCAGTCGGAACCGTCTCCAAATTCTCTTCAACTCTAGATTCATCCGCAATGTTGAAAATTGCGAAAAATTATTTATTTCCCGGCTGGATAGAGATGTTAGTTCCTCGGCCGGAGGATAGGGCATCAAACCCTCCGGTCGGCTTCGTAACTATCTATGAAGATTGCTTAAGCCATGGTCTTCGTCTTCCTCTCCCCCTGTTTTTGCCGATCTTCTTCCGAAGTTCGGCATTCCTTTAGCTCAAATAACACCAAACTCGTTTAGGCAGCTTATTGGTTTAGGTATAATTAGTAGTCGTCACGGGGTCAGCCTGTCCGTAGAGCTGATCCTAAAATATTTCCAATTTAATTCATTCAACGGGTGGTACTACTTGACACCCCGTCTTGACTTTAAAGTGAAGACGAAGTCAAAAGTCCCGAACTGGCAGTCTAAGTTCTTTTTTTGCCGGTTCGGTGAGGTTCCGCATTTCGTGTGGAATGCCGGTAAGTTGAGGAACCAAGGCATCGAAGAGAAATTCGGTGCACTTGAGGGAGTGTTAACGGGTCTTGTCGATGAAGATTTCACCGAGGCCGATCTTGCGAGGGCGGGTCTGAGCCCTTATGATCCAGACTCCATGGTTGAGCCGGTGAAGGGTGAGGCTCCACTTGGTCTGTTTTTATGTTGTTATTTGATGTGATGTAATTGTGAATAAGCTCATACTATTTGTCTGCAGTGAAGCTACTTGGGAAGAAGAGGACGAGATCCAGCTCGACTGAAAAGCCATCATCCGAGGCGTCCTCGGAGCGAACTGAGAGCGGACTGATCTCATCACCAATGGAATCCCTTCCAGAGCGACCTCTCGTTCGTAAAAAGAAACAGCAGAAGTTGGCTGTTGCTGTTACAAACGAAGAGGAGGATTGCGCTGTTACTGTAGTTCGGTTATCTCATGGTGTGGGAAGCCAGGGTTTTGGAGAACTGGTGAATCGGCGACGGCCGTTTCCCGAGGTAACACCATATGCCTTCATCTAAACTTCAGCATATCCCCCTTTTGTTTTATTTATTATTTATTATTTTTTACACTAATATATGTTGATGTAGGGTACCGAGGATATGGTGACGAGGCTGAGTGATCTGGCCTCGGAATTGAGCGGTTTCCTGACCTCCGGGGTCGATCGCTACAACGAGATGGCCCAGGCTCGCCGCAACCTGGAAAATGAGAAGGGCGGCCGGGCAAGGGCCTCTGCTTTGGGCGTATATAGAACGACTCTTCCGGTCTGAAAAGTTCTCAGAACTTGCCGGGCAGGTGGCTTCGGTTCTGAACGCTCGCGCTGTCAGTGACACCATCGACAGCATTGCTGCTGATATGCCGGACTTGGATAAATCCAAGTACGGTTATCAGGAGATTGCAGATGAGGTCGTATACCGCAAGTATGCCGAGGCTTTACTGAAGAGTATCCAAGGTATCCCTCTGTTGGATAGCTTGGCCTCGGCATCCACTTTTTTGACTGCCGAGGCAGTTCAAAATTGCCCGGTCGACCAAGACGACGAGCTGGAGGAGGTGATCGCTAACCTCCACCGCACTGCGGAGACCGAGGTGGAGGATGCTGGCCACGAAGAAGTTGAAGCTGAGGAGAATGAGGAGGCCGAAGTCAGGGGTGAGGGTGAAACTGCTCCGGCTACTGATGAGGCTCCTCGTGAGGATGGAGAGAACGCCGGAGTGGTCAGTTGATCACCCTTTTTTCAATATATTTTTTTTTTTATATATATAGCATGTACTTCGTCATCAATAGGATGGCGCGTTTTGCTGAAGTAATGAAAACTTTATTTCTTACTAGAAATTCATTTCCCTTTTGTAGTCTTCTTCTTTTCCAAAACTTTTCGATGCTTCTCCGTATATAGCACAAATGAATAACTTACTGCGAGCTCTTGAAGCCAAGAATGGCGAAGTTCTTCATTGGAAAGACCAAGTCGGCCATGTTCAGGATGAGGCTGAAGTGAAACTTAGAGCCGCTCAAATCAAAAATGACGAGCTTCGAGCTCGGCTTTTGGAGCTTGGAGATAAGTATGAGGCTGTAAAGGAAGAAGCCGATAAGATCGCCGAGGAGCGTGCTGAGTACGAGGCAATTATCTGCCGAAATGGCGGGAAAACCATTGCTTGAGGTGGATGCAAAGGTGACAGAAATCGCAGCCCGGTGCAAGGATTACCAAGAAAAATACGGGGCGGACTCCTGGCAACTCCAAGATCAGATGGTCGAGCTGAAGCGAATAGCTGGTATGTGCGATGTGATTTTAGCTCGGCGTCCGAAATTGGCTGCTCGATTGGGAAATGACGCTCATCCTGCAAGTTCATCCACTACCACCTGTCCCTCAAGATCATTGACTCCCGCGGATCGATCGGACATGAGATTCACTCGTCACTCCAAGGAGTTTTATGAACAAGAACGGTAAAGGTTGGCTCGACGAGGTCGAGGTCGGAGTCTTCAACCGGGTAGAGGTAGGAGTCGAGGATGAGGTGGTGGTGAACGAGGTTGAGGCCGCTTCAATATAGATGAAGTTTTAAATTTCAACTCCGACAGTGATTTTCCTACAAGATGGCTTAGTTTTAGTAAACCCAAGCCGTCGAGTTCGTCTTAATCACCATGTATTGTACTTTTCCATTTTTGAAATAAAACGGAATTATATCGTACTCATATTAGCCTTTACTTTATTTTTAACATAGAATAAATCTTTGTTTTAAACAAAGGTAGGCCATAATGAGCAGCACCTCGTCATAAGACAAGGTTTTGGGTTTGAATAGCACGACTTCATCAAAGACGAAGTTTAGGCTTTAAATTAGCACGACCTCGTCATCCGACGAGGTTTAGGCTTTGAATAGCACGACTTCGTTAAAGATGAAGTTTATGCTTTAAATTAGCACGACCTCGTCATCCGACGAGGTTTAGGCTTCTAATAGCACGACTTCGTTAAAGATGAAGTTTAGGCTGTTAATTAGCACGACTTCGTCATCCGACGAGGTTTAGGCTCTTCTCTGTTTTAAACAAAGTCCGTATCTTTGTTTTTAACCGAGGTGGTGCCTCCTCATTTTAAACAAAAGTAAGCTTTTAACAAAGTTGGTTCTTCGTTTTAAGCAGAGGCAGTTCTTACTTCTATTTTTAACAAGGTTAGGTCAATACGCGCGTTTGGAATTTACCCCAAATATGGAGTTTATTAAATTACCCTCGTCAGGGTTTTAAAATAAAAGATTAAAATACTAAGCATAAGTGGGAGGGAGAGACATGCAAGATATGATATGCAATGATTTAAATGAATAATAAAGGAAAAATAAAACTTTATTGATAAAAAAACCGAATTTAAAAAAAAGAAAAACAACTGACAAAGCGACCTGACTCTCCTGACACCTACGACTTTAAATGAACTAAACAAAGCGACACTACTCTCCTCCACTTATACAAAGTATTTCTTTAAATGAGCAATGTGCCATGTGCGGGGTAAGGGCTCACCGGATAAATGGGCGAGCTTGTACAACCCTTTGCCGAGGACTTCTTCAACTCGGTACGGTCCTTCCCACGTGGCTTCAAGCTTGCCGAGCCTTTCCGCTTTACTTACCTCGTTATTCCGAAGTACGAGGTTGCCTACTTGGAATTGTTGGTATTTCACTCTTTGGTTGTAGTACCGAGCTACTTGTTGCTTGTATTTGGCTTCTCTTATGTAAGCGAGCTCTCTTTTCTCTTCCAACAGATCCAGTTCGGTTCGAAGGTCTTCCTCGTTGACTTCGGCTGCGAAGTGGAGAGTGCGCGGGCTTGGCAGGCCGATCTCTATCGGGATCACTGCTTCGGTTCCATACACCAAACTATAAGGTGTTTCACCGTTCGAGGTCCGGGGAGTTGTTCGGTACGACCATAGGACTTGGGGTAAATTTGCTGCCCAATCTCCTTTGGCTTTGTCGAGGCGGGTTTTGAGCCCTTTGACGATCATTCTATTCGTAACTTCGGTCTGGCCGTTCGCTTGAGGATGGGCTACCGAAGTGAACTTTTGGTGAATGTGAAGTCCTTCACACCATTCTCTGAATGTCCGATCGGTGAATTGCGTTCCATTATCTGAGACAAGGATGCGAGGTACACCGAAGCGGCAAACCACATTCTTCCATACGAAGTTGAGGGCGTTCTTGCTTGTGATCTTTGCCAAAGGTTCGGCTTCGACCCACTTAGTGAAGTAGTCGATGGCTACGATGAGGAACTGGAGCTGTCCCGGAGCTTTATCAAATGGTCCAACGATGTCAACTCCCCATTGCACAAACGGCCACGGGCTTTGCATGCTTATGAGGTCGGTTTGAGGTAATCTCGGCACCGTCCCATGAATTTGATATTTTTGGCACTTTTTGACCAGGTCAACTGCGTCTTGGAACATTGTAGGCCAATAATATCCCTAGCGCATGACCTTTTTTGATAATGCTCGAGCTCCGATATGGCTTCCACAAGACCCTTCATGAACTTCACGTAATGCATAATTTGCCTGGTTCGGCCCGACACATCTTAAAAGAGGTTGAAGATATGACTTTCTGTATAGAATTCCTTCTTATAGAACGTACTTTAGTGACTTGCTTAATATCTTTGTTGCCTCAAGCTTATCACTAGGTAGCTCGCCTCTCTCTAAATAATTCCGAAGAGGAGTCATCCAATTCGGTGCATTATCATCAACTATGAGGCCGACCTCGGCTTCCTCTATACTTCGGTGCTTGACTCCTTCCACCAGGGAGCTTGTTGACGAGGTTGCCAATTTGCTTAAAGCGTCAGCTCGGGTATTTTCTCTCCTTGGGATGCGGACTAACTCAAAGTAGGTGAAGCTTTCTTGCAGACTCTTAGCTTTTTGGAGATACTTCTTCATTCTGTCACCCTTTGCCTCGTATGTGCTGAGCATATGGCTGACTATGACTTGGGAGTCACAGTAGACTTGTACAGCTCGTATCTGGAGACTTTGAGCGAGGCGAAGGCATGCAATCAGGGCTTCGTACTCCACTTCATTATTTGTGGTAGGGAAGTCGAAGCGAAGTGCATAAGTTATCTCCTGCTCATCTGGACTGAGAAGTATAATTCCCGCACCATTTCCTGATTTTCTAGAAGCCCCGTCCACGTATACCTTCCAACAGTGTTTGGGCGGTTGACTTGTGGGTTCGGCTTCAACAATATCTGAAGCGGTATGGGGTGGCTTCGGTGCTTCTGTAAACTCAGATTCCATAAGGAAGTCCGCTAAGGCTTGGCCTTTGATAGCATTGCGTAGATAGTAGCTGATGTCGTACTCGCCTAGCTCGACTGCCCATTTTGCAATTCTGACCGAAGCTTCAGGCTTCAATAGCACTTGCCGAAGTGGCAGGTCAGTGAGGACCTGAATCGGATGTGCCTAGAAATAAGGTCGTAGCCTCCTCGCAGCGTTTACTAATGCTAGTGCGATTTTCTCCAGTGGCTGGTACCTCGTCTCCGGCCCTTTGAGTGCTCGGCTGATGAAGTAGACCGGAAGTTGCCGACGTTTTTCTTCACGTACTAAGACTGCACTTATAGTTTCATCTGAAGCCGCGAGGTATAGGGATAAAGTTTTACCTTCGTGCGGGACCGACAAGGTTGGAAGCTTGGAGAGGTACTTTTTCAGGTCGGTGAACGCTGATTTGTGTTCCTCTTCCCATTTAAAAACTGGGTTCTTCTTAAGAACCTTGAAGAACGGGAGTTGCTTCTCTGCCGCTTTCGAAAGGAAACAACTTAGGGCAGCTAAGCAGCCCGTCAATTTGTGCACGTCGTGAATCTTCTCCGGAACCTTCATCTCTTGGACAGCTCGGACCTTGGACGGGTTAACTTTTAGTCCTTCCTGAGAAACCCAGCATCCTAAAAATTTTCCGGATCGGACCATAAAGGTGCACTTTTCAGGATTCAGCTTCAGGTTGACTTTCCGAAGGATGCCGAGGACGACCTTGAGATCGTCGGCACAGGTGGGTGGCTCTTTGCTTTTGACAACGATGTCCTCAACATACACCTCCACATTTTTTCCGATGTGGAGCTCGAATATCTTGTCCACCATTCTCTGATAAGTGGCTCCAGCATTTTTTAGTCCGAAAGACATTTTCTTATATGCGAAAACACCAAAGTCAGTGATGAAAGCTGTCTTTGGTGCGTCTTTGTTATTCATCAATATTTGGTGATATCCCTTATACAGATCTAAGAAGCTGAAAACCTTGTGGCCGACCAGAGCCTCGAATTTCTTGTCGATGTTGGGGAGGGGATAACAGTCTTTGGGGCAGTGTTTATTTAGATCAGTGTAGTCAATACACATTCGCCAACCTCCTCTTTGTTTCTTCACCATCACCGGGTTAGCGATCCACATCGGATACTTGACTTCGAAGAGTATTCCTGCTCCTAACAGTTGGTGCATTTCGTCATGTATGACCTGGTTCCGATCTGCTGCGAATACCCGCTGCTTTTGCCGGACTGGCTTTACTTCGGGGTCAATGTTCAGCCGGTGTGTGATAATATCTGGTGAAACTCCGGTCATATCAAGCGGTGACTAAGCGAAGACATCTTTATATTCCCGAAGCAGTTGGACAATTTGCTTACGAAGTTCGGCTCCTCCAGCGAAGCCAACTTTGACGACCTTAGTGGGGTCGTTTTCGTGGACTACAACCGCTTCCACTGGCTCGTAGAATGCAGAATTGTCTTCCAATACTTCGGGTTTCTATAATTGCTATGCTTGCGGATGTTAAGGTGTTCCAACACCTCGCAGGGCTATCTGCATGCACTCCTTTGCTCTTTTCTGGTCGCCGCGAACTATAATCACCCCATTTTTCGATGGAATTTTGATCGTTAGGTGGTACGCCGAGCATATTGCCTTCATTGCGACCAAAACCAATCTCTTCCTAGGATGATGTTATAGGGGGAGTTCGCCTTCACGACAAAAAAACTGACGAGCTTAGTGGATGACAATGGGTGCTTACCCACTGTCACTGGGAGTTGAACTATCCCTTCGGTTTGCGTCTCTTGTTGGACGAAGCTTCTCAGGGGAATTGGTGCTGGTGTTAAACGAGCTTCTTCGACCCCTAGCTTCTCAAAACAATCCTTAAAGAGCACGCTTACCGAGGCCCCACTGTCAATGAAGATTCGGTGGACGAGCTTATTAGCCACCACTGCCTCAATCACAATAGCGTCTTGGTAAGGTATCATTGGTGGCACCGGGTCCTTCTCTGAGAATGTAATGGCCTCATCTTTTTTGAACCTTTTTTGCAAAGGTTCGTCTGTAGGGGGACTTCTGGCCACGGCCTTGAGAGACGACTTCGTTGCTCCTTGTGGGAGCCCGGTAATAGCAGTGATAACTCCGTCGATCTGGGGTTGACCTTCATCTCCCTCCTCATCATCAGGCCTGGGCTTTTTGTCGACATGGGGGGCGCAATTGTTCCCTCCTTGGTTTCTGCGCTTTCCCCTACCCTGAGATCGGGCATCATGTTGGCCGCGACTTTGGTATTTTCTGAACGTACCGTCGCGTACCATATGCTCGATATCTGCAGCTAGTTCTCTACAGTCTTCTGTATCATGGCCGTAATCCTCATGGAATCGGCAGTATTTATCCTTAGACCGGCGTCTCGACCCACCACGTGACATAGGCTGAGGTCTCTAAAACAGGTTGGTATGAAACTCATAAATCTCCGTCCTTGGCTTTGTCAGTGGTGTAAACTGGGTCTTCTCCGAAGTTTGCCGAGGTCCCAGTCGGGATTCAAGTGGGCCTCGCTGTAGTCTATTTAAGGCACTTCGGCGACTTTGGCTTCGGTCATTGCGCTCTTCTTTCCTCCGATCAGATGGTTCAGGCTTATCAGCCTCGCGCTTCTTCCTATCCGCTTCGTCTGCTCGTGCGAAACGATCTGCGATGCTCCACAGTTGCTTCGACGTCCGTGGCTCCTCCCTGATGATCTCCTTGTAGAGAGCACCAGATTGGATGGCATTCTGAAAGGCGGAGATAAGGATTTCATCGGTCAAGCGATCGACTTTCAGGCTTTCCTCGTTAAACCTGGTCATAAAGTCACTTATTGATTCTCCTCGTCTCTGCCTAATGGAAAGAAGTTGGGTCGGGGTAGTTTTTGCCTCGGCTTTCTGGAAAAATCTGCGTTCGAAAGCTTCGAGTAGGTCGGCATATGATCCGATACTGCATGGAGGCAGGCTATCGAACCAACTACGAGCGTTATCGACGAGCAGTTCGGGGAATACCTTACACATGTAGGTATCCTCACTGAGACCTTGATTCATCATATTATATTGGTATTGGGACAGGAAATTGCTCGGATCGCACAAGCCGTTGTA
Source organism: Mentha longifolia (assembly GCA_001642375.2). Lineage (NCBI taxonomy): Eukaryota > Viridiplantae > Streptophyta > Magnoliopsida > Lamiales > Lamiaceae > Mentha > Mentha longifolia. The sequence continues at coordinate 30,855,397 of CM038114.1, forward strand.
AGGCTTAATCGGAGGTACTTGATACTTCTCCGGGGGAGGAGTGTAGAGTATATAGTTGGTGAAGGGAGTAGAGATCTTACTGTAAGTAGTAAATCTCCCTCCTCGGTGATCGTCGTCACGCCGAGGTTAAACAGTGTGACGACGAGGTGGGGTGATGGTACGGCGAGGTGAAGGTCTGTAGTTTCCTCGGCGTTTATCATCGAACCTCCTTTGACGAGGTGCCGCATCTCGTGCGCCCACGATTTGGATACTTTGAGAATCGTGTTGCTGATGGGAACGGGATGTAGCTCCACGTTCTCCATGCCGTATTCCAGCTCTTTGTTGGTTGACGAATTGTAGGAATTCTTGGCCTTTATATGCAAGGAAACTCTTTACTGCATCTTCGAGTTCATGCGGCTGAAGCTTTGGAATCTCCTCTTCGTCATGACCACTGTTGTGACCTTGGCTGGGGTGGAGTGGCTTGCCGAACTGGTCCACCAAGATGTCTCCCACATGTCCTTCTGGAGTCTGTGCATGTTCTTTCCCAGGGCGTTTTTGATTAGAGCCAGGCGGCTGGCTGGAGGCAGCGGCTGACTCTTGTGGGGTTTGCTGGGCGTTTTTATGCTGGGCTTCCCTCTCCTTAGCAGCGGCAGCAGCAGCTTCGGCGGCGGACTTATGAGCGGCAGCGGCAGCAGCAGATCGTGTAGATTTCCCGGCCATCGTGATTGCAGCGAACTTACAAAAATTTGATCGAGATTCACAGATTTGAGGTTCCCACAGACGGCGCCAGTGATCGATCTTATTTTCGCAAGGTTGTTTAATGCACGAAAATTGAGAATTGATGAACACGAAAAGGAACACAAAGGATTTACGTGGTTCGATCTATTGTGATAGATCTACGTCCACGGAGCGAAAGTGTGTCTGGATTTTATTGAGAGAATACGTATAGCTTGTACAAAGATTGTCCTCCCCCTTTTATCTATTCTAAACCCCTATTTATAAGTATCTACACATGGAATTCGACTAGGATTACAAGTCTTTTCCTATTAGGACTCTTTGGCTTGATCTCTTCCTTTATTGGATAAATACCGAGCTTCTATATCTCTTGGAACTTGATGTAGGAATTGCCTTGGTGTAGAAGTCTCTTTGAAATAGGTTGCAGTTGTCTGGGCCGAACTGCATAGGGCTTTAGTTGGGCCGAGCTGCGTTGGCCGAGCTTAACTGCCGGAGCCCAATTATATTGGGCTCAATGCTTGGGCCTAGTAGCTAGGCCATATCCTATCACAAACTACATCTACACCCCCACTCTCTCAAACTTCATCCTCCTCCTCTCTTTACAACAACGTTAACAATAATAATAATAGAAACCAGGACCATATATATTATTCCAATTCTACCCGATTTCCATCCTTTCACTGACAAGTAAGAAGTATCTATTACCAATTCCCAGTGCAGTACTTAATAGATGAAAGATAATAAAAATAGCCATGAACACATGATGCACATGCAGATATAGTGATGTTTCTTAATCTTGCTTTACTTTATGTTAATGGCTTTGAGCTGTACCTCTGAGTTCAGTGTTCCCGATTCCCGGCCATTGGCATTGTCGCCGGAGGCAAATTCTTTTTTCGTTCCGATGGCAGCATCGTTGGAGACAAATTTTTCTTCCGTTTCGATGGCAACATCGCCGGAGACAAATTCTTGCTCTTCATTCCCAGAAATTCCTCCTGAGTATTCATCTTCTTCCTCCAAAATATCTTCTAGTGGAGTTGTGGCCACCCTCTTACTGCGGCGGATATACGTGCGCATGCTCATCTCAGCTCAGTGGCTCGACGGAAGCAAATCAATCGGCGACGGTGAAAGATACCGGCATGGGAAGAAGATTAACAGCGGCAATAGCAGAAATCAAAAATTGGGGGTAGGGTTTTCTGAGATTCGAATTGAGAAGAAGGGCCGCTGTGTGTTTCTGAAAATTGGGGGTGAAATTCGAATTGAGAAGAAGGGCCGCTGCGTCTTTCTTTTTCCTTTTCCTTTTTTTCTATCATTATTTTATTTTTTATTCTTTGTCATTATTATAGTTAATAAGGGTATTAATGTCCTTAATTATAAAAAAGGGCTATAATTGGGTCATTCACTTACTGTGGGCTATAATTGACATATACTTATTCAAATGGGCTATTTTAAGACATTAACACTAAGGCTGGTTTGGTAGTCATTATAACCCAGGAAAAGCCTAGATAAGAAAATTTATCTAGGCTTTTTCAGTGTTTGATATTCGAGAAAAATAATACCATCGGCCCCGCGAAAATGCTTGGGCCCGGACTAAATTCACTGTTACACTGGCATATACTATACCGCCTCTACCCTTAGATACGTTGTGATAAGTTTTTTATTTTCAATTTTAATTATCAATTTTTTATTTTTTATTTAGTTATCAATTTTTTATTTTCAATTTTAATTATCAATTATCAATTTTTATTTTCAATTTTAATTATCAATTTTTTATTTTTAATTTTAATTATCAATTTTTTTATTATCAATTTTAATTATCAAATTTTTTATTTTCAATTTTAATTATCAATTTTTTATTTTTTATTTTAATTATCAATTTTTTATTTTTTATTTTAATTATCAATTTTTATTTTTATTTTAATTAAAAAAATTTATTTTCAATTTTAATTATCAATTTTTAGTTTCAATTTTAATTATCAATTATTTTATTTTAAATTTTAATTATCAGTTTTTATTTTCAATTTTAAGTATCAATATTATTTTTAATTTTAATTATCAATTTTTTATTTTTTTATTTTAATTATCAATTTTTTATTTTCAATTTTAATTATCAATTTTTTAATTTTAATTATCAATTTTTTATTTTTTATTTTAATTATCAATTTTTATTTTCAATTTTAATTATCAATTTTTATTTATTTTAATTTTAATTATCAATTTTTTATTTTTATTTTTATTTTAATTATCAATTTTTTATTTTTTATTTTAATTATTAATTATTTATATTTCTTATCCCAACTTATCTATGTTTGTACCAACCACACAATATATTTCTTATCCCACTTATTATACTTTGTTTATCTCAATTTATCACATATTTTCTTATCCGCCCTTTTCTCGGTATTGCTACCAAACGAGCTCTAACAATAAATGTAATTTTACATATTGTATATATATACACAATAAATTCATTTTAATTACAAGTTAAATCCATGAAGGGAAGAAAGTAGAATCATCCTTTTGTTTGAATGTTTAATAACAAATCTTGCACAACTAAGTAAGCACTCTTTATTGCAAAAATCCTCGTCCAAAATCTTGATTTGCAGGCATTCCGAATAACACTCGCTCACTCAATTTGTATTCACGCTTTCCTCCCCCGCTGCCGACAAACCCACCACCATCCCCGCCGCAAGAGCCACCACCATGACGACGGCGATCGTCTCAATTCGTCCCATTGTCTTTAAAGGATTAGTGGATAAGGGATAAATCTTTGTGTAAAATTTTAGAGGTTCGATGAAAGAATGTGACTTGTGGGTGTATTTATAGGAATTGAAATGCAGTATTTCATGAAGTGACGTCATTTCGACCTTTTCTTTTGTTGGTGGCTTTTAATGAATTGACTGGGTGCTTCCGATTGTCGAAGAATTGACTCGAAATAAATAAGTTGGAGACTTAATATAAGTGGGAAATTAGATATATTGACTAGTGGGTATTTTATACAGTACTCCCTCCGTTTTTTTTTAAAGTGTTCTAGTTACTATTTTTATCGTTTGTTTTTAAATATTCTATTTCGGAATTTGATAACATAATAGCTATAGTTTTCCAACTTTACCCATATAATTAATGTTATATATTAGGTGGTGTGCAAAAAAAGAGAATAATAAATAAGGTTAAAATGTAAATTTATAAATTTGCTTATTATTTGCGATTTGTTGACCGGGACACTTATAAAAAAATGGAGGGAGTATCAATTAGGATGGATAACGTGTGGGCAAGTATATTAAGTATATTCTAAGGCTAATACTCGGTCTTAGAGAGAGAGAGTGAAAAAAAAAAACATGAAAAAGGATAAAGATGGTATTAATATTATCATATGATTATGTATAGGTTTAAATAATCAAGGGGGCCTAGAGAAACTCTCATTGAAGAAGCATTCGTACTATCGCAACATTAGGCTATATCTAAAAACGGTAAGTAATAATTTATAAGGGTCGTAATATATAACATACAAATATTTGTCAATGAAGCAATCTATATTACATCCAACGTAATAAATAATAAATAGTACTAGTATAAATTAATTTAGATCCATGAAGGGAAGAATACAGTATCATAATCCTTCTTCGAATTCCTTCCCATACCATTTTTTGCACATGCAAAAACACATTCCTTTTTGCACTCTTCATCACTAAAAATCTTGATTTGGCTGCAATCGAAAGAGCACTCCGCCATGCAATGAGCGGTGCCGTTTCTTTCCGCCGCTTCAGCCACCGCCACGGCCGTAGCCGCCATCACTAGAGCCACTAAAAGGGCGGCACCATGTGTCTTGCCATTGTTTTTCAATTTGTTTTTTCTTTGAAATTTTACTTCGATATTTTTTAGGTGTACGAAAGGAAGAATAATAATTATTATGCAACTGAATTTTCAGAGTGCATTTATAGACTAAAGAGGTGTAACCTTCATAAAGACCGTTTCGGATAAAAAAGAAAAAAGAATTATTTAATTAACTTTTGTGAAGCGGTGGGAATTTTGAATTTTTGTTGTGAAAGGATGTTTGTGAAGGGGCGTGAGTAATTAACGGTTGAAAATAATCATGATCATAACATTAAATCATAGTTTTAAAAAGATATTGTGAAATTGGCAGTTATTTAGGTTTTCTTCTTTTTTTTTTAGGATAAGTTTTTCTTAGAACATTTTTAGGATAAATAAATAAATAAGTTATTATTATCAACAATCGTGTAATTTTACGAGTATTATATATATATATATATTTATTTATTTTTTTGAAAAATTACGAGTATTATATTGAACAAATCAAATTGCATGTATATAGCTCGTAGTCAAAACCACGTCACTTCATGAAATACGCCATTTCCTATAAACACTAGGGGTGAGCACATGTCGGTTAACCGCCCATTTAGCATATAAAAAAACCGACCGTGCGATTTTTAGACGGTTCGGTTAACCGTGAAAAAATAATAAATAAAAACTAAAACCCGGTTCGGTTAACCAATTATTCAACGGTTAACCATAATTAAAATATATATTTAAAATTCATGTTATGAAAAATTCTAAATTATAAAAGATGAATATGTATAATATAAAATTTAAAAAGTATAAATCACGTGGTTAAGAAATTTAATTATAGTTCAAATAACAAATACATACAAAGTGACATATGTGTTGTGGAATGAAAACAAGTGTAATTTAGAAGGGAAAAAAAAATTGGATAGGAAAAAAGTTTAAGAATAGTAAAAGAGAAAAAATAATTAAATAAAACTTATATAATATATATCTATATATATAATTAAATTTTTCATACATACCGGTTTGGTCTGGTTAAAACCAAAACCGAACCATTAACACGGTTTTTTTTCAAATTAGAAAATTAAACCGTAACCACTGGTCCGGTTAACTGCATTTTCGGTCCGGTTCAGGTTCTTTCGTTCATGCGGGTGGTTAGGGTTTTTCGGCTTTTTTTTTAGCTCAACCCTCTAACCCCATACACAAGCAGTGTTCTACAAAACGCTAACGCTGTAGGGCGGTGGGATGAAGATTACGTAGCGCTAGCGGGCTTCGGTAGGGGAGAAGATACGTCTAGGCGGACTAGGCGGCTTGGACTAGTGGTGCTAGGAAACTCCTCTTCTTCTTCATATCCTCCATAGCTTTATGTGCTTCGCCTCTCCATTTGAAAAAGGAAATGGACTGCCAGCAGAATCGCCACATTTTACTCCTCTTTCGCTTTGGAGATTTGGGAACCGTAAATAAGTAGCAGTGTAGAAAAGGAGGAATCATCATCTTGATGATAATTGTTTCATCTCTTCTTACTTGCATTCTTTTGGTACTTCATCAAGCAATAAAAATTCATAGATAGTTGATGAAGCACGTTTATATCTCTCTTTTGGTATGTATAATTCTTGTACGTAGAATCTAGGATTTACGCCTACGAAGCTTAGGGTAATGACTATCACAAATGGAGAGGCGAAGCACATGAAGCAATGGAGGGGATGAAGAAGAGGAGAGGGAAATAGAGTTTTTCTATGTGCACATCATGTGTTCGATAAAATGTGCGAATGAGAAAATTAGACATAGGGTAGATTTGATAACAAATTGATAGTTCAGGATTTAATTTGTTATTTTTAATAGTTTAGAGTATTTTTGAAAAAGATGAATAGTTGGGATTTTTTGGTAATTAACCCTAAGAATTATAATGTACTATTTTTACATTATGTTCTATAATGCAAACAATATAAAAAAGTTAAAAATATATAATATGCTAATTAATAGTTCAAATTCCACAAACTTAATAATCTTTCACATAAACATCAAAGTCTAGGTCAAAATTTTATATATTTAAACATGATATCCATAAGTTAGAGTATGAAATTCATGATTTTTCAAATATAATTTAATCTTACAGCCCTTCCGGCCCGATTAACCCACCTAAATCCTCCTAGGTTTGCCTATACATGCTTACGACCACTAGGCACCTGCCTAGATGCCGATTAATTCACTGCCGCCTAGAGAAAACCGTCTTGTCATTAATCGGGACGGTTCAACACCTTCTAGCGCCTAGACGCCTTCTAGTCGGCCAAGTCGGCCTTCTTTTAGAACACTGTACACAAGTCACATTCTTTTCATCAACCTCTAAAATTTAATACACAGATTTATCTCGCATCCACTAATTAATCCTTGTGCATAGGTGTATTTATGAATTAGGAAACGCAGCATTTCATGAAGTGACGTCGTTTCGTCCTTTTCTTTTGCTGGTTATATAATGAGGGCTGGCCATACAAGAAATTGAAGTTTTAGCTACACATAATCAGCTACACATAATTATGTGTGGTTAATTTAGCCACACATAATTAAAAAATGTGTAGGTAAAGTTTTAGCTACACATAATCATTTACACATAGTTATGTGTGGTTATTTTAGCGACACATAATTAAAAAAATGTGTGACTGAAATTTTAGCTACACATAATCAACTACACATAATTATGTGTAGTTATTTAGCCACACATAATTAAAAAAATGTGTAGGCAAATGAATTTCAAAATTTTAATTAGCAATGGACATTTAATACGTGTGACGAAAATGTTTTAGCCATTTATATTTTGATTTTGATTAACTTATTTCTTTTAGTTAATCATATTTCTTTTATAATTTTATTTATGCTAATGTGGCGAACTAATAAATATGGGGAAACATATTCAGTCACATTTATATTACAGGCTTAATATAATTTATTTAATTATTTTCTTTTGTACTTAATTGTTCGTACTTAGAAAAGTATTCACCACATGTAATTAACAATTATCTATGTACTGTGTGCGTGTATTGGTCTAGTGGTAGGGGTAAGGCCTTGGACCAAAGGTCCCAAGTTCGAGTCCTCCATGACACAGCCTTAAAATTTGTCTGATAAAAAAAAAAAAAAAATCATCTATGTGCTGTTTGTATCTATAAAATATTACTACTATTTTATAACTATGAGAAAAAATAATCACATAAAGATGTTCGTATTTATTTTATGTTATCTAATGAATCACCATAATGCCGAGATCTTTTTTAGTAGTATGTTGTATTGTTAATTTTTTTAGGACAAAAACTTGTGTCAAGTGGAGGCACCGTGCGGCCGGGCCCAAAGTGTCAATCTTTATACAGAAAAGTGACAATCTATATGAATAAAAGTGTCAATCTTTAACATAATTATTTTACGAATAAAATGACAATTTTTAAAAGTGTCAATCTTTATACAGAAAAGTGTCAATCTATATGAATAAAAGTGCCATTATTTTAGGCCGGCCGCACGGTGCCTCCGGCTGACCCAAGTGTGTCCCTTTTTTTAGAATTGCTAAATTAATTTTATATATAGAGGCAACTAAGATTATGTCCCTTTTAGAAAATAAAAAGTTAAATTTTGCCCACAATATAAGAATACACAACATTTGCCCAAATTTGAAGGGGTGAGACTAAAATACCCCTAGAGCCAAAAATCATTTTTTTTTTTATTTTCCAATTTTCGTTTTTTTTGTATGAGTTTTTTTTTTATTAATTCACTTGGTAAGAATTTTTAATGCATTTGGTAAGAAATTTTATCTTTCATTACGTTTTACCAAATAACTTAGTAAGAAATATTATAATTTCTTATAATATTTTAGGAATTTCTTACGAATAATTTTGGTAACAAATTTGACAAATTCTCCAATTTTTTAAAAAAAAAGAAAAAAAAAATGTATTTAATTGTTTGTACAGGGGATGGCAAGAAAATTACACATATTGGTAAGAAAATACATACATTTCTTACCACTCAATCATTTATTAAGGCACTATTATTAGCTTCAGAAATGATAATAAATTACATGTGTTGGTAAGAAAAACTAACAATTTTCTTACCAATAAACAACAAAAAATTATCAAAAAAAACTACAGATATAATAAGAAAATTTGATATCTTCTTGTCTTTCGCGTCTCATAGTTGTCGTCAGCCGAATAATTCCTACAATAAGCAATTCTTATATAACATGAAAAACAGTAAGAATTTGCAACTACCGCAACAAAACATATCAAGAATGACACATAATCATCAATTTTAAGCCCTAAATACTCAGTCTTTTATTACCAAAATAACATAAGAAAAATGTCAAATTCTTACCAATTTATCAAACAAAACAAAGTAAGAAAATGACAGATTCTTACCAATTTATCAAACAAAACAAAGTAAGAAAAATAACAGATTCTTACCAATTATCATCAATTTAAAACCCTAAACGTTAACCTTTTATTACTAGTACAATGTAAGAAATTATCTAAACCCTAATTCTAGAATTATTGTAAGAATCACTAAAAATATAGTAAGAATCTCCGGTCGATTCTTACTAAAAAGAAGCAGTCAGTTCATAAACAAAATTATCAAACTCTAATTCTAGAATTATAGTAAGAATTACTAAAATTATAGTAAGAATCTTCGGTCGATTCTTACCAAAAAGAAGCAGTCAATTAGTAAATCCTAAATAACGTAAGCAAAATGCCAAATAACGTAAGAAAAATGCCAAATTTTTACCATAAATTAACAAACAAAACACAATAAGAAAATGTGAGATTCTAACAAAATATCATCAGATTCTAACCAATATCTTCGGTCGTTACCAAAAAGTAGTGAATTCGTAAAAAAAATACATCAAACCCTAATTCTAGAATTATAGCAAGAATCTTCAGTCGATTCTTACCAAAAAGAAGCAGTCAGTTCATAAATAAAATTATCAAACCCTAATTCTAGAATTATAGTAAGAATCACTAAAATTATAGTAAGAATTTTCAGTCGATTCTTACCACAAAAAAAAAACAGTCAATTCGTAAATAAAATTCTCAATTATCAGACCCTAATTCTATAATTTGTTACAGTAAAATCACACAAAAAGGAAGAAGAAGAAGAAGAAGAAGGAAAAAAACCCAGTTTTGTGTAAAGAAACCCTAGATCTACAAAAAATAAACCCAAAATTGAAAACCCTAACCTCTTCTTCTTCTTCTTCTTCTTCTTCTTCTTCTTCTGTGGCGGCGCCGGAAGTTCTTGTCCAGCAGCTGCCCGCTTCCGTCGTCTACGTCGGTGGAGGGGGAGGGCTGGAGCTTTTAGAGAGAGAGCTCTCAAAGCCCGAAGCATGGGAGCTGGCTGCCTGAGCACGTCGATGCCGGCGCCTGAAGAACACCGGAGAAGGAAGAGAGAAGATGCATCAATAGAGAGAGAGAGAGGAATTTCTAGGGTTTTTAGAGAGAGAAATAGAGAGAGGAAGGGAGAAGATGCAGAGAGAGAGATAGAGAGAAGAAGAATAATGAAGGATGAAGGGGGATACCTATATTTCTTACAAGTAAGGGCAATTTTGTCCATTCAAAATTAAAATGGGCAAATAATGTGTAATGTTATAGTTTGGGCATAAGTTGAAATTGTAGCCTCTAAGGGGACAAAAGACCATATTTTCTCTTTGGGTTTAATACGTGAATATCTCTCTTTCATCTATAAATGTATTCCACGTCATAAAAATGGAAATTATTCATTAATCGAAAGTGTTAAATCTCTAGGTGGACGTGCAGTTCCATCGTGTCTTCACTCTTCGTCCCGATATGCTCGGAATATAAAATGGTAAACAAAACAAGGAATTTTTAACATGGAAAAAAATAATAATAATAAAGAAAAAAAAAACAGAAAACGAAAACAACGCGTGCTCTTCTAGAATTTTGCAACCTATTTTTTTGTTTATTCTTGGTTTTTATTTTATTTTTATTTTTTTGGGAAAATTTGTTGATTCTTGTTGATTTATGCATATCTAGATTCTAGACTTCGATTCATTGAACTTTACTTTTTTTCTATTCGAAATCAAATTCAACATTTAATTAAAACAAATGTATACTTTTAAAAAAATTAAAAGATTGAAAGTAAATAAATTTCATAAGCGACACGCATTGATATCAAGTTTATATAAATTTTTATTTGTAAGTGGTGGAAAAACAATTAATTATTTTTCTAACAAAATAAATACTCCTAAATAGAGAAAAAAAACTTAAAAGATGAAAACTTCAAATACAAAAAATTCACCGTATCTATTTCCCCGCCTGATCGATCTTGGTTTCGATGGGTGTTTTAATGCACGTTAACAGAAAATTAATAAACATGAAAATAAAGAACACAAAATATTTACGTGGTTCGATCGAGAAATCTACGTCCACGGGGCGGAAAATATGTATGCTTTATTAGCTATCTGCGTGAGGCTTACAAAAGATTGTTCTCCCCTCTTTACCTATTCTAAACCCCTATTTATAGATATGTTACATAGAGTTCTACTATGATACTAATTCTTCTCACACTTGGACTCTTGGGCTTGATCTCCTTCTTTTGTGGATAAATACCGAGCTTCCAGATCTCTTTTAGGATTAGAACTGTGGTTGATGTAGGAGTCTTAGTTGACTTGTTGAAAAAGTGTTGGGATGGGCCTTCTTCTGGAATGGGCCGAGCTGAATTGCATCTAAGGTGGGCTGAGCTGACTGGGCCGAGCTGGACTGTTGGGGCTTAATTATATTGGGCTTAATGCTTAGGCCGAGTAGCTAGGCCATATCCTATCACATCCCCCCCCCCCAAAAAAGATGTAGAAGTGAGGTGTGATTCGGATAAATTAGGATAAGATAAGTTGCTTTGCCCCGTCAAAATTTGAATATCAACGAGGCCGAGCTTAAAATACATTGCCCTGCCTAAATTGGGATTTTGATGAATTCGAAACGTGTACCCGCCTCGTTAAGATGAGGTCGAGCTTGAAATTACATTGCCCCATCAAAATTTGGATTTCGACAAAGTCGAGACATGTACTACCTCGTTATTTGTTGAACCGAGGCTGAACACAGAGCGATGGTTAGGGTCCCAATAAAGTGGGACACGTGTCGGACGACGGTGGTAGCAGTTGAAGAGGTGGAAGTTTTTGAATAAAACTTCCGTTGTACGCCTTCTTTCCTAACTTTGCCCTAATTTCTGAGTTTGAGAGTAAAAGAATTGTGTTGATTCCGCTGCCGTTATCTGCGTCCCATTTTCCGCCGCCGTCACTGTAATTTTCTCTCCAGTAATTAACAGGTAAGTTATGGAATCTCCTTCCTCTTCTTTTGTTAGAGTTAGTGATGATGGAACCGGTGGTGGGTTTTCGCTGCCTCCATTTTCATCTGTTTTTCCGTCGACTATAAATGTAGATGTATATACTGTTGATTCCGTCACCTCTAGGGTAGTTAAGTGTCATTCCCTTGCTCCGGTAACCGCCGGCAAGGTTTTGGATTATCCTTCGAATTTTTCTGTAAAGAAAGTAGTTGAATTGGCTAGGAAGTACTAATTCCCTCCTTCGGTGTTATTAGCCGCTCCTCGTTCGGAGGATAGGGCTTGTTCGCCTCCGAACGGTTTTTTCACTGTGTACTAAGACAACTTGAAGTTCGGTCTACGTTTTCCTCTTTTCCCTGTTTTTGGATCTTTACTTAAGAAGTTCGGCATCCCTATGGGACATATATCGCCGAACTCCTTTAAGCAGCTCGTAGGGTTAGTTGTCGAGGCCACCAAATTAGGGTATCCGGTCTCTGTAGATTTAATTCTTAAGTTTTTCTTCTTTAAACCCGGCAAGTCGGGGTGGTTCTACCTGACCCCTTCTCGTAATAATTCTTTTCGGATGTTAACGAAGTCGAAGAATGCCAATTGGCAGCAGAAGTTCTTCTTCTGTAGCTCGGGCGAGGTACCTCACTTCGTTTGGAAACAGAAGGATGATAAGTTAGGAAGTCAGGTCTCCGACGTGGATTTGTCCCAAGCCGTGGCTAGTTTAGATCGGCTTGGTACTCTTACTAAAGATTATACTGAAGCCGAGCTGGTTTCTGCAGCGCTGAGCCCTTTTAAACCGAACACCTCGTATCCCACGGAGGGTGAGGCCGCCTGCTATATCTCTTAAATGTTTTACCGTTGTTGTTGTTCTAACTGCACAGTGGTATTGTTGTAGTGAATTTTGGAGATGTTGAGGTGGTCAACATTAAGAAAAGGAAGAGACCATCAGTCTCTGCCCCAAAGGCCACTTCGAGTACGTCATCGGAGCGCACTATGGATATGGGGCAGTCCCCTATAAATCAGAGGGTGCCACCTCGGCACCCAACAATTCTCGAAGCCGAAGAACCCCGCCAGGATGATGACTTGGAGCTTGTGGGTTCTCGAGCTCGCATGTGAGTTGATGATCAGGGGTCAAAGTCCCCTAAGTCTTTTTCTCAGGTAACTGATGCGCTGAATTGGGTTTATAGTTTTGGGCATAGGAACTAACCATGTGTTTACTGCAGAGAGTCGAGCTGTTGGTTGCCGACCTGGCTCTCGAGCACCATAAGTTAGCTCGAGAGTTAAATCAGGAAAGGGCCTACAAGCTCGAGTTGGAGAGTAGGACAACAGTTGCCGAGGAGAAGGCTCGTAATGCCGAGGAGGAGGCCGTTAAGGTGAAGTTGGAGGCGGAAGCTGCCCGAGCTGAGGTGGCTAAGCTGAAAGCCAAGGTGTCCGCTGAAAGAAAGAAGGTGGCTGTCGTGAAGTCTGAAGTCGCGGCTTCACAAGGGCAAGTGTTGGAGGCTTTCGTCGAGCGAATCTTTTATTCGGCTGAGTTCTCCAGATTGGCATCGGCGGTTTCTGTGGTGCTGAACGAGCGTGTCCATGCCAGAGTCCTCGATAAAGTTGCTGAGGACATCCCGAACTTGGATAAATCCAAGTATGATTATAAGGTGGTTTCTCAGGAGGCCATGGTGCGTGACTATGCCGAGGTCTTGGTGGACAGGCTGCCAGAGTTGCCTGTCATCAAGCACTTCACATCCCAAACCTCGGTGCTGACGGCTGAGGTTGTCCGTGCCTGTCCCATGGATAGGGACGAGCGAATGGATGGCCTTGTGGCCGGCATACTCGATGAGCGTAGGCGAGAGGAAGAGGAGCGGGCTGGAGGGGAGTCCGAAGCGCCGGTCAACGCCGAGGCGTTGGTGAATACCGAAGTACCGATCTCTACTGAAGCCGATATGGAGCTCAGCGAGGTCGGCAACACCGAGGCTGAGAATGCTGGAGGGGTCAGTTGATCCTTCAGCTTTCCTCTTTTTTTTTTTCTTTTTTTTTTGTAGTATGTACTTCGTCATCGCTAGGATGACGCTTTTTGTCGAACTGGATTAATGTAAATTTTATTTCTTACCAAAATTTTGTTTCTATATTTGTAGTTCTCTTCCAATTCCTTCGATGCATCGCCTTTTATTGAGCAAATATCTCAGCTTGAACGAGCTTATGATGCCGCGAGGACTAAGGCTTTGCATTGGAAAGGCCGAATAGGACATGTTGAAAATGAAGCCGAAGTGAAGCTTCAGGTTGCTCAGGTGGAATCAAATGGACTGTAGGCTTAGCTGATCGATCTGAAAGAGAAGTATGCTAACCTTAGAAGAAAATCTAAGCGTATGGAGGAAGAACACCTCGAATATGAAGCTATCATCCGTCAAAGTGGAGCTAACCATTTCCGAGGTTTTAGCCAAGATCGATGAGAAAAAGGAGTGGCTTCAGCGCTTCCGGAATGATCATGGCGAGGACTCCTAGGAGTACCGAGGGTTGGTGGATGAGCTACTCGAAGCTATTAACTCGTATAGGACAGTAAAAGCTTGCCGACCTAAGCTGCAGCAATACTTAACCCCTGATACGAGCTCATCGAACTCGGCAAATTCCGATCCGAGTGCGAGAACACTAGATACAGCTTCGAGGGCTTTCTTGGAGGGTTCGCACGATCAACCTTGTTTTCAAGGGGTATTATGAGCTCCTGCTCGAAACCAAGGTGTTAGAGCTTTAGGCGGGCGAGGTCGAGCTCGCGATTCCGTCTCCGTCAACCCGAGTTGGGCTTCTGCTGCTCGAAGCTGAGGTCGAGGTTTTTCTGCTCTGAGAGGCCGAGGTGTAGCCCCTGTTGATTACATTATGGATTTGCCTACACCTCCAGTTAGGCAGAGTTTTGCCGAGAGATGGCTTAGTTTTAGTAGGTCTTCGAGCTCAGCAGCACCTTTTTGATGTAGTCACAACTGTAACTGTACTTATTCTTTTCTTATATGAAATAAGATAGAATTTAATGTACTCTTGTTTATGCATTTACTTTGGATAAAGTTTGCATTTTTTAGCTTGCTTCATTAGAAGGTTAAGCTTTACGATTTTGCGGCTTTCTTCATCAAAAGACGAAGTTCGGCTTTACGTGGCTTACTTCATCGAAAGACGAAGTGTTGCCCTCTATGGCTCACTTTGTCAAAAGACGAAGTTTGGCCTTCTGATGGCTTACTTCATTGAAAGACGAAGTTTTGCCTTCTATGGCTCACGTCGTCAAAAGACGAAGTTTGGCTTTAAAGTTCCTTATTTGTCAATTTAATCGATAGGGATGGTCCCCTTTACGCGCGTTTAGGTGTGTACTCCATGATTGGAGTTCATTTTCATCCTTAAAAAGAATATTAGTTACCCTCGTCAGGGTTTAAAAATAGAGGAGCAAAATAATTTGCACGAGTGGAAAGAAGGTATGCGTAAATTGAAGTATGCAAGACCAACTAAAATTAAAGAAAAACATACGAACTTTATTGATAAAAATCAAAGTCAAAATGTGATGAAGTAACAGGACGATCTGACCCATGCAAATCTAAAATGACTCGAACTTCTCTCCACCTATGCAAAATATTTATTTAAGTGAGAAATATGTCATGTTCGGGGTATTGGCTCACCAGATAAGTGGGCGAACTTGTACGACCCTTTGCCGAAGACTTCTTCAACTTGATAGGGTCCTTCCCATGTGGCTTCCAGCTTGCCAAGCCATTCTACTTTGCTGACCTCGTTATTCCGAAGTACAAGGTCACCTACTTGGAATTATTGGAACTTCACTCTTTGGTTATGGTACCGAGCTACTTGCTGTTTGTACTTAGCTTCTTTAATGCAGGCGAGCTCCCGCTTTTCTTCCAGCAGGTCTAGATTGGTCCGAAGGCCTTCTTCATTGACTTCGGCTGAGAAGTTGAGCGTGCGATGGCTCGGCAAACCGATCTCAACCGGGATCACTGCTTCGGTTCCATACACCAAGCTGTAAGGTGTTTCACCGTTTGAGGTCCGGGGAGTTGTTCTGTATGACCATAAGACTTGTGGTAAATTTATTGCCCAATCTCTTTTGGCCTTATCGAGGCGGGTCTTGAGTCCCTTAACAATTGTTCTGTTCGTAACTTCGGTTTGGCCATTTGCCTGAGGATGGGCGACCGAAGTGAACTGTTGAATGCGAAGCCCCTCACACCATTCCCTGAAGGTTCGATCCATGAACTGTGTTCCGTTATCAGAGACGAGGATGTGAGGTACGCCGAAGCGACAAACCACGTTCTTCCATACGAAGTTAAGGGCGTTCTTGCTCGTGATCTTGGCCAAAGGTTCAGCCTCGACCCACTTGGTAAAGTAGTCTATGGCTACAATGAGGAATTGAAGCTGTCCGGGGGCTCGATCAAATGGTCCTACGATGTCGATCCCCCATTGCACAAATGGCCAAGGACTCTGCATGCTTACGAGGTCGGTTTGAGGCAACCTTGGCACTGTCCCATGGATTTGGTATTTAGGGCATTTCTTGACCAGTTCAACTACATCTTGAAACATTGTGGGCCAATAATAGCCCCATCTCATCACCTTTTTCGATAACGCTCGAGCTCCGATGTGGCTTCCGCACGATCCCTCATGTACTTCGCGTAGTGCATAGTTTACCTGGTTCGGCCCGACGCATCTTAGGAGAGGCTGAAGATATGACCTCCTGTACAACACTCCTTGCTCCAGAACATACTTTGGTGACTTACTTAAGATTTTTCTGGCCTCGACCTTATCGATGGGCAATTTTCCCTTCTCTAGATATGCTCGCAAGAGAGTCATCCAGTTCGGTTCGTCTTCTTCTAAATCCACCAGATTGACCTCAGCCTCGTTTATACTGCGGAGCTTGACTTCCTCCACTGGAGAGCTCGTCGATGACGATGCTAATTTGCTTAAGGTATCTGCTTGGTTATTTGCTCCCCTTGGGATTCGTACCAATTCGAAGTATTTGAAGGCTTCTTGTAGGCTTTTGGCCTTTTGGAGATACTTCTTCATTCTCTCGCCTTTAGCTTCGTACTTACCGAGCATGTGGCTCACTATGACTTGGGAGTCACTGTGAACTTGTACAGCTCGTATTTGGAGAGCTCGTGCTAGATGAAGTCCGACGATCAACGCTTCGTACTCCACCTCGTTGTTTGTCGTCGGGAAGGTGAACCGGAGTGCGTAGGTAGTCTCTATTCCCTCTGGGCTGAGTAGTATAACACCTGCACCGTTTCCTGCATGTCCTGAAGCTCCGTCCACATAGACTTTCCAGCAATTCTTGGGAGGCTCCTTAGTTACCTCGGCTTCGGCGTTGCCAGGAGGTTGAATCGGCTTCGGCACTTCGGTGAACTTGGCCTCGACCAGGAAATCTGTAAAGGCTTGGCCCTTAATGGCTTGATATGGGCAAAAGTTAATAGCGTGCTCGCCGAGCTCAACTGCCCACTTAGCAATTCTACCCGATGCTTCGGGTTTGGTCAATACTTGACGAAGTGGTAGGTCGGTTAAGACTTGTATTGTATGTGCATGAAAATAAGGTTTCAACCTTCTTGCAGCGTTTACTAGTGCGAGTGCGACTTTCTCCAGCGGTTGATACCTCGTCTTCGGCCCCTTTAGTGCTCTGTTGATGAAGTAGACGGGTAGCTGGCGTCGTCCTTTATCCAGGACCAATACCGCACTTATAGCCTCGTCCGAAGCTGCGAGGTACAGGGAAAGGACCTCTCCTTCCCTTAGAATAGACAAGGTTGGGAGATTGGCTAGATACTTCTTGAGCTCCTCGAATGCCGATCTGTGCTCGTCTTTCCATTCGAAGTCCGGTGCGTTTCTCAAAATCTTGAAAAATAGGAGTTGCTTTTCGGCAGCTTTAGATAAGAAGCGGCTCAGCGCAGCCAAGTAGCCCGTCAACTTGTGCACATCATGGATAGTCTTGGGCACTTTCATTTCTTGGACAGCTCGGACTTTGGATGGATTGGCCTTCAGTCCTTCTTGTGAAACCTAACACCCCAGAAACTTTCCTGATCGGACCATGAAGGTATACTTCTCGGGGTTTAGCTTCAGATTCACCTCGCGAAGGAGACCGAAAATGATCTTGAGGTCGTCGACGCAGGTCGGCAGCTCTTTGCTTTTAACAACGATATCGTCAACATATACTTCAATGATTTTACTGATGTGGGGCTCAAATATCCTGTCGACCATCCTTTGATAGGTTGCGCCAGCATTTTTAAGCCCGAAGGGCATCTTCTTATATGCGAAGTTGCCGAAGTCCGTGATGAAAGCTGTTTTTGGTGCATCCTCGTCACTCATCAGAACTTGGTGGTATCCTTTATACAGATCTAAAAAGCTGAAAACCTTATGGCCAATGAGAGCCTTGACTTTTTTGTCAATGTTGGGGAGAGGGTAGCAGTCCTTTGGGCAATATTTATTAAGGTCAGTGTAATCAATACATATTCGCCATCCTCCTCTCTGCTTTTTTACCATAACGGGGTTCGCCAACCATGTCGGGTATTTGACCTCGAACAAAATGCTGGCTTTCCGGAGTTGGTTCACCTCATCATAAATGACCTGATTTCTCTCTGCCGTGAAGACCCGCTGCTTTTGCCAAACTGGTTTTACTCCGGGGTCTATGTTCAGCCGATGGGTGATGATATTAGGTGAAACCCCGGTCATGTCGAGGGGTGACCAGGCGAAAACATCTTTGTATTCCCGAAGAAGTTGGACGATCTTTTTCCTGAGCTCGGCTCCTCCTGCAAAACCTACTTTGACGACCTTCGACAGGTCATCTTCGTAGAGTACAACATCTTCTACCGGCTCGTCTAATGCGAATTCCTTCTCCATTTCCAACTCTTCGGGTTTCTGTAGTTGCTATGCTTGGGGGTGCTGAGGTGCCCCAACACCTCGTAGGACGATCTGCATGCACTCCTTTGCTTGCTTTTGATCGCCTCGGACTGTAATGACCCCATTTTTCGATGGGATTTTTAGTGTCAGATGATATGGCGAACTGATCGCCTTAACCGCCACTAGCCAATCCCGGCCTAGAATAATGTTGTAGGGAGAATTGACTTTTACAATGAAGAAACTGATGACTTTGGTGGATGATAATGGATGCTTCCCCACCATGATGGGAAGTTGTATAATCCCCTTTGTTTGCGTTTCTTGTTGGACAAAGCTTTTAAGGGGGATCAGCGCTTGTGCGAGTCATGCTTCCTCAACTCCTAGCTTGTCAAAATAGTCCTTAAAGAGGATGCTCACCGAAGCTCCGCTCTCGATGAAGACTCGACGTACAAGCTTGTTGGCCACCCCGGCCTCGATCACGATAGCGTCCTGATGAGGCATGGTCGGGGGTACCGGGTCCTTCTCCGAGAAGGTAATAGCCTCGTCTTTCTTGAACCTTTTCTGTGAGGGTTCGTTAGTTGGAGGGCCTCGGGCTTCGGCCTTCAGTGATGATTTCGTGGCTCCTTGTGGGAGCTCGGTGATAGCTTGCATGATTCCATCATATTGAGGCTGATCCTCGTCTCCGTCTTCGTCCTCTTACTTCGGCTTTTTTAACACTAGGAAGCACAGTTGTTCCCCCCCCCTATTTGGCCTGCGCCTCTTGTTGCCTTGGGGTCGAACTTCATTCTGGCCGCGGCTTTGGTACTTCCTCAAGGTACCGTCGCGCACCAGCTGCTCGATATTTGCGGCCAAGTTCCTACAATCTTCAGTATCATGTCCGTAATCATTATGGAACTGGCAATATTTATCCTTGGATCGGCGCTTCGCTCCTCCACGGGATAAGGGCTGGGGCTTTTCGAATAGATCTGCGTGTAGCTCGTAGATCTCAGTCCTCGGCTTCGTCAGCTGCGTGAACTGGTTCTTCTCTTGGTTTGGCCGAGGTCCGAGCCGAGACTCTAAAGGTGCCCGCTGCAATCTGTCGAGGGCGCTTCGGCAACCATTCCCTTGGTCGTTGCGCTCGTCTCTCTTCTTTCGGTCGGAAGATTCAACTTTGTTGGCTTCCCGTTTCTTCCGGTCCGCCTCGTCTGCACATGCGAAGCGGTCTGCAATACTCCACAGTTCCCTCGAAGTGTGAGGGTCTTCTCTGACGATCTCTCTGTAGAGGGCACCGGACTGGATTGCGTTTTGAAACGCCGAAATAAGAACCTCGTCGGTCAGACGATCAACTTTTAGGCGCTCCTTGTTGAACCTAGTCATGAAATCGCTGATTGATTCCCCCCGTCCTTGCCTAAGTGAGAGCAGCTGTGCTGTGTTGGTCTTCGGTTCGGCCTTTTGGAAGAACCTCCTATCGAAGACCTCCATCAGTTCGGCGTAGGAGTTAATACTCCTAGGCGGTAGGCTATAAAACCATGCTCGAGCATTGTCAATCAACAGTTCGGGGAATACTTTACATAAGTAAATGTCGTTGCTTAGCCCCTGATTCAACATGTTGTATTGAAATTGCGAAAGAAAATTTTGCGGGTCGCATAGCCCGTCGTACGGTCTCACTGGCGGCACTTTGTAGGTGGATGGGAGTGGCGTGTACAGTATTCGATTGGTGAAGGAGTAGAAAGCCTCCCATAAACATCGAATGTGCCACCTCGGTAGTTGTCATCGTCACGCCGAGGTGGATTGGCATGGTAAAGAGGGTTTTCACGCCGAGGTGAGGGGACATTAGACCGAGGTGAGAGACGATTGTATTCACCTCGGTGGCCGTCCTCGAACTGCCTTACAGGGTCTCGTGCATGTAGGATTTGGACGCTTTGGGACCCCTGTCGGTGGTGAGGTTGCAGTGCAGCTTCACGTTCTCCTCCTCGGTTGTGTTCAAGTCGTTGTTCGACGAACTTCAGGAGGTCTTCTTGGTTTGCAGCCAGGAACGCCTTTACAATGTCACTGAGCTGCTGCTGGTAGTCGGGGAGGTCATCCTCCTTACTGCTGTCGTGACCCTCCGATCACGACGAATTGGATTCCTGAACTGATCGACAGGTATGTTGCCGACATGGCCTTTAGGAGTTGGACTTCGCCTTGGCTCTTTCCCAGATCATTGAGGGCGGTTGGTCTCCAGTGCATAGCTGGCTTCGACTTCTTCTGCATCCCGCGGGGGATTTGCGGTCGTGCCTCGTCCGGCTTGTTGAATCTCTTTCTCCTTGTTGGCCGCAGCAGCGGCAGCAGCGGTAGCAGATCGTGTCGG
Source organism: Mentha longifolia (assembly GCA_001642375.2). NCBI lineage: Eukaryota > Viridiplantae > Streptophyta > Magnoliopsida > Lamiales > Lamiaceae > Mentha > Mentha longifolia. Next base: position 30,876,395 of record CM038114.1, read on the forward strand.
TTTTCCTGTCATCGTGATTTTACTTGGAAACGTTGATCGAAATTTACGAGATTATGTTCCCACAGACGGCGCCAGTGATCGATCCTGGTTTCGATGGGTGTTTTAATGCACGTTAATAGAAAATTAATGAACACGAAAATAAAGAACACAAAAGATTTACGTGGTTCGACCGAGAGATCTACGTCCACGGGGCGGAAAATATGTATGCTTTATTAGCTATCTGCAGTGAGGCTTACAAAAGATTGTTCTCCTCTCTTTACCTATTCTAAACCCCTATTTATAGATATGTTACATAGAGTTCTACTATGATACTAATTCTTCTCACACTTGGACTCTTGGGCTTGATCTCCTTCTTTTGTGGATAAGCACCGAGCTTCCAGATCTCTTTTAGGATTATAATTATGGTTGATGTAGGAGTCTTAGTTGCCTTGTTGAAAAAGTGTTGGGATGGGCCTTCTTCTGGAATGGGCCGAGCTGAATTGCATATAAGGTGGGCCGAGCTGGACTGTTGGGGCTCAATTATATTGGGCTTAATGCTTGGGCCCAGTAGCTAGGCCATATCCTATCACCGCCCTAGACGAAAAAATAGCTATTCAAAATCCAAATAAGACGCGCCACGAGTCCACGATTACAATTCGGTAAAATTAAAGCGGTTTCTTCTCCCTTTTTCTGCAGTAGTCTTAGTTTACTTCCCTCTCATCTCTAAGCAATACCCACAGAAAATTTTAATAACTTTGATGTTGATTCTCTGGCTCTGACAATGAACTGAAGGTGGTATTTTTTTTTCCTTTCATGTTTATATCATTGTTTTTATGGAGAAAGGTTCCATATAGTTCTTAAAATTTCAGTTGTTTGAATCTATGTAAGCCATCGATGGCTTGTTCCATATTATATACGTGTTGTTGGAGCGTAGATATGAAATTCATTTCAGTGAAGAGCTCCACTCAAAGCTACCACTGACTATCTAAGCAACAATTATTTCGGCAAAGGTAAATAAAACAAAAGTAAATTGTCCAAGTTAAATTCTCATAATCATTTAATCTGTTCCTGCTTTTATAGGTTGACATCTAGAACCGAATCTAATCTTTGCGATGAGAGTGTTTCTGAAGAAGAAGAAGAAGCGGAAATCGAGATCGCAATATGAAGTTCTACATATCGGCGACTGGGATTAAGAGATTGGCGGTGTCCAAAGCCGCTGCCGGAGGTAATTGGCGGGGGATGAAGTGGAAAAACTCAGTGCCGGCGGCGGGTAAATGCCAATTGTCTCACTGGACGATTAGGTTGCTCGTTAGACTACTTTTGCCCTTTCTTTTCGTTAGAACTACTCGTTTGGTAAAATACTCCGGGCATTATTGCGGTAAAATTACACGAATAGGTCTTGGTGTCATTATATTTTTGAATAGTAAAATGTTGTCTTACATTACTTTTTTTCGGATTTTTTTTAATGCTTATTCCAGGTACAGTAAATCAGCATCCAGAGTTGAGAACGAAGAGGATTTGTTCGTCCCGGTCTATATGATGTTCTGGGTATGTTATAGTTTCAACTATAATTTTTTTTCACTATTCTTTCACTTTGAGAGTAAATAATTTAGTCATGTTTGTTTTTATTATCATAGCAAGAACAAATGAATATTGCTGATAAACTTGAGAACATGAGCTTGAAAGAATATAGAAGGGCACATTAATTTGTACTAGTTCTTTAGAATTTCTTTTTTATGTTGTTGGCATATGAAATTGTTTACTTTTATTGTATTGAATTTTAAATAAAATTTTATAGTATGGTCTTGTTATCTTTTTATTTGATGCACGTATTATTTTACTAAAATTATTCTTCACACATAATAATATATTTTAACTCCACAAATAAATATATTTATGTAAGAAATTAATAATTTATTATCGAATTATCAAACAAAAGACATCTTTTGGGGCACATATATGTGCAATTTCCACGTCAACATCCAATGTGGCATTTCCACATGTCATTTCCATGTCATCATCCACCATGGCATTTCCACGCCATCACCCACCTCATTTCCATGTCATAAAGAAATTAAATCATAAATATATTTATCCACACATAAAAGATGTCTTTCAGGACGCATATATGTGTGCAACTAAAAATCTTTCTTTAGATATACTCATATGTGTAGTTAATACTCTTTTGCTACGGATAAATAGGGACACATGATGACACTTGCGGTATGTGTGAGTAAATCGCAATCCTTACACATAATCACACAATTACCCACACATGCATGTGTAGCTAAATGACTAATTTTTTGTAGTGATGGTCTCTGACTGGGTGCTTGCGATTGTCGAAGATTAATTGACTTGAAATTAAATAAGTTGGATATTTATTATATATGTGGGAATTATATTTATTGATCAGTTGGAGATTTCCATTTTTTTTTTCCTTCTTCTTCATTGCTCTTTTAATTACCAAGTTGATAATAGTGTTTTATAAGAAGCTTTTGATTATTGGTAATTTTGCTTTATTCATAATTGCATTTCTATGTAGATAACTTGATTAATAGTATGAGTTATGGAGTTAGAGTTCGAAATCCTCCCATTTCTGTTTGTATTCTCTTTTATTAATAATAATAATAATATTATTATTATTATTATTATTATTATTATTATTGGGAATGGATCAATGCAATCAAAAATTATTGCTATCATTCATAATATATAGTAGAGTATCTATTCTAGTTTAATTCCAACTTCAAGCACAAGTTTAGGAAGAGCAATGGCCAAGAGATTGTCTATTCTGCTCACACCTCAATTTTTTAAAGTTTTTTTTTTATGTGTTATTGTTTTTTCTTCATGTATTTCTGTGAAATTTTAGTAGTTAAAATTTAAACAGGAATGAAAAAAAAAAGAAAAGAAAAGAAAAGAAAAATTAATGTTGGTATTTTATATAGGTTAAATACTAAATAGTATGGAATGTATGATGTTTTAGAACACATATCTCAATTTCTGTGGTCAAAATAGTGCACATCAATTACATCTCTTATATCCATGTTATTATTTGTGTTTTTTAGAACTACATTCATGTTATATTAGGTTCTGGTGAATGCTGTTTATATTTTCCATCAAAGATAAAAAGTACTTTGTGTTTGATTTAAGATAATAAAATACGTGGTTTTGTGAAAATAAAAATTTAGCGGTGGTAAATAGTAATCGTACCAAATAAGGCCCGGCCCAAAAATAAAATTCTTCTTTGTTACTAGTATAATTTAAAATCATGTTGAACATTATTTTTTGGGAAGAAATTATGCTGAATCTGATATCAAATTTAATCATATTATTCCAAGTTTTAGTTCGATATGATATGCATGCATGCGCGACAAAGTATCAAGGAAAATCATTTAAACAATCATGGCTTACAATTTTAGAACAATTGCGTCTTTTACTATTCCCATTTAAATTGTCTCTAAAATTCGAACCGTATATAGTTATTTAATTATAATGATTGCCGGGTGCAATTTTAGTTGTATATAATATTTAATCGATCAACAAACTACAGTATATTACATACAACGGAATATGTAATAAATCGTAGTAGAAATTAATCTATAGATGATATCCACGAAGGGAAGAATTCACTATCATAATTAATCTCTCCTCGAATTCCTTCCAAGTTCCAACACCGTTCTTAGCGCGCACATACAAAATCTTCATCACAGAAAATCTTGATGATTTCACTGTAATCAAAACGGTACTCGATCAGCCATGCAGTGACTTCTCTCCGCCGCTTCAGCCACCGACGCAGCCACCAAAACTGCGTTGTTGGTCACACCAATTTCTTGCCATTGTTTTTCTAATTTTTCTATGAAATAATAATCCTCGCGATATGAAAATGTGGAAGAGAAAGAAAAGTAATATCTTGAAAAAGATAATAATTCAACTTCATCTATATATATTAATTGACTTATAAATTAATTAGTTTAATATTTCTAATTCTAAACCCTAAAAGATAGTATATCTTCGTTGAAATCAAATTTTCAATCCTAATTAATCTATGTATATGACAATCAACAAATAATTATATTTTATTTACTTTAGCACTAAATATATAATTCTTTTCGAGTTTTTGTGACCAATCTCGATAATTATATAGATACTATGCTCATGTAATTAGCACGTATGGCACAAGATATTTTACTTTTTGGAATGATGTTTTATCTCGATAATTATATTTATAATATGCGCATGTTAATTAGCACATTAATAAGTATTACTCTCGTGATATATAAAGGAGGTGAGCACCTAATAATTTAATATGCTTAACGAAATATAGGATCTTTTCTCTTCCGAAAAATCCGTTCCAAAATATCTATACCTCATCTCAGTCCATAACAAAATATAGAAATTTAAGGAATTGAATATGATGCAGTCAATTACATACAGAAAGTTCATGTATATCTACAGCTACCAAGCCCTCACTCGCTTGAGTTTCCAGCCCCTAGCTTTGTAGCAAGCAACCAAATTTTCCATTTCATCTTTGGAGGAGTCATTGCAATAATAAATTGTCCCAGAAAAGCGTGGGAACAATTTATACAAGAACACCAACTCTTCAACACTCCTTGCAGCTAAAGCTTCACACTTGTCCATTCTTTCAAGGTGTTGGACATACAACTCCTTCATAGGATGAGGAGATCTTCTATTGATTTTCATTCTTGAATACTCTTTCTTCCACACAATGTCATGCCATTTTTTACGAAGAGGTCCATTGAGCTCTTTAAAGCAGTTCTGCACTTCATCTTCAACTTTTACGACTTGAACTTGAACTTGATTGCTTGTAAACAAGATCCTCTCGAGAAGTAAGATGTGCTCCATAAGTTTGAGATCTTCAAGTTTCAGCTTCATAGTCAATCTGTCCACAAGTTTCTCTAGGTGATTGAGATGCACCTCCACCACTCCATGACCTTCTAAGGTAAGAAGATGCATTGGCTGCTGCTGCTTTGATCTTGTTCCAAATGGTAGACTAGAAATCCCAGTGGTATCATTAGAGCAACAAAATAAGGTTGATGTAATTGAATTTTCTGCCTGCAAAATATAGATCAAAATATAAAGTGAGTTTAGAGTTTAATTGAATTGTGTAATTACAATTAACACAAGTACAAACTCACCATTGCATCCTGAAGCATTTTTGTAAATTTAGAGTTACCATAAAGCCTTTCCATCCCCACCTCTTGTGGACAAATTGCTCCTATAATATTCTTGATTTGTGCAAGAAAAGACTCTGCCTTAGCTTCTTCCATGCCTTCCCCAATTCCATCAAAGTCCAGAAATACCAACTTTGAAGGCTCGTTTTGGGAGTCCTCATTTTGGATATCAAACATACATATTAAGTGACTCCCATGGTCTCTGTTTTCCATGCAATTCTGCATGATGGTCTTATGTCAGATTTATCTTTAAATAGACCACAAGTTATAGGTTAGAAACTTATGTATGACTTACTGAAATAAGCTGCCAACATTGTTTATATTCTGATATGGGTGCCTGCAGATATGGACAATACGTAGTATATAAAGCAACTGCTAGCTTTTCTTGAAATGAAAACTCTATTTATAATGAATTCTAATGACCTAAGCACTGTCCATGAGAGTGAACAACACAAGTCCTTGTAGCAAGCAAGAAAAATAGATGAATTTATGTGTTTGTGTTGTACTAAATATGTGGAGTGCCCAACATCAGCAATCATTTATCTGCCTCACGTTTTCTGTTATGAAGGAATTTTCTATTTCTGAAGAGGAATTCCTTATCAGGAGAGCAATGTAGTTCATAGTGGACACTCAAGAGGCTGGTACTATTTTTAACCGAACTTGCATTACAGGTATGTTGTGTTTTGTATTTATGCAAGCAAATGAATATTTGTTGTTTATCTGTAGGCATGGATGTTGGTGTATATGTTATACCTACGGTACATGGTTTGCTGTGGATAGATTGGTAGCCAATGGGAAAACTTGTCATAATTCTCACACACTTCTAGAGTGAGAGATCAAACTTTGTAGACTTATGATTATTACATAATTAACTTTCACAGATATGTCAGCTACGGACAGTATGTCTTTTTTTACCTAGAAAGACCTCAGCCTAGGATGATATAACACCAAGCATGCTACTGAAGAACATTAATCTTATGGTAAAACAGTAGGGAGTAGGAAGGGGAAGAGACTAATACCTCAGTAACTCCATTCAATATGTTCACGATAGGTGGCTTTTTCCCCGACTCAGCAAGAAGGTCCCTGTAACAAGAAGGATACGTATTCCATGATATAGTCGATATCTGATTCCAGAGGTAATCAGTCTTTCATGTTGGTATGGAGTAGTGCATACCAAGCAGTCTTCAAGTTCACATTTACTTCCACCTGTATGCATAAAAGGAATCAAAAGACTTAATAGCATAGACTAGTGCTAAGAGGAATTATATCATCATCATAATTAATTCATACCATAGACAGTTTGACAGAGTGTTTCCTTTGATCATTTGATGGCTTAATAGCCTCAAAAATACCATGAATCACTCTTGGCAGTAAATCATTTCTTATGTAAGGTGCTTCCTGGTGAGTAGGCAGTGTATAAAATGAACTAGTTAACTCATATCCCAATCTGATAAGATACAAACAAATTAATATACTTTTGATACGTTCAATAAATTGATTCTTTGACAAGTTTGTAGAAGCAATACCGTTCTACTTATACTGCGTAACAAGATAGAGATCTCCTTCAAGAAAACATAACAAGATAGTAATATACCTGTCCGAATGTAATTATTGCCCCATTCGTTCTGCTAGCAACACCTGATTCAATATACTTAGCGGAGAAATTTGAAAGTAGATATGCTCTGCACCACCAATACAATAGGCAGAAGTTTTACTTTAAACTATTAAGGATTACCTTTAACTACAGGCAAGGCAATCAGTTCATATCCTTCTTCCTTTTCTGGAAATTCCCTGTAGAAGGTATTGTCCAAGTAGAATTCGGTCGTCTCCTGATTATCCTATAGTGATTGATTCAAACCAATTAACGTTTTGCACTACGTATATTGCGCCATAGAGAAAATGAAATTGCAATACAGCCGAGCATAACATAATCGTAATGGAAGGGATTCGATCACAGACAATAATCATGGATTCCGATCACAGATGCAATAATCATGTCTACACTATGCAATTAATTAGGAGAGGCGGTTACCTCACCGTTACAATAAGGTGTAACGTAAATAAATTCGAATATAACAGTTTCGTTACCTTGAATTGAAAAAACTCAGATGTTCGACCAATCGTATCGCCATGATTTATGATGGAATCGTCAGACTTTTCGGTTGAATTCAGAGGTTTGAAGAACACGCGAACTCTTACGCAAGGCATTTCGTGCTCTGGATAGCAGAAATACGGAATCACCCAAACACGATCACTTGGAATCGTAAACGAACGCCTAAATTTGAAGAGAGCGAGATAATGGATCTATGGCGAGTTTTCCCGCCGGAAGCAAATAGGAATGGGTTTTATAGGAAGGAAGTAGTGATCATAGTCTGTTGTGTTCTCTTTTCTTTTTAAAGTTGATAAACACGCGTACTTATTACTTTTTCGATATGTTAGTGCGCTTATCGTTGAACAGAATGCCATTTCCCGAGAGAAATAGTAGAGTAGTAAGAGAAATAATAATGGAAATTAATTAGTAAAAAAGGTTTCACCTCCAACAATTCAATTGGGGTTTTCTGTTATTTCCTGTAAATCTCGTTGTTCAGAAGAATCGAATCCGTCGATTGATGAGCGAAATCCAAATGGCGGTGGATTCAAGACAGAAGTTGAAGAGAGAGAGAGAGAAAGAGAGAGATAGAGAGCATACACTATAGATGATGGGGTGGGGTAGGGCGGTGTACGAGTGGTCGCTGCTGCTGCTGGGGCGACGTGGTTCGAGGAGAAGCGGGTGTTGGTTCAGATCATATATAGCGTCGATTTTGCCTTTTCTTGCAATCCGTCTCAGTTTATTCCGTACTTCCGTTCGAGATCATTCCCATTCTTTCAAAATAGTAAGCAGTTAGCCATTGTACTAAGCATATTTTTTCCCCCCTGCTTCTAGATTGTGTATATTATTCATTTTCTAGCATGTAATTGTATCATCTACATTTTTTTAGTTTATTTGGGAATTCCTGATTGTTGAATGCATTATATTGTACTCACTGGATTAGTTTTAGTTGGTCTTTGCTATGCGTGATGAGTGTTTGGATTCCGCACAATCCTTTGGGTTATGGAGAGCATAGTTACTGAGGGGGATTTTAGTAGGATTCCCATTCATATCACATAATAATTTTCTGAACTAGTGAATGAGTTTTACTAGGATACAGTTCTGATTCTTCTGAAGTAAGGAAGAACTTTGGTTTGGTTTGGCTTGGTTTGTGTTAATTTTATCTAATCTGGGATCTCATGCATCCTATTTTCTGCAGGGAGAGATGGATGAACTGGAAGGTGGATTTGTTTTGTTTAGTAATGTTGCTTGTCTTCATGTTGCCATACTATCAATGCTATCTGATGCTTTCTAACAGTGGTATGTCTGGCATCTTCAGCATTATATTCTGTATTTTTTATAATCTGTGGTAACACCACAGTGGGTGTATGATCATGTGTGTGCGAGATAGTGGCTAGAGTCCCATACGTAGAAGCTTTGGGGTCATGACTAAGACCGCTCTGCAATTTGAAAAATCTGTCAGCGGCCCCCGATCTTTACAGCCCAGCCAGGTGAACTGATAACATTCCCTAGGCCTTTCTTTGTTTTTGCCTGTCTATTTTCGTTTTTGATTTCACTGAACCACTTCATCTGCAGTAGGGAATGTTGTGCCCCTGTGAATGTGATACTCCAGAAGGCGAATCTTGTGGATTGGTGAAGAATATGGCAATAATGACGCATGGTACAACTGATGAAGATGAGGGCCCTCTCATGCATTTCTCTGCTAATCACTTTTAACTTGATCTGTGTTTAAGCTCTGAAGTTATTGATGCATGAGATCAGAACATACCCAGACCCCACTCAAATTTGATGGTTGGAGTGTATATTTGCTGTGGTGAACCATACAATGACTTAGTGACTTTGTGACTTTGTGGTATGACTAGTGATATGCAGGTATTTTAAAATACAAATCTAATTTGTTCTTATAGTCTGGTCTGTTGTTGAATATGTGTGTGTGTGGGGGGTGTGTGTTTATCTTTTAATCTTGTGATCCGAGGTGAAAGCTGCTAAATTGTTATCCTGGAAGAGTCAAGAGTATTTGCAAATCTTATGAGTATACTGAATCCTATGTGTCTATCTTCTTTATATTTAGCTTTGTGATAGAAAACCAGTGTCTCTGTTAGGAGCAGAAAGAAAATAAGAACAAGAAAGAAAGAAAGAAAGAACACCCACGGCAGAACCGTGATCAGCCTTAGGCTCAAAGAAATGCAATACTTCAATAATAATCCTTCAAACCCTAATGAACAATATTTATAATACTCCTAACCCTAATCCTACCATAATACGACAAATATATCCTACCATAATTAAAATAATAAAATCAAATCCTAAACTAGAAGCAATAGAATAAATACTAGAATTAATAGAATAAATAACAATTCAGCCCAAAGGCTAAGCCCGCCCCCGCCTCTATCTCTCCCTCAACATTCTGCTTCCTAACAATCCTTCCCCCTTCGAATCAACCTTGTCCCCAAGGTTGAAATCAAGTAATTGCTGCTGAAACAGCTTTATCTCCACCCCAGTTCTTCATTTGGATCACCCGGATCGAACCCAGTTCTTCGTTTGGATCACCCGGATCGAACGGTCCCACAGTCTCTAGAAATTCTGCCGGCCGAAATCTAGTAGCTCGTCCTCCTCCGCCAACAAAACTCTTAGTTGCTTCAACGGGCACTCATGCCCCGGCGTGTATGGTTTCTTGCAGCGGTAGCACAACCCTTTAGCCCGCAAATCTGCATATTCATTAGGTGAAAGGCGAGTGAAACGTGGCTGATTTGCATTCTGCCCCGGTGCACCACGATTGCCCTGAGTCGTTCCTGACCCTGAATTGGTACTAAATGTTGGCCTCGGGTAAGAGTTAGCGCGAATAGGCGCACTAACTATTCCGTTATTTGCTCGACCTCCGGACTGCAATGCCAAATTATCTTCCACATCCCTTGCAAGTTCCATGGCTGTCTCCAAATCTCCGGGATGTAACACCCTCAGTCCACCGCGTGCCGAATCAGCCAAACCTTTCATAAAGTATCCCAGATAGTGTTCGTCGCTGAGACCCGGAACCTGGCCGGCTAGTTGCACAAACAGATTGATATATTCATCAACCGAACCAGATTGTTTGACGTCGGCCAATCGCTCAAAGGGACCCCCTTTGAATCGCGTGTCAAACCTTGATACGAGCGCCTTCGAGAACTCCTCTCACGAGAGTTCTGGTTTGCGAGCACGCAACCATGTTACCCAGTACAGAGCGGATTCCTCCATGGCAACTACCGCCAACGGCACCTTCTTTTCCGCACCTGTGTTGTGAATCTCGAACTGTTGGTTGGCCCGAGCCAACCACCCAATGGGGTCGCTGCCGTTGAAGGGAGGCAACTGCACCGCCGTCGCTGCTGGCGAGGAATTCGGATCAGTTACCGCTGACCCTTCTGGAGTAGCTCCACCCACCGGACGCTGCTCGATCACTTTGGACATCACCGTCGAAGCTGCAGCCATCTCCTCCAGCGACTTCTTTATCTCTGAGTAATCTGCTTCCAACTTGTCCAGACATTCAGTTGCAGATCGCGTCATCATGCACGCGGGAACGGGATCCGGTAGGTCGGACCAATTGTTAGGAGCAGAAAGAAAATAAGAACAAGAAAGAAAGAAAGAAAGAAAGAACACCCACGGCAGAACCGTGATCAGCCTTAGGCTCAAAGAAATCCAATACTTCAATAATAATCCTTCAAACCCTAATGAACAATATTTATAATACTCCTAACCCTAATCCTACCATAATACGACAAATATATCCTACCATAATTAAAATAATAAAATCAAATCCTAAACTAGAAGCAATAGAATAAATACTAGAATTAATAGAATAAATAACAATTCAGCCCAAAGGCTAAGCCCGCCCCCGCCTCTATCTCTTCCTCAACATTCTGCTTCCTAACAGTCTCCAACCCTATAATAATCCACATTCTCATGCAGTGTAGTTTCAACCGTTTGACTGTAGGGAAGATGATAAAACTTCTTGGTAGCAAAGCTGGCATTTCTCGTGGTAGGTTTCACTATGAAAGTGCATTTGGAGAGCCTAGTGGTCATGCAGATAAGGTTGAGGCTATAAGGTAGTAAGGTACTATATGTTGCTTACTATAAGTCCTTTTTCCCTGCCTTCGGATATTATATTCCGCATTTCAATTCTTATTTCTCTCTTTTCACTCGCTTTTTCTAATTTTTTCAGTGAAACCCTTGTGAAGCATGGTTTCTGCTACAATGGGAAGGATTTCATGTACTCAGGTATTTCTTTTTTCCACCTTTTTTCTGTTATACATTTTCAAGGAAGGGAAAGAACAAGTGTGGCTTTATCTAATTAATATATGTATCATATTCTCTGTCTTCTCTGAAGGCAGAGGAACACTTACTTTACAATGCATGGCCCCATGGTTGACTTTTTGTTATGCCTGATTTAGACAGGTTACTGCAATATGGTTTGCACGTGTAATGTATCAATAAAGTGGTTTTGAAATGGCGTCTAATAACACCTTATTTCTAGAACTGAATGCTAAAACAATGCTCAAAAAAGAAGAGAGCATGAACTATTGCAATTGTTTACATAAGTATACGATCAATGTTGAAATACTTTCCAATTTTAGTATTTTAGGTCTCAACTAAGCATAGCATATTTTATTATTAAGGCTGTTTGCTTCTGGATTAAGGTTCTATTGGGTTCAGTCTTATTTATATTGGGGCCAACGACTCTTATAACATCCTTGCTCAGAGATTAATAGGGGTTAAAGGTATCCTTGCTCAGAGATATATTTCAGCGTTCCACTGCACTGCACCTAGTGAATTCTTGAAAGTGCTGTTGTGTTTGACTAGATCCTCATCCAACATTTGAATTTATAATTGTATTTGTACTTTACCCTCACTTATGGTTTCAATTCCTTTGCACTGGTGTAATTTTGGTTCTATACCATTCAACCATTTACAATAATGTGTAAAAATGCAATCCTTTGGTACTCCTTAGGCTGTCGGTTTTCAAATCATCAAGTTTGGTTTCAGGTATGCCGGAATTGTGTGCTCTTGGGATATTGCGACAAAAGGCTAGATATATATAGGAATACACTGTCTGTGTGTCAGAAACGCGGAGAATATGCCAACCATGAAATTAACCTGTGTAAGCAAACATTCCAGTTAATGATCCTTGGTTTCACAAGATTCTTTTGTAGTTATACTATATATGTAGGGAAGGGTTTACATGTAAATAAATCCTAGTGTGAGAAACGCGAATTATGCTTAAAGCTATACAAAATTATGCTTAAAGCTATATAAAATTATACTTATGGTATATAATTGTGCTTATGGCTTATTTTGTGCTTATAAGCACAAAATTGAGCTATTTTCGTTGACATTGTGTTGAGCGAATTTAGTATGTAGGCTTGTAAACTCTATTAATATGAATTTAGTATAGTGGTTAAAAATGTGATGATTGATTGTTGAGTTTGATTCATGGAGATTTGTATGCCGCTTAGGAGCTTTAGTTGATGAATATATGTCGTTCCTCGTTTGAAGGTAGAATATGTGCCAACGTGAAACAAACAATGGTGCGCTGTTTTTTGGAATGATATTATTTTTGTGTATTTTTACGTTGCTGATGGATATTTTTATTTTGAATAGAATAAACTTACATGGAAAAGTCGAGGAATACGATAAACTAAAATAGAAAATTGATATATTCTTTTAATGTAGTAATTGGAAGTTTCCATACCAATACATAATATATATATATATATATATATATATATATATATATATATAATTGTAACATGAAAGTTTCTATGCTCGATCACAGAATTCTACTAGGACTCAATTTCTTTATTTTGGAGGCTAAATAATTAATATATATACACATAAAACCGTAGAAGATCCCGTGGAAGAGAATTGCAACGCCTTCATCCCTCCATTAAAAGTACAGGTATGTGTATGTCTTCTTTTTTTTCTTCTTCAATTCAATTTAATCGTCTATTAAGATTAATATGTGTTTATTAATTTGTAACTAAAAGTTCTGTAAATTAATTTAGTAAATTTTACTTTCATCAATTGGATAGTGATGAGTTTGACGTGGATGCTTATATGTTTGATTCTCACATAGTCATTAATTTATACGCTTCTCATGGGGAATAAACTAAAAATCCGTCAAAATACTTTGGTGCATACATTAATAATAAGATCATGTAGGTTAATTCAATTATACGTAGTATTCAGAACAAATTATCAACCCACGAATTCTGCAGATTACTTATTTTTAATAATGGAATAAATACACATAGAAAGTTTACGAATACCAAATATAAACTAAAACACAAAATTGATGTCGATAAAAAACGAGACTGCTTATCCTGGAAGAGACCGATTAGTTCTTTTTCATGATTATATTTATTTGGTGAATTTGCTGAGATATATAGGTTAGAGCTATTATGATGGAAAACTGTGGCAGAGGAAAAGAAAAGGTGAAAGTGCATGAGATTGAGGACAGAATAAGCAAATTACCGGATGATATTTTGATATCCATAATATCTCGTCTCACATTACGAGAAGCTATTCGCACGGGCGTACTCTCAACTCCTTGGAAATTTCTCCACACCTACACCACTCGCCTCGATTTCCCACGAGATTATGATCTCAGAAATATAAATTACGTGGATATGGTGAATGGCGTGTTGGATACACATAGAGGCAGCCGTATACAAGAGTTGAAGGTCGATTCCCGTAATTCAACGAAAACGGGAGGAGGCAACAGTACTTTCAACAAGTGGTTGGAGTTTGCATTGGCTAAGGAAGCCGAAACAATTCACATATCTATGGGTATAGCCAAATGCGGTACTTCCATGGGCCGACTTTCAGATGCGAGGTCGTTGTTATTAAAACTACATCTACAACATAGTAGGAGTATATTACTAGTAAAAGAATTGTATTTATCTAGTATCGAGGTGACTCATCAAGACCTTTCCCTTTTGCTCTCCTACTGTCTTGCTCTTGAATCTTTATCCATCGAATTTCCTCGTGTGTTGAGCAACGCCTCCGTCGTTGGGCACTCCAAACTGAAGCACTTGGCGCTGTCTTATGGTTGGGGGATTGAAGCCGTTGAGATTCGTGACGCCACCAACCTACGCTCTTTGAAGTTGTATATGCTGTCGAGTGAATGTGTTGTGCGAATCAGTAATGTACCAAAGCTTATTCAATTAGATTTTCAAGAATATAGTGATACTCTTTCGCATGGAGTGCTCTTTGCCCAAATGCCATCTTCCATTCGTAATCAGCTGCAACGCCTCCACCTCTCAACTGTTGCTCATTCTTATAGTACTCAGGTATATATGTTACATTAATCAATTAATTATTATATAATCTTTCTTTTTCTTCTATAGTTAATTAATTAATAATTGAATTTATATATACGCAGATTTTCACGATGATAGTTGAACTTGCAAATTTGAAACATCTGGAATTGGTGGTTGATATGGAGCTTGGCCTCGACTCCGATTTTCTATTCGATCTTTGTTGTTTGATCGGAGCATGCCCTTCGTTGGAAAAACTTATGATAAAGGTATGTAGTGATGTTTAACCTCTTTAATTAATTACTTAATTAATTTGTTAATAGGTAACTGATGTTTGTTTCTGTTTTCATTTACTATATAGTTTCATTGGAAGCTGATCACTTGTGGGGAGTTGGGGAAAGCGAAGGAAGAAAGGTGTACAGTATATCACAACACGAGCAAGTTGAAGCTGTGTCCAAAATATTTGAAGAAGTTTGAAATAAGAGGATATTTAGGTTCTCCATCAGAATTGAGATTGGCTTTGGAGGTGATTGAATATGCAGGAGCTATTGAAGAATTGATTGTCGCGCCTTGTGATTTGAATGACACCATAAGAGGAGAGGCAATGGCTTGTGCACGTCGTGATTTTAGACATACGAAACCGTCTCCCATATTTATATTTTAATTATTTAGATGCACATTGCTTATGATCATTTTTATAGTGATATGAAATGGTGAATTGGTTTTATGGTTTACCTATTGAAATACTAGCGATGGAGTTGATGCCGAGGCTTATCATTACCAATTTAAAAATTAGCTTCATATAACAACTAGGCCAATAATATAGCAAGATGATGTCGTATAGTATAATGGAAAAAATCAAAACAATCATCCAAGAAAACACCATATATATTTTTCACAATTTTAAGTTGACGGCATGTTCATGATATTTACGTACAGTATCACTTATACATTGAATTCAATTCAAAATTACATTTAAATTTATAAAACAGTGAATACATAATTTCTTATCGCGATATGTACCGTGACATAGTATTATTACTCAATTATTACTTTTTCCTCAAACGCTCCACCGTGACATAATATTGTCAACATTAATCACCAACAAGGAAGAGAATCTACTCGATCTAAAAGACTCCGTCTTATAGATAACGTCTTATTTTTCCAATCGGGATGTCTTAGTTTTATTGTCTATTTATATTTTTTGAAAAAAAAAATTAATTCCTAAAAAGTGTGTACCTTACCACTTTTTGTATTAATTGTTTATATTTTTGGCAAGAAAAAAATTAACTCTTAAAAAGTATGTACCTTACTACTTTTTCACATTTTACACTTCTCCTTAATTCTCATGTCCAAAAGAAAAAAAAACGTTATGTATGGAACGTAATACGATCGGTCCCAATCGTATGACGAACACGCACACGGAAACAAACAAGAAACTAAAACGATGGAGATCCCAATATATCTATGATCGAATCCTATAAAAAAATATAGGCCAGATAAATCTCCATATACCCCAAATAGGTATTGCTGCAGCCACACGGGGACGATGAATGACACACAACAAAGGAGATGAACTCGTTGATTCACTGATAAAGGTTCGTCTTGAACAAATCAAGAGAATTTCAAAATTCTCTTAGAGAGATAAACCTCACAATTTGGCTAATTTTCAACCATAACAAGCCTTATATATAGGCTGCACAATAAAGCCTATCTAAACCTAATTAAACTTGGAAATAACCTACGTATAGTCAAAGTACGGGTCAAAACTACTAATTAATAGAACAAAAGCCCATAAACAAATCCATATAGGATACAAAAATGTGGGCCACATAATAAATAATAAATTAACACAAGTCTTCAATCTTCAACCCGATCATATACGAGTAAAGTGACAAATCATGGGCTGTCCGGTCTGTCATCTCTGATGGGCTTCTTCATCAGCTCTTCAGCCAAACTTTTTGGATTAATCCTTGCAAGGCTTCCTTGAACTTCCTAGCTCTAGCTCTCTTCATTGGCCGCCGGCGAAGCCTCCAAAGTTCAGCTTCCTCTCTTTGGTCATACACCACAAGATGTAGACCTCTTGTTGGCATAGGGAGTTGGAGCTGTCTCTCTTGCTAAAGAAGTTGTAAGCAAGGATTCGGTGGCAGATGCATAGTGCTTGATTCTTGAGTGTGTTGCCCTTTGATTTGTGGGAGTGGAAAGCGTTGTCCCTGCTTTTGTTCATCTCTGCCTAAATTGCATCCCAATAATCAAACAAATTGAGCATGCACTTCACTGCATCCTTGTAGTCGGCCTTCATCAGGTCCTTGAACGAGCTTGCTCATAAGGTCTAGTTGAACTCGTTCAAGGGCTGCTTGTACTCGTCCTTGCCTAGGATACACTCCACTCCACACGGGGCTCCATCATTGTCAAATTCGACCCTTGCGTTGCTGTAAAACTCCTTCACCAGATCCATGTTCACCTCCGCTGGCCAATTGAGGAAAAATCCCCACCCTATGTTGTCGAACAACTGCTTAACTTCTTCATCCACCCCCAATTTCTTGAGGGCTTCCATATCAACAGCCTTAGGCAAGAAAACACTACGGGTGCTAGTGTTGGTGAAGGCTTTCACCTTCATCTTGCCCGCTGCCTTCGAGCGGGTGCTTCATCCAGCCGATCGTGGCGGTTTCTCCTTCTTCACGATCACATAGGTGGTGGTTTCCTCCCCCTCTAATTCATCAGTGGTTATCGGCGAGGAGCCGGTGTCAGAAGGTGCTGCCTTCTGCCGCTTCATCGGAGGAGTATTGGCCGAGGACTTCATCTTGTGCTTCGCTAAGCAGATTCCGGCGCCTTCTCGCTGCTTTCTTCTATGGCCATGTCCGCTGTTGGTTCATCCTCCTCCTCGCCGCTGTGTTCATCGATGTTCTCCTCTTTGCCCTTTTGTTTGGGTTCATGCTCTTTCTCCTACTCTTGCTCGCTGGGCAGGGGGTCTTCTTCTTCTTCTTTGTAATGTCCCGTAATTTCCTAACTATCATCAGAAGTTTAATTACGCCACCAAAAGAATTATTAGCTTTTAGCGATCCAATTCCTTTTCTAATCATGGTAATTTCCAAAAAAGAAGTTCTCGAGTAAAAATCAAATAGCAACTTGATACTAATCATTTTTGTTAGTTAGTTATTAATCAATTAAATGTTCAATTGAATTAATTGACCAAGTACATTTTTTAAGTTTTGATTATTTTTCTCAGCTAAGAAAAATAAACTCGAATACCTCGACTAATTATTCGTGAGTATATATGATAGTTAACGGGCCAAGCCCACTCTCTTGTTGGGCCAAGCCCATTAGTGATTTGGAAGTTGGGCCAATCCCATTACACATTTAATAATTGGAGCAAGCCCAATTAGTCGAAGAAATTAGAAAGCTATATATATATATATATATATATATATATATACACGTATATGATGAGGATTAATAATAAGAATTTATCTATACTAGATTGAATGCTACATTATGTTTACAGAGAGTAACAAGTACATAAAAGGGATGAGTAGACACTGCTACGCAACCACCATACGCACAACTCCCTATCCAATTAAACAAATACTACATTACATAACTAGATCATTAAATAATTAAAGTACATGCCATGTATGCCATGTATTATCCAAAAGCAGTAAGGACATAACTATATCACAATCCATCAACTCAAATTAGGAAGCTAATTTAGTTTTACCCATTAGATAATGGATGGTGTTACATTGGATGGAATCACACGACTCCTTTAATCTAATCAAAAGGTAAAGTGAAACCATCTTATCAACTCCATAACATCAACTGTACTAAGCAGCCCCTTGCAGCCTAGAAAATCTGCAAAGAAAAGGAAGGAAATCAGCCTCAATTGAAGAGAAAGAAGGGGGAGATTATTGCCCAACATATAAACCTTAGTATTAACCAAGAACTAGTTATAAGGCTGCACTTTACCTTGTTTAAATACCCCCATCACAACAGCCCTTTCATCTCTCAACACTTCACCAATATTCAAGCAAATAGAGAGAGGGAGGATCTGAGGAGAAAGGAGAAGGAGGAGTGAAGAGTAGCTAGCCACAACAACCCCTCTTCTTCAAGGTATTTCAGCCAACACCTCACTCTAAAACCAAGCATGCTCACACTCTTAATTCTTTAGATTAAAAACAATCAACCATTAAATAACAACAACATTCTACTCTTAAGCATGCTACCACCCTCAATCATAAGATCAGCAAAGCATGATTAGATTCTTAATAACAGTCACCAAGCCTAAACCAGCTAAAAACAGAAAGAAAATCAGCATGCTACCTCAGCCATTCATGGAAGCCACTTTCTACAGTAAGTTATAACACACATACTTTAGAACTTCGAGCATTTTAACTCTTTCAACCTAATGAATAAGGAAACAAAAACGCAGCATAAGAAAGAACGAAAAGTTAAAATAAAACCGAACCTCCGTCGCGGCGCGAGGCCCTGACGGGTGAAGAAGTTGGCCGGAGAAGAAGCGAGCAGCGGCGAGCGGCATCCCATCGTCTCCTCGCCGAGCCTGCATACAGAGTTAAAGGAGGTAGAATCAGTGATTAAACAAAACACAGAATCAAAACCTAAATATGAATCAAACCTAATTAGCTTGAATCAACTCATTGTCTATTAATCGAATAAAATTAAGAAGTCGGGACAAATGTCCCCTGATTCGAAGAATCAGGGATTTTGATTTAGGATCGAAAATCCTAGATAGAGAGAGAGAGTCGAATTCGCCGTAGAAGCCGCAGGAGTTGCGCTGGACCCGCAGTGGTCGCCGACAGGCGCCAAGCTCGCTGGATTCCGGGCTGAGGTTGCCCGATAACAGCACCAGCGGCGGCACCGACTCACCGCGTCGAAGGGAACCCCAACCGAAGAAGAAGCCCCGCCGGAAATCGACAGAGGAGAATCGGAGAAGCTCTGCCCTATTTCAAATTTAGGGCTTTAATTTTTGGGAAATTGATTCCAAAGAGAGAGGGGGAGAGAGCAGGACGACAGCAGCATGAAGGGCGACAGCCGACAGTGACACTCGAGCCGCCGGCGGCCGGAAAATCGAGAGGTGGAAAGAAGAAATCGCAGAGAGGAGCGACTAGAAGGACGGGAGTGAAGAAGAAGAAAAAAACAGGGGCTTATGTTTATTTTCCTTTTTCTTTCTTTTTATTTTATTATTATTATTATTATTATTATTATTTTATTTTTTTAGTCAACGGGCCGGGTCGGGTCAAACCACGGGTTCGGGCCGGGCCTTTTGAAACGGGCGCGTTCTTGGGCTAGCACGAAGTGGGCCAAATTCCGCTGGGCCGGGATTTACTTTAATCGGGCCAGAGTTATTTAATTAATTTACTAGCCCGATTCTTAACTAATTATGGATCGAGATGCCACTAATTAAATCATACATTACCGAATTTATATTTTGATAATTCGTTAGAATTATTTCGTGATTAAAAGAATTAACTTAAGATAAGTTAATTATCCAAGGTTTAATAAGTTAGATTAATTGATTAAGGTAATCAATTATACTATTACAATTACAATTAGTAAAATTATAATTCGTAAGAGAATTATTTCCTAAATTAACTTATAGTGATAAGTTAAATGAATTAGGAATTGTTATTAAGCTAATTGATTATTGAGAAGCTTCTCGATTAATTAATTCTACGCTAACAATAAATCAATTGTTGATTTATTTAGAAACACTCCTTATAAACCGTTCATATAACGAAATTTATAACTCGATAAAGATAATAGTAACCACGTTACTGAAATTAGAATAACCTTCAACTAGACCAATAAACTACGATCTTAGATAAAGATTTTATTCGTTAGAATACGAACCTTATCTCGATTTTTCAATCGAAGGTTGCGTGAAGGAGGGTCAGTAACGGAGACGGAGATCGTCTAGTAGCAGTCAAGAAAAGCAAACAAGGTGGGCTTTCTATAAAACAAAAAGCATGTTTTATTAGATGTTAGCTCTTTTATAATTGTCATGCCATAAATGTTTTTAGTTTTGTATGATGCCTATCTGATAAATGGCTAAGGCCAAAGTTATGAATAGAATTCGGGTCCCTGTGTGATCAGAAAATCATACTTGGACTAGTGTACACATTGGTCGTGTCACTCAGCGTGTTGACCGATCGCGTGACCGAGTGAGGTGGCCAACTCCTCGGCACAACAAGCTCAAATATGGTAGATTACACAAGAAGAGACTGATCAGTCACCTTTAAGAATGTAAATGTTTTTGTGAACATAGGCATTTCAAAGAAAAATCCTATGATTCACCAAATGATGGCTTGACAATAAATAAATAATTTTGGGCATGTGTCCACTGAGTACTTCGTACGCACGCCCTGTACATAATTTTCAATGTGCAGGTTGAGCTATTGTCAAGGCGAAGTGACCGGCGAGGATTTTGTCAAGAATAAATTAGAAGTAATCACTCTTGGTAGCATGTGTCCTCATACATATGTTTGACCACATTTCCACTGCGTACACTTTAAATTTCTCTTCGATTTGGTTGTACTAAGTCTGAATCATGACATCTATTCTCATGGGAAAAACCATCGATAATGCCATCTCTTAATAAGTCCTAAGTTATTGAGTCAATTCGTTGTTAACCCTTCTTTATTTCGAATTTACTTCATATTACCCATAGTCACGATTTATACCAAACTGAGCTATCAATTAGCAAAGTGTGGTCGTGACAGAGTGGTCCCTATGTTGCTCTGAAACCTAAGAGTCTTTTCTTCTGAAGTTTAGTCTTGAATCACTAGATCAAGCAAAGTCCTTGACAAAATCTCGTCACTTCGGCTCGACATGCTCAATGAGGAAAAGAGAAAATGTTTTCTTCAATTGTTTAAATTTGAAATATTTCCTTATGGCAAGAACTTAGCAAAACCTAGTTCTCAATTCATTAGATAGAACAGTGAACTCTCTTAGAGAACATAGTTGCTTTAATCACTTATGTTAAGGAGTAAGCTTGAGCTTTGATGGGAGACGAAGTTGCTTTGTCATCATTCAAGCAAAGAAGGGAACAAGAAGTAATACGAGATGCAAGAAGAGTCAGCACGAGGACCGAGATGAATCCGTTGAACGAATCGTTACCTTTTGCCAAGGCAATCGTTCAAACAAGGCTGCTAACGCCTTAAATTTAGCATACCTTAACATAGTAATTAAGGAAATGTACATCGTGGCAAAATAAATAAGTCCACTTCAATTTCAAGTGTGTCACTGCATACTTGGAAAGAAGAAGATAATCTAATAAAGGAAAGAAAGATGAGTTAAGCTCAAACGCTAGCAGTTATGAGAATAGAATAAGAAAGAAAGCAAGTTGAGTTATATTCACGATACGACTACATCATAGTATAAGAACAAGGGCATAGTGCCACTTGGAGTGAATAATTAATTTATTAAGATATTGCAACCTAAGTTGCAACTTCTATGAGAAATAGATATCTGAAGAAGAATTCTTCTTTCAAAACGGATAAGTCATATCCGGAATGATTTAACATCCCACTCAGTTAGACTTTTCCAACTATAGCGGACGATCGTCGAAACGCTACTTGAAAAAAAAAATAAAATTTGAAGTCGGGATTTACAATTGGGACCACATGCAAGATAGTATTGCTACCCACCCCTATGCATCGTTAGCAACGATGACATGACCTATTGCCAGTTTAGTTTCTCATAAGAAATGAGGGAATAACAATCTCCTACAATGAGGAATAGTGAGTGTGGAGAATTAACGGAACTAGAAAAGCAGTAATTTAAGGGAAACCTTGCGTACAAATGCCTTATGATGTGGCACGTATCCTTTTAATCCCCTTGAAGCCAATAAAGTTTTTCTTTAGGAAATACCAATTGGGAAATTTTTTTGAACTGAAATAAAAGTTTGTCAAACCTTGAGAATTCATCACCCTTTGATTAAGTCACCAAAGTATGGCAGGTGGATTCTTGCTGAGGAGGTGCTTATGTAGAACTGGCCACTCTACATAATCTCAATCTCAATAGAATCATTCCTAGACCAGAATTCATATGGGTATCGGCAGAAGGGTTTCTTTCTTTCGACCCTTTGTCATTTTGTTTCTACCCTCTGACTATTCTTTCCACACTGGTCTGATAATTTATTGAGAAAACCATTCGATTGAATGCCATGCCAGAATTGAAACATTGTTCTTATTGAAATTTCCTTCTAGAGATAGTTCACAACTTATTCCATTCCGTACGTATTTTATGTATTATCTTCCCTTTGAAACCAATGATATAGAAGAAATACTCCATTTGAAAGTTCAGGGTATGACAAGAAGCATAGCATTGTTTGGGGAATACCAAAAGTTAACGGATAGATCAAATAAAAAAATAAAAATAAAAATTGAAGACCTAGAATAGAAAGGTTAAAACCTAATTTCCAAAGGAAGACAAACCAAGGGTACATCGATAATAGAGACATATCTACGAGAGATTTAAGTGGACATGGAGTTTTAAGGAACTTTAGTGGGCTATATAGAAGGTCTTAGGAACCTAAATGAAGAAGTGGGTAAGATAAGTATAATGACCCACATCAAGATGAAGATCAGTTTTAAAGATATATGTAGTAAGTGAACCAATGGAGCTACTGTTGGGATATAATGTTAAGGGGGAACTTGAATCAAGTTAAAATAAACAACTTGTTTTGATTCGATTCCAAAACCCTTTTTAGAATATTTCCCTTATTTTTGATAAACTAGACAAGTCTCTCTTAGACAAGCTTACATGTTAGGAAACTTCTCTTTTAGTCTAGAAGCGCCAAAGATGAATCAGTCAGAGTTCGCGAAGCAAAAGAAAGCAAAGTGGCTCCAGCAGTGAAAGCGCCAGCAGTGAAGTTTTGACAAAGCATCTAGGAGACGCTTTAGATAAAGACACTAAAAGCGGGCTTCCAGTCAGTGGAAGCGAAGCACTCTCAAGTCAGCTCACCCAAAGCATCTCTAATATAGAGCTGAAATCAAAGCGTCAATTAGTGCAAGTGTGACAAGTTTGACTCGCAGAATCCAAGTTTGAATTTCAAACTCTCGGATGTCTGACATCTCACAGAATGAAGCCTACGTGTCATCACACTATTGCACAATGGAAACGGTTGCAGTCCAAGAAGTCAAAGTTAGGTAAAGGCGGACATCCATTCCTGACTCTTGCAGGCTGACACGCCGAATTATCCAATATTAAGGAACACGCAACCTTTTCTCTCTCAACAGGAAGTAGGGTTCCTTACTATAAATAGAAAGAGTTGCACACACACTGAAAAAAAACGCACGCACAAACGATTCAAGCATTCACATTTGCAAGAACTCAAGCAAATTTCCTTCTAGTACTTAGTTCTTCCAAAGCGCTTCACTTTAATGTGTCCTTAAGAACTTGTTTCTTAAGTATTGCAACTACCTCACTTTCTAGATTCAATCTCTTATATCCATAGCCTAGACTCTTGAATCCTTATCCCTTACTTGTGAGTTCATTGTAAAGGATTTTCATACTTACAAAAATCCAAAACCCCAAAACCCTATTCTAGAGTGAATAGATTGAGTTGTAAGGTTATCGAGCTTTTTGTGAAAGAGTGTTGTTGTTGTAAGGTTTCTCGAGAGCCAGTAAAATCTCTGAGGATTCAAGTGCAAGTTCGTTATTTGTCTTGAATCACTTCCCCTTGGAAGTATAAAACAAGGAGTACCGAGTGAAGGTATTCATCCCGTCGAGGATAGAGTGGACGTAGGAGATGTGCTCCGAACCACTATAAATTGTTTGTCTTTTTATATTAAGTTATTTATTGCTTTGATTACTCGCATACACACACTCACCTTTTTAATATTAACAAGGTTTTAATTTGCAAGATAAGCTTTAAAGACTCACCACATTCCGCACAATATCACCCGAGCGAGAGGCTTTGAACGCTTCACTTAGCTTCAAAGCGTCTACTCGTCTAAAAAGCTGAAAATCACAAGAGAAGTTTAACACTTCTCTACACACGTATTCACCCCCCCTCTACGTGTGTAAGCACCTTTCGGGACCAACAAGTGGTATCAGAGCAGGGGTTCTAACTGACCTCTGTTTCTGAATATTGGTAGCGCGAAAATGCTATAGTAGGTCTACCTGAACCAATCTTTCCAAACTTGCATTAAAACCTCACTCACTACATATTGCATCTTTCTAATCTCGTTTTCAAGATGTCTTCCTCAACACAGCTTCCTCAGTTCTCGATCGAGGGCTATACAATGTGGAACTTCCGTGTGGAGTCCCATCTCGCTTCAATTCATGACCGCATGCATGAGGTTGTCGAAAAGGGACCCATCATAATCATGAAATGTCTATTAAGGAACCATGAAAAGGAGAAATCCGTCGACCAAGATGGCAACCCGGTTGACGAGGAAGAAAGTGCTTCCACCGATGTCTATGTCGTTAAGCCTAGAGAAGAATATATGACCAACGATTTCAAAGCTGATAATCTAGATCGGGTGGCACGCAACGTGATCCAGTCAACCATCCCCGACGCCTATCTCCCAAGAATCATGAAATACAAAACGGCGAAGGAGATGTGGGAAACTCTTGTCCTAATCTCACCAGGCACGGAGAAAATTAAGGAAAACAAACTCTCTGTATTGATTCAGGAGTTTAACGCTCTCATAATGAAGAACAATGAGAGCATGGAGTCTTTCGAGACTCGAGTTCTGGGAATCACCACAACTGTGGCTTCCCTGGGGAAAGAACTCACCTTCAAAGAGATCAATCAAAAGGTGGTTCGCGCTCTGTCTGGAAAATGGCAGACAATGAAGGAACTCTTCCTCTCACAAAAAGAATTGGGAGACATGTCTCCTGAAATGATGTTCTCTTAATTCAAAGCGATCAAATTTGACTTAGTGGTCCGCCCTCACTTTAGGGTGAGGGTAGAGAGCAATAATAATCGATTGAGTAATCGAGTCGAACCACAGGGAATGCAAGGACGCTCAAGTCTCAAGTAGTAACCTAGCGACTAAACCTACTATTCAAACTACCGACAAACATGTTTTTGTGTTTTTAATTAACTAATGACACCAAAAAGTAATTATCAACTTAAAACTTAACTAAACAAGCAACAAATGAGCAAAAGATATAAAATCAATAGGAAATAAACGTGATTCCAATTATACTTCGATTAGGCTCAAGTGATGGGTGATTAGAACTCTAACTAGAATTAACCAATTTAATCCAATTTCATGTGGGAAACCTCCTACCTATGGTTCACTCAATTCTCATTGCAATGAAGACAAGTAGATTAATGAAAGGCCTAATTCCGACTAAGACATCAAGCAATTCATTAACTCCCAATAGCTCATGGAGTTCCTTAACCCTACTATACTCTAGCATGCAAATCTCTTGATCCTAGCATCTAATCTAAGCCTCCTAAGCATTAGATCAAACACTTGGTATGCAACTATGGTGATCAATCACAATTACATAATAAAAAATAGTCCCAAGAGAAATGAACATGAAATTAGAAGGTAAATTCACAATTAAAGCCTAAACCCAATCACTTAATCCTAATCTACATATAATTGAAATCACAAAGAGAACTAGCTAGACATGATTAAGGAAAATAAACCATAAAAAGTAATTGAAATCATGCTTAAAAGAAAGAGAATTCAATAAGGAAGAAGAAAATGGTCTTGAATTGCAAATCCACAAAGTATAGCTCCAACAATCTTCAAAATACTAAAAAGGATAGAGGAAAAATATTCTAGGGTTCTTGAGGAATTACATTATATATAGATCCACAAAATAGGAATATTTTGGGGTTAAATACATAATAGGTGAGTTTTGGGTCGAGTTGGGGTGAAACAGGACGAACCGGGGCGAGTTTGGACGAGCCGAACTCGCCCCTTAAGTGCACTCTCGCCAAACCGGCGGTTTGTGGGAAGGGGAGCTGGCGGTCTGGCAAACCGCCGGCCAAACCGCCATCTATGCTGTCCAATGTGAAGGAGAACCGGCGGTTTGATGAAGATTCCCGGCGGTTTGGCAAACCGCCGGCCAACCCGCCGGTTTTCCTTCTCTTGCGCAACTTCGCCATTTTCGCTCGTTCTCTCTCGTCCGAACTCCGATTCTCAATCCGCTTTTTGCTATGGCTTCGTATCGAACTCCTCTTCAACATGGAATGGGAAAAACAACCAAGGGAGTTCTCCATTGTTCCTACAAAAAACATAAAGAGACTCGAGAGAACGAGGAAAGCATAAATGAAAGCAACTAGTGAAACCCTAAATATACAACTTGAATTCCACATGTAAGAACAAAAGTTTCACTCTAATTGAGCTCAATTCTCCCTCATTTCCGGTCTTCGATCCTTAACTACTTGAATGCTCTTTTAAAATTCTCACAAAAATAGATCAAAAACCGAGAAAAATGAGAAAAGTCTAAAGTATGCTAAGAGTTAAGAAACCCTAGCATTTCTAATATTTAAGCACATATATCGAGACTCAAACACATGCAAAACGTACTCAACATGCACATAAAATATGTGTTAATCACTTAGTCAAGAAAGCGCTTCGTGAGGATGAGGAGGAGCTTCCAGCGAAATCAAAGAATCTGGCTTTCAAAGCCGTAGTAGAGAACACCACCATCAAAGCCGACACTTCCAACAGCGAGGTTGCAGAAATGTCAAGAGACGAACTGGAGGATTACGCTCTCTATCTTGTTAGAGGGTTTAACAACTCCAACGCTAGAGCGGCCAAGTATAAAAGATTCTACAAATCTCAAGGCCAGAGCTCACGCTTCACCCCACACGATAGGAAGAGAGATGACAAATCTGCAGCCATCCCTAGAGATAAAGCCAACATTGAGTGCTACGAGTGTCACAAAATGGGGCACTACAAAAGTGAATGCCCGAAGCTCTCAACCAAAGAAAAAGATGAGGTCAAAGCTCATCATGAGGACAGCCGTCGCGCTCTCGTAGCCGATGCTCCCGTCGAATCTAAAAAGTCCATCGACCATGATGAAGATCATTTCACTGATGATGAAAACGATTATGGTTGCATGGCAATAGAAGCTGAAATGAAGGTAAATATTCCTGAATCTAATACTCTTCCATTATCACTAGGTAGTGAATATGGTGACGGTGAGGATGAGGCTTTCAGCTTGGAAAGTGATCTCTTTGATGACTATTTAGAGTTTCTCAAGAATCACGAATCCTTACAGGAAGTTCTCATTCAGTTCAGAAAAGAGAATGATAGATTAGCCAATACACTCGAGTCCAAAAAAAAGGACATATTCGAGTTGACGGTTAAGTTCGATGACCTTCTTGAACTTCACCAACGTACCATATCCACCTCCAAGGAACGTAAAGCCACTCTCGATCGTCTCAATAGCACCTTTGTAGCTATTGAAATAATCGAAAGTTCTTTCAAACCCTCAAAAAGTTTGAAAGGAATCGGCTTTGGTTCCATCTTCATAGCTTCATCCGATGCTAGTACCGAAGCGTTGATGAAAAGCTTCAAAGCTAATCATCACGCTTCTAGTAAAGGAAAAGAGTTAGTCGGGTTTGTGGCTGAAACTTCAAAGCAAGCTTCCAAAGCGTCTTCGAAGGTTCAACCTGACGCTTTGAGAAAATTAAAGACTGGAAAGCCTAAACGCTCTAAATGTAATTCAAAGCGTGTCCAGTCTTTGACAATTCCGAAGCGTCAACAAGAGCGTAAAACTGACTTGAATAACTTCACATCTCATGGAGGAACTCAAGTTCGCTTTATCCCCGACGCTTCACATAACTTTCATGATCGAAATCTCATCGATCATTTTACACAAAGTGAAAGCACTCCCTCACGCTCTCAGAGAAGGAGGAACCGTAAGCGCTTTCACTATTACACACACGATTACACTCAGGGTTTTCCTATTAAACAAAGCCCCATTTGTTTCGTTCAAGATCTCGAGAAAGGAATCACTCTCTCGGTGAATCCAACTCAAGTTTCCAAAACCACTAACATCAAGGAACCCAATGCAAATTGGGTACCTAAAAATTGTTGATCTTTTAGATCAAAGCGGCGAACTCAAAAAATACGGACAAAAGGAAGGAAGAAGCTACTTGGTACCTAGACAGTGGATGTTCACATCACATGACGGGTGAACAATCCTTCCTCGATGAGTTTATCATAAAGCCGGGTCCAGATGTAATTTTCGGTGATGATGCAAAAGGCATCACCATCGGATACGGTACTTTTTGCGTTGAAAATATGAGACTTCCTAATGTCTCATATGTCCAAGGCCTCAAACATAACTTACTTTCCATTTCTCAATTCTGTGATAACGGGTTCATGGTAGAGTTTATCTCTAACCAGTGTGTTGTCAAGAACAAAGTGACTATGCAGGTTGTTCTTACAGGTACTCGAAGGCAAAATGTATATGTAGCCAACTGGAGCAGCTGCGAAGTCAGAACCGGCCTCATCACTAGAAGCACCTTGGAGATTGGGTGGTTATGGCATCGTCGCCTCAACTATTTGAACTTCAAAACAATGAACAAGATCTCCCGAAAGAATCTTGTTCGAGGTATTCCTAATGAAGTCTTCAACAAGGATATTGTGTGCCAAGCCTGCCAAAAAGGCAAACAGATTAAGAAGTCCTTTCAAAGCGTAGAGGGACATGGTTCATCTCGAATTCTAGAGCTCCTGCACATGGATCTCTTCGGTCCTATTTCACCAGTCACTTTGAGTGGGAGAAAGTACGCTCTTGTAGTCGTGGATGATTTCTCACGCTACACGTGGGTTCTAATTCTACTAAAAAAGAAAGATACGCTTCGGGAACTTCCAAAGCTCCTAAAGCAGTTGACAGTGGAAAAAGGATTGAATGTGGTAAAAATACGCTCTGATAAAGGAACAGAATTCCTTATTCAATTCATTGAAGCATATACCACAGAGAATGGGATTCTACATCAGACTTCAGCAGCTCGTACTCCACAACAAAATGGCGTTGCAGAGTGCCGGAATAGAACCATCAAAGAGGCTGCACGTTCAATGCTCGCGGATGCCCAACTACCAAAAAGGTTCTGGGGCGAAGCAACCTTCACAGCATGCTATACCCAGAACCGCACTCTAATCAACACACGCCACGACAAAACCCCATATGAATTATGGAAAGGGAGAACTCCTATTCTTTCTCACTTACATATTTTTGGCTGCAAGTGTTTTATTCACAACAACGGTAAAACGCAATTGAGAGTGTTTGACAGCAAAGCTGATACGGGAATATTTCTTGGATATTCCCCTACTAGCAAAGCTTATTACGTCTACAATTGTCAAACTCTTGTTGTGGAAGAAACACCACATGTTATTTTTGATGAAGCTGCTTTCAAGACTCCACAGGTACAGGTAAATGCTGAAAGTATGAACGCTGGATCTAAAAGCGTATTGGAGTCTCCTAAAGTATCTTCCAGACCAATCATGCGCTCTGTCTCTAAACAAGTAGATTTGGTGGATGCTTCGATAGAGGAAGAAATTGAAGACGAAGTTGAAGCAATGGAGCAGGATCTCAATAAGCTCTCTCTCGATAAGGGGGAACCAAACTCGAGAATAGCTAATCCTCTAACCTCATTAGTTCCAAACAGTGAGGAAGCTCCATCCAGTCCAGTGGTCTGTGATCAAGGGAACAGTAATGATCACACACCACGCTCCGAGTCAGATGATATGGAGGCTTTCAACCAGAAGAAGCTTTGGTTGAGGTATCATCCCCAAGAAGGTGTTCTAGGTGATCCCAGCCAAAGCGTCAGGACTAGAAGTACCTTATTTCATGGTGAGAGTTGCCTGTTTAGTTGCTTCCTAGCAAACACAGAGCCTTCATCGGTGGAGGACGCACTAAATGATTCAAACTGGATAACTGCCATGGAAGAGGAGCTAAATGAGTTTGCAAGGAATGGCATTTGGTACCTAGTGGATCGACCTTCTCATCAAAGCGTCATCGGTACCAAATGGGTCTTCTAGAATAAGACCGATGAAAGCGGCAACATAGTTCGCTACAAAGCTCGCTTGGTCGCAAAAGGATATTGCCAGGAGGAAGGCATCGATTTTGATGAAACCTTTGCTCCCGTTGCTCGTCTCGAAGCCATCAAGATGTTCCTTGCATATGTCGCATCCAAGAAGTTCAAAGTGTATCAAATGGATGTGAAGAGTGTCTTTCTCAATGGAGAATTGAAGGAGGAAGTGTACGTCGAACAGCCCCCAGGCTTTGAAAAGAGTGATCAAGTGTACCGGCTCATCAAAGCGGTGTATGGCCTCAAGCAGGCACCCAGAGCGTGGTACGAGACTCTTTCAAACTTCCTAGTTGAAAGCGGCTAGATCAAACCCTCTTCACGATCTACAACGGTGAAGACATGCTATGGGTACAAATCTATGTCGATAACATCATCTTTGGCTCTCCAAATCAAATCTTGAGTGATAAATTTGCGGGGTTGATGAAGAGAAAATACAAGATGTCTATGATGGGCCTGATGACATGCTTTTTGGGATTGCAAGTAAAGCAAACGAGTCATGGAATCTTCATAAATCAAGCCAAGTACACTCATGATATGCTCACTAAGTTTGGTGTTGAAAATTGCAAAAGCAGTCAAGATTCCAATGAACACAAACTTCAAGATAGATCCAGACTTGGATGGCAAGTCAGTCAACACTACGGATTACCGTATGTTGATTGGCTCTTTGCTATATCTTACAGCTAGCCGACCCGACATCACCTTTGCTGTAGGCGTTTGTGCTAGATTTCAAAGCAATCCGAATTGGAGAGAGCTAAGCGCATTCTTCGATACCTTAAAGGGACCACCATCTTAGGCCTTTGGTATCCGGCGGAAGATGATCTCACGCTTAGTGGCTACTCCGATGCCGATTTTGGTGGATGCAAAGTTGATAGGAAATCAACTAGTGGAACGTGTCAATTCATTGGCAACAAGTTGGTTTCATGGTTCTCAAAGAAATAAACTAGTGTTGCCACCTCTACCACCGAAGCGGAATACATGGTTGCGGGAAGCTGTTGTTCACAAATCCTTTGGCTAAAACAACAATTGAAGGACTATAAAGTGGAATGTTCGGAGGTTCCAATTTATTGTGACAACACAAGCATAATTTCCATCACCCACAATCCCGTGCTTCATTCAAAATGTAAGCATATTGAAATTCGCCATCATTTTATTCGGGATCATGTGGAGAAGCAGGATGTTAAGGTGGAAAAGATTCCAACTGAGGATCAGAAAGCGGATATTCTCACCAAGCCGCTTCCACAAGCACGCTTCAACAAATTGTGTCTAAAACTAGGGTTGCTAGACCCTGGTGAGGAGAATGTGGAGTAACGGTGGAGAAGGCAAAGCGTGTTCCCAACCTACTCTCACGCTTTCCTTTATGGGAAAGATTATTGGGATCATTAGTTAAGGGGGAACCAGTTTTGTAGGTGGTGTGAAAGAGAAGACTCCCCTTTTCATGGGATGATAATTAAACCGAAGGGATGGAGTTCCCTTTAGGAGCATCGACCTTTACACGCTTCCACAGCTTCTGTGAAAGCGCGGTTGAGTGCTCTTCCTTGATGAGTAATCAAGGATGCTTGATCAAGGTTATTACTCGTACCACGGTATTCGTAAAAACTTGTGCCGTCTTGTCAGAGCGGTGCACAAGTGGTACCTTGTGGATCTCTTAAGAGTCCAACTTTTAAGTTTAGAGCTTGGCACAATCTTGACGTTTCACTCCCAAAATTCTTAAAATCCTTTCTGCTGAAGAAACATGAAAGCATTGAGTTGATAATCCTATTCAAGTTAATATACGCATACGTAATTTTTGGGACGTATTGTATGGAGTTGCTTGAATGATTTTCACTCAATTTTCTCCCAAGCTTTCATGGTGGAGATGGAGCCAGAAGCGCAAAGCATGTTAAAGATCTTCACCACTGCTAATTGTGAAAGCCTCATTTGTTTTGAGTAATGTAAAGCTCCAACCTTACAAAGGTTAGTGTCTATTCTCGAGAATCTCGCTTCATGAAACTTGAGATAGCTTGCCATAGTAAGGAAGTGAATTCATAGATTTTAATGCATGAGGCAACTCATGTCATTCCATTAAAATCCATGAAGACACTCATCCCCAACCGGGTCCCTCGTGGATTTTGTAATCTCATATCTCATGTTATCGAATTTACGAGATAGACCTACCCGAGTAAGAGGACTTTACATTATCTTCATCTCTCAACATAAGTAGAGCGCTTCCCCTACAGAGTTGACACTCTCTTTAAAAGATAGTCCAAAGCTATGTTTAAGGGGGAAGCACTTCTTCTTCGAGAGAAAGCACTTAGATGAGAACAGACGTTCTCACACTTCAAAGCGTGAACGTTCTATTCCTCACCTGAAGCTTTAACATCTGATTACGTAGATCGTCAAAGCGTGGTATTAGTTATTTACAATTTTGACTGACTAGTAAGTCTCTCTTTCGCGTCTTTCAATTTAAGTAAGTAAGTCAACGCAAAGCGTCTTCAAGAACCCTGTGCGTGACCTACCGAAAATATTAAAGTGCTGATACAGACGCTTCCCAAACTAGACGCTCTTGTCTAATTTCCGAAGCGTGACAATTAGCCAAATTTCGAATATTTCTAGAAATTAATCTCTCATTAGTTTACTTATAAGATATATATATCTATAAAGCAAGATATAACTCAAGTATAGTTTGCGTGTGATATCTTTGCATTAAATGCAAAGACTGCTGCATTTACAGGACTCGAGACACACTCGCGCTACCGAACCGCCAAAACTTTTAATCTTGGCCGTCGGACATTTCAAATTACTTTTTCCCTAACCGCACGATCAAATAACTGTCAAGCACGATCTATACATGATCAGAGCCACTCACTCTTTTTCCGGAACATGATCTTAGCCACTCACTAAGACACGTCGCCCCACTAACCTTTTAATACTCGTTATACTTATTATCTATGCATATATTAGAACTTCTTCACTCATCACTTTCATTATACATCATTTTCGCCATTTCTGCAAATTCTTCAAGTTCTACAACTCACAGAACTTTTCTCTCTACTGCATATCTTATTTCTTTTTCCACAGAAATTCAAAATGGTTAATGCAAAATGGCAAACTGCTCCTAGAAGCCGCTACGGAGAATTTGTATTTACGGAGGCTCACGTCGATCGTGATTTACTGACCGATGGCGGAATCATCAAGAGAGCAATCCTCAATTTCGGCCTGGAAAATCTTCTTTTCCAGCATCCCAAGTACATTAATCCGGTAGGGGTGGTCGAGTTCCTCTCCAACTTGAACTCGGAAACCCTAACTACCAAAATCTCACTGTAACAGTTCGATGAACAGGGCTTGGTTCGATCTGTGGCAACCGAAACCCTAGAGCTCGACACTCTATTCGAGGATTCTGTCCCCATTCCTAACTCTGGGGAAGATCCGGAGTCTGCTAGAGATCCGGATATCTAGAAGGAGTTCAGGCGCTTCTCATCGGATCCACGCGCCATCTTCATCCGCAAGCAGTCGAAGGCAACATCGTTTTGACCGCCCTTCGAAAACATGATTAACATTGTGACAAAGTGCCTACTTTGTCACACCGGTAGCTGGTCCACCATCACAGAACAGAAGATTCATTTTCTGTCGGCGCTCTGTGATACCGCGATCAACCGTACACTTTACAACTGGAGAGCGTGGTTTGTGAAACAGTTGGTTGAGGCCAGCAAAGCCGTTGAGAAGTGGCGGATGGGGAACACAAAGGCCAACTTGAGTTTCTTGGCAAACTCAAGTATGGAATGAAGATATCCTATTTCTTGGAGGCGTCCTGGGCAGCTCAAGAATGGCTCGTGGAAAGCAAGTACACTCGTGTGCTTTTTTACGAAGGCACTTCCAGGCGACGAGTTTGGAGTTGTCGTCCCTCCCGCTTCAGACATTGAATATGCTAGTGCCAAAGCATTGATATTGAAGGAGGAGGAGGAGAAGAGAAGGAAGAATGGTCGAAAAGGCCCAAAGAAGCCAAAGTGCCGTCGTGTGTCAGAAAAATCAGTCCCTTCCACGGCAGGGAAGCGTGGACTGATAGATGAAGATGACGAGGAATGCGTCGCTTCCTCCTACAACGCTTCAGACTCTGACAAGACTTTAAAGTCAGGATCTGGAAGCCGGTGCCCTAGCTGCACAAGATGAACGAGAGGAAGTTGAAGCGCCAGGAGAGGATGCTGATCGCATCGGCGCTCTCCACGTCACTGACGAAGCGTCCAGCTCATCAGCAGACGAGGAATTCCAAGCTGACAAGCCCCCGCCTTAATCTCCCAAAGCGTCCAGTCCAGTAATGAGGACTGTTGACAGAGAGCTCTAGTGGGCTGAAGAGGAAATAAGGGAATTCTTTGGAGAATTCTCTCTACCTCCATCCGTGTTGGAGGTTACTTCATGCTTCTTGAAGTACGTCTGAAGCGGTGGCACCAACGTGTACAAAATTTGCCAGTTGGTGCGGGCTAACGACCCTAAAGCGCTGGTCGAGGGGGAGGCCTCGATCCTTAGCAGCTTTGAGTTCGAACACTTCGACGACCTGATCGATGAGCCAGAAGTGTGGAGGCGCATCGAGAGGAAGGTCCAGGAGCTTGTTCCCTCCTACACACCCACTCCGTTAACACCAGCTGGAGCACCTGTCAGTGTGTTTGAAGAACGACTCTCGGTTCTTCAAACCGCTCACGACGAAGTAGAGCGTGAGTGCGCACAGCTGAAGAGTGAAATAAAGGAGAAAGAGAGCCAGCTTTCTAAAGCTGAGGAGGAGAAGAAGCAGGTGGATGTCGAGCTTTCAACTACTACCACAGAGTTGATAGCACTGAAGGAGGAGATGGTGAAGAAAGAAGAGGAGCTCTCCACTGCTACCAAAGCATTGGAAGAGTTAAAGGTGAAATCAGCGACTGTGGAGTTGCAGTTGGCTGAGGAGAAAGAGCACGTAGAATTAGCTCATGATGAGCTTTCGACCGTTAAGGCACAGCTTCTGGAAATTCCAGCCTTACGTTCGGAAGTGCTGAAGCTATCTACGGAGTTAGATGACAGGGAGCGTGTCCACAGAGAGCTCGAAGTTGTTGAAGCTGAACTCTCCACGACCACTGACAAGGTCGCTCAACTGGAGAGAGAGCTTAAAGTAGCAAAAGCAGAAAATTTTGAAGCCGCCTTTGTCACCCAACAACTCAATGCAAAGCTAGAATCCGTGGAGAGGAAACTCGCGGATTCTGAAAAACAAAGGAAGCAGGCAGTGGCCATGCTGGGCCAAGCACCGGCTGGAGCGCAAAGCGGATCGAGTCAGGTTGTGCCAACCACTGCACTGGAAGGTATCTCCAACAAAATGGAAGCGCTAGCGGCCTTCATCCAATCTGAGTTCCGTATGTATCGCGCAACCCTGGAACGGTCGGTCATTCTGACCAATGCGCGCTCTCCAGCTCCTATCCTTTCAGCACAAGTCTAGGCGCTCTACTGGCACAAGGTTTATTGAAGCCTAATTAGCCGAACATCACTCTGCCAGGAGCCGCCAGCCAAAGTGCCAACGTACAGTGCGCTCCCTCCAAGCCCGTTTTTGATGCTGCCAAAAAGGGGGAAGCGACTGGGATGCCAAGTAGTCAATCCACATCAGCCAAGGCCAAAGAGGACGCTTCCAAGAAAATGGAAGCACAGAAGGAAGGAGAAGCGGAGAAGTTGGTGATCATCTTGGATGAGCCAATCGATGCCACTCCCCTTCAAGCAGTGTCAACAGCGCCACAGAAAGAAAAGGAGAAGCGCAAGAAAAAAGGGTCTGCTGACACCAACCCCAAGAAAAAGCCGAAACTGACTCTCGCAACGATGACCAAGGAGGCTGGAGCACAACGTGAATTCCAAGAGGAGTTGGATGCGATTTTGATGCACAAAATGAATTTCCACCTCCGAAGGTATCTGTTGAAGCACACTCCGACCAACGCCGCTGAAAAGGAATGCCTGGAAGTAATGGCAAAGTATAAAGCGGTGTCGGAGTGCAGGGACGAAGTTTTTAATGAAGAGGTGGTGACCGACTCAGACAAAACGCTTCATCTATTGAAGATGGAAGCGTTTGAAGGGAAGAGAATTTTCGTTGAGAGCCTGCGAACAGTCGATTTTGAAAAATGTAGGAAGCAGTTGTTTGCCAGGGACAAACTCGATAGGAAGAAGCTGAGGGATGAGGCTCCTAATGCCAAATTTGTTGATGAGATTATTCCAGCTGACCTCAAGGAGGAGTGGAATGATGTCAAAGTGAAGTTTGTCAAACGCTTCTACTACTGGCAAGGCTTTCGCACTGAGTACGCCATGGATTGCTTCATTGCATACATGGATCATTGCAAAGCCTCTCTCTTCAACATAATTTTGGAGTTGGCAGACGGAGTAACTCTCAAACCGCCAAAGAAAGAGAGCTACAAACTTCCACTCATTGGAGGCGCTATTCCTGATGAGGAAGCAATCAGAAAGGAGATCGAGGAATGTGCAGAATGGCTTGAACAGAACGATCGCCCTAACCACTCTCTAGCTGCCATCAAGGATAGAGTCTACAATGCCTATGGCATGATCCATCCAGTTCCTCGAAAACGCTTCAAATAGATGTTCATTATATTTGTATTCACTTCATCATCTCACTAATACAATGATATCTTTTACTGCTTTAAGACAATTTCTCATTATCTTTATTTATTTATACGCTTTCAGTTAACTGCCTATAACTGCATTGATATTGCGTTTTTGCCTAACCCACTCTGATTCTTATACTTAACCTAGAAGTCTCTAGATTTGTGTAAGCACTTGATGTCGGGTTTTGGCATCATCAAAAAGGGGGAAATTATCGGGATATAATGTTAAGGGGGAACTTGAATCAAGTTAAAATAAACAACTTGTTTTCATTCGATTCCAAAACCCTTTTTAGAATATTTCCCTTATTATTTTTGATAAACTAGACAAGTCTCTCTTAGACAAGCTTACATGTTAGGAAGCTTATCTTTTAGTCTAGAAGCGCCAAAGATGAAGCAGTCAGAGTTCGCGAAGCAAAAGGAAGCGAAGCGGCTCCAGCAGTGAAAGCGTCAGCAGTGAAGTTTTGACAAAGCATCTAGGAGACGCTTCAGATAAAGACGCTAAAAGCGGGCTTACAATCAGTGGAAGCGAAGCGCTCTCAAGTCAGCTCACCCAAAGAGTCTCTGATATAGAGCTGAAATCAAAGCGTCAATCAGTGCAAGTGTGACAAGTTTGACTCGCAGAATCCAAGTTTGAATTTCAAACTCTCGGATGTCTGACATCTCACAGAAGGAAGCCTACGTGTCACCACACTATTCCACAACAGAAATGGCTACAGTCCAAGAAGTCAAAGTTAGGTAAAGGTGGACATCCCTTCCTGACTCTTGCAGGCCGACACGCCGAATTATCTAATATTAAGGAACACACAACCTCTTCTCTCTCAACGGGAAGTAGGGTTCCTTACTATAAATAGAAGGAGTTGCACACACACTAAAAAAAACGCACGCACAAACGATTCAAGCATTCACATTTGCAAGAACTCAAGCAAATTTCCTTCTAGTACTTAGTTCTTCCAAAGCACTTCACTTTAGTGTGTCCTTAAGAACTTGTTTCTTAAGTATTGCAACTACCTCACTTTTTAGGTTCAATCTCTTATATCCATAGCCTAGACTCTTGAATCATTATCCCTTACTTGTGAGTTCATTGTAAAGGATTTTCATACTTACAAAAATCCAAAACCCCAAAACCCAATTCTAGAGTGAATAGATTGAGTTGTAAGGTTATCGAGCTTTTTGTGAAAGAGTGTTGTTATTGTAAGGTTTCTCGAGAGCCAGTAAAATCTCTGAGGATTCAAGTGCAAGTTCGTTATTTGCCTTGAATCACTTCCCCTTGGAAGTATAAAACAAGGAGTACCGAGTGAAGGTATTCATCCCGTCGAGGATAGAGTGGACGTAGGAGAGGTGCTCCGAACCACTATGATAGGGACTAAATCAGCTCCTTCCACGTCATAGTAATACGTGGCGTCACTAGTTGAGAATAAGCGAATGGGGAAGAGACACTTGTCCTTTGAATGAACGACAAGGCATAAGCCTTGAGCTTGAATAAAGCCTTCTATGAAAACACTCCCGAAAAGTCGCCAAAAGACTTAGTATTTAGCCTAGAGAGCTCTCCCTTTAGGGTCTAGCATCTGGCTCAAAGAGCTCTCCCTTCAGGATCTAGCATTTTCCTTGAAGATGCTAGCATCTGGCCGAGAGAGCATCTTCCTTGAGGGATCTACCATTTTCCCTCAGGACCTACCATCTCCATGAGGGATCTGCACCTCTGCTAGGGATCTGCATCTCCACGAGGGATCTGTACCTCTGCTAGGGATCTGCATCTCCATGAGGGATCTGCATCTCTGCTAGGGATCTGCATCTCCATGAGGGATCTGCATCTCCGAGAAGCTAGCATCTACCTTAAAGATCTAGCATCTCTGAGAAGCTAGCATCTTCCCTAAGGATCTAGCTTCTTCCCAAGGATCTAGCTTCTTCCTTAAAGAGCTAGAATCTTCTCTAAAAATACTAGTATAATTAATATTACCTTTTACAACAAAGGAAATTCACAGAAATGCCACTACCTCTTCTACAACTATAAATATATGGCAACCACTACATTTTTGGTAACAACTCTCTCACTCTAAACTTTACACTCAAGATTACGTGCTTCTAGTACGAATCAACACACACACCCACTCTAGAGGTTTTTTCTCCAAGAAACCTCAACATACTTCCAGTATTTGATACTGACTTGGGCGTCGGAGGTTCTTCCCGGAGGACCCCCACCCGCTCCTCCGGCTTTGTTTTGCAGGAATTCTTCAAGGTTCCCGACGAGACAAGGCGGAATTAAAGGAAACTTGGGATGATTTAGAAGATGCAATCCTCCTCTCGTTAATTCTTATATTCATTCTAAGGACTCGATCCTTCACGAATTCGATTCTTATTTTTATTGTTGTTGATCTTCAACCCGGATCTAACAATTACCTTGTTCCATATATTGAGTCATTGAGTGATACACACACTTCTTGTGAGGTCTAGGGTTGAATGTGCTTGAGTGATTGAGTTCTAAGTTAGGAGAGTGAATGATTCTATGAATGCTTGGCTTGACTTGAGAATTTCCTTGAATCAAAAATGGTTTTGAAGGTGATATGAGGCATCGAGAAACTCAAAATGCACATCCCATACGTGTTAAGTGTTTTGATTGTTCGTTTCATTGTTCGGGACGAACAATGGCTTAAGTTTGGGGGAGTGATTAGCACGTATTTTATGTGCATGTCAAGTGTATTTTGCATATTAAGTCTCGATTTATGTGCTTAAATGTTAGAAATGCTAGGGTTTCTTAACTTGTAGCATACTTTATATTTTACTCGTTTTCTCCCGGTTTTCGATCCATTTTTGTAAGAATTTGAAAGAGTATTCAAGTAGCTAAAGATCGAGGTCCGGAAATGAGGAAGAATCGAGCTCTATTAGAGTGAAACTTGTGTTTAAAATGTGGAATTTCAAATTCTATAGTTAGGGTTTTACTAGTTTGATTTCATTTATGTTTTCCTCGTTCTCTCGAGTCTCTTTATGCTTTTTGCAGGAATAATAGAGAACTTACTTGGCCAAATTAATCAGTCCATGATGAAGAGGAGCTCGTTAAGAAGCCATAGCAAAAAGCGGATCGAGAATCAGAGTTCGGATGAGAGAGAACGAGCGAAAATGGCAAAGTTGCGCAAGAGAAGGAAAACCGGCGGGTTGGCCGGCGG
The DNA here is from genome assembly GCA_001642375.2 of Mentha longifolia. Taxonomy (NCBI): domain Eukaryota; kingdom Viridiplantae; phylum Streptophyta; class Magnoliopsida; order Lamiales; family Lamiaceae; genus Mentha; species Mentha longifolia. The sequence continues at coordinate 30,916,731 of CM038114.1, forward strand.
TTTGCCAAACCGCCGGGAATCTTCATCAAACCGCTGGTTCCCCTTCACATTGGACAACATAGATGGCGGTCTGGCCGGTGGTTTGCCAGACCGCCGGCTCTCCTTCCCACAGACCGCCGGTTCGGCGAGAATTACACCTATTGACCGAGTTTGGCTCGTCCAAACTCGGTCCAACTCATCCCAAACTTGGTTTTTAATGTATTTAACACCTAAATTCACCCCATTTGGATATCTTTTTACATATTTTAATATTGCTAGAACCCTAGAAATATTTTCCTCTTTCCTTTTTAGTATTTTGAAGATTGTTGAAGCTACACTTGTTGGATTTGCAATTGAAGACCATTTTCTTTTTCATTATTGAATTCTCTATCTTTTGATCATGATTTCTTCTATTTTTTACGGTTTATTTCCTTTAATTATGTCTAGCTAATTTCCTTTTGATTTCAAATATATGAAGACATGATCTAGATTAATAGGTTTTTGGATTTTGTAGTTGGAGTTGCCTTCTAATTCATATGTCTTGTGGTTTGGGACTTGATTTTATTGCATAATTGATTGGCCATCATTGAGTGCATACAAGGTGTTTGGTTAAATGCTTAGTAGGCTTTAGTTCATAACACTTGGCATCAAACCACAACATATTAGTAATTCTTGCTAATAGGAGTTTCTAGATAATTAATTGAGCTATTTGGAGTTGATTTATGCATCTTGAGACCTAGCGGAGATAGATGTCATAGGTTAATCCATTTACATTGATTGCTTTGAGAAAAGAGTTGATGTATATCCTATAAAGAACTCCCATATGAATTAGATTAAATCGGTTCACCCTTGCAAATCCTAAAACCTATGCCTCTAGTGAATGTTGGATTATATTTGAAACCATACTTTCTCTTATTGATATTTGTCATTTGATACTTGTTTGCTAGTTAATTTTGTTATCTAAAATTTGTTACTAATCTTTGGAAAAACACAAAAACATGATATCTTATAGCTTGGATAGTAGGTTTAGTAGCTAGATTACTACTTGAAACTCATTCACCATTGCATTTCCTGTGGATTCGACTCGATTATTATTGCTCTCTCTCTACTCTTAAAAAGTAGGGCGATCAAGCATCTACAATGCTTCTTGTATGCGGTGTTAACCCACTATAAAAGTTGGTCATTTGTTGACCCTCATTGAAGCTATGTTGAGGACATTTCCTTAAAAGCTCTCTATACCTCTCCCATGCTTCAAACAAGGTCTCATCACCTTGTTGAGAGAAATGTGATAGATAGGAAATAAACCTTTGCGCTTTGGATGGTGGAAAGTATTTAGAGAGGAAGGCTTTGCACAAATCATCCCAAGTGTGAATGTTGGCCTTGCTTAATCCTTTATACCAATCCTTGACCTGATCCCGTAGAGAAAACCCGAACATCCTCATGCGAATAGCATCATTTGAAACTCCATTAAGCTTGATAGTATCGCAAATATCAAAGAACATACTAAGATTGGCATTCGGATCCTCCATAGGACTTCCACCAACTTGCTCACTCTTCACCATTTGGATGAGTCCGGATTTGAGCTCAAAATTATTAGCATTGATAGCACCCCATTCTCCTCCTTGAAATTGTTCCGTTGGAAATTGGAACATATGGTTGAGAGGTGGTGGTTGAGTTTCATTAGCCATTCTTTCTTGCTCATCCTTCCATGCTCTAAACTCTTCCATTTCCTTCATAAGAGCTTCCATTGCTTGATTGTTAGCCATTTCTTCTTCTTTAATAGAATTCCTTCTTCTATGTCTTCTTTCAAAGTTCAAGATCAAAGGTTGAACAAGTCTTCTCTTGGACCTTGTGTGCATATACCTACAAAATAAAAATCAAAAGAAACAATGCTTGAATTAGTAACTCAATAACCAAATCGACTATTGAAACTCAAACTAAGCATTCCCCGGCAACGGCGCCAAAAATTGATCCGCCCTACCTTTGAGGATAGGGAAATGCAATAATAATCGATGTGTATAATAGAGTCGAATCCACAGGGAATGCAATGGCGAATGAGATTCAAGTAGTAATCTAGCTACTAAACCTACTATCCAAACTAACAAACTTTATATTTTGGTATTTTCTTAATTCTATCAAGCAATGTAATTGAAAAGTAACAAACTAGATAACAACTAATAGCAAGAGTTAACAAACAATAGTAGAAAGCTTGGTTCCAAATATAATCTGATAATCACAAGAGGCTTAGGTTTTAGGATTTGTTAGGATTAACCATTTTAATCTAATTCATATGAGAATTCTATATATTGTATACACTAATTCTTTTCTCAAAGCAATCAATGCAAGTAGATTAACCTATGACATCTATCTCCGACTAGGACTCAAGATGCATGGATTAACTCCTAATGGCACAATTAATATTTAGAATCTCATATTAGCAAGAATTACTAATATATTGTGATTTGATGCTAAGTGCTGTGAATTAAAGCCTACTAAGCATTTAACCAAACACCTTGTATGCACTCAATGATGGCCAATCAATCATGCAATAAAATTAAGTCCCAAACCACAAGACATATGAATTAGAAGGTAAATCCAACAACAATATCCAAAAACCTAGTGATCTAGATCATATCTTCATATATTTGAACCAAAGAGAAATTTAGCTAGACATAATTGAAGGAATTAAACCATGAAAAAGAGATAAAATCATGATGAGAATAAAGAAAATTTAATAAGGAAGAAGAAAATGGTCTTGAATCTTCAATCCACAAAGTAATGCTCTCCAAATCTTCAAAATACTAAAAAGGAAAGAGAGAAATATTCTAGGGTTCTTGGAATATTAAAATATGCAAAAAGATACATCAAAAAGGAAAGAATTTGGGGTTAAATATATCGAAAATCGTATTTGGGTCGAATTTGGTCAAACCGGTACGTAATGGAGCAAACCGGGAGGAATTCTAGCTCAACCGGCGGTCCAGGTGCGGGGCACCGGCGGTCTAGTGGACCGCTGGTCTCTGTGTGGTAAACGGCGGCCTGGGTGCGACAGACCGGCGGCCCAGTGCCCGCCGGTTTGGGTCGTTAGTTTGCCGCCCATCCGCCTTCTCTTGCACAATGTTTTCATTTTCGCCCGTTCTCTCTCGTCCGAACTCCGATTTATGAACCGCTTTTTGCTACGGACTCCTAACGAACTCCTCTTCAACATGGAATGATCAAATTGGCCAAATGAGTTCTTCATTATTCCTGAAAAAAGGATAAAAGACTCGAGAGAACGAGGAAAACATAAATGAAATCAAACTATTGAAACCCTAACTTTATAACTTTGAAATTCCACATTTTTAAGCACAAATTTCACTCTAATTAAGCTCGATTCTTACTCGTTTCCAGCCCTCGATCCTTAGCTACATGAATGCTCTTTCCAATTCTTACAAAAATAGATCGATAACCGAAAGAAAACGAGAAAAGTAAAAAGTATGCTACAAGTAAAGAAACCCTAGCATTTCTAATATTTAAGCACATAAATCGAGACTCAAACACATTCAAACACACTTAACATGCACATAATATACGTGTTAATCACTGGGGTATGCTATTAATGTCACCGGCCTGGACATACCGCCTCAAATTGTCCTAAGAAAGGAAAGAAAGAGCCGGAAAAGCGAGGAAATGCACGACTATTCTATTTAGGAGATATTGAGAAAAACGCTAAGTAAAGGTACAACACTTAATAATAAGATATATCTGGTATAGATGTAAGTTTTCTCGTATTGTTATTGACAAGATCGTATTAGTACAAAATATTTTCTCTATAATTATTAGGAATTTTGAGGACGGAATTATTTTAAGTGGGAGAGATTGTAACACCCCATTTTTTATAATGATTAAATAGTTATTATTATTATTATTAACATAATTTGTAATGAAATTAAATTAGATTTGAGTTGCATGATATTTATATAAAAGCTTATGAAGTAATTTTATTTTAACCACAAGTTGACTTTATAGATTAAATAAATCTATTTCATTTTTATTTATTTACCTATTTTTACATATATAATCCTTATTTCTTTTCTAATATGACCGATATATACATATATAAGAGTAATCATTATCCGTTTAAATCATGTATATCTATAACCTCAAGGCACCAGTATATATATAATCACTTAACCGTAGGGTTTAGGGTTCACACATAAGTTCATTCATTGTCAAAGCTTTGAAGGTGTATTCCTTTCCACAGCCGGTGTTCTTCAAGATTTATTTTTAGGTTAAGGTTAAGATGGGGAAATTTATGCTTGTTGATTTTATTATCCATGGATGTTTTATGTGTTCTTAATTCTTATTTGATTACATATGTTGCTAAGGACCATTGATTTATTGCCCTCATGATAGTGAAGCTAGGGCCATTGATTTTTGCCCTCATGTTATCAAGTTAGGGCCATTGATTTACTGCCCTCATGGTAAGGTTAGGGCCATTGATTCATGCCCTCATGTTACAAGTTGTATGGTATGACGATTTGAATTCTTAGCATGTTTAACATAAATGGATAATTGCATGTTTTTTCACTGAGTGTATTTCGATATGCTCACCCCTACTATTTTCAGTTTGCCAGGTTCAAAGTCAAAGCAGTTGTGGAGGCCGAGTATGACTAGTGCAAAAGTCCAAGTCTTGATAATATATTATTTAATATTACATAAATTCAGATTTGTAGGATTTCTTATTAGTAGTTATTTAAATTGTTAAGTGGATGTTTCGTAGTTTTTAGTAAATTTTCCGATTCATATCTTCGTAATAGCTATTCTTCTATGAAAAATAATGGGACTAAGGTTCTTTAATATATGCATTTATAAAATTTTGGACGAGTGATTGCTTTGTTTTTCAAAGGTTGTGTTACGTTTCTCTTTATTAATTTTGTGAGACATTAATTTATTGGTTTAATTGGTTTACTTTATTTGCTGCATGCATACCATTTAAGTTTTTTTTAAAAAAAAATATATTTGTCTTCGTTAGTTGAGAATTGTTGGCTGAATATTTTCTTTATTTGGATGATTATAGTATATTTTAGTTAAATAAAATTTTAGGATGTTACAGCATGAGCAGATAACCTAACATATATCATCATTCATTCATCACATTCATGCATTCAGTCATCACATAATCAAACTCATGTATGCTTTTCACACATCACATTTCATATTCAGCATTTCAATATTCACTTTATTGCGAGAGCTCAATTTTTTAAAACATTTGTTAAAAGAACATTTATATTTTGAGAAAATAAGTTACCTGGAAAGCTGAGGATGAAGGAGCATTGAGCCTTGGGATATTACTCTTCTTTGACTAGTCTAGGGAACAATCTAGACTTAGACTCTGAAAGAAGACACAAGACTAGAGAACGAACTGCTGTGATACCATTCTGTAACACCCCGACCCCCAGGGCATGTGGAAACATGCCTCAAGGACCGGTGTGCTACGAAGTGGCTGAGCAATTGAGCTATCGGCGAAAAATCTAAGTGGCTAATGAATAATTTAAACATCTTTATCTTGAGAGTGCGCAGAAGAATAGTTTATTTATTTAAGAGTAGCATATGAAGTAGTGATATAAAGAGACGAGACCATTACCCTATTTACGTACCGACTCTTGACATTATTTATATTACAGACCCATGAGTGAACTTTACTTAATATAAAACATCTCATGACTCAACTTAACTCATCAATAATTAAGAGTTTGGAATGACAGTGGAAACATAGTTGTGAAGTATGTATGAAGACACACGACACATGGCTACAACTGTAATATCCCAACTCCCGACTCGTCTCTCTTCATGCCTTGCTTCCAGTTAACCTGCACGTTTAGAAATACGTACAGGGCATCAATACAAAAATGTACTGAGTGAGCTCATCGCCAAAATAGAAAGATGCCATTATGGCTATAGATAGACTTTCCCAATTAAACATGCTTAGGGGTTTTATGAAAGGACCTGAGTTGCTATTTTGAAAAATCATATTGCATGCTTCTTAAAATGCTTTATGCTAATGATCATGAGCTATGCCGGCAATAATCAATGTATGTAACCAAGTCTACATGTAAGAGTTAGAATAGTGTCGAGGAGTGGCCATCCCCAGACATCTTTACCCTTGTGTGCGCACTTATCCAACTGACATCTCGATTCAGAAGGGCCGATCATTTAGCTATCGTAGACTGGTACATGCATGCAATAAAACTTGGCAAGTCTATAGCTTTATATAAATCATGCTCATGCAATATAAATCATGCTTGCATAACATAAGTGAATGCATTTCATGCTCTTTGATTTATATAAAATAAGAGCTCACTCTTCACAGCTTGCGAGGGTTGATCTTCTTCTCCACTATGTCACCTTGTTCTTCGTGGCTCGTACCTTGATAATGAATCACATATCGTACAAACATTAATGTTAGTGTACTGATAACATATTGAACATGTATTATCAACCCCTACTTAACAATGTAACTAGACTTAGATAAATTTCACCTAAGTATAATAATAATAATCATCAAGCTATTATTCCTTTATCTTATCATCACACTTGAATGTATCTTGTATATTAAATTAGAGGGATTAAATGGATGCTAAGATGTAACGCCCCGACCCCCAGGGTAGGTAAAAATGTGCCTTGGAGATCGGATCGCTACAGTGGAATGCTAGGAGTCCTATGAGCCGTGAGTGAGCACCACTTTAGAATCAAAGAAAGTGGTTAATCGAAGATGAGGGTTCGACAAATGAATAACATATTCAGTTAAGGAGAATGATGGGAATGCTATCAAAGAAGAAAAGAGAGGCCATTTTATTTAAGTACATTCCAACATGAGGGTTCTTGTTACAAGACATGAGGTTGTGATTACATAACTTAAACACTTAAACAAAAGTTTAAGATCAACATGGTTTATTAGACATTTACATAGCAGCAGAAACATAGTTGTGACGTGTGTGTGAGGACATACGTCACGGGGCTACAACCGTAACATGCCTCGCCTCGGCCTGCTTTTCTTCACCTCTTGCTTCCAGTTCACCTGCATGTTTAGAAATACGCACAGGGGTAAGTACATTGATTGTACTTAGTGAGCTCACCCCAAAATCAATGCCACTTAGGGCTATATCAAATAGACTTGCCTCTTCATTACAAACTCGGGGTTTTAAGAAAGAACCCCAAATGCCTTTTAAAACATTTTTTTCATGCTCTTATCATTCTACATCTCATGTATCATCATGATCCGGACATACATCATATGAATACCAGTTTACTAAATAACATTGCGCCGAGAGGTTATCCAGCCCCTCGGACACCTTACCGTTCTTCGTGTGCACACCCGCTAATACCTTCATCAGCGGGCCGATATCGTTCATCTGCAGTAAACTGGTTATGCATGATAAAAACTTGCCAAGTCTAACTTTCACAATAATCATTCATGCAATGGAAAACATGCAAGCTTTCGCAAAACATTTCATCTAAAGAACATAGAGCTCACAGTTCAAGATCATAGTTCACAGTAGGTTAGGGTTGGACATCTTCTCCTCTTCGTCACCTTTGACTCCTTGACTAGTACATTTATTCATATACAACAATTAATACTTAGTCTAAAACACATAAGTACTTATAACAACCCCTTACATTTAGGCATTTTTAAGTATTGCGTCTTACATATATTTATCTTATACTTATCTTACACTTAGCCACTTAGTTTCATCAGTCTAGAGTGTGGAGATGGAATGAGGATTGAGGCAGAATATTATTAAGTTCAATCCTCAATAATCATGGCTGAGATAAGAATGAGTTGATTCAAGAATAGAAATGAACTTAGAACTCTTAAAACATGTTCGGCATAATTGTGACACTTCGGTAGAATATTTATTTCTCTCAATTGGCTAGGTGAAACAGAGTGCAATTTGGAGGTTAAGAGGCTAAGGAATGTGGTTACAATATATAAAAATTTCAGAGGTAATTCACGTGGGAATTGGGAGAAACAATCAATTCCCTTAGTAATTTCACTCTGAATTCTGGAAAGAAGCAGTTTCCTTCATTCAACTTTGAGCTAGGATATCTCCTTCATTATTCAATCACTCGGAACTCACCACATACCATTAGAAATCTTGTACAATGAACAACAACTTTTATGCTTGGCTCGAATTCAAACAATTAAAAGATAACGATGAAAAGTGGTGATCAAACGAGTTGGTCAAATCAGTTTTCTAGAATTTGCAGGTTTGAACATTGCGAGTACATTAGAGCTTGGTTGAAGGTGTATGATACACCAATAGAAACCTAAGACAATGGACTCATTATAGAAAAAGATTTGAGCTCAAAATATGAAGGAATCATTCGGAATCATGCTCACAAGTGTAGGGGTATTTTCTGGAAATTTTCAGATTTAAGTTCTTGATGAGAATCATATTAAATCAACATCGTACGAGTCATATACCAATCAATTGAAGCTCAATCAAGAAAGGATACATCAAAGACATTATCGTAATCAAAGGGCCGAAGCTCAATCAAAAGATATCTCAAGGTTTCACCGATTAATTCAACGATATGCACATCATAATGATCACAATGATGACAGGAGATCAAAAATGAAAGAATCAACATGAAAGGTTCATTTTCATCTCAAGGACAAATGTATATCACTACTAAACAAGTTCATATTAACATTTTCCACAAGGATTTTAGCTTAGAACATGAAAGGAAGAGAGATTACCGATTGTTCTTCAAAGAAATTTGAAATTGGAACTTCATCAATTTTTCATCTATTACATGGAAGGGTTGCAGCCGTTTGCTGATGAATCCAGCTTTATGATTGTGTTTAGGATGTTGGAAAATGGTAGTGTGCAAGTTTTGGGGTGGAATGGAGGTGGTGGATGGCCGCCGGAGGCGATTTCCAGCGGCGGGAGGCGGCGGCGATGGGGCTGAAGTGGGGGTGGTTGCCGGATGGTGTAGAGAGAAGGAGGACCTTCTCACTCTAGAATTTGGGGTGAGGTTCAAGAATGAAGACTTTCCCTCACTTTACTATTTATATTTTTTACCATAATTTCTACATGGATGACATTTGTCATCATTTTAAGTGGTGTATTTTTCCCTCACTTGTTCTATTACTTGGGGATCACTTATACACTAATCTCATACTTCTGTGTATCTATTCTACTATCTTAGTAATGTATAAAAGTACATATGATGTTTGATTTATCAAACATCATCCACATTTTAGTGATTCTCGATCACCTTCGACTGTTAAATCACGTGCATGTTCAATCACATAAACATTCAAGCAATTTGTCACATAATCATCATCATGAACATTTAAGCATATAATCATCTTGATCATCCCTTATCATATCATATCATATCGAGCTCTATGCTACTCTGGAGCATAATCATTTAATTATTATAGAGCTCCTAAATTTTTAATTAGCCTCTATCCACATCATTATTTATCATAATATTAGTTCGAAAATTATTAAGGCAATTCTAGAGGCTTCATTTTTCTAGTATGGATTTTTACGGGTTGTTACATAAGAGAATTTACTTAAATAGGATTTGATCATCTAAGATCAATCTATGAATTCGAACTTAAGTTCTAAGGCTTTAGCCAAAGGCCGAATGCTTAAGCTTAAGAAATTAAGTCACGTAGGCTTCGTGTGATGTTCAACTCGAGACATTTTGGCTATAAATGATGGCTAAGGATCAATGGCTTCGAGTGGAAACCAGGTTTACAGAGTTCGACGTGAGCATGCTTTGAATTAAGTTGATCAATTAAGTTCATTTCCTTATCCATGGTGAATAGCAATAGTTTAGGAAATAATTTATATCTTAAGTGTTTGATCATTAAACTGATAATGGTTGACTATGATGGCTAGCTAGGACAGGACATCACCCCATGCTCGAGTTTCAGAATTTAAAAACAAGTGAATTGAAATCTAGAATTATTTCTTTGAAGAACATAAGTGCTGAAAATGGAATTTTGACATTTTCAAGTGACTATCTTTGAGCTAAGATAACTCGAGATATACATAATCAATCAGGAAGATTAATATACCGGTGGAAAGCTCACATTACGAGTTACAACTTTCTTGTTTACATATTTTTAAGATAAGCAAAGGATCATAGTCAAAAACAGAGATCAAAATCGGGACTGGAGCTGTTTTTACAGAAATGGCTGGTTTGACACCCGACTTCTAGAAATCATATCTCGCGCATACGAACTCGGATTTGAGTGATTCAAAGTGTTTTGGAAAGATGGAAACATGTTCTAAAACTTTTATTTAAAACTCAAAATGAGATAACGTCGAGAAAGGGTTCGAAATCATTGAACAAAACTCAGCAGAATATGAACACAAGATGTTCGATAAAATGTTTAAGACAGAAACGCAGTCATTACTTATGAATTCGACTTCTACTTGATTTAAATCGTTATTTGAGCTTAAGAACACGAAGAATACCTATCTTGGAGACCTATACAGAGGCTAGTCATGTTCGATTAAGAGGACAAACATGGAGAACTTCCACAATATATATATTAATGGACTTAGAACTTCCACAATATATATATCAAAGAATTTGGAACATGCACTAACTTCCTTCTCAAGGCCGAAACTATATCTATCAAGACAGTGCTCGAATTTTACTCTACAATAAGAATCTAGACTCAATTCATCAAGAGGAGGAAGAATTTCACCTCAAGAAAGGAAAAGATCGAAGTGTTCTTCGATCATCAAGAAATTGGGGGATGCATGTCCTACTTGCAGAGCTTGGATGAAGAATTCGACTCCATATTCTTGTTCTACATGTCAAAATATGTGGGAGTGCAAAGATTTAGAATGATCGGTGGTGGTGGTGGTGATTTCCGGCGGCGGCTATGGTGGTTCGGTGGTGGTGTTTGTGTCAAAAAAGATGAAGGAGTTTAGAGCTTCTCACTCTTGTTTCTAGAGTGAGAAAGTAGAGGTTCAAGAATGAGGTGGAAGGTGGGGAGGAGGGCTATATATATTTGCTCTCCCTCTCTCACTCTCGCTTCACACACGCACGCACACATGCGCACACACACTTGTGCACATTATTGTATTTTCTCCCACTAATTATTCCTAGTGTATAATTATATTTTCTATAGTATCCATAATCGGATACGTGACACTCTATTATAAAATACGTGTCACACTTCATCCTCAAATAATAACATAATTGTAGATGATAAACATCTAGTGTAGAATTCTACACAATAAATGTAAGTGATATATCATCACTATGTGTATTTTATTACACATGCTTATATAGTCACATTCATCAAATAATCATTCCACAATTAATTAACTAACTATCAACATGAACAAGCAATTAAGAAATTTACTCGACCATCACATTATCAAAGTTTAACTTCGAATATCATCTACGTTCTTCGAGCATACTCATTTTTTCTCTTAGCTTCATGACGGCTCAACTTTTTAAGGGTAGAAAGAGAGTAATAATAATCGAATAGTATATTCGAGTCGAATCCACAAGGAATGTTAGGACATATGAATTTCAACTAGTAATCTAGTTATCTAACTACTATTCAAGCTACCGACAAGCATGTTTTTTGTGTTTTTGATTAACTAAGAACTATGAAAAGTAAGTAACAAACTAAAATTCAACTAAACAAGCAACAAGTATTCAAATAACGAGAATTCAATAAGGAAATGAAAGTGACTCCATTTATATTTCAACTAGGTCTAAGTGATAGAGATGTAACACTCTAACTAGTGATACGAACCTTCGCAGATTCGTAATTCAACACGCACGCGGCAGATACGAATTGAAAATAAACCGATGGATATCTCAATATACCTAAAGTCTAATCCCACAAATGATATAGAATTGGCCTAAACCACCTATACCCCAAGTGATGATCGCCTTAGTCACACGGAGACGATGAATGACACACAACGAGATTTGATTGGCTCGTTGATTCGCCGATAAAAGAATTCATCTTGGAACAATCAAGAGAACTCGAATAACTCTCAAGAGAGAATAAAACTCACAATTATGATTAATGATAGATGATTTTCGGCCATTACATATGTTCCCTATTTATAGTGCAAATAAACCTATCTAAACCTAGTCAAACTAGGAAATAACTTAAGCAAAGTCAAAGTAGGTCCGACCCACTTAATTAACATAACGAAGCCCAAAAATAAAGTCTTTTAAGGCACAAAACGTGGGCTGCAAATTAAACACACGAAATTAAAACAAAAGTCTTTAATCTTCAGCCCGAACACTCTCGATGAAATTGATAACTCGCGGGCTGTCCAGTCCGCCTCCTCCAATGGGCTTCTTCATCAATTCTTGAGCCCAAACCTCTTGAATTGCAAAGCTTCCTTGAACTTCTTAGCTCGAGCTCTTGTCACTGGCCCACTTGGAACACGAACGGGATCTTGACTCCATGATTCTTGGACTCCATCATTCCCCTCCTCTTGAAGAGGATTTGTCCTCAAATCCAAGTCGTCACCTACATCAAAAGGACTCAAATCAGTAACATTAAATGTAGCACTAACATTATACTCACCGGGCAAGTCCAATTTGTAGGCATTGTCATTAATGCGCTCCAACACTTGAAAAGGTCCATCGCCTCGAGGTAGCAACTTCGAACGCCTTTGCAACGGAAACCTTTCCTTGCGTATATGCAGCCACACCCAATCACCGGGTTCAAACACAACGTGTCGACGCCCTTTGTTGGCTTGTTTGGCGTACTGCTCTGTTCGCCTCTCGATGTTCATCCTTGCTTTCTCATGAATCTGTTTCACAAAATCAGCCCTTTTTCGGCCATCAAGATCAGTATGCTCATGCTCAGGTAAAAGAGATAAATCTAATGGAGTTAAAGGATTAAAGCCATAGACAATATCAAAAGGTGGAAACTGAGTAGCAGAATGAACAGAACGATTATATGCAAACTCAACATGAGGCAAACATTATTCTCAAGACTTGATGTTCTTCTTAATGATAGCTCTAAGCAAAGTAGATAAAGTCATATTAACTACTTCAGTTTGACCATCAGTTTGTGGATGACAAGTAGTAGAAAACAAGAGTTTAGTACCCAACTTACCCCACAAAGTCTTCCAAAAGTAGCTCAAGAACTTAGAATCTCTATGAGAAACAATAGTCCTAGGCATGCCATGCAATCTAACGACATCTTTAAAGAATAAATCAGCCACATGAGATGCATCATCAGATTTATGACATGGAATGAAATGTGCCATCTTAGAAAATCTATCAACAACCACAAAGATGGAATCTTGACCACGCTTACTCCTAGGCAATCCTAACACAAAATCCATAGAAATATCAATCCAAGGTGCATTAGGAATAGGCAATGGTGTATACAAGCCATGGGAACTCACTTTAGACTTAGCTTGTTTACATGTAACACATATACCACAAATTCTCTCAACATCACGCTTCATATGAGGCCAAAAGAAATGTTCATGCAAAACAGCTAAGGTCTTAGCAATGCCAAAATGTCCCATTAAACCCCCACCATGAGATTCGATCAAAAGAAATTCACGTAAAGAGCATTTAGGAACACACAATTTATTCTTCCTAAACAAGTAATCATCATGCTGAAAATACTCTCCACTAGCAGATTTCTCACATGCTCGATAAATCTCACCAAAATCATCATCACTCACATAAAGACTCTTGATGCACTCAAAACCAAGCAACTTAGCATCTAGAGTAGAGATCAAGGCATACCTCCGAGAAAGTGCATCAGCCACCACATTCTCTTTACCTTGCTTATACTTGATGACGTATGGAAATGTCTCAATGAACTCCATCCACCTAGCATGCCTCTTATTCAGCTTGTGCTGCCCCTTCAAGTGCTTCAACGACTCATGATCGGTGTGAATGATGAACTCCTTGGCCAACAAGTAGTGCTGCCACGTTTTTAAGGCCCTCACCAAAGCGTATAGCTCCTTATCGTATGTTGGATAGCCCAACGTCAGTCCACTTAGCTTCTCGCTGAAGTACGCAACGGGCCACCTCTCTTGCATCAAAACCGCACCAATTCCAACACCAGAAGCATCACATTCAATCTCAAAAGATTTTAAAAAGTTAGGAAGAGATAATACCGGGGAGTGCGTCAACTTGTACTTCGACAGCTGAAACGCCTTTTCTTGCTCTTCTCCCCAATGGAACTCCACATTCTTTTTGATCACTTCTGTCAATGGTGCTGCAACACTACTGAAATGTGGCACGAATCGCCTATAGAAGCTAGCAAGTCCATGAAAACTTCTAACATCTCCAATACTCTTTGGACTCGGCCACTCTTGGATAGCTCGTATTTTCTTTTCATCAACCTGTACACCTTGTGCACTAACAACAAAACCAAGAAAAACAAGCTTGTCCGTACAAAAGATGCACTTCTTTAGGTTAGCATACAACTTTTCTTTCCTAAGTATATCTAAAACAGACCTCAAATGCTCCACATGCTCACCATGACTCTTGCTATATACTAGAATATCATCAAAATAGACCACAACAAATCTGCCTATGTAAGCACGCAAAACATGATTCATAAGACGCATAAACGTACTAGGAGCATTAGTCAAACCAAAAGGCATAACCAACCACTTATACAAACCAAGTTTTGTCTTAAAAGCAGTTTTCCATTCATCACCTTCCTTAATCCTAATTTGATGATATCCACTACGCAAATCAATCTTGGAAAACACACAAGAGCCATGCAATTCATCAAGCATATCATCTAAACGAGGGATGAGATGTCGATACTTTACCGTTATGTTATTGATGGCTCGGCAGTCGCAACACATCCTCATCGTCGAGTCCTTTTTCGGCACAAGTAGCATAGGAACTGCACAAGGACTCAAACTCTCCCTCACGTGCCCCTTTGCCAACAACTCTCCAATCTGCCTCTCCAATTCCTTCGTCTCCTCCGGATTAGTTCGATAAGCTGGCCTATTTGGAAGTGTCGCACCTGGCACAAAATCAATCTGATGCTCTATCCCTCGAATTGGTGGTAAGCCTGAAGGTATTTATTTGGGAAATACATCATCAAATTCTTGCAAAACAAAAGAAATAGAAGGGGGAAGACAGTCGAGATCATTAGTAGAAAAAAAATTCTCTTTGTACAAAAGTACAATCTAGGGCCAACTTTAGATCACTCGCCCTCGCCAAACACGACTTTTGCACCACTCCATTCTCCTTATTCGCCACCTTCTCCACCTTTTGCCCTTTCAACTTCAACTCCTCCGCCTCCTTTTGCAACAGAACTTGATCTTCATACACCTCTTTCGGAGTAAGCGGGACTAGTGACACCTTCTTGTGATTATACTCGAAAGAGTACTTATTGGTGAAACCATCATGAGTCACTCGCCTATCAAACTGTCAAGGCCGTCCCAACAGGATGTGGCTCGCCTACATCGGAACTACATCACACACAACCTCATCCACATACTTCCCGATGCTAAACGGAACCTCACTTGCTTTGTAACCTTAACAATGCCCGTTTCATTCAGCCACTGCAATCTGTACGGCTTCAGATGGGACAACACAGGTAGCGTCAATTTTCGAACCATGGTTGTACTAGCCACGTTGGTACAACTCCCTCCATCTATGATGACACTGCATAACTGATCTTTCACTTGACATCGCGTGTAAAAAATGTTCTCTCGCTGCACCAATTCGTCCACATAATTTTAGACGCTCAAAGCCCTCCTTGCAACACAAATGCGTCCCACCGGTGGTATGATCTCTTCTTCCTCACAGTCAGTGTCAGTTTCTAAAGCCAGCATCTCCGGGTCATCAGCCTCTTCATCCGTCACTACCTCTCCCTCTCTAATGATCATCACTCTCCGATTTGGGCATTCACTCATAATATGCCCGAAGCCTTGACATTTGAAACATTTGCGATCACGATTACGATTTTCAGGCACTTATGTTTTATCTTGAGTTGCGGAACTCGTAGAATCTGATCATGTCTTCACAAATGACTTCTTCTCTTCTTTCGGCCAATCCTCCTTCTTCCATTGGTTCCCATTCCCTTTAGTCAAGGAACCACTCGTAGCGGTTTGGAACTGCTTCCAATTGCTCTGACTCTGCCTGACAGTGGACTGATTCTGCCGCGCTGCTCCCTTCCTCTTGAGCTGGTTCTCTATCTTGATGGCATTGTGTACCATCTCGTCCAATTCAAGATAAGGTTGTAGCTCCACAATATTTGAATTTCCCAATTCAGACCAGACAAGAATCGCGCCATTGTCGCCTCGCTATCCTCTTAATATTGGCGTGAATCATGGTTACTTCCATATCCTTGAAGTACTCATCCACACTTCTAGACCCCTGTCTCAAAGTCTGAAGCTTATTGTACAGCTCTCTGTAGTAATGAGCTGGGACAAATCGCTTCCTCATAATAACCTTCATGTCATGCCAAGTCTGAATAGGTCCCTCTTCATTTCTCCTCCGATTCTTCACTAACTGGTCCCACCAAACAAGGGTATAATCTGAAAACTTAAGTGCTACCAACTTCACCTTCTTCAACTCAGAATAATTCTGAGCTTCAAATAGCAGCTCAACCTTCCTTTCCCACTTAAGATAAGCCTCCGGATCATTCTTTCCTTGGAACAAAGGAATATTCAACTTGATGTTGTTCAGATTATTATCCTCTCTGCTCCATCCTCTATATCCACCATGGCCATCTGGATCAACTTCGAGGTCTGTCTGCTCCTCATAATAATCATATATTGGCTGTCTATATGGAACATACCCTTGACCTCTGCCATTAACTCTACCTCGATCACCTCGTCCACCTCTACGTCCGCTGCTATGAGGGGACTCAGACTGCTTGCTTTGTTCAACCTCATTAATCCTCGCATGCACCTCCTCCAACCCAGCTCTCATTATCTTGGCCAACTCTGATTTCAATGCATCAAACAAGAGCTTGTTGTTTGGATCGCCGACAGGTTGATCTTCCAGCTGGTTATTGCCGGCTCCATCTTTACCGTCCTCTCCCGACATACCTGTTTTTTTTTTTTTTAACACAAAACAAAGAAGAAAGAAAGAACGGTTAGTTAAAACAAGGCCTCACCACCTCACAAGCACTCGTGTATCACTTAACAATGATTCACTCAGCGCTCGTGTATCACTCGATATCAATGGCTTTTACCCTCTAATAGTCTCACCTCTCTTGCCTTTTTCCACTCAAGTCTCTCGTAAAAGCACTCAAATTCCCTCAATCTACTACTGAACTCTTATCAACAAACCACAGAACACTTAAAGGAATTTTAGAATTTTTTTTTTTTTTTTTCAACTGGACGGTATCACCTTCAGAAGAGCAAATCAAACAAACTTTCTCCTTCAGATTAACACACTAGAACGGATCTGTATTGTTCAATAAACAATAAACAAACGTCACCCTTTTTTTTTTTTTTTTTTTTTTTTGCAGCAACAAACAAACACAAATCTGGAACACGAACTAGTTTTTTTTTTTTTTTTAATGTGAATTCAACTCAATGAATGAACGCAATAAACGACTCGAATCAGATATACGACACGAACGAAGAAAGCAACAAAAATTGACGTGACTCAATTCCACTCACAACGAAAACTGGACAAAAGACACGAACGAAAATAAAAGAGAGATACGAAAAACCTGAACACCTAGAATCGACAACCTGGCTCTGGTGCCAAATGATACGAACCTTCGCAGATCCATAATTCAACACGCATACGGAAGACACGAATTGAAAATAAACCAATGGATATCTCAATATACCTAAAGTCTAATCCCACAAATGATATAGAATCGGCCTAAACCCCCTATACCCCAAGTGATGATCGCCTTAGTCATATGGAGACGATGAATGACACACAACAAGATTTGATTGGCTCGTTGATTCGCCGATAAAAGAATTCATCTTGGAACAATCAAGAGAACTCGAATAACTCTCAAGAGAGAATAAAACTCACAATTATGATTAATGATAGATGATTTTCGGCCATTACATATGTTCCCTATTTATAGTGCAAATAAACCTATCTAAACCTAGTCAAACTAGGAAATAACTTAAGCAAAGTCAAAGTATGGTCCAACCCACTTAATTACATAACAAAGCCCAAAAATAAAGTCTTTTAAGGCACAAAACGTGGGCTGCAAATTAAACACACGAAATTAAAACAAAAGTCTTTAATCTTCAGCCCAAACACTCTCGATGAAATTGATAACTTGCGGGCTATCCAGTCCGCCTTCTCCAATGGGCTTCTTCATCAACTCTTGAGCCCAAACCTCTTGAATCAAACCTTGCAAAGCTTCCTTGAACTTCTTAGCTCAAGCTCTTGTCACCGGCCCACTTGGAACACGAACGGGATCTTGACTGCATGATTTTTGGACTCCATCAACTAGAATTAGTCATTTTAATCCAATCTCATATGGGAAACCTCCTAAGTATGATTCACGTAACTCTCATTGCAATAAAATCAAGTAGATTAATGAAAGGCTTAACTCTTACTAAGATATCAAGCAATTCATTAACTCCCAAGAGCTTATGGAGTTCTTTAACCCTACTATTCTCTAGCATGTAAATCTCTTGATCCTAGCATCTAATCTAAGCCTCATAAGCATTAGATAAAACACTTGATATGCAACTATGGTGATCAAGCATAATTACATAATAAAACATAACCCCAAGAGAAATGAACATGAAATTAGAAGGTAAATTCATAGATCAAGCCTAATCCCATCACTTATCCCTAATCTACATATAATTGGAATCACAAAGAGAACTAGCTAGACATGAGTAAGGAAAATAAACCATAGAAAATGCATAAAACCATAATCAAAAGATAGAGAATTTAATAAGGAACAAAATAGTGGAAGGATCTTCAAATCTTCAACATAAATCTTCAATAATTGATGAAAATACCAAAGTAGAAAGAGGAAAAATGTTTCTAGGTTCTAAGATGAATATTCTAGCTTAAGATACCCAATTCTAGTAAAAATAGGAGTTAAATACTTAGAAAATCATGTTTGGGACGAGTTGAACCGAATTAGCCGAGTTAACTTGGTCTCATTAAAGAGAAGACACTCTCCGGCGGCAGCCTTGCTGGCGGTCTGGCAGGCCGCCGTCCCTCTTTGCCCGGTTCGGTTCGTTCTTCGATTCTTTCTTCGGTTCTTTCTCTCCTTTCTTCAAACCGGCATTTAACCTTCGATTTTCAACTCTTGAAGCTCGATTCTTCCTCGTTTCCGGCCGTCGATCTTTAGATACTTCAAAGCTCTTCCAATTCCTACAAAAATAGATCGAAAACTGAGAGAGAACGAGAAAAGTATGAAGTATGCTGCAAGTTAAGAAACCCTAGCAAATCTAACACTTAATCACTTAAATCGAGCTTCAAACACATACAAAACACACTCAACATGCACATAAAATACATGTTAATCACTCCCCCAAAATTAAGCCATTGTTCGTCCCGAATAATGAAACGAACAATTAAAACACGTAACACGTATGGAGTGTGCATTTTGAGTTCCTCGATTCCTCATATCCCCTCAAAAATCATTTTAGTTCAAGAAAATTCTCAAGTCAAGCCAAACATTCATAAGATCAATCACTATCCTAACTTAGAATTCAATCACTCAAGCACATTCGACTCTAGATCTCACAAGGAATATGTGTATCAATTGATCCCTCGATATATGGAAAAGGTAAGCACTCATCGAAATCATGCAATACACATCTTTAACCATAAGCTTGCCTATCAACTCAAGTTTCTAATACTACAATGCATGCACAATTTAGGATCAAATAGGTCTTTCATAATCTTATAATATAGGGACATTGGTTAAGGTAGGGAATTTTAGGCTAAGTGGCTTAAATCTTCATCTAATCTCCTTCACCTCCTTTCTTCACCTTTCTAAGTATGAATTTCTTCATCTTCCACCTTATCCAACCCTTTTTTATCAAATGAATCCCAAGCTTCTACCAAATCTAAAGAAACACTCCTTTATGCTCTTATTCTTCTCTTTTTTCTTGTAAGAACGTTGTTCTTAGTTTTCTCTTTCTCTTTTTTTTTTTTCTTTTTTCTTTTTTTTTTAATAAGAACTTTGTTCTTATTCTTTTCTTTTCAATCATTGAGCTTATAGGAGTGTCCTTTCAACTCAAAACCAATCTCAAGACCCTTCACCATCACCCATCATTTTTCATGAATTTTCAACTTTCACCAAGGTTCCCGTAACCATCCTTCACCCCCTATCATCCAGTTCAAGAAGAAAAGGCTCTATTCAAGGCTCAAAATGGGACGACAATGGTAATAAAAGATAGATTAGTGTTT
Source organism: Mentha longifolia (assembly GCA_001642375.2). Classification (NCBI taxonomy): domain Eukaryota; kingdom Viridiplantae; phylum Streptophyta; class Magnoliopsida; order Lamiales; family Lamiaceae; genus Mentha; species Mentha longifolia. The sequence goes on from CM038114.1 coordinate 30,937,056, forward strand.
AGGGAAAATGGGCTATGAAATGATGGCCTAAAATCATCTCCTAATCATGCAAACATGTAGTATTTCTAACAAGAGTATCAATGTAAGTTCTAGTAAAGAGAATGCAATGCATGACCAAGCTCACACGAAAGGATATCAACTATGTAAGATGCGTAGTTCTTAAGGCTCAAAATCCTCTCAAACTTTTTGTCTAGAGTCTAAATGCTTAAGATCAATCCTTTAAAGCTATTCAAGTGAAATAATCTCAATCATGATTGACTTTAACTTAAGAAACTTCAAAAATGTCACTATTTAGCATCAATCATTGGCATCTCACCCAAATGCACTTAAGCAATTAAACACGTTCTTTCACATTCACACATCCAAGCATTCCTTTAACCTTTCAACTCAAAAAAAAAAAAAAAAAAAAAAAAAAACTTTTTAACTTCCCAAAAAAAAAAATCGCATTCAAGACCCAATCAACCCAAACTCATCCAAACATATATTCTCCATGCAAGCTCCACTAAAAATTCAAACAAACAAAACAAACAAAATACCAATGAAAAACCACTTTTTTCACACTCTTTCCAACAAAAATTTCACATACCCTCCAATCATATTCAACTTCTCCCATTCAATTAACAAAAACTCAAAGAGAACATCCATGGCAAATAAAATCAACCCAAAGATCCACAAAGTCATGTAACTAGCAACCAAATAAAATGAGCAACAAAAAGACAAGTAAGGGAATGGAAAGGACATAAAAATGTAAGTAATTTAAATTTCTTATCCTACCCCCCTCTCCCAAACTTATTTTAGAATTTAACTTCTAAAATAAATTTGGAGGGAAAGATATATAAAAAATTTAAATTACACTCACAAAGGTCCAAGCTACGATGGAGGTGGTCGGGGCCAAGTCACCCCTTGAGCGATTTGATGCTCCCGGAAACTCTCCAATAGCTCCATCATTGATGTTGCTTGGTTTTCCATCCTTTCACTCCTTTTTGTCTCTTCAAGTTGAGTAACTCTCATAGAAGCTACTTCTTGCCTCATCACGGTGACTTATGCATCAAGAGACTTGAATCCCCGTTCCATATTTGCCATTCTAGTCTCAAGAGTTTCAAATCTTTCATTGTACCTTCCATTTGAAACATGTCCAACTCTTGAAACATTTCTCCTCTCGACACATGTTCTTCTCTTGTTGAATCTTCCATTTGCTCATCCTCTTCATCCATATACACTCCTTCACTTCCATGGCCAATGGTGTACTCATCCTCTTCACCATGCTTGAAGATCTGATTCTCCATGATCAACTTGTGCATTGGTGAGTTCAATTGCCAATTTGCCCTTTCATGAAAATCGGTGACCAATATGCTTGTGGCATTGGGAAGAGGGAACTTCTCACCATCTTCTTGAAGAAAATGAAATGGAAGTGTGATAGAATTGATAAATCTCAAGTACCTTAACTTCATCAAATCCATAAGGTACGCTTCTTTCAACGGAGGGTAACCACCAAGACCTTCCTTGATCCTCTTAGCAATGGGAGTAAGCATGCCACTAATGTTGACCTTTCCGGAATTCACTCTTGATTGCTTCAACAATTGAGGGATAAAGAGATGAGTAAAGCTTATCTTCCTCTTGGTCAACATAGCATGAAGAATGAAGAGCTCATCAATCCGGACCGAGGTATTCTCATTTCTTGCAACAATGGTGTGAGCAAGGATTTTTAACACCATACTTAACACCGGATTCCTCACCTCATTCGACTTTGAATACCCCGACTTGAAACCTTCCGTTGAAAACAGTACAAGCTTGTTCCAAACAGAATAATGCTCAAAAGCCCGCTCTATCAACACATCACCCCCATATGGCACTCCAAAAATATCATCTATCTCCTCCAAGCTCATTTCATGCCTTTCACCAAACAATTGGAATTGAATACCTTGCATGAGATTAATGTTTTCGGCCTCCAATGTACTCATAACTTCAAGAACTTTCTCATAAGTTTGCCTATCCTCAAGAGTGTCATCAAGGATACGTCCCCAACCTATGTTATCAAAAAGGGACTTTATGTTATCATAAAGCCCTATCTTCACCAAAACCTCCTTAGAAGGAAACTTCGTTGGTATAATGCCTTTTTTCATAAGAGTGGCAAATTTTGCCCTTTCCTCATAGGTTTCCAACCGAATATCATGAGCTTCCGGTGTTATAGGATCTCTTCTTGTTGGTTGTGACGAGGAAGAAGCATCCTTTCTCTTTTTGTTGGTAAGAGAAGAAATCAAATCCTTAGAGGTTGTTGTTGCTTTTTCTTTCCCTTTTCCTCTAGACTCCTTGTTCCTACTAATTATGAAGAATTCCAAGTAAGTTTCAAGAAGATAAACAAAGAATTTTCACTTTGTAGGCAACATTTCTCATGAACTCATAATTCCCTTGAACATTTATGCTTCCAAGAAATGAATTTTAAACCAACATCAAGCATATGAATTCTTAACATGTTCTCCAAAAGTTCAAGAATTCCTTTAACCTCATTCATGTATGTTCAAGTAGAAAGAGATACAAATTCCCATGAGAATTCAATTCAAGAAGATATAGCATAATTCATAAATGCAAGAATTAATGCTATACAATTCATGCTCATTCCCAAAATTCAAAATTCAAAATCAAAATTCAAATTCAAATTCAAATTCAAAATTTCTCCCAAAATTCAAGAAAAACCTAAGCTAGAAATTCTATTCAAATTATCAAAAATGATGTGCAAAATGCATACCAATTCATAGAATGAGTGTAGAAATCCCATAAAAGCAAAGGTGTAGAACATCTTACCTCATTTTCTTGGAGAAACTTGAAGAACTACACAACTTTGAACAAGAAACTCAAAATTTTGATTTTTAGGTTATGGTGGATGAAAATGTGAGTTCTAGGGCTTAAAATGTAGGTTATGTGATGGGTAATGAGACTATGGAAGGATTTAACAAGATTCAAAGTGCTCACTAAAGTGAGAGAAAGTGGTGTTCATGCTTGAAAAAGGGTTTGAAAAACATAAAATGAAGAAAAAAAAGTGAAAAAATCAAAAATAGAAAATAGGGGGGAGAGGGGCCGGCGGGGGTCTGGCAGGCCGCCGTTCAGGCTGCTATTTATGCTGCACCTCAGCCACCTGGCCGGCAGTCTGACAGACCGCCAGTCAGGAAGCCGGCTGCCCTTCTCCGCGCGGTTTCCAATCTTTTTCCAATGCGTTTTTCGATCGATTTCGCCTGTTTTTGAAGCACCGGGCCCTTCTCGACCCCCTCTCGACTCTCCCTAAACATTTTTTCAACATTCATTTTCCACATTTTCTATTTTTTTATAGTTTTTCTCAAAAGTAAACGAAAAACAAAAAAAATAACACAAAAATTGAAAATAAAATAAAAACTCAAGAAAACAGAAAATAAAAGGATATGTGTTGAGGTGCCTCTCAACAAGCGCTTTGTTTAACGTCGTTAGCTCGACATGACGTCCAAAATCAAGCATCATGAAGAAGAATGGTCAACTCATCCTTAACCTTATTGGAATTGAAATAGAGCTTGTGTTGATGACCATTGACAACAAATGTGATAACCATCATTCTTGAGAAGTTCAAATGTGCCATTCTTGAAACTCTTACTCACAATATAAGGACCAGTCCATCTTGATTGGATTTTTTGGGGAAAAGATGAAAACGAGAGTTAAAGAGAAGAACCTCATCTCCCGGAATGATAACCTTACTTCGAATCTCCAAATCATGAAACTTCTTGGCTCTTTCCTTGTAAATCCGAGAATTTTCATAGGCCTCATTTTTCCATTCCTCTAACTCCACAAGATGGTTCTTCCTACTAAATCCGGCCTCCTTAAACTCAAAATTTATCCTCTTTTTAGCCCAAAATGCTTATGCTCAATCTCCAAAGGCAAGTGACAAGACTTTCCAAAGACAAGTTGATATGGGGACATACCAATGGGGTTTTGTAGGCGGTTCGATAAGCCCACAAAGCATCATCAAGCTTATTAGCCCAATCCTTTTGAGTAGTGATTGTCTTCTCTAAGATTTGCTTGATCTCCTAGTTTGCAAGCTCCGCTTGAGGATGGTATGGAGAAGTAATCTTGTGCTTAACACCATACTTTGCAAGCAAACTTCCCAACCATTTGTTGTTAAAATGTGACCCCCCATCGCTAAGCAAAGCCCTCGGAGTTCCAAATCGAGTTAAAATGTTCTTCTTCAAAAACTTGATCACCACCTTGGAATCACTAGTCGAAGTTGGAATGACTTCGACCCATCTTGAAACATAATAGCAAGAAGAATATAGGAACAACCACAAGATTTGGGAAATGGTCCCATGAAATCTATCCCCCAAACATCAAATAGTTCAACTTCAATCATGATGTGTTGAGACATCTCATCCCTCCTTGTGATATTTCCCATCTTTTGACATTTATCACAATTCTTCACAAAGGTTGACAATATTTGAAAATTGATGGCCAATAGAATCCACTTTGAAATACCTTCCAAGTCGTACGATTAGCTCCAAAATGACCTCCATTAGGTCCCTCATGACAATCTCCAACAATCTTGAACCACTCACTCTCCATAGCACATCTCCTAATAAGGCCATCGGCACACCTCCTCCATAGATATGGATCTTGCCAATAATAAAACTTAACATCTCGAAGGAACTTTGCCTTTTGATAATCCGTGAGATTTGGTGGCAATTCTTGAAGCACAAGGTAGTTAGCAAAATTGGCAAACTAAGAATCTTGGCACTTCAATACCATAATCTTCTCATCCGGAAAATAATCATTGATGCTCAATCTCAAGTCTTCACCTTCAACTGACATCTCAAGCCTTGACATGTGATCGGCTATTTGATTATCACGACCTCTTCCATCTCGAATCTCCATGTTGAATTCTTGGAGGAGAAGAATCCAATGAATCAAAGGAGACTTTGCATTGTTCTTCGCCATGAGATGTCGGATAGCTGTGTGATCCGAATAGACAATGGTGTGATTTCCAACAAGGTATGATCGAAATTTGTCAAAGGCAAAAACAATGGCCAAGAATTCCCTCTTCGTTGTTGTGTAGATCCTTTGAGCTCCATCCAATGTTCTACTAGCATAATGAATAACTCAGAACACATTATCTCTCATTTGCCCTAAGACAACTCCCAAAGCATAATAACTTGCATCACACTTTAAAATGAGAGACTCACTCCAATTAGGCTTGATTAGAATAGGAGTAGAGATGAGGGCTTTCTTCAATGCCTCAAATGCTTTCAAGCATTCTTCATCAAAAACAAACTTCACATCTTTTTGCAAGAGATTACAAAGTGGCTTTATAATCTTCGAAAAACCTTCAATGAATCTTCTATAGAACCCCGCGTGACCAAGGAAGCTTCGGATTGATTTCACATTTGTTGGGGGTGGAAGCTTCTCTATGGCAACAATCTTGGCTCTATCAATTTCCAAACCATCTCTAGAAACTTTGAGCCCAAGCACAATTCCATCGCTAACCATGAAGTAACATTTCTCCCAATTTAGGACAAGAGAAGTGTCCTTACACCTTTGCAACACCTTCGTGAGGTTATCTAAACAAGAATCAAAGCTCTTCCCAAAAACCGAGAAGTCATCCATGAATACTTCCATAATGTTTTCAATCAAACCACCAAAAATAGACATCATGCATCTTTGAAAAGTAGCCGGAGCATTACACAACCCAAAAGGCATCCTCCTATAAGCAAAAACTCCATAGGGGCATGTGAAGGCCGTCTTGTGTTGATCCTCAGGGGCAATAACAATTTGGTTGTATCCTGAATACCCATCAAGAAAGCAATAGTACTCATAGCCCGCCAAACGATCCAACATTTGATCTATAAAGGGCAAAGGGAAGTGATCTTTCCTTGTAGCCGAATTCAAAGCCCTATAATCAATACAAACTCGATAACCGGTGGCAACCCTTGTAGCTATAACCTCATCATTCTCATTCTTGACCACGGTCATTCCCCCTTTCTTCGGAACCACTTGGGTAGGACTCACCCATTCACTATCTAAGATGGGATAGATCATTCCCGCATCTAGCAACTTTAACACCTCTTTTCTCACAACCTCTTGCAAGACCGGGTTTAACCTCCTTTGTGGTTGAACTTTAGGACAACAATCATCTTCTAATAATATACGATGCATGCACATAGATGGACAAATACCCTTGATATCATCAATAGACCAACCAATAACATCTTTAAACTCCCTAAGGACTCTCAACAACTTGTCCAATTTGGACTCTGACAAGTGTTGTGATACAGTTACGGGTAAAGAGTCATTATCACCAAGGAAGGCGTACCTTAGGTGATCGGGGAGAGGTTTTAACTCTAGATTGGTGTTTGAAGAAGACTCTACTTTAGTTGAACTCCCACTCTCTCCCGGTTGATTGATATCAAGGTAATGTACTTCATCCTTCAATAATCCTTGATTTGCTTCCAAATAAGCAATTGACTCCAATAAGTCATCACAAGCCTCATCCAAATCGGAATAAGAATAGAGAGAATTGGAGATGATTTCCTCTGTGAGATCTTTTGCCATAGATGTAGGCAAAGTTGTGATTGAATTGCATTCCTCATAGGTTGGTTCATCTCCTCGCTTCATAGCATCAAAGATTGAAAGAGTGAGAGTTTCTTATTCACTCTAAAAGTAAGATTCCCGTCTTGCACATCAATAAGAGCTCTTCCGGTTGCTAGAAAAAGACGCCCAAGAATGAGGGGCATATTCTTGTCCTCCGGCATATCCAAAATCACAAAGTCCGTGGGGAAGATAAACTCCTCAACTTTCACTAACACATCTTCAACAACTTCTTGAGCATAAGAAATAGAACGATCGGCCATTTGGAGACAAATAGATGTAGGTTTGATCTCTCCAATATCCAATCTCCTAAAAATAGACAATGGCGTCAAATTGATGCTTGTTCCAAGATCACACAACACTCTTCGAAACCGTTGCCCACCAACTACACAAGCAATAGTGAAACTCCCCGGATCTTTTTGCTTTAAGGGCATCTTCATTTGAATCACCGCGCTAACTTCTTCCGTTAGACTTATAGTTTCAAATGATCCAAATTTTCTTTTGTTAGCAACGGCATCCTTAAGGAACTTCACATATCCGGGCATATCTCGAAGTGCATCAAGCAAAGGTATGTTGATTTGTACCTTGTTGAAAATGTCCAAGAATCTCTTCATCTTATCATCCACCTTAGGCTTGGCTAGACGATGAGGGAATGGAACCTTTGTGATCACATCCTTGGTTGGAAGAGGAGCTTCTATTAGCACTTCCTTTGGAGCCTCTTTTTGCACTTCTTGCCTTGATTCATCACCATTGGTCGAAGACTCTTCATAGGGTATGTCTTCCACAAGAACTTCCTCTTCCTTTTTGGTGAATGTGGCTTGATTCTCATAAGCCCTTCCACTCCTCAATGTGATAGCATTACACCATTTAGGATTCATCTCCGTGTTGCTTGGAAACTTGCCCGGTGTGTGTTGAGTGGTGGCTTGGTTAGCTATTTGACTTATTTGGCCCTCCATCATCTTCACTTGCTTTGTCAAAGAGGTGAGAGAATTTTCCAAGGCACTCACCTTTTGCCCGGTTTGAGTAATGAATGCACCTTGTTGAGAAGACATTTGAGCTTAATTTGCCAACATTTATTGTATCATTTGCTCCATTGATGGAGAATTCTTCTTAGGCTCTTCAATAACTCCTTGAGAAAAAGAGAATCCGGGAGGTGGAAATTGAGCATTGTTGGGATTTCCGTAGGAGAGGTTGGGATGAGTCCGATTGTTGGGGTTGTAGGCTTGATAGCCTCCTTGATGACCATAGAAATTACCTCCTTGTGGATTCCCTTGAAATCCCCCTTGATAATTCCCTTGGAATCCTCCTTGAGCTCCTTGAAAATTTGGCTTGTTGAAATTTCCATAGGGTCTTTGGTTCACAAAGCTCACATCTTCATTCGCATTGTATTCATCATTTTCTTGGGCTTGAACCACTTGAATATCTCTTTTCGATCTTCTCTCTTCTTCAAATTCCTTCTTGAGAAGGGTGTATTGTGCAGCCAACTCATCAATCCTTGCATCTTCAAGTATATAATTCACCTTCTTCTTAGGACCTCTCTCTAATGGCCATTGATAACTATTGGCCGCCATCTCTTCTATGATCCGTAGGGCTTCCTTTGCATTCCGGTTCACTAGGCAACCCCGGATGTTGCATCAACTATGCTCCTCGTGTGTGGAGAGAGTCCACTATAGAAGTTGACTATTTATTGTGCTTCACTAAAACCGTGTTGAGGGCACTTGCGTAGCAAGTCCCTATACCTCTCCCGAGCTTCAAATAGTGTCTCATCAATATGTTAGGAAATGTGAGAAATTTCCGAGATGAGTTTTTGAGCCTTTGAAGGAGGGAAGTACTTGGCTAGAAAAGCTTTGCATAACTTTTCCCATATGGTGATCTCGCTCTTGTCAAGGTTTTTGAACCACTCCTTTGCACGATCCCTTAGAGAAAAGTTGAAGAGCTTCATCCTTATAGCATCCTCCAGCACTCCATTGTGTTTCACCATATCACAAATCTCCAAAAATGTGCTCAAGTGTACATTAGGATCCTCATTTGGCCTCCCACCGAATTGCTCCGATAGAACCATTTGGATAAGGCCCGTCCTTATCTCTAAGTTGTTTCCATTGACACGATGTCCCCATGCTCCACCTTGAAATTGATCCGTGGGAGATTTAAACATTTGGTTTAATGGAGGTTGTTGAGCTTCTTGATCCCTCCTTTCTTGCTCCTCTTTCCAAGCTTGCATATCATCCAATTGCTTCCTAAGAGCCTCAATCTCGTGATTGTTAGCCATATCTTAATCTTCAATAGAGATCCTCCTTCTATGTCTCCTTTCAAAGTTCAAGATCAAAGGTTGAACTAGTCTTCCCTTGGATCTTGTGCGCATAAACCTACAAAACAAAAATCAAAAGAAACAATGCTTGGATTAGCAACTCAATAACCAAATCAAATATTGAAACTCAAACTAAACATTCCCCGGCAACGGCGCCAAAAATTGACCGCTCTACTTTTTAAGGGTAGAGAGAGAGCAATAATAATCGAATAGTATATTCGAGTCGAATACATAAGGAAATCAATTATGATTCACTCAACTCTCATTGCAATGAAATCAAGTAGATTAATGAAAGGTTTAACTCATACTAAGATATCAAGCAATTCATTAACTCCCAATAGCTTATGGAGTTCTTTAACCCTACTATTCTCTAGCATGCAAATCTCTTGATCCTAGCATCTAATCTAAGCCTCCTAAGCATTAGATCAAACACTTGATATGCAACTATGGTAATCAAGCATAATTACATAATAAAACATAACCCCAAGAGAAATGAACATGAAATTAGAAGGTAAATTCATAGATCAAGCCTAATCCCATCACTTATCCCTAATCTACATATAATTGGAATCACAAAGAAAACTAGATAGACATGATTAAGGAAAATAAACCATAGAAAATACATAAAACCATAATCAAAAGATAGAGAATTCAATAAGGAACAAAATAGTGGAAGGATCTTCAACTCTAAAACATAAATCGTCAACAATTGATGAAAATACCAAAGTAGAAAGAGGAAAAATGTTTCTAGGGTTCTTAGATGAATATTCTAGCTTAAGATACCTAATTCTAGTAAAAATAGGAGTTAAATACATAGAAAATCATGTTTGGGACGAGTTGAACCGAGTTAGCCGAGCTAACTCGGTCTCATTAAAGAGAAGACACTCTCCGGCGGTGGCCTGGCCGGCGGTCTGGCAGGCCGCCGTCCCTCCTTGCCCAGTTCGGTTCATTGCTTGTTCAGTTCGTTCTTTGATTCTTTCTTCGGTTCTTTTTCTCCTTTCTTTGAACCGGCTTTTAACCTTCGATTTTCAACTCTTGAAGCTCGATTCTTCCTCATTTCCTGCCCTTGATCTTTAGATACTTCAAAGCTCTTCCAATTCCTACAAAAATAGATCGAAAACCGAGAGAGAACGAGAAAAGTACGAAGTATTCTACAAGTTAAGAGACCCTAGCAAATCTAACACTTAATCACATAAATTGAGCTTCAAACACATACAAAACACACTCAACATGCACATAAAATATGTGTTAATCACTTCACAATACGTGTGCTATAACTCGAGCTCATTCCGGAAAATATAGCGAAAGGCTCTATCGTTATTTTTATTCCCGGAGTAAATAGTTGGTCCGCCCTCACTTTAGGGCGAGGGTAGAGAGCAATAATAATTGATTGAGTAATCGAGTCGAACCACAAGGAATGCAAGGACGCTCAAGTCTCAAGTAGTAACCTAGCTACTAACCTACTATTCAAGCTACCGACAAGCATGTTTTTCTGTTTTTAATTAACTAATGACACCAAAAAGTAATTATCAACTTCAAACTTAACTAAACAAGCAACAAATAAGCAAAGGATATAAAATCAATAGGAAATAAACGTGATTCCAATTATACTTCAATTAGGCTCAAGTGATGGGTGATTAGAACTCTAACTAGAATTAACCAATTTAATCCAATTTCATGTGGGAAACCTCCTAACTATGGTTCACTCAATTTTCATTGCAATGAAGACAAGTAGATTAATGAAAGGCCTAATTCCGACTAAGACATCAAGCAATTCATTAACTCCCAATAGCTCATGGAGTTCCTTAACCCTACTATATTCTAGCATGCAAATCTCTTGATCCTAGCATCTAATCTAAGCCTCCTAAGCATTAGATCAAACACTTGGTATGCAACTATGGTGATCAATCACAATTACATAATAAAACATAGCCCCAAGAGAAATGAACATGAGATTAGAAGGTAAATTCATAATTAAAGCCTAAACCCAATCACTTAATCATAATCTACATATAATTGAAATCACAAAGAGAACTAGCTAGACATAATTAAGGAAAATAAACCATAACAAGTAATTGAAATTATGCTTAAAAGAAAGAGAATTCAATAAGGAAGAAGAAGATGGTCTCCAATTGCAAATCCAACCAATGTAGCTTCAACAATCTTAATTATACTAAAAAGGAAAGAAGGAAAAAAATTCTAGGGTTCTTGAGAGAATAAAATATGTTCTAGATAATACCATTGAAGTATAATATCCTATTTATATCATTACATTGAGTGGGGGTCAAAACATAATTAGAAAAACATAGAAAATGGGAGAAAATCGAATTTTCGGAGGAAAGAAGTTGGGCGGCGCGCCCACTCCTAGAGGTCGCGCGCCCAAGGCCAAATTTCCTTCATTGGCACGCGACTGGGGGTAGCCCCTGAAGCAGTCACGCGCCGGGTCGCGCCCATGTTGCTTCCGCTGCGCAACAATTTTGTTTCGGCTCGTTCTCCCTCATCCGAACTTCGATTTGCGAACCGTTTTTTGCTACGGACTCCTAACGAACTACTCTTCGACATGGAATGATCAAATTGGCCAAATGAGTTCTTCATTATCCTGCAAAAAAGCGTGAAAATACTCGAGAGAATGAGGAAAACATAAATGAAGTAAAACTAATGAAACCCTAGCTTTATAACTTGAAATTCCTCATTTCTAACCCTAGGTTTCACTCTAATCAAGCTCAATTCTTCTTCGTTTCCGGCCTTCGATTCTTAGCCCCTTGAATGCTCTTTTAAATTCTCACAAAAATAGATCGAAAACCGAGAAAAACGAGAAAAGTCTAAAGTATACTAAGAGTTAAGAAACCCTAGTATTTCTAACATTAAAACATACAAATCAAGCTTCAAATATATTCAAAACACACTCAACATGCACATAAAATACGTGTTAATCAATAGTGCTATAGCATTTTCATGCCGATTTAATCACTAGTCAAGCTATTCTCAAATAGCTAACATTTTATATAATTTAGTCTAGCTCGAGAATAATTCATTAAGCTAATCCGTCCTCCAATAGTTAATAAATAGCTATATGATTTTATTTATGATGGTTTTTCTAGAACGGATTTTTACGGCTATTACATAAAAGTTGATAAGTTTATCTTCCCGGTCAACTTTGTTATTTTGGACATGCTAGAAGATAAGGATATGCCACTTATCCTTGGAAGACCTTTCTTAGCAACCGATCAAACTTTCATTGATGTGCAAGAGGGAAATCTCACTTTTAGAGTGAATGACGAGAGTCTCACCATCTCAATCTTTGATGTAATGAAAAGAATGGATGAACCGAAGGTTGAGGAGTTTGATGATGAGTTGGTGTTTGATCAAGGAGGGACATCATTCAAAGTCCCTTGAAAGGGCAAAAAGGTATTGTCGAGCTAACAACGTTAAACTAAGCGCTAGTTGGGAGGCACCCCAACAACTATCATTTTCTTTTCATTTTAGATAGTTTTAGGTTGATTTTTGGTTTTTGTGTCTTATTTTGATTTATTTGTTTCTCTTATTTTCCCTTATCTCTATGCTAATACTTCCTATTTTTAATTTCATTACTACTTCACAAGTTCCATGTGTTTCATTGTCAATGCACAAGGTCGAATCGTGATGGGAACGAGTGAAGGAAGAAAATCAAACCGATCAAGCAAACAAAGGATGGATGGCTTCCAAAACCACCTTCAACATATCTTTGGACCTTTGTAAGTGTAATTTAAATTTTTTATTATTCTTCCCTCTAAACTCATTTTAGACTTTATGATCTAAAATAAGTTTGGGGGAGGGGGGTAGGATAAGGAATTTAAATTACTTTACTCTTAGGTTTTCAAGTTTCTATTTGATGTGGTATCATTGTGATTTCATTGATTATATGCTTAGGCTTGCTTGATGATTGTGGTTGATTGGGGTTAAATGGATGATTCTTGCTTGTTTAAGTTGGTTTGGTGATGATTTTGGGATGAACTTGATTGATGAAAATTTCTTCTTTAGTTTGTTGGGTTATTGATGTGAGTTTACATGAAGAATCTTTGGTGTGGATGATTTTGTTGTTGATTGGAGCTTGAATGCGAAATTTTGGGAAAATTGAAAAGTTTTTGAGTTGAATAATGAATGAATGCTTGCATGCTTGAGTGCGAAAGCATGTGTTTGTCATTCCATTGTGCATAAGAGGGAGATGCCTATGATGAAATATGAAAAATGTGAAAGTGTTTTGAATTTAAGAAGCATTATTGAGCATATCTCTTTATCAAGTTGTCTGAGTTGTTGGTGAAAAATGAAACTTGATTGTTGAGCATTGAACATTAACTAGTGAAGACTTGAGCTATGAATATACATTGCATATAGTTAAATGTTTCTTGTTAAGAGTTATCATGCATGCTTCTTCATTTCTAGAACTTGCCTCGGTTTTTATTCGAGATTGCTCTATTTGTGCATGGAATTAGGAGATGATCTTAGGCCATGTTTTCATAAACCCTTTTTTCCAAACACTTACCTATCTTTCATTTACCCTTATGGTCCCCGTTTGAGCCTTATTAAGCTTTTCATTCAAAAACCGGAGGATAGGGGGTAAAGCATGGTTAAGGAAATCTTGGGGAGAGTGGAATATTTGTTGAAAATGATGGGGAAATAGAAAGTTGTTAGGATTGATTTGTCTAGAAAAGAATACTCCTATAAGTTCGTGTTTAGAAAAGGAAAAGTTAAGAACAAAGTTCTTATACATATATATAAAAAAATAAAAATAAATAAAAAATAGAAGAATAAAAGGAGTCGATGAATAAAGAGCATAAAGGAGTAGTTCTTACTTTATGATGAGTGTTAGTAAAAGCTTGAGGCTTCATTGGAAAAATGGGGTTGGATAAGGTAGAGGATGAAAGAATTCATGCTTAGAGGAGAGAAGATATAAGGTGAAAGTACTTAGATGAGAATTTGAGTCACTTAACTAAAAATTCCCTACCTTAACCAATATCTCGACATTACAAGCTTTATAAAGTCCTTTTTGATCTTAGTTCTTTGCACATGCTTAAGCGGTGGAGATGGTAGATAAGAGGCAAGCTTATGGTAAATGAGTTGCATTGCATTGATTTGTTGAGCGATAACCCTTATACACTCGAGTGTTAAGCGATACACTTCCCGTGAGGTTCATTTGCTTGATAATTGAGGGAAGTTATTTGCTAATGATTCATGTGAGGGGAGGTAAAGAGTGTGTTTGATATGCTTTGAAAATTCGGAAAATGTTTTTGGTAAGAAATTCTGAGGCATCGTTGATCTCAAATGCACATCCCATACGTGTTAAGTGTTTTCATTGTTCGGGAGGAACAATGGCTTAAGTTTGGGGGAGCGATTAACACGCATTTTATGTGCATGTTAAGCTTAATTAGAGTGAAATTCATGTTTAAATATGTGGAGCTTAACTAGGGTTTCACTAGTTTGCTCGCATTTACGTTTTCCTCATTTTCTCGAGTCTTGTTATGCTTTTTTCAGGAAAAATAAAGAACTTATTTTGCCAATTGAACTATTCCATGTCGAAGAGAAGTTCGTTAGGAAACCATAGCAAAAAACGGATCAAGAATCGGAGTTCGGATGAGGGAGAACGAGCAAAAATAGCAAAGTTGCGCAAGAGAAAGAATGGCCGGCGGTTTGGCCAAACCACCGGCGAGCCGGATACTGTTCACAGAGAAGATGGCGGTCTGTCACGGCGGTTTGATAGACCGCCGGCCATCCTTCCCAAACCGCCGTTTGTCCGCCCTTTTCACTTAAGGACCGAATTTGGTCCGTCCAAAATCGGTCCAACTCGTCTCTAAACTCAAATTTTATTTATATTAACCCCAAATCTTCCCCAATTGAGTATCTTTTACACTTTAACACATTCTTAGAACCCTAATTGAGATTCATACTTTCTACTTTAGTATTTTCAAGATTTGTGGAGCTACACTTGGTGGATTTGAAATTCAATACCATATTCTTCTTCCTTATTGAATTCTCTATCTTTCTATTATGATTTCATCTATTGTTCATGGTTTATTTTAATTAATCATGTCTAGCTAATTTCCTTTTTGATTTCAATTATATGTAGACACTACAACAAAAATGCTAATCCACAATGGTAGAAAGACAACGGTATTTATGGAAAACCGTTGTCATATTCCTTAATACCGTTGTCGTTTGAAATACCGTTGTCATTTCATTTAGAAACACGCTGAAAGACAACGGTATTAAGTGAGTGTTGTCTTATTATATTGTAGTTTACTTAGATCGATAACAGTATATGGGACTGTTGTGTTTGACTGTTGTGTATTTATTTTTTACTTTTAATTTTAATAATTGAAAAATAACTAAACATAAAATAATCAATTTAAACATCAAAATAATCGATTAAGGGTTTTCTTTTCCTTGGTTTTTTCTCTCCCGCCGAATTGAAGAACTCCCGCTCCCATCCCTCAAACAACTTGTCGATGCCGTCTCTATCTTGGCTGCCGACGACGCCACTGCCATTGTAGGTGTTATCCACTGTTGACACTGCTGCGACGTTGTAGGAGTTCTCCGCCATCGACACTCTCACTGTTGCTGCTGCTCTCTCTATGTGGTGAGATTTCTAGGGCTTTTACTGAAAATTCAATTTTCCATATGTTAAATTTTTTAAGCTTTTCTTAATTGAAGCTATCCGCTCTCTTCGTCCCTAATTTTTCTGTGAACTCTGCATCTCCCTTGCCGGCGCATCTTCACCGTCACTAGGCAGTTTATTTTTTTGTTGTTGTTGTTCTAGAGCTGTAATTGGGATTATTTTATTTAGCGATGAAACGAATCTCGAATTCTTAATATATCAGTTTAAAGGAACATATATATGATTCTAAAGATGTTTCATGGTGGTTTATATTGTTGGGTTGTGCCGCCAGTAGCTCTTAGCTTTTCGGCAGTAGTTCTTCCTTGTGGTTTGAGTGAGACAAAATTATGCACGCCATATTTTATTGCTGAATGCTATGATGCTCTTCTTAGTAAAGTAGTTTGCTTGCCAATTGCCTTTTACAGTTATAGTATTATCTTCATCCTGATCTCAGTTTTGTGCTTCGGTGCTTCCCTCTTACGAAAATGTGTTTGAATGCTTTCAGTATGAGTATTCAAAGATTTGCATCACTATGCAGTTGCTCTTGCTTGTAAATAATGTTGGGTACATGGGGT
The DNA here is from genome assembly GCA_001642375.2 of Mentha longifolia. Taxonomy (NCBI): domain Eukaryota; kingdom Viridiplantae; phylum Streptophyta; class Magnoliopsida; order Lamiales; family Lamiaceae; genus Mentha; species Mentha longifolia. The sequence goes on from CM038114.1 coordinate 30,953,167, forward strand.
CTTCTAGGGTGGATGCTAGAGAGGCAGAGCAGGGTACTTTTACTGCTACGCATGTTTTAATTCCTCCTCTTTTTGCTCTTAGATCTGTTGCATTGCGATAGATTTTAAGTATTGGTTTGATATAGATGTGTGAATTTGCTTTGCAGATTCGGTTTTGGTAATTTTTTATGTTCTGCTGTTTTTTTTTTATTTATTTTTTTAAACTTTACTAGGTTTGAGATCTGAGAAAGATTTAATCAGTTTCCATTTTGTTCGATTTTTTGTGGAGGAAAACCACTTTTGAGGAAATTTTAATATTCATTTACTGGCTATTTTTGCGTTTTTGTATGTGTGAGTATTGTAGATGAATGCCTGCGGCTATTGCTAATTGGAAATTTTGAACTCTGTTGAATAGCTAGTTTGTTATGGCTGATCCGTAATTTATAGTAGAACTTAATTTCAGAGAGGTGCAAAAATTAATCAATTTTACATCCTTGCGAGTTATGGCGCTTTTAGAGAGAAAAAAATGGAGTCTTGCAGCAAGATATTGTATAGTTATGATTGTACATGATTAGGAAGTTATATAATTATTGCTGGTGTAAAGTTGCAAAAAATGTTGTTGTTGTGTCTTTTTTTTCCTCTCTAAATTCTTTTTTCTCTCCATTCAGAATTCGTCGCCAGAGCCCTCCGTTTCCTCTCAGTTCACCTCCACCGTCGGATCCCCCTCTCAGTGGGCCCTCTCACACCAATTCCTCGAATTTTCACCACTTCTCTATGCGTCTCTGAATACTGCTTCAGCATTTCAGGTACGAATTGCTTGCATATGATTATTAGGTCTAACTTTTAATTTGGGTAATTGCCTGAATCTGGATATGTTTCTTATTCTGTAGAATATCGGTGCATATATGGCTTTGTTGGTTTTCTTGATTAGCAACTATTTTGTTAGGCTTCATGAGAGCATGGCCAACTTAAATGTTTTTCATTGATGTACACGCATTAGATTTCTTTAGACGCAAGGACTTATAAAGTGCTAGAGCATGACATTTTGCTGTACCCCTTTTCTTCACTACCATATATTTTTTGGTGTTAACATTATTTGCTATTATCTGTGTAGTTTCATTTTACTTGTTAATGGTCTTAGAATTGTAATTATAAACAGTCCGAGATTATCTTTGTTAAGGCATTTGTCTTTCCAATGCTTAATTGGATGATTAATTGTATCTATTTCATGCTAGTTAGTGAGTAGAGTAGAGATGTTGTGTTTGTGTGTGTGTTGAGTTTTCGCATTATGTGTTAAGGTTTGCTGGATTAAAATTTGGAGATGCCTGCCATTTGTTTGGCGTGTTTCTTCAAAATCTCTATGGTCCATATTCTAGAATTTTTCTAAGCTGTGGTGAATAAGGGTTGGGTTAGATTAAATATTGGATATTTTGTGTCTCAAAATCAGGTTAATACTAAGTATAATACCTGAAATCGTGAAATATGCATGACAAAATCTTTCATATCAGGGTCATAATGGACAAAACACGGATGTCAAAGAACAAATTATCAGACGAGTACAAGAATGGGGTAGAGTCCTTTATGAAATTTGCCTCACAAAATGTAGGAGATGATGATTTAATGTCATGCCCATGCAAAAAATGCGGGAATATTATCCATAAACAGGTAGATGTTGTAAAGTACCATTTGTTGATGAATGGTATGGATCTATCATACCACACATGGATATGGCATGGTGAAAGACTGAATTTGGATTACCCACTGAGTCAGCAAGATGAATTAGGGCCTGATGGACAAGACATTCAGTCGGATAAACAAATTGATATGATACACTCTCCATTTAAAGGATCTAAAAATCCAGACGAGTTTGTCCAAATTCTTGAAGATGCTGAAAAACCTTTATACCCGGGATGTGGAAAGTTCACTAAGTTATCAGCAGTTGTGAAGTTGTATAACTTGAAGGCAAAATATAGTTGGAGCGATAGGAGTTTTACAGACCTTCTTACTTTGCTAAGAGATATGTTGCCTGCTTTGAATGAAATACCATTATCGGTATATGATGCAAAGAAAAGCCTCACAACATTAGGTATGAAATATGAAAAAATCGATGCTTGTCCTAATGATTGCATCTTGTATAGGAATGCATACAAGGATTATATTAGTTGCCCAACGTGTGGTGCCTCTAGATGGAAATACCACTTCAAATGGAACAGTTCCTTAGAAAGTGTTGTTGTATTTTCCTCCTATTCCAAGATTTCAAAGAATGTTCCAAACGAAGCATATTTCAAAGGACTTGACTTGGCATAAGAGGCCCAGCGATGGTAAGTTGCGTCATCCAGCAGATTCACCTTCTTGGAAACTTGTAGACTTCAAGTGGCCTGAATTTGCATCTGAGGCGAGAAATCTCAGACTAGCATATGGAATCAATCCTCATAGTATACAGAGCTCTAAGTATAGTTGTTGGCCTGTTCAATTAGTGACATACAATCTTCCCCTGTGGTTATGTTTTCAACGAAGGTTCATTATGCTTACCTTACTGATTGCTAGTCCAAAGCAGCCTGGAAATGATATTGATGTCTACTTAACACTTTTGATTGATGACTTATCAATCTTATGGAAAACTGGTGTTCAAACATATGATGCTTATTTGCAAGAAAGTTTCACCCTTAGAGTTGTCTTGCTATGGACAATAAATGATTTCCTTGCTTATGGTAACTTATCAGGGTGTAAGGTGAAAGGATATAAAGCATGTCCAATATGTGCTGAGCAAACTTGTGCAAAAGGATTGAAGCACAGTCGGAAGATGGCATACACGAGGCATAGGAGGTTTCTCCATAGGAATCATCCGTACAGAAGGCAAAAGAAAGTGTTTCATGGCACACAGGAGTTCGGAGTAGCACCGAAGCCAATGAGCGGCCGTGATATCCTTAAAGCTATTGATGGAATAAAACTTAATTGGGGGAAGAAGAGTGAATCAAAAGAGACAGACGATAAAATAGTTTGGAAGAAGAAGTCAATATTCTTTGAACTAGAGTATTGGGAACATTTGCATGTTCGGCATAATCTTGATGTCATGCATATAGAGAAAAATATTTGTGAAAGTCTACTCGGTACATTGCTCGACATGCCCGGGAAAACAAAAGATGGGTTAGCATCAAGAAAAGATATTGTGGATATGAAGTTGAGACTTGAGTTGGCTCCACAGGTGGAAGAGAAGAGAACATACTTGCCTCCAGCTTGTTATACATTAAGCAGGGGTGAGACAAGAAAAGTTTGTGAATCTTTGGCTGGAATGAAGGTTCCAACTAATTATTCTTCGAATGTAAGTAAGTTGGTGTTTCTGAAGGATTTGAAGCTTGTGGGACTAAAGTCACATGACTGTCACACATTAATGCAACAATTGCTTCCAGTCGCGATACGTGGTGTCTTACCAACGAATGTTAGGTATGCAATAATTCGTTTGTGTTTCTTCCTCAATGTACTATGTAGCAAAGTCATAGATGTGTCAAAATTGGATGACATTCAGCAAGATGTTGTGACAACCTTGTGTCTCTTAGAGAAGTATTTTCCACCATCATTCTTTGATATAATGGTGCATTTGACTGTCCACTTAGTTCGGGAGGTTAGATTATGTGGACCAGTATGGTACAGATGAATGTTATATCGCTGAAGAAGCTGTGGATTTTTGCTCAATGTACATGTCAAACATGCAAACATGTGGCGTTCCAACTTCTCAGACCCAATCTTATAGTACTATGCCTCTCTCAGCTGCAAAAGTGCAATATATGTATGATGTGGAATTGCTTCAAGCACATCTACACGTACTCACAAATGAAGCTGAGATCGATCATTATGCCGAGTAATTCTAGGAACTCATACTTAATTAGTCATAACCATATATATTAAACCACTCATAAATATTCTATAATTTCTTTAGGTTGCACATGGCTCACTTGAAGAAAACATCACGTGGAAAGGCAAAGATAGAACCTTTATTACAAAAAGAACATAATCGTTGTTTTCCTGATTGGTTGCGTGATCGAGTAAGTTTATAGTATCTTTATTTACTGAATATTAATTTTCCTAAAGTCTTACTATAATAAATCTAAGCTTGGTGATGCATCATTTTATATTTCTAGGTTGCAAGCAATAATGATCTTTCTACGCACCCAATTTCTGAAAAGTTGAAGTGGTTAGCACGGGGACCCAGTAACAATGTTTTGAAATATGATAGTTACGTAGTTCAGGGAATCACTTTCTATACAAAAGATCATGATGCTGTATGAACTGTTCAAAATTCTGGAGTAACTCTAGTAGCACAGACCACACAAGTTTCTAGTGCTAAGGACAAAAATCATGTTGTGTCTGACATGGTCTTCTATGGAGTTATTTATGAAATATTGGAACTTGACTATCATCATATCCGAATTCCACTGTTCAAATGTTCTTGGGAAGCTGCCATCAAAGATGATAAACTGGATTCACATTGGTAAATCTCAATAAACTTGCATTCAAAGATGATGCATTTATATTGGCAAGTTAGGCAACGCAGGTGTTTTACGTAAGAGACCCTATGGATTCCCAATGGTCTGTAGTAATCCCAAGTCCTTTGAGAGAATTTTCTGAGTGCGTTGATTCTAGTGAAGATGACGAGCCTATCGTCCATCTTCCATGTTTTTTGAAAGAGTTGCTTGCTAATTTTGATGATACTGTTGGTGAAAATGAACCGATATACATGCGTGATGATTGTGATGGGATTTGGATTGACAATGCTGATAACTAATTATCTCTGGTATTGTTTGCTGAATTTTTTTAATTGTGTTTCATTATCCATATGTTATAATTAATATATTAATTGTAATTTAGTATTTCAGTTGGTTTATTCATATGTACTAAAATTTATATGTATTCATGCAGATCTGTTAGTGATGGCTGCAAGAAGAAAACAGGTACCTAGAAAGAGTGAAAAGAATGGAGATATGAAAAAAAAAAATCACAAAGAATAACGGCCAAATACAATGAAGATGTATAATAATGAGATGAGTTGATATGATGTTTAATTTATAAAGATGTGTATGAGATCAGTATCAAAATCAAAAGAGCACAATTTTTGTGGATGGACCAAAATAACAAAAAGTTCACACTTCTTGTTGACTAATTAGATACTCTGTAAAAGGATTTTTTTATTTTTTTTCATTTGGTTAGACGCTTCCACTTCACTCTAAAGGTCAGAGGTTCAAGTGATCGAGGGGGAAATGAAGAACCATTGATCCTCGTAAAATTGAGGCTTCTACCTCATTCTATATAAACACAAACGCACAACACAATGTACATCTACGTCTCTCTCTCTATCTCTCCCATCTTAGTTCAAAGCCTAAAACTTCATTTTTTTAGATAAAATCTAGTGAGATCTATATAGAGTGGTACCTAATGCAGACATCTCATTAATCACAAAGAGATGTGGTTGCTCTGAATTTTGACATCCCCACCCCCACCCCCTGTATACCAACATGTTGTCAATTACTATCTATAGAAATTCATAGTAGAATAAATTTTTCCTATATAGGTTGCTCCCATCTATTAAATGTTTCTGTTTCTTTATTTCTTCTCAAAGTGATGCAAACTTAGTTAGCGAGGAAATAGATAACTGTCAGTCTAACTTGTAAATGACTCAAAATTTGAAATTCCATGTTGTCTCTATCAGTCCATAACAACTCACTTTGTTTGTGTGTTTCAAACACACAACGTGTTGTATAACAATATACCTATATACAGTGGACATTGGATTCTTACAATAATTGACCCACATCGAGAGGAAATTGGTTTGTTGGATCCGCTTCACAAAGGTATCAATGACACCGTTTGGAAAGATGCTGTTAACTTGTAAGTGCAATTTTGCTTTAGTCTTTCACTTTATTTCCTATCACAATAATGTTGAAATTGAAAGATGATGTATTTTGTTTAGGGCAATAAAGGTGTTCCACATGGCAAGAAATAGGAGAATGACGAAGCCATCTACATGGACAGTCTTTGATGTATGTAAAATATATTGGCCGTAACTTCTAAATTAAAAAAAGTATATATACTGATATTCAACTTGCATTATAGGTTCCTAAACAACCAGACTATTCCCAATGTGGTTACTATGTGATGAGATACATGAGAGAAATTGTTATGTCTGATCCTTGTCAGAGGATTAGTTTGATGAAGTCGCAGGTAAATATGTCACATAACAAGTTATAGTGTAAATATTTTTTATGAATATTATTAATTATTTAATTTGTCTATTAATTTATCTTTTCATTGTAACAGTTGAAAAGGGATAAAAAAAATAATAAATACTCAATTGTGGAAATTGATGAAGTGCGTGAGGAGTGGGCCGATTGTGTGCAAGAATATATAAAATAAGGTAATAAACTCATTCCTGAAGCAGTTGAAATTAGAAGTAGATTAAGTATTTTTGAGTCTAATGTGCATCTATGAATCTCATGTAGCTATTGGTGCTGATTATTTTGAATTTGTCTACGAGATTTGGAAATTTAAATATTGTGCTTAGTCATTTGTTTACTGTTAGCGGAACCTTAAATCGTTGAGTTTATGGTCTTGATTTATTCACTTTTCAGATGAGAAAGCAGTCGCTCAAATTATATAACATATTTTGAATGAGAGTTTTAGTTTAGATGTCAATATGTGGTTATTTTTCTAGCTTTCTGAATTCGGCGACTCATAGTAAGAAAGATTTATGATTCAATGCGGGAAACAATAGCAGCATACACTGGTAGAACAACTTTCCGGGAATTCATAAGAAGTGTGAATGCTGACAAAATTGCCAAGCTGTGGGAGTATTGGCTGCAATCTAAAGAGTGCTGATATTTTTGTAAAGACATTGAAAACAAAATAGTTTCATATTTTTGATTAAAATCCTACATTTTGTATTGAATGTTTGAACGGAAGCTATTCATCATTTCGATTAATGAATCATGATTTTTATTAGTTATATATTAGATTTTTATTTAATTATTTATAAAAATAACAACAGAAAAATACCTATATAGACAACACTAGTAATTGCGTTGTTGAAATTGAATACAACAACGGGCAAAACGCGTAATTACAACAATGGGCAAAACGCGTTGTCTTCAATACAACAACGGGCAGCGACCGTTGTCTATCAGCGCCCTTTCCGGGACTTTCTACAACACCTCTGTACACAACAGTCTTTTTTTGCAATAGACAACGGGCTTACCCGTTGTCTATCAGTATTTTCGTACTACTGAGATTAGGATTAGGTGATGGGTTTAGGCTTTAATTGTGAATTTACCTTCTAATTTCATGTTCATTTCTCTAGGGGCTATGTTTTATTATGTAATTAAGCTTGATCACCATAGTTGCATATTAGTTTGATCTAATGCTTAGGAGGCTTAAATTAGATGCTAGGAAACAAGATATTTGCATGCTAGAGATAGTAGGGCTAAAGAACTCAATGTGCTATTAGGAGTTAATGAATTGCTTGATATCTTAGTAGGAATTAGGCCTTTCATTAATCTACTTGATTTCATTGCAATGAGAGTTGAGTGAATCATAGTTAGGAGGTTTCCCACATGAAGTTAGATTAAAATGGTTAGTTCAAGTTAGAGTTCTAATCGCTCATCACTTAAGCCTAATTGAAGTATAATTGGAGTCACTTTCATTTCTCATTAAGTTTTTGTCATTTGATCAATTGTTGCTTGCTTAGTTAAACTTTAAGTTTGTTAATTACTTTCATTGTCCTTAGTTAAATCAAAAACACAAAAACATGTTAGTTGGTAGCTTGAATAGTGATTAGATAGCTAGGTTACTACTTGAAATTCTCACGCCAAAACATTCCTTGTGGATTCGACTCGATTATACTCAATCGATTATCATTGCATCTCTCTACCCTAAAAAGTAGAGCGATCACAACCCTGTAAAGAATGTTCACCATCAAGGAGGTGAAGAAAGGAAAGTACAGGATCATGAGTGATCCCGTCAAGCCCACAATTCCCACTAGTCACAGTGGGAAGTCAAGCTCGGCAACACCCGAACCGGAGGAGCAAAACATGTCCAGTTTCTTCGCTGATCTAAAGAGTGAACTATTGGGTACAGTCGCGGAGATACAGGGGGAACTCAATGCAAAGATGGCCAAGACTGAAAAGAGGGCCGGGTTGATGAGACGGGACCTAGCATTGAAGAAATTAATCGGGACTTGCAGCTCGGAGGACCAGTGACGAGATCAAGAGCCAAGAAGCTGCAAGGATATTTGCAATGCTACCTTCAAAATAAATTGGAGGATGATGGAGTCGGATTTCATCAATTCAAGTTGGTGAACTTAACAAGTGTTGAAGATGAAGATTTGGGCGTCCATCAATGAAGAAAGGAAGACAAGTCCAAGAAACATAATTTCTTATATTTTATTTGGGCTTAAACTTTGTATTTATTTTTTTAATTTAGTTTAGTCACAACTTGTTTAGGTGATTAATTGGCCCGTTTGAGTATTATGACTTTTTCGAAAATAGTCAAGCCCAACACTTGATATTTTCGGCCCTAGCTTTAGGAATTAGGGTAGTATTTAAGTTAATTTTTGGGACTATGTTAGACAGACTTGATTGAATGCAAAACAGCTTTACGTTATTCTCTTGTCTCATACAAACAAATCAGTTCTTAGTAGAGTTTGATTGTTGGCGACTTCAAACTTGAATTCAATCGACTCGTTCGTGATATCTCGTAGTATCCGGGTTAGTCGAGCCACAAGATTGCTTGTTAAACGCATTTCGGATCCTTATAGATTCGGGGTTCGTTTCTGGTAATTTTCTATCCTTTTTAATTTTCGAATTTTTCGTTCATCCATTGTTTATTTCTTAATTCTCATCCATTCATCATCATACTCGCTACAACCATCCGATCCCAGAAAACCCATAGATTAATTTCAGATCTGCTTTGAAACCCTAATTCGACCCGAAACTGATCACCGAGCCAAATAGAAAACTACTCGTGCGTTTTCGCTGAATTTTGGATATGTTCTTCATAACCCTAATTTGTAACTCGTGTTAAAATTTAAGGGGCTGGCTGGTATGCAGGAATGGATTTATGTGGGAAAGGAATGAACTTAGTAATGGAATGAAGATAGGAAAGGAATGAAGTATTAAATAAAATTCACATGGCTGGTATGGATAAGGAAAGGAATGCATTAATTGATTTTTTTTTTTAAATCCATTTTATCTCTGCAATTATATTACTCCAAGATAACATTATATATAATTAAAATTACAAAACCATGCATTATTTTAAGTTGTAACTGTAATTTTTTAAATAAATATATTTATTTAATATTATATATAATCGAATTCTAAAATATTATCAAATTGATATCAATCAAGAACGTGAGCAAATAAAATAAATTTACATACACTATGCAATCCAATCCGATAGAACACCCAAATAGAGAACATCAATATTTAAACAATTTAATAGAGAATTACAAATTAAATAATAATAGACAATTTTAAAAAGCATCATAAATTTATAGAATAATAAGAGAGACGGGAAGATAAAAAAATAACAATTTTCATTGTTAAATATTAGAACGTAGGAATAAAAAGAAAGAAAAAAAATATTAGAAGACAAAGAAAAAAAATGAAAAGAAAAAAAATATTAGAAGACGTATAAGACAAAAGAAAAGAAAAGAAAAATATTAGAAGACAAAGAAAAAAAAAGAAAAAGAAAATATTAGAAAACAAATAAGTCGTACAATATTTTATTAAGTTTAATTGGTATAAATATGGATATTTTCAATAATTTATGAGAAAATTATAATCCCCATAATTTGGAAGGACTAATACCATGGGGGTGTGATGGAATGGTTAATCCCATTAATGAGGGATTAGTAATTCCTAATGGAATGATGATTCCAAATAAAAAAATATACCAGCCATGGATTTAGTAATTGGTCTGGGATTAGTGATTCCATTCCTTTCTCATTCTCTTCTACCAGCCACCCCCTAAGCTTATTCGGAATTGAATTGCTTAGGTTTCTGTCGACGCCTATTCAGTGTATTCGTGGGTAGAATTTAGGGATTATCATTCATATTCCATAGTTGTCGTTTGGATTGAATCCATTTGTAGTTGATGTGTGTTCGATTCGAAGCTTCCACATATTATAGATCGCATCATAAATTTTGATACCAGAGCCACGTCAGTTTTGCTGATTGTGGTTCAATCCAAATAGGTGTCGTGCGTGACATATTAGGGGCAAAAGTTTCGATCGATTAAAAAAAAAAAGAAAAAAAAAGAGTTCAATCGAAGGCCCTAGTGTGTCACTTTGTGTTTCTTGATTGGTTAGTGAGTGAATCTTGCGTTGGGTAGTAGTAGTGTATTTGTTTTCTTCGAGTTTTGTCGGTGGAACTTAAAACGGATGTATCTTTTGATCTACTTGGCCGATTCTTCTCTATAATACCTTTTCGGAAACAGTCTCGATGAGACCAAAAGGTTATCACGCTATGACGTGTTCTGGTCACGTTTAGGACCAAAAATAGTCGTTTTTAGGTGATATCGTCCAGTTGAAAAAAAAATAATCCAGATTTGTTATTTGTCCAGTTCTGACTTCGTATTCTTATTCATCGATTGAAGTTTAGTTGAATTGAGTTCTTTGAGAGAGATTTCAGTGCATTGGATAGTGTAGGTTTCAGTTCCTAAGTCGATTCAAAGTAGGATTAGTGCTCATAACTTGTTACGACTTATATCCAAGATTCCTAGTTAGCCTTTCTTCTTTCTCAACCTTTCATGTTTGCTTAGCCCTTACCTAGCCACCAAAATTCCTATCCTTTATTTGTACCCTTGCCGTGAATTTTACCCCACATTGCAGCAACTTTGTGTTTCCTACTATACCTGTGATCCTTTGAGAGTCAAGTTCGAGTTCTTGATTCAAGCCGAGAAGTCCACGTCGGTTCTGCCAAGGGTTTGAGGTTCAGAGACTATAGTGACTGGAAATTGAGTGACATACACGAGTGATCTGAGTGACATACACGAGTGATTAAAAAAATCTGAGAGAACAAATGAGTGATTGTCAGGAACTGTGAGGATTTTATTTATTTCTTTTACGTTTGCTTATTTTGCAGGTACCATGAAATCCAGAGACGGTTCCATGAATCATGACAGCCCACCCAAGTCATCTACTACACCTCTTGAGATGTCCTCATCGTCTCAACAAGCCTTGGGATGCTAAGTATCACTTTGATGCCTTGGCACAACACTTTGAGAGGCACAACCAATTACTGGAATAGAAGATTGATGATACATTGGATAAAGTAATGATGCAGTTCGAATGTCTCAACAATCGAGCAACATTACCTCCACCAATCAGAAATCAGCCTATCCAGCAAGCTCCACCATTCAGACGACAACCTGTCCGCCAAGAGATACCACGTCATCCCCAGCCCCAGCCAGTGTTTGAGCTAGTGTCTGATGATCATGAAGAAGAAAATGAGGACTATAATGAGGAATCAGAGGCTGTAATTGAGTTTCCACAGAGGAATCAGAGACGTGACCGTCGACGTCCACCTCCACCTCCCAGGTGTGATTTCCACGCCAACCAGCGCCGACATGGCGATGTAGATAGCTTGTTAAATAACATCAAGACAAGCATTCTAGAATTTGAGGGGTTACATGATCCTGATGTGTACCTCGATTGGGAGAGAAAAGTTAATAAGATCTTCAATTGTTATGACTTTCCTGGGTTGAAGAAGGTTCAGCTTGCTTCTTTGGAGTTCAGAGGATATGCAGCCTTATGGTGGGAAAATCAGCAAGAGAAAAGACGCCGTGATCGATATCCACCTATAGACACTTGGCAAGAGATGAAGGACGTCATGAGAGGACGTTTCATTCCAGTACACTATGAACAAGAGCTTGAGAAGAGGTTGAACAAGATCAAGCAGGGCACTCATTCGATTGAGGAGTACCACAAGGAGCTCGAGACAGCTATGAACAGGGTTGGAAAGGAAGAGACACTATTTGCCACCGTCAACTGGTATGTTGAAGGAATGAACCCAGATATTGCTTGTGAAGTCGAATTGAAAGACTTTGATTTAGTTGAAGCAATGGTTCATTATGCATCTATTGTAGAACGGCAGTTCAGAGATGGACATCGTCGATCCTTCCAGTCGATGCCTTCTAGGAGTCCTTGGAATCGAGGCGACTCTTCCACGCCTAGGACAGCCCCTACACATCCTTCTAACCAGTCCACATAGCCAGTTCGCCGTTCTGAGCAGTCTGCACCACAGTCCTCTCGCAGACCTGACTACACTTCGCTTGAACCGAACATAAATGCTCAGAATCGCCCCATACAACCTAGTCAGCATCAGAATAGTACTCCAGGGAGAGCACGTGATGTCCAGTGTCACAAGTACAGAGGATGGGGACACTTTCAAGCACAATGTCCGAATCACAGAGTTTTATTCCTCACCGAGCAGAATGAGTTAGAATCAGCGAGTGAAGAGGAATTCGAAGAAGAATAAGAAGTTAAAGGGGATACCGAACAGCCCCTAGTTAGTAGCATCATGGGCGATGTTGTGGAGGAGTAACCGAAGCCAATGCACGTCAGCCTTGTTTCGATCTGAGCCTTGAGCCTTATTCGAGAGGAAGAACAGAATGATCAGAGGGAGAACATCTTCTACTCACGTTGTTCAATCCAAGACAAGGTGTGTTCGCTCATCATAGATAGTGGAAGCGTGATCAACGCTATCAGTCAGTATGTAGTGGGGAAGCTGAATTTGATCCCCCAGAAGTATCCGAAGCCGTACCGATTGCAATGGTTGATAGATAGAGGCGAGATTCGTGTTGGATATGATAGGAACCTTGGCAGATCCGTATATTGAACACACAAGCGGAAGACTTAAAAGATACCGATGGAAAATCCCAAAACCTCCTAGATCGAATCTAAGAAGTAATATAGACGAGACGAAGCTCCCTATACCCCAACTGGTATTGTCTAAGCAACTCGGAGACGATGAATGACACACGAACGAGGGATGATTGACTCGTCGATTCGTCGATAAGGAATTTCTTGGTCACACCAAAGAAACTCAAAGATAATTCTCAAAAGAGAAATAAACTCAATTTTTATTAATCAATAATGTTCCAATTTCGTCACCCTTATGAGAGCCATATTTATAGGCTTCATAAAGTCCTAATCTAACAAGAAAACTAGTTAAAAACCTATCCTAAAATATACCAAACCAAATCCTAGTTTAAAAAGGAATAAAATCACCAAAATAAAGTTGAAAATAGCCCTACCAACTAGAGAACTAATAAAATCCGAAAATAATAAAAATAACCATCTAAATAAATAACTAAATATTAATATTACTCTTCAGCCCATATCATCATTAATTCTTGGCCCATGAACTGAAATCCATGATTTACGGGTTGCATCATTCCCCTCCTCTTGAAGAGGATTTGTCCTCAAATCCTGCTCGTCTCCCACATCAAAAGGAAAGAAATATTGCTTATCCTTCTCTTCAAATTCCTCCAACTTCTTTATCCCCTTGAACTCGATCAAATGTTCACTCCCTCGAATGGATAATAAATCATGAAATGTATCCTTGGAAGAAACATCATCAAATTCATGCACAAATGAATAAGTAGAAGAGAATTCAAGATCATTAGTGGCCTAAAACTTTCCCCTTGCTACACTTTGCCTCTACAAACTTCTCCTTTTCGACCCACTCCAAGTCATCACTCCGATCAAGTAGAGACTGATGCATCAACTCATTCTCCTTTGTCTCTATTTCCTCCTCCTTAGGCTTCACTATCTCCGTTTCCTTTTGTAATTGCACTTGATCCTCCTCATATACTTGTTTTGGAGTAAAAGGAACAAGCGACACTTTATCCTCAACATGAGATATGTTCTCCGGCAGCTGCTCTTCATCATCCACTTGATTCTGCACACTCAGAATACCATCATCGAATAAAGTAAGCGGTCCAGAAGGTGCTTCGATTTCTTCCACCTCTCCATTCAGTTCTTCCAAGACCTCCATTTTTGAATCTTTTCTATCATCTTTGGTCACAACTCCACCATTATCACTGAATTGGATTAGAGAAACTCATACAATCTGACCTTGGCTTCACATATGCACGTGTGTACACCTTCGGCTGCTCTTCTTTCTCCCAAAAACTTCTCCTTGAATATGAAACATTAGTAGCTTTGAGTTGCCACCAATTGGTCTGATTCTCACTATAGTAATGGGAAGGTGCAAAATGTTTCCTCATCACTGCCTTCATCTCTTTCCAAGTCATGATTGGCTCTACTGCATTCCTTCTTCTATTCTTCACTAACTTATCCCACCAAGTCAGAGCATAGTCCGAAAGCAACATGGATGCCAAGTTCACCTTCTTGAACTCAGAATAGTTATGACAAGCAAACACGAGCTCCATATTTCTCTCCCATTCAAGATACAACTCCGGATCATATTTCCCTTGAAAGTAGGTAATGTTCAGCTCATCGTCCTCACCTCCATACTCTAAATCCTCAGCATAGCCATCATAATATGACACAAAGTAGTTACATCGGCTATAGTTTCGGACTTTGCCTTTATCTCGACCATCACGCCTTTGGCGAATTATCGCCAACTCAGACTTCATTTTCTCCCCCCATTCTTCCACCATCGCCTCTATCATGAGTTTTTTCTGTGGATCAAGCTCACCCGACATACCTGCAAAACAAGGTTTTCTCTTTTTTTTCTTTTTTTTTTTTTACACAAAAACGAAAATGTTAGTTAAAATAGGATCCTCACCACCTCACAAGCACTCATGTATCGCTCAAAGAGAAATCACTCAGCACTCGTGTATCACTCAATAATATATGGCTTTTACCCTCTTTTAGTCTCACACTCTTTTTGACATTGTTGCAAAATCAAAATAATAAGGGATTTTTTATTTTTTTTCGGATTTTTTTTAGATATTTCGACACAAAGGAAAAATCCTCGTAACTTACACCCTAACACTACATACTGAGACGCAGAAGCTGAACAACAGACATTCCGACACTAATCAGTAAATGTCGCAACAGGATTGCTAAAGCAGAAGATAGACAAAAACCCAACAGACAGCGAATTACGACAGCACACAGAAACCGTCATAATAGAATGGAAAATACGACGCTGAATAGAAAAGTACGTGAACAGACAAATCTGAAAGATTTTTTTTTTTTTTAAACGACAAACAAATACGAAACGAATCTAAAAGACGCGAACAAAGAACGCAAACAAAAACGAAAATACTAGATGAAAACGAATCTAGAACGAAAAGACATGGAACGAAAAGACATGGAAACAAAAGGAACGATTAACCTAGATAAGGCAACCTAGGCTCTGGTGCCAAATGATACGAATCTTGGCAGATCCGTATATCGAACACGCAAGCGGAAGACTCAAAAGATACCGATGGAAAATCCCAAAACCTCCTAGATCGAATCCAAGAAGTAATATAGACGAGACGAAGCTCCCTATACCCCAACTGGTATTGTCTAAGCAACTCGGGGACGATGAATGACACACGAACGAGGGATGATTAATTCGTCGATTCGTCGATAAGGAATTTCTTGGTCACACCAAAGAAACTCAAAGATAATTCTCAAAAGAGAAATACACTCAATTTTTATTAATCAATAATGTTCCAATTTCGTCACCCTTATGAGAGCCATATTTATAGGCTTCATAAAGTCCTAATCCAACAAGGAAACTAGTTAAAAACCTATCCTAAAATATACCAAACCAAATCCTAGTTTAAAAAGGAATAAAATCACCAAAATAAAACTGAAAATAGCCCTACCAACTAGAGAACTAATAAAATCCGAAAATAATAAAAATAATCATCTAAATAAACAACTAAATATTAATATTACTCTTCAGCCCATATCATCATTAATTCTTGGCCCATAAACTGAAATCCATGATCTACAGGCTGCGTCAGGATATCAGGTACCTAACACCTTTTCTATTGGTCGTTATACTGACACTGTTTTGTGTGATGTCATCCCTATGGAGGCGGCACATAATTTGGTTGGTCGTCCTTGGCAATTTGACAGGAAGGCGATACACGATGTGTTCACCAATACTTATGCCGTGACTCGAGAGGGACGGACCATGCGATTGTGGCCACTAGCGCCGAAAGATGTGAGTGAAGATCAGCGGCGTATGCAAGAAAAGTTCAAGGAAGATAAGGAGAAACGTGTTGAGGACAAGCAGCCCATTCAACCAAGATAGCCCCCGATAGAGTCACCACGCTCTAAGGGAAATTCGACTATTCCTAAGGATTCCACCAAGGCTGTCCACATTACCACTTCTTCCGGTTCAGATACGGCGCACCGGAACTTGTTCATCGGTGTAAAAGGAGTTCAGACCGCCATTAAATTAGGTAATGCTATCGTTCTAGTTAATTTTAAGACTAATGATACTCCTGATGTTGTTATTCCTACTGTTTTGCAGCCATTGATGGAGGAGTTCAAGGATGTTTTCCCCACGGAGATTCCTAGTGGTCTGCCGCCAATTCGAGGAATTGAGCATCAGATCGACTTCCAGCCGGGAACAGTCCTTCCAAACAGATCTGCTTACTGTACCAGCCCTAAGGAAACCAAGGAGATTGACAGTCAGGTCAAAGTGTTGCTGGAGAAGAAGCAAATCAGAGAGAGCTTGTCACCGTGCGCAGTACCTGTCATCCTCGTACCAAAGAAGAATAACAAATGGCACATGTGCTTGGACTGCTGAGCTATCAACAAGATAATGGTAAAGTATCGCTTCCCTATTCCCCGATTGGATGACATGCTAGATGAGTTGTCTGGAGCGTCTGTCTTTTCAAAAATTGATTTACGTTCTGGATATTTTCAAGTGAGGATGAGTGAGGGGGATGAATGGAAGACTGCGTTCAAAACGAAACATGGACTGTATGAATGGCTTATGATGATGTTTGGCCTTACCAATGCCCCTAGTACATTCATGCGACTTATGAATCATGTCTTACATGATGTCATAGGGAAGTTTGTGGTGGTCTATTTTGATGATATCCTTGTCTATAGTACGTGTGTTAATGAGCATGTTAGACATCTTAGGCATATATTTGTGTTGCTGCGTGATGCAAAATTATATGCTAATTTGTCTAAGTGTACATTTTGTATGGATGAGGTTGTATTTCTTGGTTTTGTTGTGAGTAGTCATGGAATAAAAGTTGATAGGACAAAGGTGAAAGCCATAGAGGAGTGGCCGACGCCTAAGTCATGTGCTAATGTTAGGTCTGTCCATGGTTTAGCCTGGATTTTATCGTCGCTTTGTGCGTGATTTTTCATCTATTGCTGCACCATTGACTAAGTTGAGTAGGAAAGATAAGAAGTTTAAGTGGGGCAAAGCCCTAGAGCATGCTTTTAACTTGTTGAAATTGAAATTGTGTAATGCTCCTATGTTGGTTTTGCCTGATTTTAATAAAATGTTCGAGATTGAGTGTGATGCCTCCGGCATAGGGATTGGTGCTGTTTTGATGCAGGAGAGGAAGCCCGTCACTTTCTTTAGTGAGAAGTTGAATGGTGCAGCCCTGAGATACTCAACGTATGACAAGGAGTTGTACGCACTGAAGAGGTCTTTGGAGATTTGGCAGCACTACTTGAGGCTGAAAGAGTTCGTGATTCACACTGATCACTAATCATTGAAGCATTTGAAGGGACAACATAACTTGAACTCACGACATGCCCGATGGGTTGAGTTCATAGAGTCATTTCCCTATGTGATCAAGTACAAGAAGGGAGAAGAGAATGTGGTTGCTGATGCTCTTTCTTGCAGGTATGCGTTGATTTCTGTTATGCATGCACAGTGTTTAGGTCTTGAGCATATTAAGAGTTTTTATGTGAATGATCCTTTCTTTGGACCTATCTTTGCATCATGTGATGGAAAATCTAGGGTTGTTGACTCATACTATGTGTCTGAAGGTTTCTTGTTTAGGGATTCGAAGTTATGTGTCCCTAATTGTTCTATGAGAGAGTTGTTTGTATTAGAATCTCATGCGGGGGGTCTTATGGGTCATTTTGGTGTTGCTAAGACTTTAAGTTTATTGCATGAGCATTTTTATTGGCCTCGCATGAAGAAAGATGTCGAGAGAATCTGTGCTAGATGTATTACATGTAGAAAGGCTAAATCTAGTTCTAATCTATTTGGTTTGTACACTCCGCTACCTGCACCCTCTGCACCTTGGATTGACATTTCTATGGATTTTATTCTTGGTTTGCCTAGGTCTAAGACTGGCAAGGATTCTGTGTTTGTGGTTGTAGACAGGTTCTCCAAAATGTCTCATTTCATTGCATGCAGACAGACTGATGATGCTGTTAATATTGCTAATCTGTTCTTTTGTGAAGTAGTTAGACTGCATGGTATGCCTAGTGTCTGATAGGGATTCTAAGTTTTTGGGACATTTTTAGCAGTGTTCTTTGGGGAAAGTTAGGTACTAAACTTTTATTTTCTACTACATGTCATCCTCAGACTGATGGTCAGACTGAAGTAGTTAATAGAACTTTAGGTACTTTACTGAGTGCTTACCTTTTGCTGAGTTTGCTTATAACCATGTTGTGCATTCTTCCACTAATATGTCTCCAGTCGAGGTTGTGTATGGTTTTAATCCTCTTACTCCTGATCCGCCATCACTTTAGGGGTGAGGGTAGAGAGCAATAATAATCAATTATAGTATAATTGAGTCGAATCATCAAGGAATGCTATGTCATTTAAGATTCAACTAGTAATCTAATTATCAAACTACTATTCAAGATTACAAGTGACATGTTTTTGTGTTTTTTGATTAGCTAATAAGAAATATAAAGTAAGTAACAAATTAGAAAATAACTAATAGCGGCCTTCAATCCTTAGCTACTTGAATTCTCTTTTAAATTCTCACAAAAATAGATCGAAAACCGAGAAAAACGAGAAAAGTCTAAAGTATACTAAGAGTTAAGAAACCCTAGCATTTCTAACATTAAAACATACAAATCAAGCTTCAAATATATTCAAAACACACTCAACATGCACATAAAATATGTGTTAATCACTCTCCCAAACTTAAGCCATTGTTCGTCCCGAACAATGAAATGAACAATAAAAAACTTAACACGTATGGAGTGTGCATTTTGAGTTCCTCGTTGCCTCATATCACCTCAAAAACTATTTTAGTTCAAAGAAATTCCCAAGTCAAACCAAACATTCATAAGATCAACCACTATCCTAACTTAGAATTCAATCACTCAAGCATCTTAAACTCTAGACCTCTTAAGGAACATGTGTATCACTCGATCCCTCAATATATGGAAATGGTAAACACTCATCGAAATCATGCAATACACATCTTTAACCATAAGCTTGCCTATCAACTTAAGTTCTCAATACTACAATGCATGCACAAATTAGGATCAAAAAGGTCTTTATTAAGCTTGTAATGTAGGGACACTGGTTAAGGTAGGGAATTTTAGGTTAAGTGACTTCAATTTTCATTCAAGTACCCTTACCCCCTTTCTTCACCTTTCTAAGTATGAATTTCTTCATCTTCCACCTTGTCCAACCCCTTTTTATCAAATGAACCCAAGCTTCTACAAAATATCTAAAGAAACACTCCTTCATGCTCTTATTCTTCTCTTTTTCTTGTAAGAACTTTGTTCTAATGTTTTTTTTTTTTTTTGTTTGTCAATAAGAACTTTATTCTTATTCTTTTCTTTTCTAACATTGAACTTATAGGAGTTTTCATTCAACTCAAAGCAAATCTTAAAACCCTTTACCATCACCCATCATTTTTCATGAATTTTCAACTTTCACCAAAGTTCCCTTAACCATCCTTCACCCCCTATCATCCGGTTCAAGAAGAAAAGGCTCTATTCAAGGCTCAAAATGGGACGGCAATGGTAATGAAAGATAGGTTAGTGTTTAGGGAAATTGGGCTATGCAATGATGGCCTAAGATCATCTCCTAATCATGCAAACATGTAATATTTCTAACAAGAGTATCAAGGCAAGTTCTAGTAAAGAGAATGCAATGCAAGATCAAGCTCTCAAGAAAGGATATTCACTATGTAAAATGCATAGTTTAAGGCTCAAAATCCTCTCAAGCTTTTTGTCTAGGGCCTAAGTGCCCTTAAGATCAATCCTTCCAAGCTATTCAAGTGAAATAACCCTAATCAAGCTTGACTCAAACTTGAGAAATGGAGAATCCGGAAGGTGGCAATTGAGCATTGTTAGGATTTCCATAAGAGAGATTTGGATGAGGTCTATTGTTGGGATTGTATGATTGATAACCTCCTTGATAACCATAAGAATTGCCTCCTTGTGGCCTTCCTTGGAATCCTCCTTGTTGTCCTTGAAAACCTCCTTTGTTAAAATTTCCATATTGCCTTTGGTTCACATAGTTCAAATCTTCACTTCCACTAGGCTCCAAGTTCTCTTGATATTGATGAACACTTTGAACTTGAGCTTGAGATTGAGCTTTCCTCTCTTCTTTATATTGCTTCTTCATATTAGCAACTTCCATTGCCAATGCATCGAACTTCTCATCATCCATAGAAGCAACCTTCCTAGAAGGGGCCCTTTCCATTGGCCATTGATAGCTATTGGCGGCCATCTCTTCAATAATCCTCAAGGCTTCCTTGGCATTTCGATTCACTAGACATCCTCCAGAAGTGGCATCCACGATGCTTCTTGTATGAGGTGTGAGACCACTATAAAAACTGGTAATTTGTTGACCTTCCGTGAAACCATGTTGAGGACATTTTCTCAAAATCTCTCTATACCTTTCCCATACTTCAAACAAAGTCTCATCGCCTTGTTGAGAGAAATGTGAAATATCAGAAATAAACCTTTGAGCTTTTGATGGTGGAAAGTATTTAGAAATGAAGTCCTTGCATAGATCATCCCATGTGTGAATGTTGGCTTTGTTTAATCCTTTGTACCAATTCTTGGCCCGGTCCCATAGAGAAACCCAAACATCCTCATGCGAATAGCATCATTTGAAACTCCATTAAGCTTGATAGTATCACAAATATCAAGAAACATACCAAGATGGGCGTTCGGATCCTCTATAGGACTTCCACTGAATTGCTTACTCT
The DNA here is from genome assembly GCA_001642375.2 of Mentha longifolia. Classification (NCBI taxonomy): domain Eukaryota; kingdom Viridiplantae; phylum Streptophyta; class Magnoliopsida; order Lamiales; family Lamiaceae; genus Mentha; species Mentha longifolia. Next base: position 30,974,275 of record CM038114.1, read on the forward strand.
TCACCATTTGGATGAGTCCGGATTTGAGCTCAAAATTATTGGCATTGATCGTCCCCCATTCTCCTCCTTAAAATTGTTTCGTTGGAGATTGGAACATATGGTTGAGAGGAGGTGGTTGAGTCTCATTTTCCCTTCTTTATTGCTCATCCTACCATGCTCTAAACTCTTCCATTTCTCTCATAAGAGCTTCCATTGCTTGATTGTTAGCCATTTCTTGATCTTCACTTCAATTCCTTCTTCTATGTCGTCTTTCAAAATTCAAGATCAAAGGTTGAACGAGTCTTCCTTTGGACCTTGTGTGCATAAACCTACAAAACAAAAATTAAAAGAAACAATTCTTGAATTAGTAACTTAATAACCAAATCGACTATTAAAACTCAGACTAAGCATTCCCCGGCAACGGCGCCAAAAATTGGTGCACCCTCACTTTAGGGGTGAGGGAGAATGCAATAATAATCAATTATAGTATAATTGAGTCGAATCCTCAAGGAATGCTAGGTCGTTTAAGATTCAAGTAGTAATCTAATTATCTAACTACTATTCAAGCTTACAAGTGACATGTTTTTGTGTTTTCTTAATCCTATTAAGTAATGCAATTGGAAAAGTAACAAACTAGATAACAACTAATAACAAAAGTTAACAAACAATAGTAGAAAGCTTGGTTCCAAATATAATCCGATAATCACTAGAGGCCTAAGTTTTAGGATTTGTTAGGATTAACGGTTTTAATCTAATTCATATGGGAGTTCTATATATTGTATACACTAATTCTTTTCTCAAAGCAATCAATGTAAGTAGATTAACCTATGACATCTATCTCCGACTAGGACTCAAGATGCATGGATTAACTCCTAATGGCACAATTAATATCTAGAATCTCCTATTAGCAAGAATTACTAATATGTTATGATTTGATGCTAAGTGCTATGAATTAAAGCCTACTAAGCATTTAACCAAACACCTTGTATGCACTCAATGATGGCCAATCAATCATGCAATAAAATTAAGTCCCAAACCATAAGACATATGAATTAGAAGGTAAATCCAACAACAAAATCCAAAAACCTAGTGATCTAGATCATATCTTCATATATTGGAACCAAAAGGAAATTTAGCTAGACGTAATTGAAGGAATTAAACCATAAAAAGTAAATGAAATCATGCTTAAAAGATAGAGAATTTAATAAGGAAGAAGAAAATGGTCTTGAATCTTGAATGCACCAAGTAAAGCTCCAACAATCTTGAATTTACTAAAAAGGAAAGAGGGAAATATTTCTAGGGTTCTAAAATATTAAAGTATGCAAAAAGATATACAAATGGGGTGAATTTTGGGATTAAATACATTAAAAATTGAGTTTGGGTCGAATCGGGGCGAAACGAGACAAACCGGGGCTAGTTTGGGCGAGCCGATTAAGTTGAAGAAACACGGCCAACCGGCGGTCTGGGAGGTCGCCGGTGGTCTGGCAGACCGCCGAAATCTCTGTCCTCCATGGCGGTTTGGCAGCTTGGCCAGCGGTCTACCAGACCGCCGGCCAGGCCGCCGGCCCTCCTCCTTGACCGGTCAACTCTGTCTTCTCTTTGCGCGATGTTTTTGTTTTCACTCTTCTCTCTCGTCCGAACTCCGATTTCTGAACCACTTTTTGCTACGGACTCCTAACGAAATCCTCCTTGACATCGAATGATCAAATTAGCCAAATGAGTTCTTCATTATCATGCAAAAAGGCACAAAAAAACTCGAGAGAACGAGGAAAACATAAACAAAATGGAACTAATGAAACTCTAAACTTCTAACTTTGAAATTCCACATTTCTAACCCTAGGTTTCACCCTAATTAAGCTCGATTCTTCCTCGTTTCTAGCCTTCGATCCTTAGCCACATGAATGCTCTTTCCAATTCTTACAAAAATAGATCGAAAACCGAAGAGAAATGAGAAAAGTAGAATGTATGCTAAAAGTTAAGAAACTCTAGCATTTCTAACCTTTAAACATATGAATTGAGACTTAAACACACACAAAACACACTCAACATGCACATAAAATATGTGTTAATCACGTGCCAAAGTTGATTGTGTCGGATCGAGATTCGAAGTTCACCTCCAAATTTTGGATGAGCTTACAAGGAGAATTGGGCACGAAGCTAAATTCAGCATAGCGGATCATCCTCAGTCGGATGGCCAATCTGAAAGGACCATCCAAACACTTGAAGACATGTATCTAGCAATTGTACTCAACAAAGGCCAGCAATGGGAATCGATCTTACTGTTAGTCAAATTCGCATAAAATAATAGCTATCAAGCAAGCATAGGGATGGCATCAGTGAAAGAAATGTATAGTAGGAAATGTAGGTCGCCACTTTATTGGGATGACATCGGCGAAAGAAAAGCTCTTAGACCCGAAGCGGTCGAAGAAATGGTCGCAATTATGAAGCAAATTTGACAAAGGATGACAGAGGCCCAGGATCGACAAAAGAAGTACGCAGACACGTGATGAGTAGAACTTAGCTTCGATAATTAGAGTTAAGGTGTGATGTTAAATAACATTTAAGTCCCCGAGGTCTTGATTCTTCTACTTAGGTCAGAATAGAAGAATTCACCTCACCGTGATCCTATCAATACGATCAACGTACTAGCATAAACAAGCAACCAAGATAAGCTACTTATCTATTTATGCTACAGTCTATACCGATAGTTTTATCCGAAACTATCTCAACTGTGATAACTGTTTATATCTCAAGAGACACCGGCTACTACGGTCTTCCGTGATCTAATACACACCATATAGCCTATAACTTTGAGATAATGGATAGATGTTTAATGCCTAGCAAACAATTCATACATAATCAGATAGGAAATTGTTAGTGAAATATAGAACCACATGTATACAAGCTAAAAGGCCTGCTTTCTAGTATACAAATCCATCAATTTCCCACTTATACTAAAGCAAACTTTTAGTATACAATGTGACAATAGGCAAGTGTCTATATCTAGCTTCTATCACACATCTTCTCTCACTTATACTCAAAGTTTAATTGTGTGGGCGGCTCCGCAGCCCTAATCCATCGACGTGCTTGTCAAAACCCTTGGCTGTCAAGCTCTTTGTGAATGGATCCGCCAGATTATCCGATGAAGGGATTTTCTTCACTTCTATATCACCCCATTGTACGAAATCTCACACAATATGTACTTTTTGTCAATGTGTTTACTCGCCTTGTGAGCTCTGGGTTCCTTACAGTTTACAACCGCACCAGAATTATTGTAATACACCGCGATACATTTGGGCAAACTCGGGACCAGATCTAGCTCATGAAGGAAGTTCTTGAGCCACACAACCTCTTTTGCAGCCTCATAAGCAGCCACATATTCGGCCTCCATGGTGGAGTTTGCGATACACTTCTGCTTCACACTTCTCCAAATGATAGCTCCACCTCCCAAGGTGAACACATAACCGGTGGTAGATTTCCTCTCATCTCGATCAGCCTGGAAGTCTGAGTCCGTATACCCTCTCGGGATCAACTTATCGGACCGGTAAATCAGCACATAATCCATTATCCTCTTGATGTACTTCAAGATGTGCTTTACCGCCGTCCAATGTCCCTGACCAGGGTTAGACTAATATCTTGTCACATATCCCACGGCATAATAGATATCCAGTCTAGTACATAGCATTACGTACATGAGGCTCCCAACCGCTGAAGCATATGGTACAGCCTTCATGTCGTCTATCTCTTTTTATGTCTTCGGACACATCTCCTTCGATAGAGCAATGCCATGTCTGAAAGGAAGAAATCCCTTCTTGGCATTTTGCATGCTGAAACGGGCGATCACAGTATCAATATATGAAGCTTGGCTCAAGCTTAACATCCTCTTCTGGCGATCTGTGATCACCTTGATCCCTAGGATGTAAGCAGCTTCTCCCAAGTCCTTCATCTTGAACTGTTCAGACAACCAACCCTTTACGCCTGATAACACGTTCACATTGTCGCCAATGAGAAGTATGTCATCTATGTACAGTACTAAGATTACCACGCTTCCATCCGCACTGAGCCAGTAAACACAACTCTCGTATGAACACTGAACAAATCTATAAGATTTGATCACACTATCAAAACGTATGTTCCAGGATCTCGAAGCTTGCTTAGGTCCGTACAAGGACTTCTTCAGCTTCCATACGAGATGCTCTTGGCCTTTAGCCACATAGCCTTCAGGTTGGCGCATATAAATATGCTTTTCTTTCTTAAAATAACCGTTCAAGAACGCAGTCTTGACGTCCATCTGACAAACCTCTAGGTCTAAATGCGCTGCCATGGATAAGATAGTTCTGATGGTTTTAATCATGGCTACCGGCAAAAATGTTTCCTCATAATCTATGCCCTCACGCTGAGTGCATCCTTTTGCCACCAATCTATATTTGAAGGCCGTAACCTTCCCATCTGATGAGCCGGGGTCCGACACTGATGAATTTATTTAGTTGCTCATGTTTTATATTTTATTTGGGCTTAAAAACTTTGTATTTATTTTTAATTTAGTTTAGTCCAATTATCACAACATGTTTAGGTGATTAATTGGCCCGTTTTTTCTTAGGCCCATTACTTGATATTTTCGGCCTTCTTAGATTAGTATTTATACTAATTTTCATTCATTACTTAGATAGACTTGATTGAATGAAAAGAGCTTTTACGCTATTCTCTTGTCTCATGAAAACTGAAGAGTTCTTGGTAGGGTTTGTTGTTGGCACTTCAAACTTGAATTCAAATTGACTCGTTCGTGATATCTCCTAGTATCCGGGTTAGTCGAGCCACGAAAATTGCTTGATTATCGCGTTTCGGATCCTTGTAGATTCGGGGTTCGATTCTGGTAATTCTCATCTTTTTAATTTCGTATTTTATTAATCCACTGCTTGATTTTTGTTCCCAGCCATTCATCATCGTTCATATATCATAAATATCCATCCTCCATCGTTCCTGTAGCTATTCCATCCCAGAAAACCCTCAGATTAATTTCAGATCCGTTTTTGAAACCCTAACTCGTCCCTAAAATAACCACCGAGCCAAATCGAAAACTACTCGTGCGTTTTCTCTGAATTTTGGATATGTCCTTCATAACCCTAAGTTGTAACTCGTGCTAAAATTTGAGCTTAATCAGAATTGAATGGCTTAGGTTTCTGTCGACGCCTATTCAGTGTATTTGTGGGTAGAATTTTCAGGGAATTATTGTTCATATTTCGTAGTTAATGTTTGGATTGAATCAACCATTCATTGACGTGTGTTCGAGTCCTTGCTTCCACATATTGTAGATCGCATCATAAATTTTGGCATCAGAGCCACGTCAGTCTTGCTGGTCGTGGTTCAATCCAAAAAGATGTCGTGACATATTTGGGGCAAAAGTTTCGATCGATAAAAAAAAAACAAAAAAAATAAAAAACAATAAAAAAACAAAATTCTGATAAAAAAAAAGTATATCGAAGGCCCTAGTGTGTCATTGTGTGTTTCGTGATTGGTTCTTGAGTCATTCTTGTATTAGGTAGTAGTTGTGTCTTCGTTTATTCGAGTTTTCATCGGTAGAACTTTAAACGGACGTAACTTTTGATCTACTTGTCCGTTCAAGCTCCATAATACCATTTCGGAAATGTCTCAACGAGACCTAGAAACACCCATTTGAAGGTGATACCGTCCAGTTGAAAAAAAAATAAAATTCCAGATTTGTTAGTTTAGTTGAATTGAGTTCTTTGAGAGATTTTAGTGCATTGGATAGTGTAGGTTTCAGTTCCTAAGTCGATTCAAAGTCGGATTAGTGCTCATAACTTGTTACTACTTATATCCGAAATTCCTAGTTAGCCTTTCGTTCTTATCTTCAACCTTCCTTCTTCCTCAGCCTTTCCTATTTGTTTAGCCCTTACCCAGCCACCGAAATTCTTATCCCTTATTTGTACCCCTTGCTGTGAATTTTACCCCACATTACAGCAACTTTGTGTTTCCTACTATACCTGTGATCCTTTGAGGGTCAAGTTTGAGTTCTTGATTCAAGCCGAGAAGTCCACATCGGTTCTGCCAAGAATTTGAGGTTTAGAGACTGTAGTGACTGCAAATTGAGTGACATACACGAGTGATCTGAGTGACATACACGAGTGGTAAAAAAAAATCTGAGAGAACAAACGAGTGATTGTGAGGAACTATGAGGATTTTTATTTATTTCTTTTACGTTTGCTTGTTTTGCAGGTATCATGAAATCCGGAGACGGTTCCAAGAATCAGAACAGCCCGCCCAAGTTGTCTACTACACCTATTGAGATGTCCTCATCGTCTCAACAGCCTTGGGATGCTAAGTATCACTTCGATGCTATGGCACAACACTTTGAGAGGTGCAACCAATTGCTGGAACAGAAGATTGATGATACGATGGATAAAATGATGGCACAGTTCGAACGTCTCAATCGGAAATCAGCCAATCCAGCAAGATCCACCATTGAGATGACAACCTGTCCACCGAGAGACACCACATCGTCCTCAGCCCCAGCCCCAGCCAGTGTTTGAGCCTATTTCTGATGATCCTGAAGAAGAATATGATGGATATAATGAGGAATCAGAGGCTGAGATTGAGTTTCCATAGAGGAATCAGAGACGTGACCGTCGACGTCCACCTCCACCTCCCCGGCGTGATTTCCATGCCAACCAGCACCGACACGTCGATCCAGATAGCTTGTTGAACAACATCAAAATAAGCATTCCAGAGTTTGAGGGAATACATGATCCTGATCTGTACCTTGATTGGGAGAGGAAAGTCAATAAGATTTTTGAGTGTTACGATTTTCCTGAGTTGAAGAAGGTTCAGCTTGCTTCTTTGGAGTTCTGAGGGTATGCAGCCTCGTGGTGGGAAAATCAGCAAGCGAGAAGACACCGTGATCGATATCCACCTATTGACACTTGGCAAGAGATGAAGGACGTCATGAGAGGACGTTTCATTCCGGTACACTACGAACGAGAGCTTGAGAAGAAATTGAACATAATTAAACAGGGCACTTGGTCGATTGAGGAGTACCATAAGGAACTTGAGACAGCTATGAACAGGGTCGGAAAGGAAGAGACATTGGTTGCCACAATTAACCGATACGTTGAGGGGATGAATCCAGACATAGCATGTGAAGTCAAGTTGAGGGACTTCACCAGCATTGAGGCTATGATTCACTATGCTTCCATCGTTGAAAGGCAGCTCAGAGAGGGACGCAGAAAATCATACCAGTCGGCACCAGCCCGGGCACCATGGATATCCATGCTACGGACAGCGCCTACCCATCCTTAGGACCAGTCCACGCAGCCCACTCGTCGATTTGAGCAATCTGCTCCTTCATCCAGCCGCAGATCCGATTACAGCTCGCCTGCACAGAATCGGACCCCTCCATCTCGACCTACCCCATCTAGCCAGCCTCAGCAGAGCAGTACTCCAGGAAGAGCACGTGACGTTCAGTGTCACAAGTGCAAAGGATGGGGGCACTTTCAAGCCCTAGTGTCCGAATCGCAGAGTCCTCATCATTACCGAGCAGAATGAGTTAGAATCAGCAAGTGAGGAGGAATTTGAAGAAGAAGAAACAGTAAAAGGGGATACCGAGCAGCCCCTAGTCAGCTCACTCATGGGCGACATTGATATTGTGGATGAGCAGCCGAAGCAAACGCACGTCAGCCTTGTTTCGATCCGAGCATTGAGCCTTATTCGAGAGGAAGAACAAAATGATCAGTGGGAGAACATCTTTTATTCACGCTGTTCCATTCAGGATAAGGTAGTGCTCGCTCATCATTGATAGTGGAAGCGTTATAAATGCCATTAGTCAGTATGCAGTGGGGAAGCTGAAGTTGATCCCACAAAAGCATCCAAAACCGTACCGATTGCAATGCTTGACAGACAGAGGTGAGATTCGTGTTGGATACCAGGTACCTGTCACCTTTTCTATTGGTCGTTTTACTGACACTGTTTTGTGTGACATCATCCCTTTAGAGGCGGCACATATCTTGCTTGGTCATCCTTGGCAGTTCGATAGGAAGGCGATACATGATGGATTCGCCAACACTTATGCCGTGACTCGAGAAGGACGCACCACGCGATTGTGGCCACTAGCGCCAAAAGATGTGATTGAAGATCAGCAACGCATATAAGAGAAGTACAAAGAAGAGAAGGATAAACGTGCTGAGAGCAACCAGCCAATCCAATCTGGACAGTCCACTGCAGAGTCTCAGTGTACTAAGGGAACCAAGGGCCTCCCTAAGGCTAAGGCTGCCCAAGTTACCATTCCTTCCAGTTTAGATACGGCGCACCGGAATTTGTTCATCGATGTAAGAGGAGTTCAGACTGCCATTAAATCAGGTAATGCTATCGTTCTAGTTAATTTTAAGGCTAATGATACTCCTGATGTTGTTATTCCTCCTATTTTGCAGCCTTTGATGGAGGAGTTCAAGGATATTTTCCCGGACAAAATTCCTAGTGGTCTGCCGCCGATTCGAGGAATTGAGCACCAGATCGACTTCTAGCCGGGAGCAGTCCTTCCAAACAGACCTGAGGAAACCAAGGAGATAGACCGGTAGGTCGAAGAGTTGCTGGAGAAGAAGCAAATCAGACAGAGCTTGTCACCATGCGCAATGCTTGTCATCCTCGTACCAAAGAAGAACAACGAATGGCGCATGTGCATGGATTGCAGAGCTATCAATAAGATCACAATGATTTCGTTGCTGAGGAGGAGCCGAATTCGAGGACGAATCTTTTCAACAGGGGGGGAATGATGAGCCGGGGTCCGGCACTGATGAATTTATTTAGTTGCTCATGTTTTATATTTTATTTGGGCTTTAAAACTTTGTATTTATTTTTAATTTAGTTTAGTCCAATTATCACAACATGTTTAGGTGATTAATTGGCCCATTTTTTCTTAGGCCCGTTACTTGATATTTTCGGCCTTCTTAGATTAGTATTTATACTAATTTTCATTCATTACTTAGACAGACTTGATTGAATAAAAACAGCTTTTACGCTATTCTCTTGTCTCACGAAAAGTGAAGAGTTCTGGGTAGGGTTTGTTGTTGGCACTTGAAACTTGAATTCAAATCGACTCGTTAGTGATATCTCCTAGTATCCGGGTTAGTCGAGCCACGAAGATTGCTTGATAATTGCGTTTCGGATCCTTGTAGATTCGGGGTTCGATTCTGGTAATTCTCATCTTTTTAATTTCGTATTTTATTAATCCACTGCTTGATTTTTGTTCCCAGCCATTCATCATCGTTCATATATCATAAATATCCATCCTCCATCGTTCCTGTAGCTATTCCATCCCAGAAAAGCCTTAGATTAATTTCAGTTCCGTTTTTGAAACCCTAACTCGTCCCGAAAATAACCACCGAGCCAAATCGAAAATTACTCGTGCGTTTTTGCTGAATTTTGGATATGTCCTTCATAACCCTAAGTTGTAACTCGTGCTAAAATTTTAGCTTAATCGGAATTGAATTGCTTAGGTTTCTGTCGACGCCTATTCAGTGTATTTGTGGGTAGAATTTTTAGGGAATTATTGTTCATATTTTGTAGTTAATGTTTGGATTGAATCAACCATTCATTGAAGTGTGTTCGAGTCCTTGCTTTTGCATATTGTAGATCGCATTACCATCAGAATCTCTCTTTGTTTTGTACACCCACTTGCAACCAATGGCCTTCTTGCCATCTGGCAGCTCCGCAAGGTTGTACACATCCATGTCTACTATGGATTCGATCTCAGTATCCATAGATTCTCGCCAAGAATTTGCATCCTCATCCTCCATTGCCTCCTTGTAAGTCCAGGGGTTGATCTCTTCATGTTCAAGACCAGCGAGAATATCAGTGGACTTGCCTAGAAACATGAACCGATCGGGTTGATGAACAACCCTCCCACTGCGACGAGGCACCGGTGGAACTTCAGTGTCGGAAATCGGTGCAGTTACTTATGGTACATCCTCTTGTACAGTTGGCTAAATTGGATCACTGGCTGCCATTGCTCTCAACTCATAGAGCATAATATCACTCCTTACCTGGTGCTTACTTATAAAGTCATCCTCTAGGAATCGGGCATTAGTGCTTACAATGACCTTCTGATCCTGAGTACCATAAAAGTAGCCACCTTTCGTTCCCTTCGAATATCCAATAAACAGCCTAACCTCAGTCCTAGAACCTAATTTATCGGCCTCCTTGTTCAGCACATGTGTTGGACATCCCCAAAGCCGAATATGACCCAAGCCGGGCTTATGCCCTGTCCATAATTCGGAAGGAGTTTTACTCACCGATTTAGAAGGTACTAGATTGAGGAGATAACCTGCTATTTCTAGGGCATATCCCCAAAACGAAATTGGCAGAGGTGCATAGCTCATCATCGATCTAACCATTTCTAAAAGAGTTCGATTTCTTCTCTCAGCTACACCGTTCTGTTGGGGCATTCCTGGTGTAGTCAACTGGGACGTTATCCAATTTTCTGACAGATAAGCCATGAACTCGGTGTTGAGGTACTCGCCACCACGATCGGATCGTAATGACTTGATACTTTTACATTGTAATATCCCGATCTTTATATATATAATATAAAAATTTTAAGGTCCTTAATGGAAATAGTTGCACTCCATATAAATCTCCTAATTATAATAGATGAAATATAAGTTATTAAAATAGATATATTACTAGAATATATATACATATACAGTTATTTAATTAATAATATACTTATATATATATATATATAGGTGCAAGACTTCATTAGCTTATTTATATACTAACGTGCATGTGTGTGCATTATTTTATAAACATTACCTAATAGATATATGTGTATATGTGTGTATATGTATATAGATATATATTAATTTGGAAAATATCTATATATATTACGTATATGCATGAATTATTGTATATAACTAAGCTATTACTAAAATTTCATGCATGCAAATATGCTTTTGTAATATTATATATACACGTATATACGTAGATGGATATGCATGCATGTGGAAGAGTTATATTTATAAAATATATAAAGTTGTATAAGTTTTAGACTATTATATAAAGTCTTAGTTCTAACTCTTTACAATACATAAGCATTAATATTAATAGTAAAATATTATTGTCTATCTACTTAAAGATAGATATAACGAGTGTAGCCGTCATATTTTCACCCAGCCTACACGTATCATTTATGCTCTCGTGTCCTTAACCTCTTGATGTAGGGATGATGACTACTGTATCCTACTAGTGACTAAGGGAGCCTACTCTATAAATATTTTTCCTATAAATAAGTAGCATGCTTGTTATTAATTTCACAACATGTATTACCCAACCTTCGTATAATATATGTATATACCTTCTTTCCATAGATACGAAAACTATAGGAATACTTTATTCTAGATCGAGTAATAATCAGGGCTCAACAAAAGAAGGATTATAGTGTATCAATTTAGTTATTACTAAGGGTTGCTTCAGTATATCAGGTGGGTAAAATATTTTGGCATTGTTTTTAATGTTGTTTAAATTTATGTTATAAAATGCAATTATCCATAAAAATATTTTGTGTGTATGTTCCAAGAAATGACTCTATAGATCGATCGAGATTCATTGTTAGTATCAAATATATTAACTTTGAATTGTGCGCACCCCGGTTACATATGATGCCTTGATCACGTCGTATGCTAACTAATGGCGAATTCCTTGAGTTTCGACTCGGGTTTTCTGCAAGTACTGGGATTATTTAGGGTTACGGCCCTGAACCCGGTATAGATGAACCAAAGGTGATTTGTAGCCTTGGTTGAGTCCAAGAATGAACATCACACACCCAAAATGATATTTGTATTTTCAAGAGTTGTTTTTTGCAAGCCTCTTGATATACTATGTATGGATAAATTGTCAGTTTTTAAAATGCTTGCCAAAGGGGCATGACCACTAAGTACATCAAGTACTTAGCCCAAAACTATTTCAAATGTTTTCAGGTCTGGAAGCAGGTGATGTGCAGCAAGGCTGAGGCAAGGGATTGTTGCATGGCCTTATAAAGTTTCCGCTATGTTATTTTGCTCATAACTCTGATAACAAGACTACTAGTTTGGTAATAATAAATAAGTCGAGGGCGTCATCTTCCAACCCTCTAGTTATATAATATGGTTTCTTTGTTTCCTAAACTTATTTCTCTCTTCCTATTTTACTTATTGTTGGATGGAGAGTGTTGTGTATCAGTTCCTTTTGGAACCTCGAATTCCCACTCAATTATGGTTTTCCCATTTTTCGAAGTGGATGTCGACTCCTCTAGTTTACTGAAAGTTGGTTTACCCCATCTTTTACTTTATGCAAGGTGGAGAGTGTCATGCGATGGTTCCACTTGGACACTCGATTTCCTACTCACTCTTGGTAATTCCAAGGTGTCGTAGTAGATGGTCGACTCCACTTGGCAACTTGACGCTGGTTTACCCCACCATTTTCTTTATAGTCTCATTTTACGTTTTAAGATACTCGTAAAATGGTCATAAATTAATACTATCCCCTTTCTTCCCCGTTTCTTTAATCCAACCCCCGTCACACCCTGGTTCACAGGAATCGGGGCATGACATACATAATCTCTTCTCCACTTCCTACTTGAACTCTTTGAACTTGTCAAAGCACTCGGACTTGCAGCGAAGTAGGTAAATGTAACCGTATCTTGAGTAATCGTCAATGAAGGTAGCAAAATACTCGTAACCTCCTCGAGCTTGTGTTGACATCAGTCCACACAGGTCAGAATGAATCAATTCTAGTAACTCGGAAGCTCTATTTCCTTTGGCTTTGAAAGGTCTAGTCACCATCTTTCCTTCCAAACAAGATTCACATGTTGGTAATGGTTCTATTTGGAATCCTTCCAAAACACCATGACTAACCCACCTTTGAATCCTCTTTTGGTTGATGTGACCCAATCGTAAATGCCAAAGATAGGTTTGATTCATTTGAGAAGAACTCTTTCTCTTTCTAGGATTCGATGATGAGATAGCATTATTTGAAGAAGAAGATGCATTTATTAGACAATTTAAAGTATAGAGAGAACCAGATAAAGTACCAGAAATGATAATCTCATTGTTCTTCATGATAGAAACACCACTATCAAAAACTACTGAGTAACCATCGTCATAAAGTTTCGAAACATAAATCAAGTTTTGCCGAAACGCCGGCACCAATAAAACATCTCTCAAAACAAAAATGAAATGTCCAAAACTAAAATGAAAATCTCCAACTGCGACAGCTGCAACTCTCGATGCATCGCCCATGGAGATGGTAATCTCGCTTTCACTCAGTTCCCTTTTCTGCAGAAACCCCTGCAACGTGTAACATACATGATCAGTTGTGCCCGTATCTACTACCCAAGTCAGGGTAGAACTTGCAGCTAAACATGTTTCAGTTACAAGTGAGTAAGACATACCTCCATTCTTCTTCTTTAGAGGGCAGTCAGCCTTCCAATGTCCCGTCTTGTTGCATTTAAAGTACTTACCTTTCTCCTTTGGCTTTTAACGCCGCCGGTAGGCTTCGGTCCTTTACTCCCACTAGGACTTGCCGTCTTCTTGTGTGGAGGCCACGTCTTCTTCTTGTTCCCACCTTTCGGTGCAGAAGAACCAGCCCTTACAGATGATAATGCCATAGCACCTTCATTCATCATGGCTTCGGCAGTCACTAGGTCATTAAGGAGTTCGTTTGAAGTGTACTCCTTTTTGTTCATGACCACGTTTAAACGGAAATTCTCAAAAGATTTAGGAAGAGTATGGAGTATCATATCAATCTTGGCTTCACCTTCTATACCCCCACCCAACACTTCCAACTCATTTTGTGTGCATTCATCATTTTAAGAACATGATCTCGCATAGAAGTCCCCTCCATCATTCTAGTAGTCATGAGTTTCCTCATGGCTTCAAAACGGGCAGCCCTATCTTTCTCTCCAAAGAGTTCCTTGAGATTGAGCATAATGTTAGCCGCATTAGTGAAGCTTTTATGCTCCAATTGCATCTGGCTAGACATAGAAGTCATTATATAGCACCTCGCCATATCACTGGCCTTGTGCCACTTCTTATGCTCAGCTCTATGTTCCTAAGTGGATTGATCCGTCAATGGAGCAGGTTCAGGAGTTGTGAGTACGAAGTTGTACTCTTCAACAACAAGGACATATTCAAGATTTCTCTTCCATTCCAAATAGTTGGAACCAGTAAGAGGCTTTGAAGTAAGAACATTAACAAGCGGGCTTAAAGTCATATCTGAAAATAATAAACACGTAGACACTCGTAAGAAAAGAGTAAGCATAAATTCGTAATGTAAATATTATAACCTTTTGATAAACCAATATTTAACGAAACCTTCAACAGCCCAAGTAACGCCAACCGCAAGCCACATTCGTGTGGACGTTTACGCTCTCGTTACTCGACCAGATCGAAGATCTTTAATTTTATTCTCTAGCCAACCTTCCTTTTGGCAAATAAAATTCATAGTTGAACCATACTAGACCATATTAATTAAGAAAGGGACTCCGTTGGGGAGTTGTATCATAACAAATATCTAAGGTTTTAACTATAATTTTAGCTTAACTTAGAAAATTAAACCATTTTCTTTAAGCTATCTTTGTTATTAATCAAAACTCTAGAGAAATCCGTAGTTACTATTTTAGCAAGCCACGTTAGTGTGGACGTTTACTTAAAATGGCTCCCACTACTCATTTTAATTAAAACATTTTTGTTAAGAAATCTTAACTCTAGTGAACTTATTTCAATAAAATGTGCAAGCCACGTTCGTGTGATCGTTTACACACTTTTACCAAAACTTCACATTAAGATCAAATTATGGAGATCTTAATATTTTTAATAAAATGTTTTTATCTGCTTAGTATTTTTTTTCAAAAGGTTTGTTGACATGCTAGATCATGTTGCCACACAATCCTAAGCATAATTTTCTAAACGCAGCAAATAAAACATGCTTGCAAGAAAATTAAATCATGCTTATATTGACAATCCTAAAACATGCTCGACTATGCACAATTTAATTCAACTTGACAGGCAAAACATGCTTATTAAAATTAAATTGCATCCATAACATGCTTTGATAAGAAAAACGAGATAAAAACAAAAATAAAAACTCGCTTTTCGTGGTGTAAACTACTCCTGTCTAATCTATTCTATTACAAATAATAAAATAATATCCAGAACAGGCTCCGGTCTTCAAAGTCCGTCGTCTTGAACTCCCGTTCCTCCTAAAAAATAAATAAATTTAATTTAAAATTTATTTTCTAATTTTTTGTTGCATTTCGAGCTGAGCTAACCGGGCCGGGCTGACACCACACGGCCCGAACCCTCTCGCCCCAACCCGACTCGTATTCAAACCCGCTGGGCTCATGATGAACACTCTCAAGCTGAGCCCACCCATGGTACCCAAGCCCAGCTCGTACGCATGGAGGCCAACCCAACTGCGCACGACCCATGCCTAGCCGGCGCACATCCTGTGCGCTGGGTGGGCCTAGTTCGTGAAATTCGCAAATCACGATCGGCAGCTGAGGCTCCACCTCCGATCGCTGCCTCCGATCTTGCTGTTGCTGCTGTCATCTTCTCCAGCCACTCCCTCTGCATCGAACGTCAACCGCCGCTACGCCGTTCGCCATCGTCTGATGCAGCCAACATCCGCGACTGAAGCCCTAGCAGGGCTCCGCTGCTTCAGCTGCAACGCCGGCGATTGCTGCTGTTGTCGATGGCTGCTACTACTATGTTGAATCCTCCCTTGGACTCCACAACAGCCCCTCGTAGCACACCATGCAGCTTGGCGCGACTGCTATAGGCGTCGAACCCTAATTAGGGTTCCGCCGCAGCTTCATCATCTTCCGCGTGATCAGCCGCCATCAGCGCCGCCGTCCGCTTTCTCTATCATCATCGACCTGAACCCTAGTTCAAACCAGGGTTCTATTATGAAGAAGAAGATGAGCAGCCACTGAATTGGCCGATCGTACGCGCGTACGGCTGCGTGTGTTGCACACGCGCCGCCTCATGCGGTGGTCATCCGATTGGTGTTCTTCCTCGTTCTTCGTGTTCTTCATCTCGTGCAACAATATTACAAATGAAAAAAAAAAATCATAATCTAAATCGAACCTTATTATCTCACGATTAAAATTATAATTATTGCCAAACCGACACCAAAAAATGACTAACACCATGAAAAGCGACATACGACAACATTCAATCGATTAAAATCATGCATAATATGAATCAAATCACCCATAGAGCCAAAAATAAATAACCATGGGCTCTGATACCAATTGAAGGAACCGATCAGCGAAGAACGATTCATGCCCCCAAGGATTCATTTTTGGTTATGATTAATTCGATTCAATCCTATCATGCTCCTATGAATTAAATGTAATAATCATAGGATGTTAATTGATATACCTCTTGGATTTCATGTGAGAGCTCACTTGAAGATCTTCTAATCTGTTTCCCTGCTCGAATTCGATGTTGGATGGACAACACGCTACGAATCCAGCCACGGAAGAAACTTGCACACTCCATCTCTCAGCTTAACCGCCGCCGTCGTGCACTCTCTCACTTAACCCTAGCCTCTGTTAGATTATGAGATCAAATGAATAAATATCTTGAGACCTTAAGTGAGTATTTATAAGAGGAGAATGGGCTTAAGTTGCAGTCTTGGCTTACTGGGCTTTGATGATGATCAGGCCTTTCTTCCTTAACTGTGACCTATTGAGCTTATTGGGCCAGATCAGGGATCTACTAGCTGATAAAATTGGGCCTCCTAATGTTTTGAATTCTCTATATTCAGCCCAGAATAAAATTCGGATCATAAGTATTAAAACATTCCACTAGAGTAATAATACTGAACTACACGTTTTATCCCTGTTGAGCTCAGGGTTAGTATTAGACTTAAATCACCCCCGTATTTAAGATGTCCCACATCCGTTAATTAATCTAAAGCTTCTGACTGCTTTTGTTAATTAACTTCTTATTTAATTCCTGAGTAGTACCATTCATTCCTTATTCATCATACTAGAACTTAATCCACCTGCAGGGTTTAGTATGATAATCCTTAATGAATTCCTCAGGGGATGTGATCAACCTTCTACCAAGATACGGTGCTCTATTGTAGATGCACTAAAGATCGTACTAGTTATAGTTGTTGCCCAAGATACGGGTCATATTGAATTGCAATAACTGAACCCTCAGCCATGGTAAATCAAAGCAACAGATTCTAACTATACACCCTTAGTCACTCAATTAGAGTTAAGGTGTGACGTTAAATAATATTTAAGTCCCCGAGGTCTTGATTCTTCTACTTAGGTCAGAATAGAAGAATTCACCTCACCGTGATCCTATCAATACGATCAACATACTAGCATAAACAAGCAACCAAGACAAGCTACTTATCTATTTATGCTACAATCTATACCGATAGTTTTATCCGAAACTATCTCAACCGTGATAACTGTTTATATCTCAAGAGACACCGGCTACTACGGTCTTCCTTGATCTACTACACACCATATAGCCTATAACTTTGAGATAATGGATAGATGTTTAATGCTTAACAAATAATTCATACATAATCAGATAGGAAATTGTTAGTGAAATATGGAACCACATGTATACAAGCTAAAAGGCCTGCTTTCTAGTATACAAATCCATCAATACGCACACATGTGCACCCTTATGCACATTATTGTAATTTCTCCCACTAATTATGTACTTAGTGTATAATTATATTTTCTATAGTATCCATAATTGGATACGTGACACTCTACATATCATATGTGTCACATTTTGTCTCCAAATAATAATATAAATCGCAGATGATAAACATCTAGTGTAGAATTTCTACACAATAAATGTAAGTGATATATTATCACTATGTGTATTTTAATACACATGCTAATATAGTCACATTCATCAATTAATCATCCCATAATTAATTAGCTAAGCATCGACATTAACAAGCAATTACGAAATAAAATAATAAATAAACTTATGCTCGTAAATCATCATGCACCTTCGAGTATATATATATATGTATTCGACTATCACATTATCTAAGTTTTGGGTGAGAATCTTTTACAATGAAGATTAAGTGTAAAGGGATAAGGATTCTCGAAAACTAGGTTATGAATATGTGCGGTTGAACCTAGAAAGAAAGTAGTTACAATACTCAAGAAAATAAGCTTTTTGAGGGCACACTAAAGTTGAAAGCGCTTTGAAGAACTAAAGGACAGTAAAGATGATTTTACTTGAGTTCTTGCTTGCGAGATAATTGATTTATTCGTGCGTTGTTTTTAGTGTGTGCAACTCCTTCTATTTATAGTAAGAGGAACCCTACTTCCCGTTGAGAGAGAAGAGGTTGCGTGTTCCTCATTTTCCGGATAAGTCAGTGTCTGTCAGTCTCTTTACAGACTGCAGAGCTAGGAGGGGATGTCCGCCGCACCTACAGGCATGGCGATGATTAACACGTATTTTATGTGCATGTTGAGTGTGTTTTAAGTGTGTTTAAGTCTCTATTCATCTGATTAAAGGTTAAAAATGCTAGGGTTTCTTAACTTGTAGCATACTTTATATTTTTCTCATTTTTTCCCGGTTTTCGATCCATTTTTGTAAGAATTTGAAAGAGCATTCTAGTAGCTAAGGATCGAGGGCCGGAAACAAGGAAGAATCGAGCTCTATTAAAGTAAAACTTGTGTTTAAAATGTTGAATTTCAAGTTCTATAGTTAAGGTTTCACTAGTTTGATTTCATTTATGTTTTTCTCGTTCTCTCGAGTCTCTCTATGCTTTTTGTAGGAATAATGGAGAACTTACTTGGCCAAATTAATCATTCCATGACGAAGAGGAGCTTGTTAGGAAGCCATAGCAAAAAGCGGATCGAGAATCGGAGTTCGGATGAGAGAACGAGCGAAAACGGTGAAGTTGCGCAAGAGAAGGAAAACCGGCGGGTTGGCCGGCGGTTTGTCAAACCGCTGGGAACCAACATCAAACCGCCGGTTCACCACCTAATTTGGTAGCATGGACGGCGGTCTGGCCAGCGGTTTGCCAGACCGCCGGTCTTCCGGCGAGAAGTGCACTTAAGGGGCGAGTTCGGCTCATCCAAACTCGCCCCGGTTCGTCCCGTTTCACCCCGATTCGACCCAAACTCGATTTGTGATGTATTTAACCCCTAAATTCACCCCATTTGGAGATCTTTTTGGCACATTTTAATATTATTAGAACCCTAGAAATATTTCCCTCTTTCCTTTTTAGTATTTTGAAGATTGTTGAAGTTACACTTGTTGGATTTGCAATTGAAGACCACCTTCTTCTTCCTTATTAAATTCTCTTTATTTTCATCATGATTTTATCTCTTTTCTATGGTTTAATTCCTTCAATTATGTCTAGCTAAATTTCCTTTGGTTCCAATATATGAAGATATGATCTAGATCCTTGGGTTTTTAGGTTTTGTTGTTGGATTTACCTTCTAATTCATATGTCTTGTGGTTTGGGACTTGATTTTATTGCATGATTGATTGGCCATCATTGAGTGCATACAAGGTGTTTGGTTAAATACTTAGGAGGCTTTAATTCATAACACTTGGCATCAAATCACACCATATTAGTAATTCTTGCTAGTAGGAGCTTCTAGATAATTAATTGAGCTATTTGGAGTTAATTTATACATCTTGAGACCTAGCGGAGATAGATGTCATAGGTTAATCCACTAATATTGATTGCTTCGAGAGAAGAATTGATGTTTACTGTATATAGAACTCCCATATGAATTAGATTAAAATGGTTAATCCTAACAAATCCTAAAACCTAGGCATCTAGTGATTATCGGATTATATTTGGAACCAAGCTTTCTACTATTATTGTTAATTCTTGTTAATAGTTGTTATCTAGTTTGTTACTTACTTTATATTTCTCATTAGCTAATCAAAAACACAAAAACATGTCACTTGTGAGCTTGAATACTAGTTAGATAATTGGATTACTACTTGAAACTCATTTGTCATTGCATTCCCTGTGGATTCGATCCGATTGTAATACATCAGTTATTATTGCATCTCCCTCACACCTAAAGTGAGGGCGGGTCAATTTTTGGCACCGTTACCGGGGAATGCTTAGTTTGAGTTTCAATAGTCGATTTAGTTATTAAGTTAGTGATTCAAGCATTGTTTCTTTTAATTTTTGTTTTGTAGGTTTATGCACACAAGGTCCATGGGAAGACTTGTTCAACCTTTGATCTTAAACTTTGAAAGAAAGCATAGAAGAAGGAATTCTATTGAAGATCAAGAAATGGCTAACAATCAAGCAATGTAAGCTCTTATGAAAGAAATGGAAGAATTTAGAGTATGGAAGGATAAACAAGAAAGAAGGGCAAATGAGGCTCAACCACTTCCTCTCAATCATATGTTCCAATCTCCAACGGAACAATTTCAAGGAGGAGAATGGGGGACGATCAATGCCAATAATTTTGAGCTCAAATCCGGACTCATCCAAATGGTGAAGAGTGAGCAATTCGGTGGAAGTCCTATAGAGGATCCGAACGCCCACCTTGGTATGTTCCTTGATATTTGTGATACTATTGAGCTTAATGGAGTTTCAAATGATGCTATTCGCATGAGGATGATCGGGTTTTCTCTACGGGACCGGGCCAAGGATTGGTATAAAGGACTAAACAAAGCCAACATTCAAACATGGGATGATCTATGCAAGGCCTTCCTCTCTAAATATTTCCCACCATCCAAAGCTCAAAGGCTTATTTCTGATATTTCACATTTCTCTCAACAAGGTGATGAGACTTTGTTTGAAGCATGGGAGAGGTATAGAGAGCTTTTGAGAAAATGTCCTCAACATGGCTTCACGGAAGGTCAACAAATTACCACTTTTTATAGTGGTCTCACACCACACACAAGAAGCATCGTGGATGCTACTTCCGGAGGATGTCTAGTGAATCGAAATGCCAAGGAAGCCTTGAGGATTATTGAAGAGATGACAGCCACTAGCTATCAATGGCCAACGGAGAGGGCCCCTTCTAGGAAGGTTGCTTCTATTGATGATGATAAGTTTGAAGCATTGGCAATGGAAGTTGCTAATATGAAGAAGCAATATGAAGAAGAGAGGAAAGCTCAATATCAAGCTCAAGTTCAAAGTGTTCAACAATATCAAGAGAACTTGGAGTCTAGTGGAAGTGCAGACTTGAATTTTATGAACCAAAGGCAATATGGAAATTTCAACAAAGGGGGTTTCCAAGGACAACAAGGAGGATTCCAAGGAAGGCCACAAGGAGGCAATTCTTATGGTTATCAAGGAGGCTATCAAGCACATAATCCGAACAACCGGAATCATCCTAACCTCTCGTATGGAAATCCTAACAATGCTCAATTCCCATCTCCCGGATTCTCCAGTTTCTCAAGGAGTTATTGAAGAACCGAAAAAAACATCTCCTTCTATTGAGCAACTTGTCCAACAAATGGCAAATCAACAAAGCTCGTTTATCATACAAACCGGACAAAAGGTGAGTGCATTGGAGAATTCTCTCACTTCCTTGACAAAGCAAGTGAAGATGATGGAGGGCCAAATAAGTCAAATGGCTAACCAAGCCACCACTCAACATACTCCGGGAAAGTTTCCAAGTAATACGGAGGTAAACCCGAAGAACCAATGCAATACTATCACACTTAGGAGTGGAAGAGCCTATGAGAATCATGCTACATCCGGAAGTGGAAAAGAGGAAGTCCTTGTTGAAGATATACCTTATGAGGAGTCTTATACCAATGCAGAGAATTCAAGAAAAGAAGTGCAAGGAGAAGCTCCTAAGGCAGTGTTAGTAGAGGCCCCTCTCCCTACCATGGATGTTATTACGAAGGCTCCATTTCCTCATCGTCTAGCCAAGCATAAGGTTGACGAAAATTTGATGAGATTCTTGGAGATATTCAACAAAGTACAAATTAACATTCCCTTGCTTAATGCACTTCGAGATATGCCCGGATATGTGAAGTTCTTGAAAGATGCCGTTACTAACAAGAGAAAGTTTGGTTCATTTGAAATAATTAGCCTAACGGAGGAGGTTAGTGCGGTGATTCAAAGGAAAATGCCTTTGAAAAAGAAGGATCCCGGAAGCTTCACAATAGCATGTGTGATTGGAGGGAAAAAGTTTGGAAATGTCTTATGTGATCTTGGAGCTAGCATCAATTTGATGCCATTGTCTATTTTTAGAAGATTGGATATTGGAGAGATCAAACCTACTTCTATTTGTCTCCAAATGGCCGATCGTTCCATATCTTATGCTCAAGGAATTGTTGAAGATGTGTTAGTGAAAGTTGAGGAGTTCATCTTCCCCGCGGATTTCGTTGTTTTGGATATGCCGGAAGATGAAGGGATGCCGCTCATTCGTGGGCGTCCTTTTCTAGCAACCGGAAGAGCTCTTATTGATGTGCAAGACGGGAATCTTACGTTTAGAGTTAATGAAGAAACCCTCACTCTTTCAATCTTTAATGCTATGAAGCAAGGAGATGACTCAACTTATGAGGAATGCAAGTCAATCACCACCTTGCTTATATCTATGGCAAAAGATCTCACGGAAGAAATCATCGCTAATTCTTTCTATTCTTATTCCGATTTGGATGATGCTTGTGATAATTTGTTGAGTCTATTGCTTATTTGAAGCAAATCAAGGATCATTGAAGGATGAGGTGCATTACCTTGATATCAACCAACCGGGGGAGAGTGGGAGTTCAACTAAAGTGGAATCTTCTTCAAACACTTCTTAAGAATTGAAACCTCTTCCCGATCACCTAAGGTACGCCTTCCTTAGTAATGACTCTTTACCCGTAATTGTGTAACAACACTTGTCAGAGTCCAAATTGGACAAGTTGTTGCGTGTCCTTAAGGAGTTTAAGGATGTTATTGGTTGGTCTATTGATGATATTAGGGTATTGGTCCATCTATATGCATGCATCGTATTCTATTGGAAGATGATTGTCGTCCTAAGGTTCAACCTCAAAGGAGGTTGAATCCGGTCTTACAAGAAGTGGTGAGAAAAGAGGTGTTGAAGTTATTAGATGTGGGAATGATTTACGCCATCTCAGATAGTGAATGGGTGAGTCTTACTCAAGTTGTTCTGAAGAAAGGGGGGATGACAGTGGTCAAGAATGAGAATGATGAGACTATTGCTACAAGGGTTGCCACCGGATATCGACTGTGTATCGATTATAGGGCTTTGAATTCAGCTACAAGGAAAGATCATTTTCCTTTGCCCTTTATAGATCAAATGTTGGATCGTTTGGCGGGCTATGAGTACTATTGCTTTCTTGATGGGTATTCAGGATACAATCAAATTGCCATAGCCCCGGAGGATCAACACAAGACGGCCTTTACATGCCCTTATGGAGTATTTGCTTATAGGAGATTGCCTTTCGGGTTATGTAATGCTTCGGCCACTTTCCAAAGGTGCATGATGTCTATTTTTGGAGGTTTAATTGAAAATATTATGGAAGTATTCATGGATGACTTCTCGGTTTTCGGGAAGAGCTTTGATTCTTATTTGGATAATCTCACAAAGGTGTTGCAATGGTGTAAGGACACTTCTCTTGTCTTGAATTGGGAGAAGTGCCACTTCATGGTTAGAGATGGAATTATGCTTGGGCATAAAGTTTCTAGAGATGGTTTGGAAGTTGATAAAGCTAAGATTGTTGCTATAGAGAAGCTTCCACCCCCTACAAATGTGAAATCAATTCGAAGTTTCCTTGGTCACGCGGGGTTCTATAGAAGATTCATTAAGGATTTTTCAAAGATCACAAAGCCACTTTGTGATCTCTTGCAAAAAGATGTGAAGTTTGTCTTTGATGAAGAATGTTTGAAAGCTTTTGAGACATTGAAGAAAGCCCTCATCTCTACTCCTATTCTAATCAAGCCCAATTAGAGTGAATCTTTCATATTGAAGTGTGATGCAAGTGATTATGCTTTAGGAGTAGTCTTGGGGCAAATGAGAGATAAAGTGTTTCGGGTCATTCATTATGCTAGTAGAACCTTAGATGGTGCTCAAAGGAACTACACAACAACCGAGAGGGAATTCTTGGCCATTGTCTTTGCCTTTGACAAATTCCGGTCAAATCTTGTTGGGAATCACACTATTGTCTATTCGGATCATATGGCTATACGACATCTCATGGCCAAGAAGGATGCAAAGCCTCGTTTAATTCATTAGATTTTCCTTCTACAAGAATTCGACATGGAGATTCGTGAGAGGAGTTGATAATGTGCTAGCCAATCACATGTCAAGGCTTGAAAATCCGGTTGAAGGTGAAGATTTGAGATTGAATATCAATGAGTACTTTCCGGATGAGAGAATCATGGTCTTGAAATGCAAGGATTGTTAGTTTGCCGATTTTGCTAATTATCTTATGCTTTGAGAGTTGCCACCAAATCTCTTGGATTATTAAAAGGCCAAGTTCCTTAGAGATGTGAAGTTCTATTATTGGCAAGATCCATATTTATGGAGAAGATGTGCTGATGGTCTTATTAGAAGATGTGCTGATGTCTATGGATGGTGAATGGCTCAAGATTATTGAAGATTGTCATGAAGGACCAAATGGGGGTCATTTTTGGGCAAATCGTACGGCTTGGAAGGTTTTTCAAAGTGGATTCTATTGGCCTTCGATTTTTAGGGATTACCAATCATTTGTGAAGAATTGTGATAGATGTCAAAGGATGGGAAACATCACAAAAAGGGATGAGATGCCTCAAAATATCATGGTTGAGGTTGAATTGTTTGATGTTTGGGGGATAGACTTCATGGGACCATTCCCTAATTCTTGTGGTTTTTCTTATATCCTTCTTGCCATTGAGTATGTTTCAAGATGGGTCGAAGCCATTCCAACTTCGACTAGTGATTCCAAGGTTGTGATCAAGTTTTTGAAGAAGAACATATTAACTCGGTTTGGAACTCCAAGGGCATTGCTTAGTGATGGGGGGTCTCACTTCAATAATAAGTGGTTGGGAAGTGTTCTTGCTAAATATGGAGTGAAGCACAAGATTACCTCACCTTACCATCCTCAAGCCAATGGTCAAGCCGAGCTTGCAAACCGGGAGATCAAGCAAATCTTGGAGAAGACAATCACTATTCGGAAGGATTGGGCTAAGAAACTTGATGATGCTTTGTGGGCTTATCGAACCGCCTATAAAACCCCCATTGGTATGTCTCCGTATCAACTTATGTTCGGAAAGTCTTGTCACTTGCCTTTGGAGATTGAACATAAGGCATTTGGGCAATAAAGAAGATTAATCTTGAGTTTCAGGAGGCTGGATTGAATAGGAAGAATTATCTTGTGGAGTTAGAGGAGTGGAGAAACGAGGCTTATGAAAATTCTCAGATTTACAAGGAAAGAGCCAAGAAGTTTCATGATTCGGAGATTCGAAGCAAGGTGATCATTCCGGGAGACGAGGTTCTTCTCTTTAACTCTCGTCTTCATCTTTTCCCCGGAAAACTCAAATCAAGGTGGACCGGTCCTTACATTGTGAGTAAGAGTTTCAAGAAAGGGACATTCAAACTTCTCAAGAATGATGGTTCTACCTTTGTTGTTAATGGACATCGACTCAAGCTCTATTTCAATTCGAAGAAGTTTAAGGAGGAGTCGACCATTCTTATTAATGATGCTTGATCATTGGAGGCTATGTCGAGCTAACGACATTAAACAAAGCGCTAGTATCCTCAACAAGTATCCTTTCTTTTTCGTTTTCTTTAGTTATCATTTCATTGTCATTTTTTGTGTCGTTTATTTCGTTTTTCGTTTCATTTCGAAAAAACCCATAAAAATTGAAAAAAGTAAAAAATTAAAAAATTAAAAACATGCTTAGGAGGTCTCGATAGAGGGTCAGGAGTCGGCTCCTCCCATTGGAAGGGCCTAAAAATGGCCCAAAATCGAGCCGGAAAGCAGCTCGGCGGTTTGGCCGGCGGTTTGCCAAACCGCCGAAAACTAGCCCCAAACCGTCGAAAGCCAGCCGGAATTTTCAGGATAGACGGCGGTCTGGCCGGCAGTCTGCCAGACCGCCGGTTCACCCTTCACAGACCGCCGGTCAACCCTCTTCCCCCTTTATTTCTATTTTTGTGTTATTTTCTCAATTTTTTAATTTCAAACCAAATTTCTCAAGAACAAACCCATTTTCCCTCACTAGAACTTCATTTTTCATCCTCCAATTACTTCCATATCACTTGTAATTAATTTTAATCCTTCCATAGGTCCATTACCCATCCCAAAACTTGCATTTTGAACCAAAGAAATCACATTTTCTCCCACATTTGCATAAAAAACGAAAATTTTACTTCCTTTGGAAAGAGTTGAATTTCTTCAAGTTTCTTCAAGATAATGAGGTAATATGTTCCATACCTTTGCTTTATTGAGTTTCTACTTGCTATATATGAAGGGATATGAGTGTTTTGCTTTTCATTTTTATGGAAATAAGTAGAAATTCTTGCTAGGTTTTTTCTTGAATATTGAAGACACTCTTGAATGGAAAATATGGAAAAGGACATGAATTGGATAGCATTGATTCTTCCCTTTAGGAATTATGCTAAATATACTCTTGAAATTGCACTTCCATATGAATTATGTCTCTTTATGCAATTGGGCATGCTTGGAATAAAGTTGGATGACTTTTGCATCAAGGGTGAACACTTGAATGTATATGTTTGATTTTTGGATAGGAATTTATTTCTTGAATACCTCAATGCTTGAAGAGATCATTAATTAAGGGAGTTTTGGTTTGTAAGAAGAAATTTTTTCATTGCATTACTCTTTTGAATTGGATTTTTACATGAACTTGAATATCTTTTCACTTGAATATGCTTGAATGGGTTAGAAGACTTTTTTTTTTTTTTCTTTTTCTTTTTCTTGAATTTGTGGAGGTCATGTGAATAATTTGATAGATGTTGGTTTCAAATTTCACTTCTTGAATGCATGAATGCCAAAATGGGGGGTAGTGGATAGGAGATATGTTGTTTGATAAGTGAAAATTCCTTGTTTAAGTCTTGAATCTTATTTGGAATTCTTCACCTCTTGTAGAGAAAAAGGAGCAAAAGGCAAAAGTACTTCAAAGGCACCCTCAAAGGCCTTGGTCACCTACTCCAACAAAAGGCGAAAAGATGGATCTTCTTCTTCTCAACCAAGAAACACCATCTCAAGTACAATGAATCCAAAAGTCCCGGAATCTCATGGACTTCACTTGAGCAATAATGATGAAAGGGCGGCATTTGCTACACTTGTCACAAAGGGCATTGAGGTGACTAGATTTCCATCTCGAGAAGTGTTGCAAACCCTTGGGCTCTATGACAATGTGAAGGCCCTTTTTGATAATGTTGGGTGGGGTGATTTCCTTGATGATACCATTCAAGATCGGAGGACTTATGCCAAGGTTACTCTTGAAATGATGAGCACGTTGGAGGCCATGAATGTACATGCCTTGCAAAATATCAAGTTTCAACTTTACGGTGAAAGGCATGAGATGTCCTTAGATGACATTGATGATGCATTTGGTGTTCCCCACAGAGGTGATCAACTCATAGAGAGGGTGTTCGACCATAATACTCTTTAGAACAAGCTCGTTCCCACTTCACAAGAAGGGTATAGGTCCGGATATTCTAAATCTAATGAAGTAAGGAACCCGGTGCTCCGAATGGTTTTGAAGATCCTATCTCACACCATCATAGCTCAAAAAGAGAACACTTCGGTGAGGAACAATGACTTATTCGTTCTCCATGCCATGCTCACCGGAAAGAGAATTAGTTTTTGTAAGCTCTTCATTCCTCAATTGGCAAAGCAAGCTCGTGGTGAAATTGGAAAGATAAATATTGGTGGGATGCTCACACCAATTGCAAGAAAAATCAAAGGGAATCTTGGTGGATATCCTCCGATGAGAGGTGATTTTCTTTTCGATATCATCAAGCTCTGGTATTTGAGGTTCATTAATTCGGTTTCCCCTCCATATTACTTCCGAATAACTAAGGAAGAGTTGTACCCATTGCCCAATGCAATGAGCATTTTGGTGACAAATGTTGAAGAAAGGGAAAATTGGTACTTGACCACCCCCTTGCATTATGTAATCATGAAAGGTCACATATTTAAACATGGTGAGGGGGATCAATACTCACTTGGTAAAAGAGGTCATGTGGAGGTGGAAGAGGAGAACATGGAAGGGATGGATGACGACTCAATGGGAGATGAAGAAGGTCCAAGTGGTTCATTAGATGAAGGAAGGTTTGAGGTTCTTGAGAGTCGAATGGAAGGCATGGAGAGTAATTTCAAAGCTTTGGAAGCTCAAGTCATGGTTATGAGACATGAAATGACATCAATCCGAATCACTCAATTGGAAGAAGCAAAAAAAAGCGAGAGAATGGAAGCACTCCTTGAGAGCTTTAGGGAATATCAAATTGGCCAAGGCGCCACTTGGCCAAGATCGCCCCCGAAGTAGCTCGGAATGTTTGTAAGTGTAATTTAAATTCATTATTTATCTTTCCCTCCAAACTCATTTTAGAATTATTTTCTAAAATAAGTTTGGGGGAGGGGGTAGGATAATGAATTTAAATTACTTACATTTTATGCTTTTAAATTCTCTTTAACTATGCTTATCTTTTACTTCTGTCACGACCGCACTTTACTAATCGATAGCAAAGCTCGGTGATTCGTAACTACGGTGGGATTACGAACAATAAAGAAAAGGAAGTGAAATTTGAGGTTTGACGCTAACAAGTTATAAAGCAAACATCGATAAGTGGCATAGTAGTACGTTTTGACTTGTCATGATTCTGACTTAGTTTACAACCATATTGAAGATGAATTTAGAACATTAGAGTGTACGCAGCGGAAAAGTGTTTAAGAATACATGTATGAAGACATGTATTACCAAGAGAAATCTTCAACTAAGACTACTTGCTAACTTTGACAAAAGCATCGCCGGTCACTCTTCCTTCATCATGCTCAACCTGCACATTGGAAATAATGTACAGGGCGTGAGTACGAAGTACTCAGTGGACACATGCCCAAAACATTTTTATTGTCAAGCCATTCATAGTGAATCATAGGGTTTTATTGAAAGGCCTATGTTCACGAAAAACTGAGTTATCTTAAAAGCGACTGATCAGTCTAGGTTCTGTAGTAATCTACCGTATCTGAGTTTGTTGTGTCCGAGGAGGTGGCCACCTCACTCGGTCACGCGATCGGTCACTATCTGGAATGACTCGATCCATGTGTACACTAGTCCAAGAATAATAGCTGATCATTCAAGGACCTGAATTCGATTTATGAATTGGCATTGCGCCATCTAACAGATAGGCATCATACAAAAACTGAAAACATTTATGGCAAGACAATACTTTTAAAAGAACTACTGATCTAATAAAACATGCTTTTGTTTTATAGAAAGCCTACCTCGTTACTCTTTCTACTGCAACGAGACTTGATCTCTGCTTCTGCTACTGTCCCTCCTTCGCGTGCCCTTCGATTAGAAAATCGAGGTAAGATTCGTATTCTACGAATGAAATCTTATCCAAGATTTTAGTTATAATGCTGATCGGAGGTTATTCTAAATCCAGTAACGGGGTTACTGTTATCTAAGCTCGTTTTACAAATTCCGTCATGTGAATGGTTCATAAGCTTTTTTATCAATAAATCAATCTTTGATTTATTGTGAAACTGGGTTAATTAATTTTAATTGTATTACTGATTAGCTAAATCAATTAATATAATTTATTAATTCTTGATTAATTAACTTATCTAAAGTTAATTATTGAAATGGTGAAATAATTCCATACAAATTATCGGAATTTAACTACGGGTAAGGTACGATTTATTTAACGATGTCTCGATCCATAACTAATCGGAAATTGGGCTCGTGAATTATTAATGGAGTCGATTAAATGGGTCGCAGCCAAAATAAAAGGGAAAGTCGGCCCACTTAACTAGCCCAGCCTATAACCCGGCCCGAGACCTGACCCGGTGGAGTAAAATTTAGCCCGACCCTTCTTCTCTCCTTCATTCGCGACTGAGCTCCATTCCTCTCGACTCTCTCTCGCGACTCTTGCGGCCTTCCCTGTATCTCTTCTTCTCGAATCTTTTTCTCCGATCGTCTCCTCCGGTCGTCGTCGTCGCCGAGCTCCACTATGCTCGAGTTGACGGCACTGGCTGTTGGTCTTCCCTTTCAGAAGTCAGCTATTTTGCCCAATTCGAACCCTAATTGAAAATTGGGCAACTTTTCCGATTCGATTCCTGGCACGTAGTATCGCTCTCGGTATCTGGACTGCTTCTTCTATCGCGGTGAGACGGCACCATTGCGGATGGCGTCTAGTTTCCTTAACTCATGTCCGGCGATTGACCCACATCGGTGCGCCTACCCTTGATCCGGTGGTTCTCCGATTTCCGCGGTGCAACTCCCGCGCTATGGCGGCTCTCTGAGCACGCGCACATCAAAAAATTATTGTTATTATTGTTATTGTCCCCTTGTTAAAAATTATGGCTGAGGGTTCAATTTCGGCTAATGAAATTATTCATTATTGATTCGAGTTGCTGACTTTTATTTCTTTTTGTTGCAGATTCCGGCATCGATGACGGAATGCTGTCGCGGTTCATTGCTGCTAGTTCCAGCATTGGTCTGCTGCCATCGGCTTCGGAATCGACGATCGCTGCTACAATCGTTAATGAGGGAATCGTTCCCTCGCTCGTAACTCGCTCAATCCCCCCCTCTTTTTTTTTCAATTCATAAACTTAGGTTTGATTTCAGTTTTAAGTTTTCTTACGAATGTGTTTGAGTGTATTGTGCTGCAGCGATGAATTCTAGACTTTGAGTTCGCACTCCTTCGTTTCAGTATGCTTGTTATTCTGCCCTAGTTTAAATTTCATATGAAGCCTCTTATTCCCTACATGAAATTTCAGTCTATACTAGCCTACATTCATGCTTTGGGTTTTCTTCGATTTGGGTTTTAAGAGCATGCTATTTTGGTTGGGTCTCGAATGCTGTAGAATTTAGTGAAGGGAACATGCTTGATTTTAGCTCGTGTGTTTTAAGACTGTGGTTTCAAAGCATGCTGATTGGGTTCATGTGTTCCTAGTTTGAGAAATGGGAACAAGATAGGCTAGTTGATGTTCTGAGGTTATTACCTTGAAGAAGAGAGCTGTAGTGGCTTGCTTCTCCCCTCCTTCTTCTCTTCCTTCTTGCTCCTTCTTCTGCCCTCTCTATCACTCTCTATATTCTCTTAATTCTTTCTAAGGTGTGTGTTTGAATGGAGAGAGTGAATTTGATTTGGGTGGAGAAGGGTGGTATATAGGAAATCGGTTTGAATTTCTTGAACTAGAAGGGAATGTTGACTTGGGGAGGAATGGTTTGGTGTCTCAAAGCAGCCTATTTACATGCTATTTTTGTCTAACTTGAGAGATCTCTGCAGATTTTATTTTTGTTCCTTAGCTGCAGATTTTGGAACCTCTTGCCTCTTTGTTTTATTAGTTGCTTTCTCTTTCTTTTTTTTTTTTGCAGGTGGAGGCCTTGGTGAAACTGCTGTCCTTGCGGCTGAGGTTCACTGTCCAAGGAACTGCTCCATCCCCTATTTAGGCTTAGGATTTTTGTTCTATTTGCTGTAGATTTTTAACTCTTAACCCCTGTTTTATTTGTTGACTGTTTTTACACTCTTTTGCAGGTGAGAGGAGTGGTGATGGGGCTATGCTTGCTCTTCCATTTCAGCCTCCAAGGCTGAATTCTTTCCTATTTTAGAAACTGGAAGCTTTTGCTATAAGCTGCTAATGTATTCCTGAGGGAATTTCTTGTTTGCTAGTGTAGTTTTCTTTTCTTCTTTCTTTTGTATTAGAAAAGGAAAAAAAATGGGGTTGGTCCTTGTGGTATATGTAACACGTGACCTTCTTTTAATAACGAAATGGAATTTAGCTATCTCTAGTTTTAATTAGCTCTAGAAATTGTTGTTAACAAATATCCATTACCTATTCGATATATATATATAAAATAGATCCGAGCTTAGCCTCGCTACAATTGGCTCGGTCCATTAATACATCAATTGGGCCTTGGCCCAATAAATAAAAATGTAAATACATGTATCGAGTATCGATAACTATCTCTTACTCGAGCTATTCGATCATCGTTTAGCTGACGTGATCGAAGACAATAACGATTTATTTATTCGAATACTAATTATTCATTGAAGACTAAATAATGTGGAAATCAAGATAATATAGAAATCAAGTTGCTACTTGATTCTATCCTCACTTCTCAGTCGATTTCTTGAAAGAATTAACTATAGGAGTCGAGTCGCTACTCGATTCGCTTATTGCTCTCTAAGCAATTCTTTTGGAAATCTGGGATACTATAACTCAATCAATCGGGATTAATTAGCTATGATCAATCGAGATTAATTAGCTAACTAGTTAAGTAAAATACGGGGCGTTACATCCTACCCCCCTTAAAAGAAATTTCGTCCCGAAATTTACGTACCTTCGTTAAATAACTCCGGATATCTCTCTTTCATCTTATCCTCGAGTTCCCACGTAGCTTCTTCCTGACCGTGGTGTTTCCACAAAACTTTCACCGAAGTGATAGATTTATTCCTGAGCTGTTGTACCTTTCGGTCTAGGATTGCCTCTGGCCTATTCTCGTAACTCAAATCTGCATTAAGTTCAACTTCCTCTTGATGGATTATGTGCTTTGGGTCGTGCACGTACTTCCGAAGTTGCGAAACGTGGAAAACGTTGTGCACGTTTCCAAGGCTTGGCGGTAACGCCAGCCTATAAGCTACTGGTCCGATTCTCTCTAAAATTTCGTAAGGTCCGATAAAACGGGGTCTCAGTTTTCCTTTAACTCCAAATCTCATTATCCCCTTGGAAGGAGATACCTTTAGAAACACTTTGTTTCCTACTTCAAACTGAATCTCGGTTCGACGATTGTCGGCATAAGATTTCTGTCTATCCTGAGCTTCCTTAATTCTTTCTCTAATTTGGCGCACGATCTCGATCATGTCGCTGATCGCGTCAGGGCCTAACATTTTTCTCTCACCGACCTCATCCCAATAAAGCGGTGATCTACACTTTCTTCCATACAGCGCTTCGTATGGTGCCATATCTATGGTCGCCTGATAGCTATTGTTGTAGGCAAACTCGATCAGTGGTAATACTGGCTCCCAATGACCACCTCGGTCAAGTACTACTGTTCTCAACATGTCCTCTAAGGTTTGTATGGTCCTTTCTGACTGCCCATCGGTTTGAGGGTGAAAAGCAGTACTAAAATTCAATCTGGTTCCAAGTTCTCTTTGTAAGCTCATCCAAAATCTAGAGGTAAATTTTGAATCTCGGTCCGACGTGATCGAGATTGGTACTCCATGGAGGCGTACTATCTCGCGAACATACAACTGAGCTAGTTTCCTGACCCGTACGTTATTGGGATCGGGAGAAAGTGTGCGCTCTTTGTAAGTCGATCTATGATCACCCAGATGGCTGTATTTCCTCTTCTTGATTTCGGCAATCCTGTAACAAAATCCATGGCGATATGCTCCCATTTCCACTGTGGAATTTCTAGGGGTTACAATTTGCCATAAGGTCGTTGATGTAAAGCTTTCACTTTCTGGCAGGCTAGGCATCTTACCACAAACGATGCTATGTCCTTCTTCATGCCATCCCACCAGAATTTCTTCTTGAGGTCTCGATACATCTTTGTACTACCAGGGTGCGCGGTATACGGTGTATCGTGTGCTTCACTCAAAATTTCATTTTTGAGTTCCTCGTTAGGTGGGATACACAGTCTTCCTTCGACCGTTATTGCATTATCTGGTTCTTCGCGGTACTCTCCGGGCTCTCCCATTCTGATTTTCAAGCGTATCTTCTCGAGTGTTTCGTCCTTCCTCTGAGCCTGAAGAATTCGACTTCTCAAGTCGGGTTCTACGGTTAGGGTGGCAATTATCCCTTCTACCGTTGCTGGTGGCAGTACCACCTCTAAGTTCATCCTTTCGAATTCTAGGATAAGTTTCTCTTCTTCAGTTAAAAGAAATGCTACCTTTGACTGTGCCTTGCGACTTAGCGCGTCTGCCACTACGTTAGCTTTGCCCGGATGGTAGTTGATCCCACAATCATAGTCCTTCACTAATTCGAGCCACCTTCTCTGTCTCATGTTGAGGTCTTTTTGCTCGAAAAAGTATTTGAGACTCTTGTGATCCGTGAAAATCTCACACCGAACTCCGTAGAGATGGTGTCTCCAGATCTTTAGGGCATGCACCACTGCTGCCAATTCTAAGTCATGGGTTGGGTAGTTGAGCTCGTGTGGTCTAAGCTGTCGTGAAGCATAAGCTATCACTTTCCCTTCTTGCATTAGAACACATCCTAGCCCATTCTTGGAAGCATCTGTGTAAACGATATATTCCTTGTCCGGGTCTGGGACTGCCAGAATTGGGGCGGTAGTCAGTTTCTCCTTCAACTGTTGAAAGTTTGACTCGCATTCCGGTGTCCATGTGTACTTGATCCCTTTCCTTAGGAGCTGTGTCATTGGCCTGGCTATCTTAGAAAATCCTTCTATGAATCTTCGATAGTAGCCAGCTAATCCTAAGAAACTTCGGATTTCGTTTGGTGTGGATGGGGATTTCCAATTCTAAACTGCCTCGACTTTTACGGGGTCCACTTTAATTCCTTCAGCTGACACAATATGACCCAAAAATGCTACTTCTTCTAGCCAAAATTCACACTTGCTGAACTTGGCGTACAGCTTCTCTATTCTCAGAGTTCCTAATACTGTTTTCAGGTGGTCCTCATGTTCTTGTTTGCTCTTTGAGTAAATCAGGACGTCATCTATGAAAACTAAGACAAATTTGTCTAAGTATGGGTGGAAAACCCGATTCATGAGATCCATGAATACCGCTGGCGCATTCGTTAACCCAAATGGTACAACTACGAACTCATAATGTCCATATCTGGTTCGGAATGCCGTCTTGGGTATATCCTCCAGTCGGATCTTCAATTGATGGTATCCTGATCTAAGATCTATCTTTGAAAAGACACTCGCTCCCTTGAGTTGGTCAAACAGATCATCGATCCTTGGTAATGGATACTTATTCTTAAGGGTTAGCTTGTTCAGTTCTCGATAATCTATACACATCCTCATGGAGCCGTCCTTCTTCTTTACAAACAGTACTGGTGCTCCCCATGGTGACACACTAGGTCTGATGAAACCTAGGTCCAGAAGCTCTTGGAGTTGTACTTTTAGTTCCTCCAGTTCTTTTGGTGCCATTCGGTATGGTGCCTTGGATATCAGGGCTGATCCAGGTTCCAAATCGATGGTAAACTCTATCTTCCTATCAGGTGGTAGTCCTGGTAGTCCGTCCGGAAAAACATCGGGAAATTCACGAACGATTTCAACCTCTTCGATCTTCTTCCCCTCCTCGTCCTTGGGTTCCTCATTCAGGTAAACGAGGTACGCTGGGTTCCCTTTTCTTATCAAGGTTGCTGCTTGGATGGCGGAAATCACCGATTTTCGCCTATTTAAAGCAATTCCGTGGAAAGTTGTCGGTTCCTTACCCGGCATTCTAAAGGAAATCTGTCTTTCCTTGCAGAGGATGGTGGCGTAGTTTTCGGCTAGCCAATCCATCCCTAGGATTATGTTTACGTCTTTCATTGGTAAGACGCTCAGATTATTTGCTAGGAGTTTGTGTGATCCTAGGTTCAGTTCTAAGTTTGAGCAACGGTGTGTAAGAGTGATGTTCCCTCCTACAGGCGATGTAATTCGCATATCCGTCCCTATTGGTCCCGTTCTCAGACTTAGGTATTCTACGCATGCTTTTGCGATGAATGAATGCGAAGCACCCGTATCAAATAAAACAATTACAGGTATGTCATAGAGTATGCCCATACCTGCCAGGTTTCCCTGATTTCCTTGATTCTTAGGGGGCTGCTTCTGCTTCATTGCATTAACCCTTGCGTTCTGTTGTTGCACACGCTGCCGGAACTGTTGGTGTTGCGGTGGAAGCGGGGGAGGCGGTGGGAGTTGTTGCTGCTGCGGTCCTTGCTGAACTTGCATAGCTCGAAGTTGTTGGTTCTGGCTAGGTTGACCCGACTTCGAGGTCGTTCCCTCCTGCTTCTTGGGGCAGTTGTTCGCAAAATGTCCTTTCTGTCCACATGAATAGCAACTGTCGCTCCCCGCCCTACAGACTCCCTCATGGCGTATCTGGTTAGGAAGTTCCCGGTCGGAGCCGGCGCAGTTTGCTTTTCAGAGTTTTGAGGGCGTGGTTGTCCTTGCCACGGTTTCTTCCCACCTCGATTTCCGTGATTATTATCCCACTTCCGTTTTCCTTTGTCATGCTGTGGCTGAGAGTGAGTGGGTGCTGGCGTTGGAGCAGATGCAGGCTTGTCGCCAGGCATCGCTGCCTCGATGTCCAGTGCTCTTCCAAGAGACTCAGTGTATGACAGTCCGCCATGGCTTGCAAGCGCCATTCTGATCTCATGCCTCAGACCGGCACAGAATTTCTCAGCCATCTTTTCGTCGGTGTCTACTTGATCCGGCG
Source organism: Mentha longifolia (assembly GCA_001642375.2). Taxonomy (NCBI): domain Eukaryota; kingdom Viridiplantae; phylum Streptophyta; class Magnoliopsida; order Lamiales; family Lamiaceae; genus Mentha; species Mentha longifolia. Next base: position 31,010,795 of record CM038114.1, read on the forward strand.
CGAAGCGAGACATGTCACAGAACACCCTGTCGTACTCAGTCACAGACATTTTTCCTTGTTTCAGACTATAGAACTCATTTTCCTTCTTCTTTCGGTAACTCTTTGGAATGTATTTGTCGTAAATTCCAGTCTTAAACTGGTCCCACGTGAGGTTCTCAAGTTGTTCGGGGGTCATGGTCTTCCTTCGTGCCTCCCACCAGAAGTCAGCTGATCCCGACAACTGGAAGGATACGCAGGTTAAGCGTTCCTGGTCAGTGCAGTGTAGGAAGTTGAATATCCGTTCCATGGCTCGTACCCAGATTTCTGCCTCGGCTGGGTCTCCGATGCCATTGAACACGGGTAGATTCTGCCTAAGGAATATCTCCTCGATCCTCCTCTCGGGTGGAGGTGGTGGTGGTGGATTGTTATTTCCCTGGTGGTCTTGTTCATGGTTTACTGATTCAGCTACTGGTGCCCTCCTGGGACGTCCAGGTGCTCTCCTTGGTGGCATCCTGCTGAATTAACAATGGTTAAGTTCTAACTTCTTTGAGGCTTGCCTCAACCCAAGGTATGCATACGCAGATATACTTGTATATAGACATGTAGCATTCGTCCTCATGCGTTCTATACGGTTATAATATAGTTATTATCGTTTGATAAGGTGGGAAAAATATTTCTGAATTATTTCTACGTGCGAAAGAATAAGCTATAATAGGCATCATATATAGATAAGAGAAAATTGCCCAAAATGGGTCTTAATTACATCAACAGAAGGTGCACTGTCTAAGTACACAACATGATGTTACCGTCTAGGTGACATCACCTCAGGTACTTAGTCACGGAGTATCTAACATCCGTACTAGCTGAACATAGCTACGATACTACGAAACGATCTAATCGTTTTCGTCTAGATACATAATACTGGAATATAAGAAATTAGGGTGAGTACGGTCTACTAAGCGCCGTTCTCAACCACTACAAAAGGGATACAAGGGTCGGTCACTCGGAATCTATGGTGCTGTGGTCCGAGCCGTAATCCACCTCATCCTCAAGGTCGTCCTCGTCATCGTGGAGACCGAAATCCTGGGGGTCCTCATCATCTCCCAAGTGGAACTGATGACCTATCTCATCATCCTCGTCATCCTCGATGCCTGCTCCGAACTCAATTACCCCCGCCATAGGGGCGACCTGATCGTCCTCCTCATCATCCTCCTCAGGGTCCTCCTCGGGATCCTCCTCGTCATCACTAGAATCCGGCTCATCGGGATCCTCTACCCCTACTCCCGCTCCGGCTCGGGTAGCCTCAGTCTCTCGAACTCGTCAACACGTCGGACGTGCTCCCCATCCGCTCGGGCTAGATCGGCCTGCTGTCGGACTAGGGCTGTCCAACTACTCCCTGGCTGTCGGAGGCTCTCCATGTACTGACGCGAACGCTCGTACCTAGCACGGTACTCCGCCATGCGTCTCTGAATCTCCTCAGTCTCCTGATGGAAGGCCTCCATCCTCCGATCCAACTCCGAATCTCGAGATCTCACCAGATCGATCTCCCTAAGGATGCCTCTCGCCACGTCGAACTGTCGGCGTCGCTCCTCTGCCCGTCCTACCCCTGGTAGTGGACGGTCTAACTCCTCAATCAGCCTCATACGACGCTCATGGTCCCCGTCTATCTGCTCCAAACGGTACTCATGCTCCTGCTGACTCACGAAGCGCTCGAAATCCTCGGATACTCGCCTAAGGTGCTCGTCGTCCCTGCCAAAGCTGTGCCTCGCATCCGAGATCACGCGGCTCAGCTCCTCGTGGCATCGACGCCACTCCTCCTCTCGGTCCCCTCGCTCCTCCCCAGGGCTGTCACTAATCACAATCGGGGCCTTCCCGCGATCACCATCTCTGAGGGGCAGTGCTCGCAAGAGCCCAACTGAACGATCCATAGCAGCTGAATCGATGGAGCTACTACCTCCAGATGAGGTAGCCCAGTCCCGCTGTTCCGGGGTGATCCTCGCTCGAGTATGAGGAGGCTCCATCTCCTCGTCAGACTCATCTCTCTCTCGTCGTCCCAAGATGGGTGACGTAGGTAAAACAGCTAGGGGTGGAGGCGACGTCGGCTGCGGCAGGAGCTCGGGTGGCGGTGAGCTCGGCAGTGGGGGAACCTCGGGCAATGGTGCCAGTGGCGACGCTGGCGCCCCACCAACCGCAGGTACCCTCTCTCAGTGGCGCACCGTGGCGAGTGAAAGTCGTCTGTAGTGTCGTCATGAAGCCGTAGTAGTCACCTACATCCTCTAGACGATCCGGGTGCCTCGGGGTGTGTGCCTGGGCTAAGTGCTCAGCCCATCCCTGCCAGTTGGCAGGCAGTAGTGGCACCAGTCGACGGATGCCCTCGATCTCTCCAACCCCGTGAGTGTGGGCGCGGGCCCAAAGTCGGTGATAGGTGGCCAAGAACTGGCCCACGTTGTCACCGTGGCACATCTGGTAGGAGCGGTAGTAACGAATCACCTCATCTGGTGTGGCTCCCAGGCGAAGCGGCCTCCTATGCGTAAACATCCGTCCCGCCATCCTACACGAAACACGATCCTAGTCAGTTCTGATAACGAAAGAAGATGAAGGCGATAGGAAAACTTCTATTTCTACGTGCTTAGCGTATATCTATCCTTTAGTTTCATGATACTTAGTTCGTTGGTTCTTCTTTTGTCGAACATGCGGTAACATGTTCAAATGAGGTGGACTTATTTTATGTTGCCACAAGGTTCATGTTTCTAATTTCTACTTATATGCTAAATTTTAAAGGCATTAGCAGCCTAGTATATCGGTTTTCTTGGAAAAACTATAACGTTTGATGAAAGCGTCTCGATGCTCACGCTGCTTCTTGTATTTAGTCTTCTGCTATCTTGCCTCGCTGTTCATCTTCTTCCTTGCTTGCATGGAGAAGAGAGGAACTTCGTTCCAATCTTAGTTTAGACTTACTTCCTCGAAGCACGTGTCTAAAGCACTATGTTCTCTAAGAAGTTCACTTTTCTTTCTAAGTGATCTAAGAACTAGTTTCTGCTAAGCTCTTGTAAACAGAAATTTCAATTTTAATCAATTGAAGAAAGCATTTTCCTTACTTCCTCGTTGAGCGTGATGAGTTGGAGTGCCGAGCTTTTGTCGAAGGACTCTATTTAGTCTAGCGATTCAAGTCTAGACTATACTTTGAAGAAGACTCTTGGGTTTCAGAGCAGAACCTGAGGCTCTGATACCACTCTGTCACGACCGCACTTTACTAATCGATAGCAAAGCTCGGTGATTCGTAACTACGGTGGGATTACGAACAATAAAGAAAAGGAAGTGAAATTTGAGGTTTGACGCTAACAAGTTATAAAGCAAACATCGATAAGTGGCATAGTAGTACGTTTTGACTTGTCATGATTCTGACTTAGTTTACAACCATATTGAAGATGAATTTAGAACATTAGAGTGTACGCAGCGGAAAAGTGTTTAAGAATACATGTATGAAGACATGTATTACCAAGAGAAATCTTCAACTAAGACTACTTGCTAACTTTGACAAAAGCATCGCCGGTCACTCTTCCTTCATCATGCTCAACCTGCACATTGGAAATAATGTACAGGGCGTGAGTACGAAGTACTCAGTGGACACATGCCCAAAACATTTTTATTGTCAAGTCATTCATAGTGAAGCATAGGGTTTTATTGAAAGGCCTATGTTCACGAAAAACTGAGTTATCTTAAAAGCGACTGATCAGTCTAGGTTCTGTAGTAATCTACCGTATCTGAGTTTGTTGTGTCCGAGGAGGTGGCCACCTCACTCGGTCACGCGATCGGTCACTATCTGGAATGACTCGATCCATGTGTACACTAGTCCAAGAATAATAGCTGATCATTCAAGGACCCGAATTCGATTTATGAATTGGCATTGCGCCATCTAACAGATAGGCATCATACAAAAACTGAAAACATTTATGGCAAGACAATACTTTTAAAAGAACTACTGATCTAATAAAACATGCTTTTGTTTTATAGAAAGCCCACCTCGTTACTCTTTCTACTGCAACGAGACTTGATCTCTGCTTCTGCTACTGTCCCTCCTTCGCGTGCCCTTCGATTAGAAAATCGAGGTAAGATTCGTATTCTACGAATGAAATCTTATCCAAGATTTTAGTTATAATGCTGATCGGAGGTTATTCTAAATCCAGTAACGGGGTTACTGTTATCTAAGCTCGTTTTACAAATTCCGTCATGTGAATGGTTCATAAGCTTTTTTATCAATAAATCAATCTTTGATTTATTGTGAAACTGGGTTAATTAATTTTAATTGTATTACTGATTAGCTAAATCAATTAATATAATTTATTAATTCTTGATTAATTAACTTATCTAAAGTTAATTATTGAAATGGTGAAATAATTCCATACAAATTATCGGAATTTAACTACGGGTAAGGTACGATTTATTTAACGATGTCTCGATCCATAACTAATCGGAAATTGGGCTCGTGAATTATTAATGGAGTCGATTAAATGGGTCGCAGCCCAAAATAAAAGGGAAAGTCGGCCCACTTAACTAGCCCAGCCTATAACCCGGCCCGAGACCTGACCCGGTGGAATAAAATTTAGCCCGACCCTTCTTCTCTCCTTCATTCGCGACTGAGCTCCATTCCTCTCGACTCTCTCTCGCGACTCTTGCGGCCTTCCCTGTATCTCTTCTTCTCGAATCTTTTTCTCCGATCGTCTCCTCCGGTCGTCGTCGTCGCCGAGCTCCACTATGCTCGAGTTGACGGCACTGGCTGTTGGTCTTCCCTTTCTGAAGTCAGCTATTTTGCCCAATTCGAACCCTAATTGAAAATTGGGCAACTTTTCCGATTCGATTCCTGGCACGTAGTATCGCTCTCGGTATCTGGACTGCTTCTTCTATCGCGGTGAGACGGCACCATTGCGGATGGCGTCTAGTTTCCTTAACTCATGTCCGGCGATTGACCCACATCGGTGCGCCTACCCTTGATCCGGTGGTTCTCCGATTTCCGCGGTGCAACTCCCGCGCTATGGCGGCTCTCTGAGCACGCGCACATCAAAAAATTATTGTTATTATTGTTATTGTCCCCTTGTTAAAAATTATGGCTGAGGGTTCAATTTCGGCTAATGAAATTATTCATTATTGATTCGAGTTGCTGACTTTTATTTCTTTTTGTTGCAGATTCCGGCATCGATGACGGAATGCTGTCGCGGTTCATTGCTGCTAGTTCCAGCATTGGTCTGCTGCCATCGGCTTCGGAATCGACGATCGCTGCTACAATCGTTAATGAGGGAATCGTTCCCTCGCTCGTAACTCGCTCAATCCCCCCCTCTTTTTTTTTCAATTCATAAACTTAGGTTTGATTTCAGTTTTAAGTTTTCTTACGAATGTGTTTGAGTGTATTGTGCTGCAGCGATGAATTCTAGACTTTGAGTTCGCACTCCTTCGTTTCAGTATGCTTGTTATTCTGCCCTAGTTTAAATTTCATATGAAGCCTCTTATTCCCTACATGAAATTTCAGTCTATACTAGCCTACATTCATGCTTTGGGTTTTCTTCGATTTGGGTTTTAAGAGCATGCTATTTTGGTTGGGTCTCGAATGCTGTAGAATTTAGTGAAGGGAACATGCTTGATTTTAGCTCGTGTGTTTTAAGACTGTGGTTTCAAAGCATGCTGATTGGGTTCATGTGTTCCTAGTTTGAGAAATGGGAACAAGATAGGCTAGTTGATGTTCTGAGGTTATTACCTTGAAGAAGAGAGCTGTAGTGGCTTGCTTCTCCCCTCCTTCTTCTCTTCCTTCTTGCTCCTTCTTCTGCCCTCTCTATCACTCTCTATATTCTCTTAATTCTTTCTAAGGTGTGTGTTTGAATGGAGAGAGTGAATTTGATTTGGGTGGAGAAGGGTGGTATATAGGAAATCGGTTTGAATTTCTTGAACTAGAAGGGAATGTTGACTTGGGGAGGAATGGTTTGGTGTCTCAAAGCAGCCTATTTACATGCTATTTTTGTCTAACTTGAGAGATCTCTGCAGATTTTATTTTTGTTCCTTAGCTGCAGATTTTGGAACCTCTTGCCTCTTTGTTTTATTAGTTGCTTTCTCTTTCTTTTTTTTTTTTTGCAGGTGGAGGCCTTGGTGAAACTGCTGTCCTTGCGGCTGAGGTTCACTGTACCAAGGAACTGCTCCATCCCCTATTTAGGCTTAGGATTTTTGTTCTATTTGCTGTAGATTTTTAACTCTTAACCCCTGTTTTATTTGTTGACTGTTTTTACACTCTTTTGCAGGTGAGAGGAGTGGTGATGGGGCTATGCTTGCTCTTCCATTTCAGCCTCCAAGGCTGAATTCTTTCCTATTTTAGAAACTGGAAGCTTTTGCTATAAGCTGCTAATGTATTCCTGAGGGAATTTCTTGTTTGCTAGTGTAGTTTTCTTTTCTTCTTTCTTTTGTATTAGAAAAGGAAAAAAAATGGGGTTGGTCCTTGTGGTATATGTAACACGTGACCTTCTTTTAATAACGAAATGGAATTTAGCTATCTCTAGTTTTAATTAGCTCTAGAAATTGTTGTTAACAAATATCCATTACCTATTCGATATATATATATAAAATAGATCCGAGCTTAGCCTCGCTACAATTGGCTCGGTCCATTAATACATCAATTGGGCCTTGGCCCAATAAATAAAAATGTAAATACATGTATCGAGTATCGATAACTATCTCTTACTCGAGCTATTCGATCATCGTTTAGCTGACGTGATCGAAGACAATAACGATTTATTTATTCGAATACTAATTATTCATTGAAGACTAAATAATGTGGAAATCAAGATAATATAGAAATCAAGTTGCTACTTGATTCTATCCTCACTTCTCAGTCGATTTCTTGAAAGAATTAACTATAGGAGTCGAGTCGCTACTCGATTCGCTTATTGCTCTCTAAGCAATTGTTTTGGAAATCTGGGATACTATAACTCAATCAATCGGGATTAATTAGCTATGATCAATCGAGATTAATTAGCTAACTAGTTAAGTAAAATACGGGGCGTTACAACTTCTTTGCTTCTTTGTATGTTTATTGTCTCTTTAATGTGACTTAGTGATATTTATGTATCTTGCTTGTCATTCGATGGGTTGATGATTTGGATATGTTGGTTTTGATTGAGTGAATGGAGTTGTTGGATTTTTGGTGAGAAGTTTGGTTTGGAGGTGGTTCTTGGAGAATGGATTTATTGTGAAAGATTTTGGTCATTGTTGGTTTGTCTTATTGCTTTGTGGTGTGAATTTGTTGAAAGTTTGTTGGTTTGCTCTATTACATTTGGGGATGAATAGGGGTTCAATAAATAGTTTGTTGATTCATGAGGTTTGTGTGTCGAATCTTTGGTTTTGAGTGCGAAATTTTTAGAAAGGGAAAAGTCTTAAGTTTGAGAATGAATGTATGCTTGCATGCTTGAGTGTGAAAGAATATGTTTAATTTCTCAAGTACTTTTGGGTGAGATGCCGATGATTGATGCTAAATGGTGATATTTTTAAAATTTCTCAAGTTTAAGTCAAGCATGATTAGGGTTATTTCACTTGAATAGCTTGGGAGGATTGATCATAGGCACTTAGACTCTAGGCAAAAAGCTTGAGAGAATTTTTGAGCCTAAAACTATGCATTTTACATAGGAATATCCTTTCTTGAGAGCTTGATCTTGCATTGTATATTCTTTCCTAGAACTTGCCTTGATACTCTAGTTAGAAATATACATGTTTGCATGATTAGGAGATGATCTTAGGCCATCATTGCATAGCCCATTTTCCCTAAACACTAACCTATCTTTCATTACCATTGTCGTCCCATTTTGAGCCTTGAATAGAGCCTTTTGTTCTTGAACCGGACGATAGGGGGTGAAGGATGGTTAAGGGAACCTTGGTGGAAGTTGAAAATTCATGAAAAATGGTGGTTGATGGTGAAGGGTTTTAAGATTGGTTTTGAGTTGAAAGAATACTCCTATATGCTCAATGTTAGAAAAGAAAAATAATAAGAACAAAGTTCTTATTGAAAAAAAAAAAAGGAATAAGAGCATAAATGAGTGTTTCTTTAGAAGTTTGATAGAAGCTTGAACTTTCATTTGATGAAAAGGGGTTGGATAAGGTAGAAGATGAAGAATTTCATACTTAGAAAGGTGAAGAAAGGAGGTAAGAGTACTTGAATGAAAAATGAAGTCACTTAGCCTAAAATTCCCTACCTTAACCAATGTCCCTACATTACAAGCTTAATAAAGACCTTTTTGATCCTAATTAGTGCATGCATTGTAGTACGAGGAACTTGAGTTGATAGGCAAGTTTATGGTTAAAGATGTATTTTGCATGATTTCGATGAGTGCTTACCTTTTCCATATATTGAGTGATCGAGTGATACACTTCTTGTGAGGTCTAGGGTTGAATGTGCTTGAGTGATTGATTTCTAAGTTAGGATGGTGAGTGATCTTATGAATATTTGGCTTGACTTGAGACTTTCCTTGAACTAAAATGGTTTTTTGAGATGATATGAGGCATCGAGGAACTTAAAATGCACACCCCACACGTGTAAGTGTTTTGATTGTTCATTTTATTATTCAGGACGAACAATGGTATAAGTTTGGGGGAGTGATTAGCACGTATTTTATGTGCATGTTGAGTGTGTTTTGAGTGTGTTTAAGTCTCGATTCATGTGATTAAAGGTTAAAAATGCTAAGGGTTTCTTAACTTGTAGCATACTTTAAATTTTTCTTGTTTTTTTCTCGGTTTTCAATCCATTTTTGTAAGAATTTGAAAGAGCATTCAAGTAGATAAGGATCGAGGGCCGGAAAAAAGGAAGAATCAAGCTCTATTAGAGTGAAACTTGTGTTTAAAATGTGGAATTTCAAGTTCTATAGTTAGGGTTTCACTAGTTTGATTTCATTTATGTTTTCCTCGTTCTCTCGAGTCTCTTTATGCTTTTTGCAGGAATAATGGAGAACTTACTTGGCCAGATTAATCATTTCATGATGAAAAGGAGCTTGTTAGGAAGACCATAGCAAAAAGCGGATCGAGATTCGAAGTTCGGACGAGAGAGAACGAGCGAAAACGGTGAAGTTGCGCAAGAGAAGGAAAACCGGCGGGTTGGCCGGCGGTTTGTCAAACCGCCGGAACCAACATCAACCGCCGGTTCACCACCTAATTTGGCAGCATGGACGGCGGTCTGGCCAGCGGTTTGCCAGACCGCCGGTTCCATCCAGACCGCCGGTTCGGCGAGAAGTGCACTTAAGGGGCGAGTTCGGCTCATCCAAACTCGCCCCGGTTCATCCTGTTTCACCCCGATTCGACCCAAACTCGATTTGTGATGTATTTAACCCCTAAATTCACCCCATTTGGAGATCTTTTTGGCACATTTTAATATTATTAGAACCCTAGAAATATTTCCCTCTTTCCTTTTTAGTATTTTGAAGATTGTTGAAGTTACACTTGTTGGATTTGCAATTGAAGACCACCTTCTTCTTCCTTATTAAATTCTCTTTATTTTCATCATGATTTTATCTCTTTTCTATGGTTTAATTCCTTCAATTATGTCTAGCTAAATTTCCTTTGGTTCCAATATATGAAGATATGATCTAGATCCTTTGGTTTTTAGGTTTTGTTGTTGGATTTACCTTCTAATTCATATGTCTTGTGGTTTGGGACTTAATTTTATTGCATGATTGATTGGCCATCATTGAGTGCATACAAGGTGTTTGGTTAAATGCTTAGGAGGCTTTAATTCATAACACTTGGCATCAAATCACACCATATTAGTAATTCTTGTTAGTAGGAGCTTCTAGATAATTAATTGAGCTATTTGGAGTTAATTTATGCATCTTGAGACCTAGCGGAGATAGATGTCATAGGTTAATCCACTAATATTGATTGCTTCGAGAGAAGAATTGAATGTTTACTATATATAGAACTCCCATATGAATTAGATTAAAATGGTTAATCCTAACAAATCCTAAAACCTAGGCCTCTAGTGATTATCGGATTATACTTGGAACCAAGCTTTCTACTATTATTGTTAATTCTTGTTATTAGTTGTTATCTAGTTTGTTACTTACTTTATATTTCTCATTAGTTAATCAAAAATACAAAAACATGTCACTTGTGAGCTTGAATAGTAGTTAGATAATTGGATTACTACTTGAAACTCATTCGCCATTGCATTCCCTGTGGATTCAACCCGATTGTAATACATCGGTTATTATTGCATCTCCCTCACACCTAAAGTGAGGGCGGGTCAGGCGACTTTCACCTACCTTCACTTTTCGGACTGTAGCCGCATCCGTTGTGCAATGGGGTATTGACACGTAAGTTTTATGAGGTGATTTGTCAGACATCCGAACGTTTTGAAAATCAAACTTGGATTCTATGAGTCAAACTTATCACACTGGCACATATTGACGCTTTAGGTTCAGCTCCATATCAGAGACGCTTTGATGAGCTAACTTGAGAGTGCTTGCTTCCATAGAATGTTAGCGTGCTCTAGCATCAGTCTTGAGAGCGTTTCCCATGTGTTTTGCAACATCAATCTGCTGACGCTTTCAATGCTTGATGGCGCTTTGACATCTGACGCTTCGTGAATTATGACTACTTCATAACATGTGCTTCTAGAATAATAATGAGAGCTTCCTAATATGGAAGTTGTACTATGAAAAAAAAACATAGTCTAAATTCATCAAAAATAACAAGGGAAATATTCTAATAGGGTTTTGGAATCGAATCAAAATAAATTGTTTATTTACTTGATTCAAGTTCCCTCTTAACATAATATCCCAACAATTTCCCCCTTTTTGATGATGTCAAAACCCGACGTCAAGTACTTAAAGAATCTAGACTTTATAAGAATGAGTAGGTTAGGAAAGCGCAATAATTAAGATAGTTTAATGAAAGCATATAAATAAGACAATGAGATGTTGTCTTGGAGTAAGAAATGATATCATTGTATATATGAGTTGAGAAAATATAGATTACAACAATGATCATTTCTTGAAGCGTTTTTGTGGGGCGGGAGGAATTAAGCCATAGGCATTGTAGACCCTATCCAAGATGGCAGCTTTGGAGTGGTTAGGATAGTAGTTCTATTCGAGCTATTCTGCACATTCATCGACCTCCTTTCTGATTGTTTCCTCATGTGGGATAGCACCTCCAATGAGTGAGAGTTTGTAGTTTTCTTGTTTTGGAGGTTTGAGAGTCACTCCTTCTGCCAACTCCAAAATTTTGTTGAAGAGAGAGGCTTTGTAATGATCTATATATGCAATGAAGCAGTCCATGGTGTATTCAGTGTGAAAGCCTTGCCAGTAGTAGAAGCATTTAACGAACTTAATCTTGGCCTCATTCCACTCCTCCTTGAGGTCAGCTGGAATGATCTCATCAACATATTTGGCGTTAGGGGCCTCATCCCTCAGCCTCTTCCTTTCAAATTCCTCCCTAGCACATATTGCCTTCCTGCACTTCTCGAAGGCTTCAGTGCGCAAACTCTCAACATAGACTCTCTTCCCTTCAAGCACTTCATTCTTTAAAAGGTGAAGCGCTTTTTCTGAGTCTGTCACTACCTTTTCATTGAAAACTTCCTCTCTGCACTCCGACACCGCTTTATATTTTGCCATCACTTCTAGGCACTCTCTTTCAGCATCATGTGTCAGTGTGTGCTTCAATAGATACCTACGGAGGTGGAACTTCATTTTGTGCAGCAAAATCGCGTCTATCTCATCATGGAGTTCGCGTTGTGCTCCAGTCTCCTTGGTCATCATTGTGGGAGTTAGTTTCTTCTTCTTCTTAGGGTTGGTGTCAGCAGGCTCTGTGTTTTTATGCTTCTCTTTTTGTGGTTGTGGCGCTGCTGACACTGCTTGAAGTGGAGCGGCTCTGATAGGTTCTTCAACATTAATGATCTGCTGCTCTGCCATCGTGTCAGCCACTTCCCCCTTTCTAGGAGCGCTCTCCTTCGCCTTTGTCCTGGTCATCACATTAACTGGAGTGGTGGATTGACCACTTGACGTTCCGGTTATTTTCGCCTTTTTGGCATCATCAACAGCCATTTTGGAGGGAATGGTCCGGGCAGGTGCAGCCGCTCCAGTCATGGTTTCGACATTTGGCTGATTGGGCAACAAGACTTTCTGGGCTAGGAGTGCCCTAAGTATTTGAGCTGACAGGATGGGAGCCGGAGCGCGAGCGTTGGTGAGAATTATAGATCTTTAAAAACTTTTCCGGAGTAAGCTAACTTCTGATTGGACAAATTGAGAGAGCGTCCCAATCTGTGAAGAAATTTGCTCCATTAGCTTACTCCCGGAAGTGCTTTGATCACCAACTATTGTTTGGCCCATCATGGCCATAGCCTGTTTTCTTTGTTGCTCCGAAGCGCCAAGCTTCTGTTCAACAGAAAGCAGCTTCTCATTCAGCTGGCGAGCGATAGAATTAGCTTCTGCCTTCTCAGCTTTTGCCACTTTCAGTTCTTTCTCCAGTTGGATGAGCTTCCCCTTTATCTTGGAGAGCTCTACTTCAGCTGATTCAAGCTCTCGCTGGACACGCTCTCGCTCATCTTGCTCGATCTCTGAATGATCGATCTGAGCTTCTAGTGCCTCCTCGCTTTGATCAATGTCATCGAGAGCAATCATCAGATCTTTAGAAAACTTTAGTACTTCCGAACGTAATTCAGGAATTTCTTGAAGCTGTGAGTTTGCGTTCGAAAGCTCTTCATTAGCTTTCTGTATATTTATCTTCTCTGTGGCCAACTGGCTCTCAGCAGTTGCCAGCGTCTCTTTTAGCTCTTTCAACTCTGTGGTAGCAGTTGAAAGTTCTGTTGCTGTCTTTTTTCTTCTCCTCCTCGGCTTTGGATAGCTGGTTTTCTCTCTCCTTGATCATTTCCTTCAGCTGGGAGCACTCACGCTGCACTTCATCATGAGCGGTTTGAAGAACCGAGAGTTGTTCTTCAAATGATGTCCCAGCTGGTTCAGCTGTGGAAGCGAGAGTGTAGGAGGGTACCAGCTTATGTACCTTTATTTCAATGAGATTCCACACCTCCAGCTCATCGATCAGGTCGTCAAAGCGCTTTAAGCCGAAGCTTCCAAAGATCGAGGCCTCCTCCTCGATCAGCGCTTTGGATTCCTTAGCCTAGACATCCTGGCACACTTTGTAAATATCGGTGCCGAGGTTTCAGACGTACATGAGAAAGGGTACGATTATCTCAAGAACGTGTGGAGGTAGAGGAAACTCTCCAAAGAACTCGCGAATCTCCTCCTCTGCATAGACGAGATCCCTATCAACAACCTTCATGATTGCCCTACTTTTTGAGGGTAGAGAGAGAGCAATGATAATCAATGTATTACAATCGAGTCGAATCCATAAGGAATGTTAGGACATATGAATTTCAACTAGTAACCTAGTTACCTAATTACTATCCAAGCTACCAACTAACATGTTTTTGTGTTTTGATTGATTAATGAAAATGAAAGTAAGTAACAAAATTAGAACCTAACTAAACAATCAACAAGTATTAAATGATATAGACTCTAATTATACTTCAACTAGGTTTAAATGATAGGGATGTAGGACTTTAACTAGAATTAGCCATTTTAATCCAATTTCATGTGGAAAACCTCCTAAGTATGATTCACTTAACTCTCATTGCAATGAAATCAAGTAGATTAATGAAAGGCTTAACTCCTACTAAGATATCAAGTGATTCATTAACTCCTAATAGCTTATGGAGTTCTTTAGCCCTACTATCTCTAGCATGCAAATCTCTTGTTTCCTAGCTGATTAACACGTATTTTATGTGCATGTCAAGTGTATTTTGCATGTGTTTGAGTCTCGATTTATATGCTTAAATGTTAGAAATGCTAGGGTTTCTTAACTTGTAGCATACTTTTTACTTTTCTCATTTTCTTTCGGTTTTCAATCTATTTTTATAAGAATTGGAAAGAGTATTCATGTAGCTAAGGATCGAGGGCTGGAAATGAGTAAGAATCGAGCTTAATTAGAGTGAAACTTGTGCTTAAAAATGTGGAATTTCAAAGTTATAAAGTTAGGGTTTCACTAGTTTGATTTCATTTATATTTTCCTCGTTCTCTTGAGTCTTTTTATGCTTTTTTGGGAATAATAAAGAACTCATTTGGCCAATTTGATCATTCCATGTCGAAGAGGAGTTCGTTACGAGTCCGTAGCAAAAAGCGTTTCATAAATCGGAGTTCGGACGAGAGAGAACGGGCGAAAATGAAAACATTACGCAAGAGAAGATGGATGGGCGGCAAACCGGCGACCCAAACCGGTGGTCCACCGGGCCGCCGGTCCCCCGCACCCAGGCCGCTATTTACCACAGAGAGACCGGTGGTCCAATCGCCGGTGCCTTGCACCTGGACCGCCGGTTGAGCGAGAATTCTCCCGGTTCGCTCCGTTTCGTCCCGGTTCGACCAAATTCGACCCAAACACAATTTTCAATGTATTTAACCCCAAATTCTTCCCTTTTTGATGTATCTTTTGCATATTTTAATATTCCAAGAACCCTAGAATATTTCCCTCTTTCCTTTTTAGTATTTTGAAGATTTGGAGAGCATTACTTTGTGGATTGAAGATTCAAGACCATTTTCTTCTTCCTTATTAAATTCTCTTTCTTTTAAGCATGATTTTTATTTACTTTTTATGGTTTAATTTCTTTGATCATGTCTAGCTAAATCTCTTTATGATTCCAATTATATGTAGATTAGGGATAAGTGATGGGATTAAGCTTTAATTATGAATTTACCTTCTAATTTCATGTTCATTTCTCTTGGGGCTATGTTTTATTATGTAATTATAATTGATCACCATAATTGCATACCATGTGTTTGATCTAATACTTAGGAGGCTTAGATTAGATGCTGGATCAAGAGATTTGCATGCTAGAGTATAGTAGGGTGAAGGAACTCCATGATCTATTGGGAGTTAATGAATTGCTTAATATCTTGGTAGGAATTAGGCCTTTCATTAATCTACTTGATTTCATTACAATGAGGAATTGAGTGAATCATACTTAGGAGGTTTCCCATATGAAATTGGATTAAAATGGCTAATTCTAGTTAGAGTGTCACATCCCTATCACTTAGACCTAATTGAAGTATAATTGGAGTCACTTTCATTTCCTATTGATTTTATATCATTTGCTACTTGCTACTTATTTAGTTAAGTCCTAAACTTGGTAATTACTTTTCATTTGTCATTAAGCAATCAAAAACACAAAAAATATGTTAGTTGGTAGCTTGAATAGTAGTTAGGTAACTAGATTACTACTTGAATCTCATTCGCCATTGCATTCCCTGTGGATTCGACTCGATTATACACATCCATTATCATTGCATCTCCCTCACCCCTAATGTGAGGGCGGATCACTAGCATCTAATCTAAGACTCCTAAGCATTAGATCGAACACTTCATATGCAACTATGGTGATCAAGCACAATTACATAATAAAACATAGCCCCAAGAGAAATGAACATGAAATTAGAAGGTAAATTCATAGATCAAAGTCTAATCCCATCACTTATCCCTAATCTACACATAACTGGAATCACAAAGAGATCTAGCTAGACATGATTAGAGTAAATGAACCATACAAAACGTATGAAACCATAATCAAAAGATAGAGAATTTAAAGTAGAACAAAATAGTGGAAGGATCTTCAAATCTTCAAAGTAAATCTCTAACAATTGATGAAAATACCAAAGTGGAAAGAGAGAAATGTTTCTAGGGTTCTAATATGAATATTGAAGCAAAAGATACCTAATTGGGGAAGATTTGGGGATTAAATACATAAACTCCTACAAGTAAAAGGGGTTCGAATAGCTATTGGAATTTGTTCATTTGGAATCTGGGTTCTTAAATGAGGTTTGGGATGAGTTGGACCGAGTTTGGATGAGCCAAACTCGGTCATAAGTGAAACTAGCGCCGAACCGGTGGTCTGTGAAAAAGGGAAACCGGCGGTCTGTCAGAGTGGCCGGCGGTCTGTCAGACTGCCATGACAAACTGTCGAAAATGCTGTAATTGGCAGCGGTTTGGAGAGGTTGGCCGGCCGTCTGTCAGACCGCCGGGTAGACTGCCGGTCTTCCTTACTTTGACCTGTCTTCTCCTTTTTCCTTCCTTCTTCCGGTTTTCTTCGTTCTTCGACCGAGCCAACTTTCTAACTCGAGTTTCCACCTTGATAGATTGGGTTATTTATCCATCAACAAATTGAGAGAGTTGATACAAAAATACATGTGAGGAAATATTTAACTAGAATGAAAACTGATACTCCTTTAATGTCTTCATGATGCTACCTTGATGCAACTTTGGTGATTTCCGATTCCACACCGTAATCCTGCAAAACAGAACCGGAGGAGTGGGGAGGTTCCCTCCGGGAAGACACTCCGACACTCAAGTCAGTATTTGTTCGAGAAAAATAGAGATCCTCTTTAGCAAGGCTTGCAGCGGAGATAAAGTATCCAGTAAGAGCGTCTCCCTCCCTCTTGGTGAAAAAGATCAAGTATTTATAGTAAGGTGGAAGGTGAGGGTGAAAGGGTAATTACCTCTAATTTACGAGGTTAAATTAGTCTTTTCAGGGGAAACAAGTCAGTTAGAAAGAATATTTTAGTTATAATTAGTGGTCCCCAAAGTGGTCCCCATAATCACATTTTTTCTACGCTTCATATGAGGATCTGGGTTAAAGGAACGGGGGTGACGGAGGGTGATCTGCACCTGTTATGCTCAGATCACTGACGTAGGTGATCGGCGGGATTTGGAGGAAATATGGCATCTATTCGGGTATCACTTCCGCATTCCAGATACCTACCGGGAGCTGAGAGATTACTCTATATCACACCTTCTTAAGCACATTTCTTCCTCATTTCCGGCCCTCGATCCTTAGCTACTTGAATGTTTTTCCGAATTCCTACAATTGCACATAAAATACATGTTAATCACTTCACTACTGGGCTGGATGTTTCGGGAGTTGGAGGAGTGTCGGCATGGAGCTCATCGTCCATTGATAAACTTGAAGAGTCGTAACCAAAGTTGAGAGCGCCGATCTGTTGAGCGTCTGCTCTGGGCGCGTATCAACTTCCTTCCCTTCTTCATGGGCGGCTCTGGCACTGGCTTCCAGATCCAGACTTAAAGTGTTGTCAGAATCTGAAGTGCTGGATGAGGAAGCGCTTTATTCATCTTTCTCATCTACCAAGCCACGCTTTCCCTTCATCGGAGAGCGTTTTGGCTTCTTGGGGGCTTTTCCTCCCTTTTTCTTTTTGCCACCCTCCAACACTTTCTTGAGAAGCAAAGCCTCTGCTTCGGTGTATTCAATGGTGGTAGCGGTTGGAGGGGCTACACCGAAGTCGTTGTTGGGGTTGATATACTGAAAAGCATACTTTATGCTTGTATTATTAACAATTTCTTCCCGGTTTTGGAAATAAATATTTTGTCATATGTTTTGCATATTAATTTGTGTTATGGTTATGCAAATAAACGTCCGGTACTATATATTATAGATAATATGGTGTGGGTGGTCGCACGGAAGATCATATTATCGGTTTCTTATATAGTTAAATGGTGTTCGCAACCGAAAGTAATCTTGGACGAATTACTTGTTAAGGTTGTAGTATAAGCTGGATAATAGTTGGTCTTGGCTATTAGCTTATACTGGTGCATACGATCAGAGTTGCGCTGAACGGGATCGAGGTGAGCTAAATCCTTTTATACTGACTTATTAAGGATCACATCTCGGATGATTATTATTTCTTAATTCTAGTTGTCATAATATTCAATTATGTATTTATAATAATTATTGCTTTGATTTACCATGAGTGAGAGTTATTGCAACTCAAAGAATCTCCGTATCTTGGGTAATAATATTATAAATATGATAATTAATATTATAGCTAGAAATCGTGTCTCGGTGCGCCGAGTTGATGATGTCCCCTTGAGGCGTTCTAAGGATTATTATATCAAAACCCTGCAGGTGGATTAAGTTCCGATATAATAATAAGGTCGAACGGGTACACTCTCGGAATAAGATATTAATTAATTAGAGCAGTCAGTAGCTTAAATTAATTAATGGACATGCGATATCTTAAACACGGGAAATAATATAATTCAAAGAGGAGCCCGGTATGTCATAATTTGGAATTGGACGGCGATGCAATACTATTTTACTATAGTGGAAAGGCTATAATATTAATATAATTAAATAGAGTATTCGGGGCCAGAGAATACTTGGATTATTTAATTATATTGGAAGGCCCGGTCCAAATCCTCCTCAAGGTCCCTGGAGTAGCCCAATAGAGCATAGCCTGGCCCATTAGCCTTGGCCCTAACCACTCCAACACTCTACCTCTTATTATAAATAAGAGAGAAGTAGAAATGTTCAATACGTGATTTCATTCTCACAGAAAAGAGAGAGAGGGGCGGCGGCTTCTGGGAGGCACAGAGAATAGATTTCTGCCCACTCAGAATTTCTCTGGTTGCTAGGGAATACTCTAGAAGACTACGGGGTTGACGTGAAAGAGCCAGATCTCGTGTGCAGAGATCTGGTGCGTGGAAGATCATTTCCTCGACTCAGAATTCCACCGGTGATACGCAAGCAGGTATATATAATTTAGATCGGTTTCCGCTTTCAAGATCTGAATTCATATGTTTAATAATTATTGTAATTAATTAAATCAATATCCGAGGGATCCCGGATCCAACAACTGGTATCAGAGCCAACTCGGCTCTGTAGATTTAATTATGAATAATTATTGGATTCATATTATTTGTATTGGATGCAATTGATTGTTTTTTGCAGAGATCCAATTATCATGGTTAATATGAATGTTTTGGTTTTAATAATTGTATTAAAATCAGCCTGTTTGTGGCTGCGTTGTAAACACACGAGGGTTGATTGTGTTAGAATAGGATTTTTTTTTCGATTGTAATTTCGATGTAAAATTTTCAATTCTTGTAATACGATTGCGCAACCATGATCGGAGGAAACCTCGGCGACCATGGCTGCAGATATGGAGGAAGCGGCGGACGTCCCATCGGACGTCGGACGGCTCACGGCGGCGCTGCAACGGCAAAGAAATCGGCGATTAGGGTTTCGGTCCTATCGTGGCGATTTTGATTTGCCGGATGTTGCAGCAGCCCCGTCGGTTGTTCTCGACGATGAGGACGATGCTCCGGAGGTGCAGCAGCGACGGTGGGAGCGGCGGCAGCTGAAGACGATCATCTTCATCGCTGCTGTTTGGATCGGCGGCTGCAGCTAGGGTTTTTCGAAACCCTAGCGGATTGCAGCGGAACTAGTCGATTTCCACGCTCCCCTCGACGATGTTGGAGCTGCTGCAGGTAGAAGGCAAGGCTGCTGGACGTAGACATGGGGCGATGAAGGCAGCATGAGAAGTAGCAGCGGCTGTTGCTGCGTTTTACGCAGCGGCGGAAGTTGCAGATTGCTTCCGGCTGTTTTCCTGGTGAGTTCCCGGATGCACGTCCAGTGGGAGAAGCACTCAGCAATCTCCTCTCCAAGCTCGTGTGAAGAGGATGGCAACGGTGGTGGCGGATGGCTGAAGACGGCGGTGAGAGCTGAGGAGGACGACGGCTAGGGTTTCCGGAAGTTAGGGTTTTCGAAACCCTAACGGGCCAAACCCTAAGCCCGATGGACCTTCTTCTCGGCCCGCAACTTCAGCTCAACGTCTCGTCTCGATTTTTCAAGCTCGTTCGAAGAAATTTGAAGGCCATGATGATTGGATAATTATTTATTTAATTAATTATCTTGTACTTAATTTTTCAATATTTTGTGGATGGCATGTTGTTTAATTATTCGCGATTTTTAATTACATGCTATGCTTGAAAAATGAATTAAAACCTTGGTTTAAAAATGACTAAGTGGTATTATATTAATTTTAATTTTCGATTAATTCCGTATTTTTCTGAAAATTATTATTAATTCTAGCCTCCATAATTGGTTTAAAAATGAAATAATTAGCATTTGCTCACTGATCCGGGCGTATCCCTACGGAGGTGCTAATTATGGATTTCATTGGTTTAAACTTCATATGATAATATTGAAAAATAATTTCATATCGATATCACCTCCCTACGGTAGGGTTATTCTTATGAAATGGTATTTTTCGGAATATTAAATTATGGTATTTCACTTAGATGTAAATTTATTAATTATTTCCCGACGGAAAGGTAATTGATTAAATTTACATGGCTAGGAGTGACCGACTGTTAATTTCATCAATCATAAGGTGAAGGTTGATTGGATAATGAAATTAAAGGCGTAAAAACCTACTTATAGAGATTATTTGTAAACGTCCACCCTACGTGGCTTACATATAAAATCTTGAGGAGTCGGGGGTTGCATATTATATTGATTTAAGGTTTTACAATATAATGAATGCTTCGAAGTATATGACATTGACTTTACGTTATTTATTTATTTTCAGCTACATTATGTCTTTCAATCCACTTGCTTCAATTCTCAAAGAAAACAAACTCGAGGGTTCCAATTACCTTGATTGGAAACGAAGCTTGGATATTGTCCTTACTGCTGACGGACATAAATTTGTCCTTACTGAGGAATGCCCCCCTGAGCCAGCTGCAGGAGCCACGGCTGAACAGCGTGAGGCTTATACCAGCTGGAAAAAGGTAGATGAGATGGCAAAATGCTACATACTGGCTTCAGTATCGCCCATTTTGCAGCATCAACATCAGAATGTCGAAACTGCAGCTGGTATGATCCTAAGCCTTCACGAGATGTTTGGCCATCACGGTCGTCAGGCGCGTCAAAAGGCTATGAAGTCAATTTTGACGCTGAAAATGTCTGACGGGGAATCCGTGAAGGAACATGTTCTTAAGATGATTGGTCATCTTAATGAGCTGGAGGTTCTAGGTGCTGAAATCGATGCGGAATCGCAGGTCGATATCATCATAGAATCCCTTCCTAATTCATTCAACCAGTTTCGGCTGAACAACAACATGAATCCTAAGGATTACACGTTGGCCCAACTGATGAATGAGCTGGTGCAAGCTGAGACGGTGATCAAGTCTGAACCTCAGGCTCACAACACTACAGCTTCTACTTCTTCTAAGCCTAAGGGCAGATTTAGAAAGAAGAAGAAGCAGGGTAGTCAGAATCAAGGGGGTGGCAGTCAGAAAGGGAAGGGACCTCAAGGTGGAATTCAGAAGCCTAAAGGGAGGTGTTACCGTTGCGGGCAGAAAGGACACTACAAGGCGTCTTGTCCTCAAATGAGGATGGGCAGTGGCCAAGGTACATCTTATGCACTAGTTGTCGAAACTTGTTTAGCGGCTAGTTCTAACAACACTTGGGTTGTAGATACTGGAGCCACTGATCATGTATGTTTTGACTTGCAGGGGTTCAACCAAACCCGGCGGGTTAGTGTAGGGGAGATTACCGTCACCATGGGAAATGCTGCGAAAGTGGCGGTTTCTGCAGTGGGAGTTGTCAGTTTACCGTTTTTCAATAAAACTTTGGTTTCAAGAGATGTTTTGTTAGTACCCGGTTTTCGGAGGAACTTGATTTCGGTTTCCAAATTGTATTTGGATGGATATTCTATTTCTTTCGGTTTTGGAAATGTTACTATTTATCGTAATGGTGATGTTATCTGTTCTGGTACTATGTCTAACAATCTCTATACCATAAACTGTACACATACTGCATTGAATAGCGCATTATCATATTCTAAGAAACGTAAGTTTTCTTCGAGTGTAAATCAAACACAGCTCTGGCATCTGAGGCTTGGACACATCCACCTTAAGAGGATTCAAAGGTTGGTGAAAGATGGTCCTTTGGAAGAACTCCGAATGGAACCATTACCAACTTGCGAATCGTGCTTACAAGGAAAGATGGTTAAAAGAAATTTTAAGTCCAAGGGAAACAGATCAGAGAAAGTGTTGGATTTGATTCACACGGACGTGTGTGGTCCAATGTCGATTCAAGCTAGAGGTGGTGTTGAGTACTTCATTACTTTTATTGATGATTACTCAAGGTATGGATATGTTTATCTGATGAAACGGAAGTCTGAATCCTTTGAGAAATTCAAAGAATTTAAGGCGGAAGTTGAGAATCGTCATGAAAGAACTATCAAATCCCTTCGATCTGATCGAGGAGGGGAGTACCTCAGCGGTGAATTTTTGGAATACATGTCGAAAGCTGGGATTACTTCCCAGCTTACTGTTCCGGGGACGCCGCAACAAAATGGCGTGGCGGAATGAAGAAATCGTACACTTATAGAAATGGTTCGATCAATGATGAGCTATTCAGAATTACCTACTTCGTTTTGGGGTTATGCATTAGAAACGGCAGCGTATGTTCTAAATTTGGTTCCTTCCAAATCGGTACCTAAGACTCCTTGGGAATTGTGGACTGGGCAAAAGCCTAGTCTGGAACATATTCGGATCTAGGGATGTCCAGCATATGTGCTGAATAAGGATGCTGATAAGTTGGAATCAAGAACTGAACTACGGTTTTTCGTGGGGTACCCTAAAGGCACGAGAGGTGGGATGTTTTATAGTCCTAGGGACCAAAAGATCGTCATTAGCACTAATACACGATTTTTGGAAGAGGATTATATGACTAATCATAAACCCATGAGTGAAGTCATTTTAGAAGAAATGAGGGACACTGAGACGTCTGAACCACCTGTATCAGATGTTACACCAAATATTGCACCTCATGTTGACACTAACACTAACTCTCAAGTGGTGCCTCGTCGTAGTGGGAGAGTCGTCGTCCAACCTGAAAGATGGTTGTGTTATGGGGAATCTTCGGATATCATAACTAGGGAAGATGACTTTGACCCATGGACGTACAAAGAGGCAATGCAAGATAAAGATGCTCGGTTTTGGCAAGATGCTATGGATTCGGAAATCCAATCCATGCATGATAACGATGTGTACGATATTGTAGAAGCTCTCCAAGGCGTTAAGCCGGTTGGGTGTAAGTGGGTCTACAAACGTAAGAGAGGAGCTGACGGGAAGGTTGAAACCTTCAAAGCTAGACTTATGGCGAAAGGTTTCACCCAAAAAGAAGGAATTGATTACGATAAAACCTTCTCGCCTGTTGTCATGCTGAAGTCAATCCGGATTCTCTTAGCTATTGCGGCGCACATGGATTTGGAAATATGGCAAATGGATGTCAAGACTGCTTTTTTGAATGGCAATCTTGATAAACCCATTTATATGAAACAACCAAAGGGTTATGTTGCCGAAGGAAAAGAGCATCTTGTATGCAAGCTTAAGCGATCCATTTATGGTCTTAAGCAAGCATCTCGTTCTTGGAACACACGGTTTGATGAGGTAATCCAATCATATGGATTCATCCAGTGTGATTATGAGAGTTGTGTGTACAAAAAGTACAACGGAAACGACTTGGTGTTTCTGATACTGTATGTTGATGACATACTCCTAATTGGCAACAACGTGGAGACGTTATCGGACATACGGATGTGGTTGTCCAAGCAATTCAAAATGAAGGACTTGGGAGAAGCTGGTCACATTCTTGGGATAAAGATCTTTAGAGATCGTAAGAAGAGGATGTTGTGCCTATCTCAAGCAGCCTACATTGATACTGTGGTAAAGTGGTTTAGCATGGAAAATGCTAAGAAAGGTTTCTTACCTTTCAGGCATGGAATACATCTATCTAAGGCTATGTGTCCTAAAACACAGAAAGAGATAGATGAAATGAAGGCAGTTCCTTATGCATCTGCAGTAGGAAGCCTCATGTATGCTATGCTTTGCACCAGGCCCGATATCGGTTATGCCGTTGGCATGGTTTCTAGATATCAGTCTAACCCTGGCAGGGAACACTGGACTGCTGTGAAGAATATAATCAAGTATCTAAAAAGGACTAGGGATTATATGTTGGTCTTCCAGTCTGACAGTCTAATTCCTTTGGGTTATACGGATTCTGATTTCCAATCGGATAGGGATGAGAGGAAATCTACCACTGGGTATGTGTTTACGTTGGGAGGTGGAGCCATACATTGGAGGAGCATAAAGCAGAAATGCATTGCGGAATCCACCATGGAAGCTGAGTACGTCGCAGCCGCAGAAGCAGCTAAGGACGCTGTATGGTTCCGGAACTTCATGATGGATCTGGATGTGGTTCCTAATTTGCCTCAGGCGATCACAATTTATTGTGACAATTCTGGTGCAGTTGCAAATTCGAAAGAACCAAGATCTCATCAGGCCAGTAAACACATAGACCGGAAGTACCATATCATACGTGATTACGTAAAGAGAGAGGTGGTAGTTGTGTCAAAGATTGCATCTGATGATAACCTTGCTGATCTATTCATGAAAGCACTTCCTACAAAGGATTTCGTGAGGCATGTGGAGGGCTTGGGAGTCAGATGTATGACAGCACTGCTTTGAGTATAAGTGGGAGAGAAATTGTAATGTAGTAGTAGTATACTTGAAAGCATGCTTTTGAGTATAAGTGGGAGATTGTTGGGGTTGATATACTGAAAAGCATACTTTATGCTTGTATTATTAACAATTTCTTCCCGGTTTTGGAAATAAATATTTTGTCATATGTTTTGCATATTAATTCGTGTTATGGTTATGCAAATAAACGTCCGGTACTATATATTATAGATAATATGGTGTGGGTGGTCGCACGGAAGATCATATTATCGGTTTCTTATATAGTTAAATGGTGTTCGCAACCGAAAGTAATCTTGAACGAATTACTTGTTAAGGTTGTAGTATAAGCTGGATAATAGTTGGTCTTGGCTATTAGCTTATACTGGTGCATACGATCAGAGTTGCGCTGAACGGGATCGAGGTGAGATAAATCCTTTTATACTGACTTATTAAGGATCACATCTCGGACGATTATTATTTCTTAATTCTAGTTGTCATAATATTCAATTATGTATTTATAATAATTATGCTTGATTACCATGAGTAGAGTTATTGCAACTCAAAGAATCTCCGTATCTTGGGTAATAATATTATAAATATGATAATTAATATTATAGCTAGAAATCGTGTCTCAGTGCGCCAAGTTGATGATGTCCCCTTGAGGCGTTCTAAGGATTATTATATCAAAACCCTGCAGGTGGATTAAGTTCCGATATAATAATAAGGTCAAACGGGTACACTCTCGGAATAAGATATTAATTAATTAGAGCAGTCAGTAGCTTAAATTAATTAATGGACATGCGATATCTTAAACACGGGAAATAATATAATTCAAAGAGGAGCCCGGTATGTCATAATTTGGGATTGGACGGCGATGCAATATTATTTTACTATAGTGGAAAGACTATAATATTAATATAATTAAATAGAGTATTCGGGGCCAGAGAATACTTGGATTATTTAATTATATTGGAAGGCCCGGTCCAAATCCTCCTCAAGGTCCCTGGAGTAGCCCAATAGAGCATAGCCTGGCCCATTAGCCTTGGCCCTAACCTCTCCAACACTCTACCTCTTATTATAAATAAGAGAGAAGTAGAAATGTTCAATACGTGATTTCATTCTCACAGAAAAGAGAGAGAGGGGCAGGTGGCTTCTGGGAGGCACAGAGAATAGAATTCTGCCCACTCAGAATTTCTCTGGTTGCTAGGGAATACTCCAGAAGACTTCGGGGTCGACGTGAAAGAGCCAGATCTCGTGTGCAGAGATCTGGTGCATGGAAGATCATTTCCTCGACTCAGAATTCCACCGGTGATACGCAAGCACGTATATATGATTTAGATCGGTTTCCGCTTTCAAGATCTGAATTCATATGTTTAATAATTATTGTAATTAATTAAATCTACATCCGAGGGATCCCGGATCCAACAGTCGTCACCTGAAAGCGCTTTGTTAAAAAGCACTCTCGAATACACTTTCTCCACTAGCCATTCTTGTGCGGGCCAGGCGTGCTCCAAAAACATCGACACTTTTATGCCGTATTTTAGCTTTCCACGGAAAGTAAACTTCACGTGGTTTTCACCCTCCGTGATTTCGCTCACGTCTTTCTTCACTTCCAGGAGCTGGTTGATGAACCACGCTCTCCAATTGAAAGTGGTTTTGTTGATGGCAGTCTCACAGAGTGCGGACATAAGATGGATCTTCTGCTCTATGAGCGTGGACCAACTTCCAGTGTGACAAAGTAAGCACTTTCTCACAATGTTGGTGAGGTGGTTGGACGGTGGTCGAAGAGAGGAAACCCTCATCTGCTTTTGAAGGAAGAGCACCCTAGGGTTTGTGGTGAAGCGGTGGAATTCCTTCTGAATATCTTCATCTCTGGCAGATTCGGGATTCACGCCGGTGTTGGGAAGAGGGATGATGTCTTCGAACAGAGCGTTGAGCTCTAAATCATCTGTTCTGACCTGATGAACAAGGCCGGTTTCATCAGTTTGTCGAAGAGTAATCTTGGTGGTTAGGGATTCTCAGTTCAAGTTCGAGAAGAACTCAACCACCCCTACTGGATTGATGTAGGTAAGATGCTGAAAAAACAGCCTATCCAACCCGGAGTTGAGAATGGCATGCTTGATGATTCCGCCATCTGTAAGAAGATCACGGTCGAGGTGAGCCTCTATATAGATAAAATCAGCGAAGCGGCTTCGAGCAACTGACTTAGTCTTGGCGTTTGTCATTATGAAGGAAGATGAGAAGTCTGGAAAAAACAAAGAATTTTTAGTAGTTTTGAAGTTCTGTCAGAGAGAGGACTAGAAAAGTTTGAAGCAATGGTGAAAGTGATGAAGATGATGAAGTGATTCGGTGTATATATATATAAGAAAAAGAAAAGTAGTGGGGTGATGTGTCACAGTGAGTGGTTGTGATCACTTCCCGAATTTGGAGTTAGTGGTGAGATCGTGGTTTGTGGTTACTTTAATCGTGTGGTTAAGGAAAAAGTAATTCGAAACGTCCGACGGCCAAGGTTAAAAGTTTTTGGCGGTTCGGTAGCTCACATGATATACATGCGTAAGTGGGTCTCGAGTACTGTATACACAACAATTTTTGCATTAAATGCAAAGATATCGTACGCAACATATACTCGATTACTATCCTACTTTATACAGCATTAAGTATATGCTACATCTATATAAATAAATTAATGAGAGATTAATTTTCAAAAATATTTGAAATTTTGCTGATTGCCACGCTTTGGAACTTAGACAAGAGCGTCTAGTTCGGAAAGCGTCTGTATCAGCACTTTAATATTTTCGGTAAGTCACGCATACAGTTCTTGAAGACACTTTGCATTGACTCACTTACTTGAATTGAAAGACAGAAAAGGAAGACTTACTAGTCAGTCAATATTGTAATTGACTGATACCACGCTTTGACGATCCACATGCTCAAATGTTAAATCTTTGGTTGAGAAACAAGAATGTTCATGCTTTAGAAGTGTGAGAGCGTCTGTTCTCATCTAGGCACTTTATCTCTAAGTTAGTATGTTTCCCCCTAAACAGAGCTTCGGACTATCTTTTAAAGAGAGCGTCAATTCTGTAGGGAATGCGCTTCACTTATGATGAGAGATGAAATAATGTTAAGTCATTTTCTCTTACTGGGTAGGTCTATCTCGTGTTTTCCATGGCATGGGTGAATATGAGATTACAAAATCCATAAGGGACCCAATTGGGGATGAGTTTCTTCATGGATTTCATTGGAATGATGCAAGTTGCCTCACGCTTTACTAGGGATATACCGTTTGGGCGTGAAATTCACATCATCCATGATAGAGCTATGATTTCACTCTCCTTACTAGGGCAAGCCATCTCATATTGCCATGAAGCAGAATTCTTGAGAGTAGACACTTGCCGTTTTTAGAGTAGGTGCTCATTATAACAATGAGGCTTTCACAATAAGCAGTGGTGAGAGTCTTCAACACGCTTCACTTCTGGTTCTTTATCTACTATGAAAGCTTGTGATTGTTGAGTGATCATGCATCAAGAGTGACTCCACGTAAATGCCCTGTCTTACGAATACACTTTGTTACTTTGATGATGACCATAGCTCAATGCTTTCATGTTTCTTCAACATCGTAGAAGGAGTTAGAAGGGTTGGGAATGGAGTCACGGTTGTGCAAACTCTAAACCTACAAGTTTGACTTCCTTGATCATCCACAAAGTGTATCCACTTGTGCACCGCTCTGACAAGACGGCATAGAGTTTTACGAGCACCGTGGTACGAACACTCAACCTTAACCAAGCTAATTCAATTACCTCGAGAAATGAGGAACACTCAATAGTGCTTTCACATAAAAGTAAAAGCTTGTAGAGGTTGGTGCTCCAAAGGGAACTCCATCCCTCGGTCTTGATCTTCATCTTCATCTTTCACAACTCTTGTAAAGACAGGTTCCCCCTTAACCAATTATCCCAACAATTTTCCTACAGCGAGGAAAGCATGAGGATAGGTAGGGAACACGCTTTACCTTCTCCACCTTACTCCACATTCTCCTCACCAGGGTCAAGCAACCATAGTTCTAAGCATAGTTGATTAAAGCAGGCTTGAGGAAGTGGCTTCGTGAGAATATCCGCTTTTGGATAATCAGTACTTATCTTTTCCACCACTATATCCTTCTTTTCCACATGATCCCGTATAAAATGATGGTGAATCTCAATATGCTTGCACTTAGAGTGAAGCACAGGAATGTGAGTGATGGAAATTGTGCTTGTGTTATCGTAATAAATTAGAATCTCTGAGCATTCCACTTTATAATCCTTCAACTGCTGGTTTAGCCAAAGGATTTGAGAGCAACAACTTCCTACAGCCATGTATTCCGCTTCGGTGGTAGAGGTGGCAACACTTGTTTGTTTCTTGGAGAACCAAGAGACAGGCTTGTTGCCAATGAATTGACATGATCCTATAGTTGATTTTCGATCAATTTTGCATCCACCGAAGTAGCATAGCCACTAAGCGTGAGATCATCTTCCACTAGATACCAAAGACCTAAGTTGATAGTCCCTTTTAGGTATCGAAGAATGCACTTAGCTCCCTCCAAATGGCTTTGCTTTGGATTGCTCTGAAATCTAGCACAGACATCCACAGCAAAAGTGATGTCGGGCCGGCTAGCTGTAAGATAGAGCAAGGAACCAATCAACATACGATAATCCATAGGCTTGACTGATTTGCCATCAAGATCTGGATCTATCTTGAAGTTGGTGTTCATGGGAATCTTCATGCTTTTGCAATTTTGAACACCAAACTTAGTGAGCATATCACTAGTATACTTGGCTTGATTGATGAAAATTCCTCTACTCGTTTACTTCACTTGCAATCCTAAAAAGTAAGTCATTGATTAACACGTATTTTATGTGCATGTTGAGTTGAATTAGAGTGAAACTTATGTTTAAAAATGTGGAATTTCAAGTTATATAGCTAGGGTTTCACTAGTTTGATTTCATTTATGCTTTCCTCATTCTCTCGAGTCTTTTTATGCTTTTTTCAGAAATAATGAAGAACTTATTTGGCCAATTAAACTTCTCCGTGTCAAAGAGGAGTTCATTAGAAAGCCATAGCAAAAAGCAGATCGAGAATCGGAGTTTGGACGAGAGAGAACGAGCGAAAATGATAAAGTTGCGCAAGGAGAAGGAAGACCGGCGGCCCAACCAGCGACCCACCAGGCCGCCATGAACCAGCTCCAGCCCGCCACCAGAGACAGCCACTTTGGCTACCTGGACCGGTGACCCAATAGGCCGTCGGCGGTCCACCAAGCTGCCGGTTTGCCGAAATTCCTCACTTAAACTCGCCCCGACTCGCTCAAACTCGTCCCAAACTCGATTTTTGATGTATTTAACCCCTAAATTCACCCCCATTTGGGTATCTTTTCATACTTTGACTCTCTTAGAACCCTAAATTAGATTTAGACTTTCTACTTTGGTATTTTTGAAGATTTGTGGAACATTACTTGGTGGATTTGAAATTCAAGACCATATTCTTCTTCTTAATTGAATTCTCTATCTTTTGATTATGGTTTTATGCATTTCTTATGGTTTATTTTCCTTGATCATGTCTAGCTAGTTCTCTTTATGATTTCAATTATATGTAGATTAGGATTAGGTGATTGGGCTTAGGCTTTAATTGTGAATTTACCTTCTAATTTCATGTTCATTTCTCTTGGTGCCATGTTTTATTGTGTAATTATGCTTGATCGTCATAGTTGCATATGAAGTGTTTGATCTAATGCTTAGGAGACTTAGATTAGATGCTAGGAAACAAGAGATTTGCATGCTAGAGATAGTAGGGTTAAAGAACTCATTATGCTATTGGGAGTTAATGTTCTACTTGATGTTCTATCCGGAATTAGGTATTTCATTAATCAACTTGTCTTCATTGCAATGAGAATTGAGTGAAACATACATAGGAGGTTTCCCACATGAAGTTAGATTAAATTGGTTAGTTCAAGTTAGTAGTTCTAATTGCCCATCACTTAAGCCTAATTGAAGTATAATTGGAATCACGCTTGTCTCTTATTGAGTTTATATCACTTGTTTACTTGTTGGTTTATTTGCTTTAGTTTGAAGTTAAATAGTCATTTTCATTCCTTATTTGATAAAAACACAAAAACATGTTAGTTGGTAGCTTGAATAGTGGTTATGTAACTAGATTACTAGTTGAAATTCATACGTCCTAACATTCCTTGTGGATTCGACTCAAATATACTATTCGATTATCATTGCTCTCTCTACGCTTAAAAAGTAGGGCGATCAATTTTTGGCGCAGTTGCTGGGGAATGTTTAGTGTGAATTTCAATGGTCGATTTGGTTATTAAGATGTTAATTCAAACATTCATTTTCTTTTGATTTTTGTTTTTGTAAGTTTATGCACACAAGATCCAAGGGAAGACTAGTTCAACCTTTGATCTTGAACTTTGAAAGAAGGCATAGAAGAAGGAATTCTATTGAAGATCTAAGTATGGCGGCTTACAATCAAGATTTTGAGGCTCTTAGGAAGGAATTGGAAGATATGCGAGCTTGGAGAGACGAACAAGAAAGGAGGGCTCAAGAAGCTCAACAACCTCCTCTTAATCAAATGTTTGAGTCCCCAACGGACTAATTTGAAGGAGGAGGATGAGGACCTAGTGTTAATGCAATCAATTTTGAGATAAGGACCGGCCTTATCCAAAGGGTCCAATCCGAACAATTTGGAGGGAGGCCCGATGAAGATCCTAATGCTCATTTGAGTACATTTCTTGAGATATGTGATATGGTAAAGTATAATGGAGTCCTGGAAGATGCTATAATGATGAAGCTCTTCAACTTTTCTTTGAGGGATCGAGTCACAGAGTGGTTTAAGAACCTTGATAAGAGCGAGATCACCACATGGGAGATGTTATGCAAATCATTCCTTGCCAAGTACTTTCCACCTTCAAAGGCCCAAAAGCTTATTTCGGAAATTTCTCATTTCTCACAAGCTACCAAGCTACCACTCAACACAAGTTCAAATTAGCCAAATGGCTAACCAAGCTACCACTCAATACAAGTTCGGAGAATCCTCTAGCAAGGCCCAAGAAAACCCGAAGCAACAATGCAATGCCATTCATGTCGTGAGTGAAGTTTCTTCGACACCCTCACATATACCTTGTGGGAAATCTCCAAATCTTGCTAAGAACAATCTTATGGAATTTAATGAATCCGATCCAAGAATCATAGATCTTTACCCAATTATTCCATCTATGGAAGGTTAGACAAAGTGGGACATTCATGATTACTATTCAAGAATGAGGATTTCAAAGGCAATTCCCTTTGATGAGCGTCTTGATAAGCTAAAAGATCTACAAAGAATGAAGGATGCTTATGAAGCTTCAAAGTTGAGGAGTAAACTTGGTGCTCAAGAACCTTTAGAGAAGGAGAATGTTCACGAGAAGAATCAAAAAGGTACCCCTTATACTCCATCTTCTAAAGTCTCTAAAGAGCATGTTGAGTTGAATAGCATGGATGGTCTAGCATCTCCCCTTAGGTTGATTGATGAGAATTTACATGAGATGAAGGGTGATTTGTTAGATGCATTCAAGAAATTAGATATAAATGCTTCTTTGATTGGCTTGTTGAGTGAAATTCTGGATCATGAGAAGTTCTTGGAGGACATGACTCATCGGAAGGTGAAATTTGATAAGGACGAACCCATTATGTTGTCGGAAGAATGTAGCGCTCGATTACAAGAGAAGATTTTAAACAAGAAGAATGATCCCAGAAAATTCACAATACCTTGTAAGATTGGTGGTTGGATGTTTAGCAAAACTTTGTGTAATTTAGGTTCAAGTGGGAATTTGATGCCCGTTTCCATATACAATCGGTTGAGGATTGGGAACTTTGAGCCTACTTCAATGACACTTCAAATGGCGGACCGATCAATCACACATCCAAGAGGGATTGTAGAGGATGTGCTTATCAAGGTCAGGAAGTTTATTTTCCCGGTGGATTTCGTTATCCTTGACATGCTGGAGGATTGGGAGACTCCACTCATCCTTGGATGGCCATTTCTTGTAACAAGTCGAGCTTTAGTTGATGTGCTTGAAGGGAGTCTTATCTTTCGAGTAAATGAAGAAATGAGACATTTTATATGTTACATGGTTCAATCAAAGGTGAAAAGCCGAACAAGGTTGGAGTAGAAAGTGAGAAGTCGATGCTTGATCGAGGAGGGACTTCATTCAAAGTCCCTTGAAAAGGGCAAAGAGGTATCGTCGAGCTAACGATGTTAAACTAAGCGCTAGTTGGGAGGCACCCCAACAACTATCCTTTTCTTTTTCATTTTAGTTAGTTTCTTTTGTTTGAATTTGGTTTTTGTTTCATATTTTTTATTTAGTTGTCTTTCTTAATTTTTCTCTATTTCTATGCTAATACTTCCTATTTTTAAGTTCATTTCTACTTCATAAGTTCCATGTGTTTCATTGTCAATGCACGAAGTTGAATCGTGATGGGAACGACTGAAGGAAGAGAATCAAACCAATCAAGCAAGCAAAGGAGTAAATGGCTTTCAAAACCACCGTCAACATAGCTTTGGACCTTTGTGAGTATAATTTAAATTCTTATTATTCTTCCCTCCAAACTCATTTTAGACTTTATGATCTAAAATAAGTTTGGGGAATGGGGGTAGGATAAGAAATTTAAATTACTTTACTCTTGGTTTTTCAAGTTTCCATTTGATGTGGTATCATTGTGATTTCATTGATTATATGCTTAGGCTTGCTTGATGATTGTGGGTGATTGGGGTTAAATGAATGATTCTTGCTCATTTAAGTTGGTTTGGTGATGAGTTTGGGTCGATGATCTTAATTGATGGAAATTCCTTCTTTGGTTGTTTGTTTTGTTTGTTTGAAGTTTTATTGGAGTTTACATGGGGAATCTTTGGGGTGGATGATGTTATTGTTGATTGGAGCTTGAATGTGAAATTTTTGGAAAATTTAAAAGTTTTTGAGTTAAAAAGTGAATTGGATGCTTGCATGTTTGAGTGCGAAAGCACGTGTTGATTTACTCAAGTGCTTTTAGGTGAGATGCCAATGATTGATGCTAAAATTGGTGACGTTTTTGAAATTTTTCAAGTTAAAGTCAAGCATGATTAGGTCACTTCACTTAAATAGCTTGGAATGATTAATCTTAGGCACTTAGACTCTAGGCAAAAAGCTTGTGAGGATTTTGAGCCTAAAAGCTATGCATCTTACATAGTTAATATCCTTTTCATGTGAGCTTAATCTTACGTTACATATTCTTTGCTAGAACTTGTTGATACTCATGTTAGAAGTGCTACATGTGTGCATAATAAAGAGATGATCTTAGGCCATCATTGTGTAGCCCATAATCCCTAAACACTAACCTATCTTTCTTCACTATTGTTGTCCCATTTTGAGCTTTATGAGCCTTTTCTTCTAAAACCGGATGATAGGGGGTGAAGGATGGTTAAGAGAACCTTGGTGAAAGTTGAAAATTCATAAGGAATGGTAGGTGATGGTAAAGGGTGATCGCTCTACTTTTGAGGTAGAGAAATGCAATGATATTGAATAGTATATTCGAGTCGAATCCACAGGGAATGCTATGGCGTGAGAATTTCAAGTAGTAACCTAGCTATCTAATCACTATCTAAGCTACCAAACATCATGTTTTTGGGTTTTCTTTAAACTAACGATCAAACTAAATGGCGATTAATCAAGAAACAACAAGTAACAAATGATTGAAATCAATAAGAAAAAGTATGGTTCCAAATATTATCCAACATTCGGTAGAGACATAGGTTTTGGGATTTGCAAGGATAAACCAATTTAATCTAGATCAAAGGGGAGTTCTCTATATGATATACATTAGTTCTTTTCTCAAAGCAATAATGTAAGTAGATTAACCTATTACATCTATCTCCGACTAGGACTCAAGATGCATAGATCAACTCCTAATGGCACAATTAATATCTAGAATCTCCTATTAGCATGAATTTCTAATATGTTGTGATTTGATGCTAAGTGCTATGAATTAAAGCCTACTAAGCATTTAACCAAACACCTTGTATGCACTCAATGATGGCCAATCAATCATGCAATATAATTCAAGACCCAAACCACAAGACCTATGAAATAGAAGGCAAATCCAACTACAATACCCAAAAACCTATGAATCTAGCTCATGTCTTCATATATTTGAAACCAAAAGAAGCTTAGCTAGACATAATTAGAGCAAATGAACCATCAGAATTGCATAAAACCATAATCAAACGATAGAGAATTAAAAATGGAACAAAGTAATGGAAGGATCTTCAAACCTTCAAAGTAAATCCTCCACAATTGTTTAAAACACCAAAGTAGAAAGAGGGAAATGTAATTAGGGTTCTAGAGAGTGTATTCTAGCTAAAGATACCCAATTGGGGAAGATTTGGGGTTAATATATATTGAAAATGAGTTTTGGGTCGAGTTAGACCGAGTTGGAATGAACCAACTCGGTCAAGAAACAATAGGGGATGCCTAGCCGATGGTTTAACAGGCGGTTTGGCCAACCGCCGTCCAAACCGCCGGTGCTCCTTGCCCCGAATGGTTCTTCTCTCGTTCGGTTCTTTCTTCGATTCTTTCTTTCCTTTCTTCGAACCAACTTTTGACTTTCGACTCTCACCTCTTGAAGCCCGAATCTTCCTCATTTCCAGCCCTCAATCTTTAGATACTTCAATGCTCTTCCAATTTCTACAAAAAAAATAGATCAAAAACCGAAAGAAAACGAGAAAGGTACAAAATATGCTAAAAGTTAAGAAACCCTAGCGATTCTAGCCTTTAATCACACAAATCAAGCTTCAAGCACATACAAAACAAACTCAACATGCACATAAAATACGTGTTAGTCAAAGGGTCTTGAGTTTGGCTTTGAGTTGAAAGAACATTCCTATAAGCTCAAATGTTAGAAAAAAAAAGAATAAGAACAAAGTTCTTTAAAAAAAAAAAAAAAAGGAGAAAGAATAAGAGCATAAAGGAGTGTTTCTTTTGATGTGATGAGATTTGGTAGAAGCTTGGATTATCATTTGATACAAAAGGGTTGGATAAGGTGGAGGATGAAGAAATGCATACTTAGAAAGGTGAAGAAAGGTGGTAAAGGAACTTAGATGAAAATTTAAGTCACTTAGCCTAAAAATTCCCTAGCTTAACCAGTGTCCCTACATTACAAGCTTAAGAAAGACCTTTTTTATCCTAATTTGTGCATACATTGTAGTATTAGAAACTTGAGTTGATAGGCAAGCTTATGGTTAAAGTTGTGTATTGCATGATTTCGATGAGTGCATACCTTTTCCCCTATATTGAGTGATCGAGTGATACACACTTATCGTGAGGTCTAGGGTTGAATGTGCTTGAGTGATTGAGTTCTAAGCTAGCAAGGTGAGTGATCTTATGAATGCTTGGCTTGACTTGAGAATTTCCTTGAACTAAAATGGTTTTTGAGGTGATATGAGGCATCGAGGAACTCAAAATGCACATCCCATACGTGTTAAGTGTTTTGATTGTTCGTTTTATTGTTTGGGACGAACAATGGCTTAAGTTTGGGGGAGTGATTAACACGTATTTTATGTGCATATTGAGTTGAATTAAAGTGAAACTTATGTTTAGAAATGTGGAATTTCAAGTTATATAGCTAGAGTTTCACTAGTTTGATTTTATTTATGTTTTCCTCATTCTCTCGAGTCTTTTTATGCTTTTTGCAGGAATAATGAAGAACATATTTGGCCAATTAAACTACTCCATGTCAAAGAGGAGTTCGTCAGGAAGCCATAGCAAAAAGCAGATCGAGAATCGAAGTTCGGACGAGAGAGAACGAGCGAAAATGGCAAAGTTGCGCAAGGAAAAGGAAGACCGGCGGCCCAGCCGACGACCCACCGGGCCGTCGTGAACCGGCTCCAGCCCTCCACCAGGGACAGCCACTTTGGCAACCTGGACCGGCGACCCACTAGGCCGCCGGCGGTCCAACAGGCTGCCGGTTTGCCGAAATTCCTCACTTAAACTCGCCCCGACTCGCCGCAACTCGTCCCAAACTCGATTTTTTATGTATTTTACCCTAAATTCATCCCCTATTTGGGTATATTTTCATACTTTGACTCTCTTAGAACCTTAAATTAGGTTTAGACTTTCTACTTTGGTATGTTTGAAGATTTATGGAGCATTACTTGGTGGATTTGAAATTGAAGACATATTCTCCTTCCACTACTAGAAAATCGCTCATACACTACGGTTTTACACCGTAGTGTATGCTATAAAAGAACCGTAGTGTAGGAAGGTGTAGAGAAAGGTACTTAGTATACCCTACGGTCTGGAACCGTAGTCTATACTCGTCATACACTACGGTTAAAATCCGTAGTGTATGCTATAATGAACCGTAGTGTAAGAAGGTGTAGAGAAAGGTACCTAGTATACACCACGGTCCAGAACCGTAGTCTATACACGTCATGCACTACGGTCATGAACTGTAGTCTTTAATGGAATCAAACGTAGAGAAAGGCCTGTAGAGAAAGCTTTTTTGCATATACTACGGTTTTAAAGCGTAGTATATGTAGACTATACTCTACAGTTTTAAACCATATTCTTTAAGAATTTTAAACCGTAGAGAAAAGTCCTGTAGAGAAATCACTTTTATATTCAAAATTCAAATATATGAAATTGTAATAGCAATAATGAGAACAAAATATGCAATATTCATTACCACTTAAATAAAAGTTGTAATACAATATCAATTTAGTTAAATCCATATATGATTACAAAAGAGTGTAGTTCCTTCTACTTTGAACCAAATTAAAATACAATCTTCAAGATTCCACCACTTTTTTCCACATCCTAGTTGCTGTTATGAACCTGTTATATGAATAAAAAAAACAAGAAGAAATGTTGTAGTTAATTAAGAACCGTAATCTAGTAATACTAGAGAGAAAATGGGTTAGAAAATTAGCTGCAGCATAAACATAACTGATATTAACCATTAAAATCAGCTGCATTCACACAAAGAAAAGTATAAGATAGTAACAATTAGAAGGCAAACTGCACTAACTGATAATATTAATTTCTCTAGCACAAGTTAGGTAGATATGTCAATTGTGACTAATAGCCTACAAACATGTAAGAGGAAAAACAAGTTTCAAACTTTGTCAATGTAAATTATAGAGGGAACATGAATAGATAGTTTGTGTCAGGAAACTATCCAAATGAAAATGAAACCAACATTAGAAACTAGTCAAGTATTAACCACTTTATTTTTATTGAAAATTAAAAAAAGTACAAGATACACATACTGGTTAAGTACCATATCAATGTTTATGGGCAGAGCAATACCTTCCCTCCAATGCGAAAGGGTTCTGCAAAGTGCAAACTATGAATATCACCATAAAATGTCACATGGCCTTTTACTGGCTGCAGCAACAAAGAAGCAAAAGGTAGGGAAATAATGAGCAAACAAAATAAGAAACAGTTTCTTCAAAGTAAAAGAGTTTACATAGGGGGAGCTCGTAATACTGTACAGCTAAAAATGCAAGAAAACAGTAAAATGCATGCTGAATTGCTAAATATACATACCGAAGATAAAACACAAACAAAATTAGAACAGGAGAAAAAAGAAATTATTTCTGAACATTACTTTCCTCCATTAGTATCTCCTTTGCCTTCTCGCATAAGGCTCTAACCTGCATTCAGTGAGAAACGAAGTATAATATGAAAAAGGTGTGATTTCTTATGAACAAATTATAGACATATAAAGCGACGAGGATTGAAGTCCAAATAAACTTCATTGTGAGATAACTCCAACCACAAGCACATCTTTTAGTATATTGCTAGAACCACTAACTTAATCCAAATCATTGAGCTAAAGAACCTTAAATTATTTGTAATGGTAAATTAATTCATCTCTAACTCAAACTCTCAATTGTTGCACATAAAAAAATAACAGAATTGAAGATCAGAGTATGTGTGAGCTTACTCATCAATAACACTTCTGCCCCTAATAAATTTATAGAGAATTTAATTGTATCTCAATCTCTAAGCTGAACTTAATAATTTATTTCAAACCATATCATCCGCAGCACATTATATACCAAACCGTACAACACTAAGACAAGAATTTGCAAAATGAGGAAAAAAATAATAAAACTAAGTGCAACACTTTCGCTTGTTCAGTCAGAAACAAAACAGAAACCATCTGGATTACTTGAGTCCCAAACTCCAGTCAATTTCTACACTCTTAACACAAAGGGCTAATTCTAAACAAGGATAATTAGCTACTAAAATTCGGAATTCCACTCCACCCATTAACATGTAGTCTTAAATGAAAAGAGTCAAATAAAAAAAAATGCTAAAATACACGCTACCTCTCAACACAGATCTGCATCTCCGGTACCAACAAACTTAGGAAAAAACGCTCGGAAATTAGAAAATAACAGGATAAATTACCTCTGGGTGATTAAATAGATAGTGTCGCCGACTTTGGTCCGGGCTTCTGCGGACACAGCAATGTCTCTAATGGCTTCATGCGGCAGCGGCGCCGGTGGTATTACGGCAATGAGCCGCCGGAAGAATCAAAGGGGAAAGGAAATTTTGGGCATATTTTGAAATCTAGGGTTTTCGATTTAGGAGAAACCAGAGGGGGAGAGATAGGAGCATCAGGCAGCAACAACATTAGCATTCTAGTGCCAGTCGACAACTACCGGCGACCAGTCGGAAGAAGAAGGAAGAGGGAGGAGGAGAGAAGGCCGAGAGAGAATCGGGAAGTTGAGTT
The DNA here is from genome assembly GCA_001642375.2 of Mentha longifolia. Taxonomy (NCBI): domain Eukaryota; kingdom Viridiplantae; phylum Streptophyta; class Magnoliopsida; order Lamiales; family Lamiaceae; genus Mentha; species Mentha longifolia. The sequence goes on from CM038114.1 coordinate 31,049,950, forward strand.
TTTCTGCGTGTGTGTTTTTGTTCCAATTCGTTTTCTTTTACTTTTTTCTTAATTAAATTAAAACATATACACGTTACATTTTTAATTGTTTCACTTTTATTCAATTTTTTTTTAAATTAATTAAATACTACGGTTTTAAAGCCGACTGTAGTCTATAACAAGCAACGCGCATACACTACAATTTTAAAAAACTGTAGTCTAAGTACAATGTGTTCATACACTACGGTTTTTATAAAACCCGTAGTCTATAATACAATACGCACATAGACTACGGTTCCTGGAACAAACGTAGTCTATTGGTTATTATACACTACGATTTCTAAAATGACTGTAGTCTATGCTACTGTAGTCTCGCTCATAGACTACGATTTTTGCTAAAAACTGTAGTAAATACATATAGACTACGGTTTTTTTAAAAAACTGTAGTCTATGAAGGGTAGAGAAAGCCATATTTTCTAGTAGTGTTCCTTATTGAATTCTCTATCTTTTGATTATGGTTTTATGCATTTCTTATGGTTTATTTTCCTTGATCATGTCTAGCTAGTTCTCTTTGTGATTTCAATTATATGTAGATTACGATTAGGTGATTGGGCTTAGGCTTTAATTGTGAATTTACCTTCTAATTTTATGTTCATTTCTCTTGGTGCAATGTTTTATTATATAATTATGCTTGATCACCATAGTTGCATATAAAGTGTTTGATCTAATGCTTAGGAGGCTTAGATTAGATGCTAGGAAACAAGAGATTTGCATGCTAGAGATACTAGGGTTAAAGAACTCATTATGCTATTGGGAGTTAATATTCTACTTGATGTTCTATCCGGAATTAGGTATTTCATTAATCAACTTGTCTTCATTGCAATGAGAATTGAGTGAAACATACATAGGAGGTTTCCCATATGAAGTTAGATTAAATTGGTTAGTTCAAGTTAGAGTTCTAATTGCCCATCACTTAAGCCTAATCGAAGTATAATTGGAATCACGCTTGTCTCTTATTGAGTTTATATCACTTGTTTACTTGTTGGTTTATTTGCTTTAGTTTGAAATTAAATAGTCATTTTCATTCCTTATTTGATAAAAACACAAAAACGTGTTAGTTGGTAGCTTGAATAATGGTTAGGTAACTAGATTACTAGTTGAAATTCATACGTCCTAACATTCCTTGTGGATTCGACTCGAATATACTATTCGATTATCATTGCTCTCTCTCTACCCTTATAAAGTAGGGCGATCAGTCATCAGCCCCATCATCGACATCTTGTACTTTCTCTTCATCAAACCCGTGAATTTGTCACTTAGGCTTTGATTTGGAGAGCTAAAGATGATGTCGTCGACGTAAATTTATACCCAAAGCATGTCTTCACCATCGTTGATAGTGAAGAGGGTTTGATCTACCTTCCCTTTTTGAAAGCCACTTTCAACAGGGAAGTTTGAAATAGTCTCGTACCGCGCTCTAGGAGCCTGCTTGTGGCCATAGATAGCTTTGATGAGCCTGTACACTTGATCATTCTTTTCAAAGCCTGGGGGCTGCTCGACGTACACTTCCTCCTTTAAATCACCATTGAGGAAGGCACTCTTCACATCCATTTGATTTACTTTGAATTTCTTGGATGCGGCATATGCAAGGAACATTCGAATTGCTTCAAGATGAGCAACGGGAGTAAAGCTTTGCTGCGGACAATGTTGCCTTTCTCGTCGGTCTTGTTCTTGAAGACCCATTTGGTACCGATGACGCTTTGATGAGAAGGTCGATACACTAGGTACCAAACACCATTCCTTGCAAACTCATTCAGCTCCTCTTCCATGGCAGTTACCCAATTTGAATCATTTAGAGCGTCCTCCACCGATGATGGTTCAGTGATTGCTAGGAAGCAACTAAACAAGCAACTCTCACAGTGGAATAAGGTGCTCCTGGTCTTGATGCCTTGGTTGGGATCACCTAGAACACCTTCTTGAGGATGATATCTTAACCAAAGCTTCTTTTGGTTTTGAACTTCTACATCATCCTCCTTGGAACATGGTGTGTGATCTTCATCATTCCCTTGATCACAAACCAATGGATTTGATGGAACTTTCTCACTATTTGATACCGGTGAGGTCAAAGGATCAAGTATTCCCGAGTTTAGATCACCCTTATCGAGAGATAGCTTATTTAGATCATGTTCCATGGCTTTAACTCCGTCTTCAATCTCCTCTTCTACTGAAGCGTCCACCAGATCTACACGCTTTGAGGAAGAGCACGTTACTAGTCCAAAAGAAGCTTCGGGAATTGCGTTCATGCTTTCAGGTGCAGCATTTATGCTTTCATCATTTACCTGTACCTGCGCAGTCTTGAAGGCAGCTTCATCAAAAACAACATGTGGTGTTTCTTCCACAGCAAGAGTTTGACAATTGTAGACGCGATAGGCAATGCTAGTTGGAGAATATCCAAGGAATATTTCCGTATCAGCTTTGCTATCAAACGCTCTTAATTGCATTTTACCATTGTTGTGACTGAAACACTTACAACTAAAAATATGTAAATAGGAGAGAGTAGGAATTCTCCCTTTTCACAATTCATGTGGGGTTTTTGTTGTGGCGTGTGTTGATTAGAGTGCGATTCTGGGTATAGCAGGCAGTGAAAGTCGCTTCTCCCCAGAACTTCTTTGGCAGTTGGGCATCCGCGAGCATCGAACGTGCAACTTCTTTGATAGTTTTGTTTCGGCGCTCTGCAACGCCATTTTGTTGTGAAGTGCGAGTTGCGGAAGTCTGATGAAGGATCCCATTCTCTGTGCAATACACTTCGATGAATTAATTGAGAAATTATGTTCCTTTGTCGGAGCGTATCTTTATCACGGTCTATCCTTTTTGCACCGTTAGTTGCTTTAGGAGCTATGAGAGTTCTCGGAGCGTGTCCTTCTTCTTGAATAGAATCAGTACCCAAGTGTAGCGTGAGTAATCATCCATGACTACAAGAGTGTACTTTCTCCCACTCAAGGTGACGGATGTGATGGGAACGAAGAGATCCATGTGAAGGAGCTCTAGAATTTAGGATGAGCCATGTCCTTCGATGCTTTGAAATGACTTCTTGATTTGCTTGCCCTATTGACAAGCTTGGCACACAATGTCCTTGTTGAAGACCTCATTAGGGATGCCTCGTACAAGATTTTTCCTGGAATCTTGTTCATCGTCTTGAAGTTCAAGTGATTGAGGCGACGATGCCATAACCACCCAATTTCCGAGGTGCTTCGAGTGACAAGACATGCTCTGACTTGGCAGCTGCTCCAGTTAGCTATGTACACGTTCTGCTTTTGAATACCAATAAGAACAACCTGCATAGACTCTTTATTCTTAACAACACATTGGTTAGAGATAAACTCTACCACGAACCCGTTATCACAGAATTGGGAAATAGAAAGCAAACTGTGTTTAAGGCCTTGTACATATGAGACGTTAGGAAGTCTCATATTTCCAATGCAAAATGTACCGTATCCGATGGTGATGCCTTTCGCATCATCACCGAAAATTACTTCTGGACCTTGTTTTTCAACAAACTCATTGAGGAAAGATCGTTCACCCATCATGTGATGTGAACATCCACTGTCTAGGTACTAAATAGCTTCTTCCTTCCTCTAGTCCGCATCTTTTGAGTTTGCCGCTTTGATCTGTAAGATCAACAATGTTTAGTTACCCAATTTGCATTAGGTTCCTTAATGTTAGTGGCTTTGAGAACTCGAGTTGGATTCACTAAGAGTGATTCCTTTCTCGAGATCCTGATTGAAGCAAATAGGGCTTTGTTTAATAAGAATGCCTTGAGTGTAATCATGTGTGTAATAGTGAAAGCGTTTTTTGTTCCGTCTTCTCTGAGAGCGTGAAGGAATGCTTTCACTTTGTGTAAAATGACCGATGAGGCTTCGATCATAAAAGTTATGTGAAGCATCGGGGATAAAGCGCACTTGAGTCCCTCCATGAGATGTGAAGTTGTTCAAGTGAGTCTTACGTTCTTGTTGACACTTTGGGTTTGTCGCAGACTTGATACGCTTTGAATTACGCTTAGAGTGTTTAGGCTCTTTAGTCTTTGACTTATTCGAAGCGTCGGGTTGAACCTTCAAAAGGCATATTGGAAGCTTGCCTTGAAGTTTTAGCCACAAACCCGACTAACTCCTCTCCTTTGCTGGTAGCGGGTTGAGTGGCTTTGAGCCTTTTCAACAACGCTTTAGAACTAGCATCGGTCAAAGCTATGTGTGTGAAACCAAAGTTGATTCCCTTTAAACTTTTTGAATGTTTAAAGGAACTTTCAATTATTTCAATAGCTACAGACTCACTATTGAGACGATCAAGAGTGGCTTTGCGTTCTTTAGAAATGGATATGGTACGTTGGTGGCGTTTATGAAGATCATCGAACTTAGCCGTCAACTCAAATAGGTCATTTTCTTTAGACTCGAGTGTATTGGCTAATCTGTCATTCTCCTTTTCTGAACCGAATGAGAACTTCTTGCAAGGATTCGTGATTCTTGAGCAGCTCTAAATAGTCATCAAAGAGATCACTTTCCAAGCTGAAAGCCTCATCCTCACCATCACCACATTCACTTTCTAGTGTTAATGAAAGAATATTGAGTTCAGTATTTTGTACCTCTTCTATTTTAGCTTCGATCGCCATGCAGCCAAGATCATATTCATCATCAGTGAATTGATCTTCATCGTGGTCGACGGGCCTTTTGGATTCAATAGGAGTGTCGGCTACTACAGTGCAAGAGTTGCTTTCACGATGAGCTTTGACCTCATCCTTCTCCTGGATCAAGAGCTTCGGGCATTCACTTCGATAGTTCCCCATCTTGTGGCACTCGAAGCACTCGATGTTGGCTTTGTCTTTAGGGATGGTTGCGGCTTTGTCATCCCTCTTCCCATCACGTGGTGTGAAGCGTGAACCTTGGCCTTAAGATTTGTAGAATCTTTTATACTTGGCTGCTTGAGCATTGGAGTTGTTAAACCTCTTATGAGGAAGAGAGCGTAATCTTCCAATTCTTCTCTCGACATTTCACCAATATCGCTATTGGAAATGTCGACTTCAGTGGTGGTGGTCTCTACAACGGCTTTGAAAGCCAGACTCTTTGGTTTCGCTGGAGCCTCCTCTTCATCCTCATGAGGCGCTTTCTTGACCAGGTCAAATTTGAGTGCTTTAAACTCGGAGAAAATCATTTCTGGAGACATGTCTCCTCCCAGTTCCTTTTGTGAGAGGAAGAGCTCATTCATCGTCTGCCATTTTCCAGACAGAGCGCGAACCACCTTTAGATTGATCTCTTTGAAGGTGAGATCTTTTCCAAGGGAAGCCACAATGGTGGTGATTCCCAGAACTCGAGTCTCGAAAGACTCCATGCTTTCATTATTTCTCATTGTGAGAGTGTCAAACTCCTACATCAGTACGGAGAGTTTGTTTTCCTTGATTTTCTCTATGCCTTGTGAGATTAGGGCAAAAGTTTCCCACATCTATTTTGCCATTTTGTATTCCATGATTCTTGGAAGGTTGGCATCAGAGATGGTTGACTGGATCATGTTGCGCGCCACACGATCTAGATTATTAGCTTTGAAGTCATTGGCCGTATATTCATTTCTCGGCTTCACGACATAGACATCGGTGGAAGTGCTTTCATCCTCATTAACTAGGTTGCCATCTAGGTCTACGGCTTTCTCCTTCTCTCTGTTCCTTGTGGCATACTTCATAATGACGATGGGTCTTTTCTCTAACACTTCATGTATGCAGTCATGAAGTGAAGCGAGATAGGACTCCACATTGAAGCTCCACATGGTGTAGCCCTCAATTGAGAACTGAAGAAGCTGTGCTGAGGAAGACATATCTTGAAAAGAAGTTAGAAAAATGTAGGATGCAGTGAGTGAGGTTTTAATGCAAGTTTTATGAAAGGATCAGTTTAGGTAGACCTACTGTAACGCTTTCGCGCTACCAGTATTCAGAAATAGAGGTCAGTTAGAACCCCTGCTCTGATACCACTTGTTGGTCCCGAAAGTGACTAACACATGTAGAATGGGGGGTGAATATGTGTGTTGAGAAGTGTTTAACTTCTCTTTTGTTTTTTAGCCTTTTTACCAAGTAGACGCTTTGAAGGCTTGTGAGGCTTTCAAAGCTTCTCTCTTGTGTGAGTGTTGTGCGGAATGTGGTGAGACTTATTTTTCTTGTGAGTTAAAACCGTATTGAATATTTAGAGTGTGTGTGTGAATGTAATAAATCAAAGCAATAAATAAAGTAAATAACACAAACGCTTTATAGTGGTTCGGAGCAACTCTCCTACGCCCACTCTTATCCACGACGGGATGAATACCTTCACTCGGCACTCCTTGTTTTATACTTCTAAGGGGAAGTGATTTAAAGCTAGTAACAAACTTGCTTCGAATCCTCAGAGATTTTGGGCTCTTGAGATGCCTTACAACAAACAACTTTCTAAACAAAAACTTACAACCTTACAACTCAATCTAAAAACAATAGACTTGGGTTTTGGGGGTTTTTGGTTTTCGTAGAGTGAGAATCCTTTACAATGAAGATTAAGTATAAAGGAATAAGGATTCTCGAAAACTAGGTTATGAATATGTGCGGTTGAACCTAGAAAGAAAGTAGTTGCAATACTCAAGAAAATAAGCTTCTTGAGGACACACTAAAGTTGAAAGCGCTTTGAAGAACTAAAGGAAAGTAAAGATGATTTTGCTCGAGTTCTTGCTTGCGAGATAATTGATTTGTGCATGCGTTGTTTTTAGTGTGTGCAACTCCTTCTATTTATAGTAAGAGGAACCCTACTTCCCGTTGAGAGAGAAGAGGTTGCGTGTTCCTCATTTTCCAAATAAGTCGATGTGTGTCAGTCTCTTTACAGACTGCAGAGCTAGGAAGGGATGTCCGCCGCACCTAGAGGCATGGCAACTTTGACCTACCTTAACTTTTCGGACTGTAGCCGCATTCGTTGTGCAATGGGGTATTGACACGTAAGTTTTATGCGGTGATTTGTCAGACATCCGAACGTTTGAAAAATCAAACTTGGATTCTGTGAGTCAAACTTATCACACTAGCACAGATTGACACTTTAGGATCAACTCCATATCAGGGATGCTTTGGTGAGCTAACTTGAGAGCGCTTGCTTCCATAAAATGGTAGCATGCTCTAGTATCAGTCTTGAGAGTGTTTCCCATGTGTTTTGCAACTTCACTCTGCTGACGTTTTCAATGCTTGATGCTTCTTTGAGATCTGACGCTTCATGAATTCTGACTGCTTCATAACATGCACTTCTAGAATAATGATGAGAGCTTTCTAACATGGAAGCTTTACTATGAAAAAATAACTTAGTCTAGATTCATCAAAAATAACAAGGGAAATATTCTAATAGGGTTTTGGAATCGAATCAAAACAAATTGTTTATTAACTTGATTCAAGTTCCCCCTTAACATAATATCCCAACAGCGTCATTTCACTTATTATTTACATCTATACCTCCGGTGTTTCGAGTAATTCACTCTCTTATTCATGTAGGGGTTTATTCTTTCACTAGCCATCTTGGGGTAGCTTGATTTCGAGAACACGACTCATCCTTTTTCATTCTTGTTTAACATCATCTCGCTTGCATCTATTATTCTCTTACCTTTGATGTTTGATCTTATCTTCCTCATCATTTGGAGACCTTTGCATTGATGATCCCTTGGTAATTAATATTTTAATGAACTTATTAGTGGCATAGCGTTTTGTCTTCGACGTATAAAGTTTAGTCATTATGCTCACACTTGTCTCTTGCACACATTCGTGCAGGTTAGTTTTTACTCATCTACCTCAAACTTGGCATCTTTATCTTACTTCACTATCTTATCGGTGATGTCTTACATGCTTTGGGATCGACATAACTACTTGTTAGCGTAATAAGCTTTCATTCACAGTTTAATCTTATAATAGTTTTATCTCTCTTCGACTCTTACGAGTCCCTTGCCATGTGGGCCAGTGTGGTTAACCTCTATTTACCCTTTTGTCTTTATAGCATTTTTCTATTCCACTTGAACTTTCTATGTATTCCTTATCATATCGTAATTATTGGTCGTTTCCTCGTTTGAGTCGGTACACATTCGTACCTTTTAAATGAGCTAAGTACGGAGTAGCATGAGCCTTGTTAACACTTCTATCAGGGTTCATCGTACTTTGCTAATGTCTTAATTGAGCCTTTCTTATCGTAGTCTAGCTATCATTAATCTTCTGGACACCTTTCTCTTTTGGTATAGAATCTTGCACATACTTTGGGTCTTTTCGATAATGGCTATCTTAGCCTCGTTTTATCATGCTCAATCCTTATTCCGCACAACTTGTAACCACTTTAGTCATAGTTTTCTATTTATGAAGCATTTCGCTCTACCCCTTACCTTATGTCATCACCTTCCATTTCTCTTGAGTTAAGTTTCACGTTACTTTTTCGTGTCATTCGTAACTTTTCTTGTGCTTTCTTTCATTGGTTGGTTAGTTCGATTCTCTTGGAGAAGTGTGATTCCTTCCAAGTAATCTATTTACATTCCCATAGCCGCCATAATTGTTGGGAAACTTCATCATTCATCTATCGGATCATTACCTTTCATAGGGTCATTTTGTCGTTGAACTCTGCACGTTTTAGTTAAGAATCTTTTCTTTAAGCCTTATGTTTTCTTTTTCAACCATTATCGCCTCCTATAACTTTTCTAGCACTTGGAGTAGTTTTCTTCATTCTCCTCTTTGTCTCGACATGTCCTTTGACATTTGCGTAGTTTCAACATCGTCGTCTTGTCATACCGCTCATTACAAATAGGTACTTCCAGGTTGTTCTAACCCAATTCTCTTTCACATGTGGGCATCTTATGGGAATACCGTGTTAGCTATAGGCTATATCTTAAGTAGTACTACCCACTTAAAAAGGAATTTCATTACACTTTGCTATAAGTCTATTCAAAAATGAGTAGTGAATGGCGTAACTTGTCGAACCAAAATATTAGGTTATCACATATGAGAACCTTTTGAGAATAGAAGATAATGTGGAACAATTGCTCAATTCAAGTTCTTGAGATCGAGTAGCTCTTATGATCAACATGAATTGGCTTTTAGCTTTTTGAAGGGATTTTGCTTCTTGAAGAATTTTGGAACAAGTTGGCTAGATTTCCAACCATGGCCTTTATGGACGTTTTCATAGCCGCGGACAAGATGGCCAAATCATATATGTATTGAAGACGAGTCAAGGCTCATTCGAAAGATCATCATACTTCAAGAGTCTCAAGTTCGCAAGTCATCGAAGTTTTGATCATCAATGACGGTGTGTGGGAAGTACTTCGATGAAAATTATTCCGTATGAAAGTTAATGGCCAATAATCAAGATGAAATCAATAGTCATTATCATGGATTGTAATGCATTCAAATTTTACATGGTTGCTATAAAGAGGGAAGTTTTATTCAAATGAACTTTTCTTTGTGCATGAGAGGGTTTCGAAATTCAAATAATCTCAACTAAAGGATGGGAACTGAGCTGGTAAGAACTTAAATAACATGACTCGATGAATGATTTGTTTAAGCAAAGGAAATTGGTATAAGGAAATTACCTCTTTTTGGAGGGCTTCATTCAATCATAGGAAAATTGCCTTTCATAAAGAACTTATACAAAAGAAGGGAAAATTTCCTCTTTTGAGGACTTGAGCAAAGGGTAAAATTTGGCCTCTAGACTCGGCCTTGTCATGTTAGTTTCTAGGATTACTAAGTCTTGGTATGATTTCCTAGAGTCGTTACCAGAGTAGGGATCTACTTCTACGTCATCATATTAGCAAAATAATACTTGGTCTCTAGCAAGCACTTGGCCTACCACCATTATCATCACCAATTTACAAATCATCAAAATAATAGTGTATCTTAAGATCATAAATACCATCATCAAGCATCAAGGATCTAATCAGAGTCATCCTCGTTCTCAGAGCTGTCATCATGAAGGTTGATAGGGTTGAAGTAGTCGTGGATTGGGGAGTAGGCATCCATGGCATCACGTGGAGGTGTAGGCCGGGCTGCCGGTAGTGGAACATATTTCGGCACGGGAGGGTCGGGAAGTGCGAAGGGCTGATCATAGAGGTCTAGGAGCTCATAGAAGGGATGATATTGAGCAAATAAGGGTAGCTTGACCTCGGATTCTGGGTCATTCCCTACAGATACGTTCTCAATAGGTTCATCCCTCTCGTGCTCGGCCTCGCGGCCTCCTCATTCATGGGTTCTTCTTCGATATGTATGGCATCATCATAATTTCTGCTCTGATACCATTTTGTAATGCTCCGACACCCAGGGTATGTAAAAATGTGCCTCAGAGACCAGTGCGCTACGGGTGGTACGCTTAAATGACATTATTTACGAACTTGAATTTAGGGATTAAAATTCACTAAAATATTAATCCATAATCATTGAAGCCCTTTTATCAATTATCAAGTGGTTTAGGAAATAAAGGAAAGTTAGTTTGGGAAACAAAGGAATGTTAACTTAGGAATCAAATAAGTTAATTAATAGCAGTTTAAAGTTTAGAATTGACTACACTAGTGGTTTCATCTTGAGGTCACATACTTCATACTTTTATTATTAAATAGACTCTATGAATTACATATGCATCACTACAATTAAGGACCCTGAGAGAGAAAACTTATTATGACATGATAATTTGTATGAAACGTAACGCTTCATCTTATTTAACATCAGCGAAAGAACGTAGTTGTAGTGCCACTACCAAAAAAATGCTCATAGATAACGCCATATTTGCGTTATCTATGAGCGAAAGAGAAGTGTTAAATTAGGTCATGTAATCTATGATCACGCTCATAGATAACGCTTCTATACCGTTATCTATGTGAGTAATAGATAACGGTTCAAAATAGAATACATAACACTAGAAAACCGTAATCTATGTGCATGTTTATATTACGATTTAATACCATTATCTATTGCCACATATGCGTAATATATAGTCAATATATATTACGGTTTTAAACAGTTATCTATCTCATGTTCATATTTTATCATTTATATTCTAATTTCCATATTCTTAATTTTAGTAAATAAATGACAGATATTGTATGAAAACAAAAAATAATATATATATATATATATATTACCACTCAAACATTGTATACACCATCTAAACATTCTACATCATCTACGAAAATGACCCGCCCTCACTTTAGGGTGAGGGTAGAGAGCAATAATAATCGATTAAGTAATCGAGTCGAACCACAAGGAATGCAAGGGCGCTCAAGTCTCAAGTAGTAACCTAGCTATTAAACCTACTATTCAAGCTACCGACAAACATGTTTTTGTGTTTTTGATTAACTAATGACAACAAAAAGTAATTATCAACTTAAAACTTAACTAGAGAATCAACAAATAAGCAAAGGATATAAAATCAATAGGAAATAAACGTGATTCCAATTATACTTCGATTAGGCTCAAGTGATGGGTGATTAGAACTCTAACTAAAATTAACCAATTTAATCCAATTTCATGTGGGAAACCTCCTAACTATGGTTCACTCAATTCTCATTGCAATGAAGACAAGTAGATTAATAAAAGGCCTAATTCCGACTAAGACATCAAGCAATTCATTAACTCCCAATAGCTCATGGAGTTCCTTAACCCTACTATACTCTAGCATGCAAATCTCTTGATCCTAACATCTAATCTAAGCCTCCTAAGCATTAGATCAAACACTTGGTATGCAACTATGGTGATCAATCACAATTACATAATAAAACATAGCCCCAAGAGAAATGAACATGAAATTAGAAGGTAAATTCACAATTAAAGCCTAAACCCAATCACTTAATCCTAATCTACATATAATTGAAATCACAAAGAGAACTAGCTAGACATGATTAAGGAAAATAAACCATAAAAAGTAATTGAAATCATGCTTAAAAGAAAGAGAATTCAATAAGGAAGAAGAAGATGGTCTCCACTTGCAAATCCAACCAATGTAGCTTCAACAATCTTAAAAATACTAAAAAGGAAAGAGGGAAATGTTTTTAGGGTTCTTGAGAGAATAAAATATATTCTAGATACACAAAATAGGAAGATTTTGGGTTTAAATACATAATTGGTGAGTCTTGAGTCGAGTTGGACCGAGTCGGAGGACAAACTCGGTCACTAATGGGAGAAAGAAGGGCCGGCGGCGCCCCAGCCGGCGGGCTGGCCGGTCGCCGCCTCGGTTGCAGCCTGGTCGCCGCAGAACTGTCCTCAGCCGACCAGCCGGCGGCCTGGCCGGCGGTCCAGCCGGTCGCCGTCCGGGTCACCGTCGGTTCGGCCATTTTGCGCAGCTCCACCGTTTTTGCTCGTTCTCCCTCGTCCGAACTCCGATTCTCGATCCGCTTTTTGCTATGGACTCCTAACGAACCCCTCTTCGATATGGAATGATCAAATTGCCCAAATGAGTTCTTCATTGTTCCTGCAAAAAGCATAAACAGACTCGAGAGAACGAGGAAAACATAATTGAATGCGACCTAGTGAAACCCTTACTCTATATATTTAAATTCCACATTTCAAACCTAGGTTTCATACTAATCAAGCTCGATTCTTCCTCGTTCCCAGCCTTCGATCCTTAGCAACATGAATCCTATTCCAATTCTTACCAAAATGGATCGAAAACCAAGAAAAACGAGAAAAGTCTAAAATGTACTAAGAGTTAAGAAACCCTAGTATTTTAAACATATAAGCACATAAATCGAGACTCAAACACATTCTAAAACACTCAACATGCACATAAAATACGTGTTAATCACTCCCCCAAATTTAAGCCATTGTTCGTCCCAAACAATGAAACGAACAATCAAAACACTTAACACGTATCAAGTGTGCATTTTGAGTTCCTCGATGCCTCATATAACTTCAAAAAACCATTTTATTCAAAGAAATTCTCAAGTAAAACCAAACATTCATAAGATCAACCACTATCCTAACTTAGAATTCAATCACTTAAGCATCTTAAACTCTAGACCTCTCAAGGAACATGTGTATCACTCGATCCTTCAATATGTGGAAATGGTAAACACTCATCGAAATCATGCAATACACATCTTTAACCATAAGCTTGCCTATCAACTCAAGTTCCCAATACTACAATGCATGCACAAATTAGGATCAAAAAGGTCATTATTAAGCTTGTAATGTAGGGACATTGGTTAAGGTAGGGAATTTTAGGTTAAGTGACTTCAATTTTCATTCAAGTACACTTACCCCCTTTCTTCACCTTTCTAAGTATGAATTTTTTCATCTTCCACCTTGTCCAACCCCTTTTATCAAATGAACCCAAGCTTCTACCAAATATCTAAAGAAACACTCATTTATGCTCTTATTCTTCTCTTTTTCTTGTAAGAGCTTTGTTCTTATGTTTTTTTTTTTTTTCAATAAGAACTTCGTTCTTATTCTTTTCTATTCTAACTTTGAGCTTATAGGAGTGGCCTTTCATTTCAAATCAATCTCTAGACCCTTCACCATCACCCATCATTTTCATGAATTTTCAACTTTCTCCAAGATTCTCTTAACCATCCTTCACCCCCTATCATCCGGTTCAAGAAGAAAAGGCTCCATTCAAGGCTCAAAATGGGACGACAATGGTAATGAAAGATAGGTTAGTGTTTAGGGAAAATGGGCTATGCAATGATGGCCTAAGATCATCTCCTAATCATGCAAACATGTAGTACTTCTAAGAAGAGTATCAAGGCAAGTTCTAGTAAAGAATATGCAATGCAAGATCAAATTCTCAAGAAAGGATGTTCACTATGTAAAATGCATAGTTTTAAGCTCAAAATCCTCTCAAGCTTTTTGTCTAGAGCCTAAGTGCCTAAGATCAATCCTCCCAAGCTATTCAAGTGAAATAACCCTAATCATGCTTGACGCAAACTTGAGAAATTTCAAAAATATCACCATTTTAGCATCAATCATTGGCATCTCACCCAAATGCACTTGAGCACTTAAACACGTTCTTTCACACTCAAGCATGCAAGCATTCATTCAACTTTTTTCCAATTCAAAAACTCTTCAATTTTGAAAGATTTTCACATTCAAGCTCACAATCCAAAAACTAATCAAAACAAAGAAGAACTTTCATCAACTATGCTCTTTTACCCAAACTCACAAAATCAAACATCAAGCATTGAACATTCTTTCCTTAACCCTAATCTTCCTTCCAATTAATAAAAACACACAAATATAACATGAAAACATACTAAACATACTAAAGCAAACCAAACTTTCACACTTATTCTCCAAGCAACACTTTTCACTCTAAAACCAACCATATTTCCACATTCTCAAATCAACAACTTCTTAATCAATCAATCCACCAAGCATACAAGATTAACCCAACAATACACAAAGTCATGAAACTACCTACCAAGTAAAGCAAATAAGAAAAGAACTAGTAAAGGAATGGAAAAGACATAAAATGTAAGTAATTTAAATTTCTTATCCTACCCCCCTCCCCCAAACTTATTTTGGAAAATAATTTCTAAAATAAGTTTGGCGGGAAAGATATATAAGAAATTTAAATTACACTCACAAAGGTCCAAGCTATGGTGGAGGAAGTAGGGGCCATGTCACCCCTTGATTGCCTTGGTGCATCCGAAAACTCTCCAATAACTCCATTATCGAGTTTGCTTGTTTTTCCATCCTTTCACCTCTTTGTGCTTCCTCAAGTTGAGTAATTCGCATTGAAGTTACTTCTTGCCTCATCACCGTGACTTGTGCATCGAGGGATTTGAATCCACGCTCCATGCTTGCCATTCTCCCTTCAAGGGCTTCAAACCTCTCTTCATACCCTCTTTCTCTTGGAATTTGCTCTCTTCTCGAACTTAGCTCACCTCTTGACATTGGTTCACCCCTTGTAGAATCTTCCATTTCTTCATCTTTTTGAGCAAAAGGCATTCCCTCACCCCCCATGGTATATTCATCTTCTTCTCCATAATTGAAAATATGATTCTCTTTGATGAATTTATGAGTTGGGGTAGTATTCAAGTGCCAATTTTCCCGATCATGGAGATCGGTTACCAACACACTCATTGCATTTGGAAGAGGGAATGTCCTTTCATCATCTTGAATGAAATAAAAGGGAGGCCTAGATGATACAAGAAACCTCATGTTTCTTAGTTTCTCAACATCAATCAAATATGAACCTCGCATCGGAGTATATCCATTAAGATCATCATTGATTTTCCTAGCCAAAGGGGTGAGCATCCCTCCTATGTTAATCTTCCCACTTGGTGCTCTTGCTTGCTTCATGACTTGAGCAAAGAAAATGTGAGAAAAGCTTATGGGCCTCTTGGTTAGCATGACTTGAATAATGAAGAGATCATCAACTCGAACCGAAGTGTTCTCCGTCCGTGCAACCATTGTGTGAGCTAGGATCTTCAACACCATTCTTAGGACCGGATTTCTCACCTCATTTGATTTCGAGTATCCCGCTCTAAAGCCTTCCATGGTGATTGGAGCAAGTTTATTCCACATGAAACTATGCGCAAAAGCTCTTTCCACCAACACATCACCTCCATGTGGCACTCCAAAGATGTCATCTATTGCTTCCAAACTCAACTCATGACGCTCTCCAAATAATTGAAATTTGATGCTTTCCATAGTATGGATGCTCTCATCCTCCAATGTGCTCATAAATTCAAGAACCACCTTTTCATATGTTCTCCTATCTTCAAGAGTATCCTCTAAGATACTTTCCCATCCTATATTGTCAAAGAGGACTTTGATGTTATCATAAAGCCCTAACTTCACCAATGTGTCCTTGGATGGAAATTAAGTTGGTATGATGGTTCTTGATACGAGAATGGCAAATCTTGCTCTTTCTTTATAAGTCTCCAAGTGAATGTCATGAGCTTCCGGTGTCTTTGGATCTCTTCTTGGTACTTGTGAAAATGAAGAGGCATCATTTCTTCTCTTTTTGGAGAGAGAAGCAATCAATTCCTTAGAAGTGATGGTGGCATTTCCTTTCCCCTTAGAATCCTTTTTCCTACAACCCACAAACAAGGCAAAGTGAGATTTGAGAAAATAATCCAAACTTTGTCAAGGTGTGAGCAACATTTCACACAAATATCAACAAAACAAGCAAGAATTTCATATTTTCTTAACAAAAGCATTAAGCACTTCCAAACTCATTCATGAGTATTCACATGAGAATGAATGCATATTCACATGGACTTTAAGTGAACAAAGAGAATGTCATGAATTTCACTTGGCAAATCAAGAATTCATAAATTCATGCTTTCTTCAAGCCTTAAACCCTCAAGAAATGAATTTTCTATTAAAGAGCAAGCATATCCCTTAAAATTCCATGAGTCATGCAACTTTTCATTCAAACTCAAATCAAACATGCCTAAATGCATAAGAGAAGTATAAATACAAGCCAATGCATGCTCATTTCCATGGTTCACTCACAAGTTTCTCCAATAATAAAGAAAAATCCAAGGTAAGAATTTCTACTTAATTTCATGAAAATGATGAAGTAAATACTCATACCATCTCATATCTTGCAAGTAGAAACTCATATGAGTAAGGATATAGGGCACATTACCTCATCTTCTTGAAGAAACTTGAAGAAACTCAACTCTTTACCCAAAAGAACCAAATTTTCGTTTTTGTAGCTAGAGTGGGTGAAAAAGTGAATTATTTGGGTCAAAATGTAGATTTTGGGATGGGTAATGAACCTATGGAAGGAATTTGCTTAATTCTAAGTGATTTGAGAGTAATTAGAAGAAGAAAATCTAGGTTTTTAGAGTGAAAAAGTGGGTTTGTTCTAAGAAATAAAAGTGGAAAAATATAAAATGAATAAAAATGAGGTGGAAAGAAATAAAATAAAAATAAATGGGGGGAGGAAGGGCCGGCGCCTGGCGGCGCCTGGCCGGTCGCCGCCTGGACCGCCGCCGAAGCTGCATCTCAGCCACCCAGCCGGCGGCCTGGCCGGCGGTCCAGCCGGTCGCCGTCCAGGTCGCCGGCAGCTCTTCCCGTCTCTTTTTTCGGCCGTTTCCGATGCGTTTCTCGACCTTTTTCGACCCTTTTCAAAGCACCGGGTCCCTCTCGACCTCCTCTTTATTCTCCCTAAGTATTTTTCACCCTTCATTTTCAACATTTTCTATTTTTTTATGGTTTTCTAAAAATTGGAACAAAAATTGCAAAAAACTCAAAAATCGAAAAATGAAATAAACACTCACAAAAATGTAAAAGAAAAAGGATACGTGTTGAGGTGCCTCTCAACTAGCGCTTTGTTTAACGTCGTTAGCTCGACATAGTCTCCAAGATCAAGCATCATTAAGAAGAATGGTCGACTCCTCCTTAAACTTCTTCAAATTGAAATAGAGCTCGAGTCAATGTCCATTAACAACAAAGGTAGAACCATCATTCTTGAGAAGTTCAAATGTGCCATTCTTGAAACTCCTACTCACAATGTAAGGACCGGTCCACCTTGATTTGAGTTTTCCGGGGAAAAGACGAAGACGAGAGTTAAAGAAAAGAACCTCGTCTCCCGGAATGATCACCTTGCTTCGAATCTCCAAATCATGAAACTTCTTGGCTCTTTCCTTGTAAATCCGAGAATTTTCATAAGCCTCGTTTCTCCATTCATCCAATTCCACAAGATGATTCTTCCTATTCACTCCGGCCTCCTTAAACTCAAAATTAATCTTCTTTAAAGCCCAAAATGCCTTATGCTCAATCTCCAAAGGCAAGTGACAAGACTTTCCAAAAACAAGTTGATATGGAGACATACCAATAGAGGTTTTGTAGGCGGTTCGATAGGCCTACAAAGCATCATCGAGTTTCTTCGCCCAATCCTTTCGAGTAGTGATTGTCTTCTCCAAAATTTGCTTGATTTCCCGGTTTGCAAGCTCGGCTTGACCATTGGCTTGAGGATGGTATGGAGATGTAATCTTGTGCTTCACTCCATACTTAGCGAGAACACTTCCCAACCATTTGTTATTGAAGTGAGACCCCCCATCACTAAGCAAAGCCCTCGGAGTTCCAAACCGAGTCAAGATGTTCTTCTTCAAAAATTTGATCACAACCTTGGAATCACTAGTCGAAGTAGGAATTGCTTCAACCCATCTTGAAACATACTCAATAGTAAGAAGAATGTAGGGGAAACCACAAGAGTTAGGGAATGGTCCCATAAAGTCTATCCCCCAAACATCAAACAACTCCACCTTAATCATGATGTTTTGAGGCATCTCATCTTTCTTTGTGATATTCCCCATTCTTTGACATCTATCACAACTCTTCACAAAAGTTTGGCAATCCTTAAAAATCGAAGGCCAATAGAATCCGCTTTGAAAAACCTTCCAAGCAGTACGATTAGCCCTAAAATGACCCCCATTCGGTCCTTCATGACAATCTCCAATAATCTTGAGCCATTCATTGTCCATAGCACATCTACGAATAATTCCATCGGCACACCTCCTCCATAAATACGGATCTTGCCAATAATAGAACCTCACATCTCTAAGGAACTTGGCCTTTTGATAATCCGAGAGATTTGGTGGCAATTCTCGAAGCACAAGGTAATTGGCAAAGTCGGCAAACCAAGAATCTTTGCACTTCAAGACCATAATCTTCTCATCCGGGAAACATTCATTGATACTCAATCTCAATCTCACTCAACGGCTTTAAGCTGACAATGATCGGCTAGCACATTATCTACCCCTCTTCTATCACGAATCTCCATGTCGAATTCTTGAAGGAGGATCCAACGAATTAAACGAGGCTTTGCATCCTTCTTCGCCATGAGATGTCGTATAGCTATATGATCCGAATAGACAATGGTGTGATTCCCAACAAGATATGACCGGAATTTGTCAAATGCAAAGACAATGGCTAAAAATTCCCTCTCGGTTGTTGTGTAGTTCTTTTGAGCACCATCCAATGTTCTACTAGCATAATGAATGACTCGAAACACCTTGTCTTTCATTTTCCCCAAGACCACTCCTAAAGCATAGTCACTTGCATCACACTTTAGAATGAAAGATTCACTCCAATTAGGCTTGATGAGAATAGGAGTAGAGATGAGGGCTTTCTTCAATGTCTCAAAGGCGTTCAAACATTCTTCATCAAAGACAAACTTCACATCTTTTTGCAAGAGATTGCAAAGTGGCTTGGTAATTTTTGAAAAACCTTCAATGAATCTTCTATAGAACCCCGCGTGACCAAGGAAGCTTCGGATTGATTTCACATTTGTTGGAGGCGAAAGCTTCTCTATGGTGACAATCTTGGCTCTATCTACTTCCAAACCATCTTTAGAGACCTTATGTCCAAGCACAATTCCATCTCTAACCATGAAGTGGCACTTCTCCCAATTCAAGACAAGAGAAGTGTCCTTACATCTTTGCAACACTTTTGTGAGATTATCCAAACAAGAATCAAAACTCCTCCCAAAAACCGAAACGTCATCCATGAATACCTCCATAATATTTTCAATCAACCCTCCAAATATAGACATCATGCACCTTTGGAACGTGGCCGGAGCATTACACAACCCGAAAGGCATCCTCTTATAGGCAAATACTCCATAGGGGCATGTAAAGGCCGTCTTGTGTTGATCCTCCGGGGCTATGGCAATTTGATTGTATCCGGAATACCCGTCAAGAAAACAATAGTACTCATAACCCGCCAGACGATCCAACATCTGATCAATAAAGGGCAAAGGGAAGTGATCTTTCCTTGTTGCCGCATTTGGAGCCCTATAATCAATGCAAACTCTATATCCGGTGGCAACTCTTGTAGCAATAACCTCTTCTTTCTCATTCTTGACCACAGTCATCCCTCCTTTCTTTGGAACCACTTGGGTAGGACTCACCCATTCACTATCTGAAATAGCGTAGATCATTCCCGCATCTAATAACTTCAACACCTCTTTTCTCACCACTTCTTGCAAGACCGGATTCAACCTCCTTTGAGGTTGAACCTTGGGACGACAATCATCCTCTAACAATATACGATGCATGCATATAGATGGACAAATACCCTTGATATCATCAATAGACCAACTAATAACATCTTTAAACTCCCTAAGGACTCTCAACAACTTGTCCAATTCGGACTCTGACAAGTGTTGTGACACTATAACGGGAAAAGAGTCATTATCACCAAGAAAGGCATACCTTAGATGATCGGGGAGAGGTTTCAATTCTTGAGAGGCACTTGAAGAAGATTCCTCCTTAGTTGAACTCTCGCTCTCCCCCGGTTGGTTGATGTCAAGGTAATGAACCTCATCCTTCAATGATCCTTGATTTGCTTCCAAATAAGCAATTGATTCCAATAAGTCATCGCAAGCATCATCCAAATCGGAATAAGAATAGAAAGAATTGGAGATGATTTCCTCCGTGAGGTATTTTGCCATAGATGTAGGCAAAGTGGTAATTGCATTGCACTCCTCATAAGTTGAGTCATCTCCTCGCTTCATTACATCGAAGATTGAAAGAGTGAGGGTCTCTCCATTCACTCTAAAAGTGAGATTTTCGTCTTGTACATCAATAAGAGCTCTTCCGGTTGCTAGGAAAGGACGCCCAAGTATGAGAGGCATATCCTTGTCCTCCTGGCATGTCTAAGATTACGAAATCCGCGGGAAATATGAATCCCTCCACTTTTACCAAAACATCTTCAACAATTCCTTGAGCATATGATATAGAACGATCGGCCATTTGAAGACAAATAGATGTAGGTTTGATCTCTCCAATATCCAACCTCTTAAAGATAGACAATGGCATCAAATTGATACTAGCTCCTAGATCACATAAGACATTTCCAAACTTTTTTCCTCCAATCACACATGATATTGTGAAGCTTCCGGGATCCTTCTTCTTCAAAGGTAATTTTCTTTGAA
This sequence comes from Mentha longifolia, assembly GCA_001642375.2. Lineage (NCBI taxonomy): Eukaryota > Viridiplantae > Streptophyta > Magnoliopsida > Lamiales > Lamiaceae > Mentha > Mentha longifolia. Next base: position 31,070,817 of record CM038114.1, read on the forward strand.
TCACCGCACTAACTTCCTCCGTGAGGCTAATTGTTTCAAATGAACCAAACTTCCTCTTTTTAGCCACGGCATCCTTCAAAAACTTCACATAGCCGGGCATATCACGAAGTGCATCAAGCAAAGGAATGTCGATTTGTACCTTATTGAATATATCAAAGAATCTCATCAACTTCTCATCAACCTTAGGCTTGGCCAAACGATGAGGGAATGGAGCCTTTGTAATAACATCCTTGGTAGGAAGAGGAGCCTCTACTAGCACCGCCTTAGGAGCTTCTCCTTGAACTTCTTTCCTTGATTCTTCATCAATAGTTGGAGACTCTTCATAGGGTATGTCTTCAACAAGAACTTCATCTTCTTTACTCTTGGATGTAGCTTCATTCTCATAAGCCCTTCCACTCCTCAAGGTGATAGCATTACACCCTTTAGGATTCATCTCCGTGTTGCTTGGAAACTTTCCCGGTGTGTGTTAAGTGGTGGCTTGGTTAGCCATTTGACTTATTTGGCCCTCCATCATCTTCACTTGCTTTGTTAAAGATGTAAGTGAATTCTCCAAGGCACTCACCTTTTGCCCGGTTTGTGTGATAAACGAACTTTGTTGACTTGCCATTTGTTGGACAAGTTGCTCAATAGAAGGAGATGTTTTCTTTGGTTCTTCAATTGCTCCTTGAGAAACGGAGAATCCGGGAGGTGGCAATTGAGCATTATTGGGATTTCCGTAGGAGAGGTTGGGATGAGTCCGGTTGTTAGGATTATAGGCTTGATAGCCTCCTTGATAACCGTAGGAATTTCCTCCTTGTGACCTCCCTTGAAATCCCCCTTGATAATTCCCTTGAAAACCACTTTGAGCTCCTTGGAAATTTGACTTGTTGAAATTTCCATATTGCCTTTGATTAACAAAATTCAAGTCTTCACTTCCACTAGGCTCCAAGTTCTCTTGATATTGATGAACACTTTGAACTTGAGCTTGAGATTGAGCTTTCCTTTCTTCTTCATATTGCTTCTTCATATTATCAACTTCCATTGCTAGAGCATCGTACTTCTCATCATCAATAGAAGCAACTCTTCTTGATGGAGCCCTCTCCATAGGCCATTGATAACTGTTAGAAGCCATTTCCTCAAGAATCCTTAGAGCTTCCTTTGTATTTCTATTCACAAGGCATCCTCCGGAAGTAGCATCCACTATGCTTCTCGTGTGAGGTGTGAGGCCACTATAGAATGTGGTGATTTGTTGTCCCTCATTGAAACCATGTTGAGGGCACTTCCTTAATAACTCTATATATCTTTCCCATGCCTCAAACAAGGTCTCGTCACCTTGTTGAGAGAAGTGTGAGATGTCGGAGATGAGCTTTTGAGCTTTAGATGGTGGAAAGTATTTGGAGAGAAAGGCCTTGCACAAGTCATCCCATGTATGAATGTTGGCTTTGTTTAATCCCTTGTACCAATCCTTGGCCCGATCCTGTAGAGAAAACCCAAACATCTGCATACGAATAACATCACTTGGCACTCCATTTAGCTTGACCGTATCACACATATCAAGAAACATGCTAAGATGGGCATTTGGATCCTCCGTGGGACTTCCACCAAATTGTTCACTCTTCACCATTTGAATACGTCCGGATTTGAGCTCAAAATTGTTGGCATTGATCGTCCCCCACTCTCCTCCTTGGAATTGTTCCGTTGGAGGTTGGAACATATGGTTGAGAGGAGGTGGTGGGGCCTCATTTGCCCTTCTTTCTTGTTCATCTCTCCAAGCTCTCATATCTTCAAGTTCCTTCCTAAGAGCCTCATAATCTTGTTTGTTGGCCATGTCTTGTTCTTCAATAGAATTCCGTCTTCTATGTCTTCTTTCAAATTTCAAGATCAAAGGTTGAACGAGTCTTCCTTTAGACCTTGTGTGCATACACCTACAAAACAAAAATCAAAAGAGAAAAATGCTTGAATTAGTAATTCAATAACCAAATCAACTATTGAAACTTGAACTATGCATTCCCCGGCAACGGCGCCAAAAATTGACCCGCCCTCACTTTAGGGTGAGGGTAGAGAGCAATAATAATCGATTAAGTAATCGAGTCGAACCACAAGGAATGCAAGGGCGCTCAAGTCTCAAGTAGTAACCTAGCTATTAAACCTACTATTCAAGCTACCGACAAACATGTTTTTGTGTTTTTGATTAACTAATGACACCAAAAAGTAATTATCAACTTAAAACTTAACTAGAGAATCAACAAATAAGCAAAGGATATAAAATCAATAAGAAATAAACGTGATTCCAATTATACTTCGATTAGGCTCAAGTGATGGGTGATTAGAACTCTAACTAAAATTAACCAATTTAATCCAATTTCATGTACCTCCTAACTATGGTTCACTCAATTCTCATTACAATGAAGACAAGTAGATTAATGAAAGGCCTAATTCCGACTAAGACATTAAGCAATTCATTAACTCCCAATAGCTCATGGAGTTCCTTAACCCTACTATACTCTAGCATGCAAATCTCTTGATCCTAACATCTAATCTAAGCCTCCTAAGCATTAGATCAAACACTTGGTATGCAACTATGGTGATCAATCACAATTACATAATAAAACATAGCCCCAAGAGAAATGAACATGAAATTAGAAGGTAAATTCACAATTTAAAGCCTAAACCCAATCACTTAATCCTAATCTACATATAATTGAAATCACAAAGAGAACTAGCTAGACATGATTAAGGAAAATAAACCATAAAAAGTAATTGAAATCATGCTTAAAAGAAAGAGAATTCAATAAGGAAGAAGAAGATGGTCTCCACTTGCAAATCCAACCAATGTAGCTTCAACAATCTTAAAAATACTAAAAAGGAAAGAGGGAAATGTTTTTAGGGTTTTTGAGAGAATAAAATATGTTCTAGATACACAAAATATAAAGATTTTGGGTTTAAATACATAATTGGTGAGTCTTGAGTCGAGTTGGACCGAGTCGGAGGACAAACTCGGTCACTAATGGGAGAAAGAAGGGCCGGCGGGCTGGCCGGTCGCCACCTCGGTTGCAGCCTAGGTCGCCGCAGAAGCTGTCCCTCAGCCGGCCAGCTGGCGGCCTGGCCGGCGGTCCAGCCGGTCGCCGTCCGGGTCGCCGTCGGTTCGACCATTTTGCGCAGCTCCACCGTTTTCGCTCGTTCTCCCTCGTCCGAACTCCGATTCTCGATCCGCTTTTTGCTATGGACTCCTAACGAACCCCTCTTCGACATGGAATGATCAAATTGCCCAAATGAGTTCTTCATTGTTCCTGCAAAAAGCATAAACAGACTCGAGAGAACGAGGACAACATAATTGAATGCGACCTAGTGAAACCCTTACTCTATATATTTAAATTCCACATTTCAAACCTAAGTTTCACACTAATCAAGTTCGATTCTTCCTCGTTCCTAGCCTTCGATCCTTAGCAACATGAATCCTATTCCAATTCTTACCAAAATGGATCGAACACCAAGAAAAATGAGAAAAGTCTAAAATGTACTAAGAGTTAAGAAACCCTAGTATTTTAAACATATAAGCACATAAATCGAGACTCAAACACATTCAAAACACTCAACATGCACATAAAATACGTGTTAATCAGAAAACATAGTCAAAAAACAAAGGCAACAATAATTACTATCCTAATAAATTAGATATCAAGTCTCAATGCTCTGGAGGTAGCTTGACTCTGCTCTACTTCGAACTTTAGTATAGCTGCAACAAGAAAGGGCAGGAACTCCATTAGAAACCGACCAAGTATAGCACAACAAAATAAGTAAAATGATAAAGTCTATATAATTGACAAATGCAAGAAGAGTTGCAAAGTATAGCAGAACAAACATACTTTATGTATAAACTGACAGACACGTGCTGAAATATACAATGAAGCATGCTCTTATTGTCTCTCGGTTCCATATATTTATTCAAGAATGCTCTCAAAAGATGGCTACTAGAGATATATGTGCAAGTGAAAGACTACAAAAATAATACATAGATATATATTGAGATAATGCATAATGAGAGCTAATGTTGTAACCCTTCAATGTTTGGGGAAAAAAAAGTTTTAAAAACTGAATCATAAGTAGAGTTATTAAGCCCAAATAAAAGCATGTCACATTTTGGGCAACAAACATCATACATGGAGCTCATCTAATGTTAGAGAGAAAGAAAACTAAAGGCATATATGCACAACAATCATACAGGGAAACTTACTAAAAGTTTGACTTTATAGATTCTGAATTCGAGGCTAAAATGAATCAAAATGTCTTTAGAACAACAACATCACAGCTCCAAGAATTTTAATGAAACTAAAATTTAAATTAAGTAGCAGTAAATTTTTAATGAAGTTGAAATTTACATTATCTAATTGTAATTCAGCTGTTTAGCCATGTAAAGTTACCTGAATTTCTTTGGCTAAAACTACCACTTCAAGAGCCAAGGTGGCTACACTTGCTAAAAAGCAAAATCAGTTAACTACAGAGAATAAAACTACAAGTTATAAATTATTGGTTCCACAGTAGTATTATCATTAGCTTTCCTATTTTAAATTATAAAGTTATCTAAGTAGCTAGATCATTTATATACAGTTGCACCAGAAATCGTAAATACTTCCCATCTATAAATAGAAGCAACGAGCAACAATTATTTAAAGAAACAACGAATCAACACAAATAAATTGAGTTACAGATTAAGCTCTTACCTTAGCAACATTACAAACATACTGAATTCCATGCCCGGGTATTGATGGAACTGCTGCTTGAAAGCATTCCCTTTTCCCACTAGATCTTCGAATTAGATGTGATAATTTAAATGCAACTAAATCATATAATCGAGTTTAGAATGTTATACCTCAGATCTGTACCAATGGAGTAATCTACAGGTCTAGATTACTACGGTGTGATCCCTTTCCTCGAAGTTCTTCGACTGTGTAGGCGTCTAGGAACTTTGGAAACCGCAACTCTCCCTCTGCAGTAGTAGGCGCCGATTCTCAATTCTACAACCCTTTTTTCTTTTGAGAATCTCATCCTCCTTATTTATAAGAGGAGATGGCGCCCCTTTTTCCTTGTCCACCAAGTCACGGCTTTAATTAATTAAAGCCCGGTTTAGTTAATAATTACTGGAACAAATTCTAATTAAATATAATTAGAATTAATCCTAATTATTATAAGGAAAATAATATATAATTATTAAATTAATTATCTAATTCCTTAATTAAGAATAAATCTTAATTAATTAGATATTAATTTATTTCATAATCATATAATTAACCAGAGTACAATTATTGAGATCAGATGGACACTAAAAGAGGAAACTGGCGTCCCCTACATTACAATAGGCGCCACATTACTGGGCTCAAGCCCATAATGCCTCTTTTCAGTCCAAAACTGATATCCCTCAATAATACCTTGAATTCCTTTCCTGAAGAGCTCTTGGGCCACCCCCAAGGATCTATGTACCAGACAGAGTTTAGCCTTACCTAATGAAATAACCATGATCAACCCAGAACATTTATTTCATTAGAGTTGTGATGCATTCCACTAAAGAATCACAACTGAATCACCGCTCTGTCCCAATTTGTAGATTGGGGCTGATACTTTATTTAGAGTTATCCCCGTGTTTAATGACTCCGATATCCATTAATTAATTAGAGCTCCTCTGACTGCTCATAATTAATTAATATCTTATTATCCTCAAGTAGTACCCGTTCACCCCTTATTATTATACCTGAACTTAATCAGCATGCATGACTTGGTATAATAAACCTTGTGAACTCCCTGAGGGGATATCTCTCAACCTAATACGAACACGGTGTCTCGATATAACTAATTAGATATACTATGTGCCCTCATGTTACCCAAGATGCAAGTCATCAGGGATGCTGCGACAGACCCTTAGCTATACAAGTCAAAGTAACAATGAACAACACATATATCTCTAATAGCATATCGAGATTAAGATCATATCTCTAAATTCCGAGATCTCTAGTTCTTCACCTATTGCTAGGGTCAGTATCAGAAGAACCTTATCTCACTCGATCCTGTCAATACGTTCCACCGTACCAACAAAACTAGTGACTGAGACCCGCCACTACCGTTATGTTGCAGTCTAAACCGATAGTTTTCCTAAGCTATCTCGACTGTGACACTGTCTATATCTCATAATTATTATCAAACGCTGCGTGATCTCCCTGACACCCAAGCCGTCCACGTGTTCTAAAACATGAGATATAGGGCTTATTCTTATTAATATATTCATTCAGATAGGTGATTGTTACCAGTGGAATACATGTCGTATATACTAAAACACGTTTTTGCTTTAGCTATACACAACAACCCCAACAGGTATATGGTTGGAGAACGGAACCAGCATTTATCCAACCTCGTCTTTGTCTCACTTTAAAAAGATCCGCTACCAAACCACAATACAATAATCGTTAAACAGACCCTATAATGCTAAAAACTAATTGATTCAAGCATGAGTTCATAAACAACAGAGTCCGAGCATCACTAAATAAATAATCATGACTAATACAAATAGGATAGCTGATGTAGGAAGTAACAGCAGAGCTTGGAGGTACCAACAAGGCCATGAAATTGGAAACAAGGTAATTTGAACAAAGAATCGGAGAAATTGAAAACAGAACAAATCAAAATTATTTTAGAAATGGAAAAGCAATTCCCGATTAATAAATCGAACAAGAAAAAAATCATCAGCATCGATATAAACATTTTTATCATCAATAATAACAAAAATCATGCCCAAATAATACTGTACGCCACAAATGCTTGCACCTGCAAAAATCATACCAAAAAATCAAAAATTAATAGGGTGCCCAATGATGCTGGCGGAGGCGGTGGGTGGTGGCGGTAGTTATAGTTCAAAACTTAGGGTTTTTTTTTAAAGATAAAGTACATGATTTTGTGGAGAACGGTGGTGGGGACACGAGCAGTCGACGATGGCGAATAGAATTGTAATGCCCCGACCCCCAGGGCGTGTAAAAATACACCTTGGAGACCGGGTCGCTACTGGTAGAACGCTAATGGACTTAAATGACTTGAGTGAGCTCGACGCTTATTATTGGACGAATAATTGAAAATGGAAAAGTAAGGAGAAATGAGGACTTATTTATTGAAGTGGTTGATGGGAATACTGTCAAACAAGAAAAAAGGGGTAACTCTTTATTGAAATACAAACATAGCAAAGACCTTTACTACACAACATGACTCTTGAGTATATAATTTGATCGAATGTCTTATGCTAACTTCATTAATTGGAACATGACTCCATGATCATTGAACTTAACATGACAGACTTTATTTACTAGGACACAACCTAGTGAACATGAAGCATAACATGTCATACTCTAAATACTAAGACATAACTAAATCAACATTTAACATAGCAGACTTGTTCATTGACATAATTTATTAAGCATTCAACATGGCAGCGGAAACATAGTTGTGACATGCGTATGAAGACACATGTCACGGGGCTACAACCGTAATATCCCCTCACCTCGGCCCGTCTCCCTTCATCTCTCGCAACTAGTTACCTGTACGTTTAAAAATACGCACATGGGTAAGTGCATTGATTGCACTTAGTGAGCTCACCCCAAAAACAATACCACTTAGGGCTATAAAATAGACTTGCCCATTTGTTACAAGCTCGGGGGTTTTAGGAAAGAACCCGAGTTGCCTTTTTGAAAACAATCTTGACATGCTCTTACGTTCTATATGATCGTGATTGAAAACATATGCCGGCAAAATAAATATGACATACCCAAGTCTACGAGTTAGAGTTGTACCAAGAGGTTGGCCACCCTCTCGAGCACCTTACCATTCTTCATGTGCACACCCACTGATACCTTCATCAGTGGGCCAATATCGTTCAGCTGCAGAGAGTAGACTGGTAGAAAGCATGTATAAAAGTGGCAAGTCTAATAACATTCAAACATATCTTTCATGCACAACTTGAAATCATAACATGCTTTGGCAAAACATTTATCATATATGAAAGTAGAGCTCACTCTTTCACAGCAACAAGTTAGGGTTGATCTTCTGCTCGTACTCGTCTCCTTAGACTCCTTGACTAGTACCTTTAATCAAGCATATAATCAATTAATACTAGTCTTAATCACATAAGCTAATCACTTCCAACCCCTAACTTATTCATCTATACTTTATTTATTTATCTTAACTTATTCCCCTTTACTTAACTTTATTTAATTGCTTGCATACTTTAACTTATCTCACACTTAATCACTTATTCTTACTTATCATAAGTAGTGTGAGAATAGGTATAGGGGTTGCTGAGCTTCAAGGATTAATATCAAGATAGAAGTAAAAGAACATAGCTCAAGAATGATCATGAAGTGAAGACTTGGAACAAACTTCGACAGAATTGCCACACTTGAAAGATTAGGCTATAAATCGAGCATACAAGCTTCAATAGACATGTAATCCATATGAATGGAAAGACGAGACAATAAAATTTCCAAAGATATCCACTTCAAGTGCTGAAGATGAGTGGATCAGGAGATATGAGTCCAACATTGGCTCAGTTTAAACAGAGGAGTCAACTCAGCAACACTTAACAAAAGATTCATTGCTCTCAATTGGCTAGGAAAAACAGAACATAACTTGGTGACACAATAGTCAAGACATTGTGCTACAATATTTCCAAAATTCAGAGAATGTTCACGTAGGAATTGTGAGAAATCAATTGATCATTGAAGGCATATAATCGGGAAACATGTTCTGAGCAGATTCAGGACCCCATCGTTGAGCTAAGATAAGTGGAGTTATACTTAATCATTTGGGGTGAGCTTTATATCAATAGAAAGTTCAGACAATGAAGAATAACTTCCGTCTTTCATAGTTTTTGAGATAATCGACGGATCATATTCAATTTCTAGCGTCAAAGCAATCCGTTAACTTAGTTTCCAAAATATGGCAGTTTCGACATACGATTTTCAAATCAACATTGTGAACTCATATGAGCACGTATGGGGGCGTGCGACCTACCATTAGAAACCTAAGAACATGAACTTCATTATTAGAAAAATAATTCAGCTCAAAAGAGTAGTCATTCACACAGAATCATGCTCGCAATTACAGGGGTATTTTCTGGAAATTCGAGCATGAATTATCTTTGAATTCTACCAATATAAACATCACTCTACGAGCATTATAAACATGGAATGATGCTGGAATCATCAAGGAACAATAAATAACAACATTATCTCGTAGGTACAGTGGTCGGTTATGAAGAGGTTGATGATTCCACAGATTAATTTTCATAGTTTTAGCATCAACGTAATCGCGATGAAGTGTAGAGCATGATTATGAAGGAATTATCAACATGCATCTACTTTAATCTTATGTCTGAATTTATAACTTGATTTAACATGTTTGAATCATCATCTACTAGCTAGATTTAGGTTGATTACATCAAGAAATGAAAAGGTATACCTCAAGAACACAAAGTGTTCGAACAACCTCAAAGTCGTCCAAAATTGGAGCTTGCATGGACCATTTCCAATCATTTGATGATGAATCCAAGGCTAGAATCATATTTAGGAGGTCAGATTATGGGGGAGTAGGGATTTTCACGGCGATTGGAGGTGGTTTCCAGTCGCCGGAGTGATTTCCGGTGGGAGGAGGACGACAGCGGTGATTTCCGGCGAGTGAAGGGCGGCCGGAAATTCTAGAGAGAAGGAGGAGCCTCTCTCTGTAACTTAGGGGTGTTCTTTATGGAGAATGATGACCATTGACCAATTTTACTATTTATACTTAGTTGTTTTCTTCCATTATGTTATTTCTTCCCACTATTTCTAATATTGGTCCTAATAATGTATAGAAATACATATGGTGTCCAATTAATGAATCACCATTCACATATATAAGTGATTCTTGATCACTTCGTCACATAAGTCACAATTCACATATAATCACACAATATTTAATTACATAGTCACATAACCATATCATTGAGCACATAATCATATAAATCATCATAATCACCTCATTGTGTCGTGTTCTATGCTCGTGTTTACCGAATAGCACCTTCGCTATCCCCACAATTTACTAGACTACTCGTGTAGCCTTATGATATTTCATAATCACTTAATAGCTCTTCCGAGCTTACTTATCTTATTCGTTCATCATAACTAATCATGCTAGAGCTCTAAACCTTACCCCGGATCGTATCTAGGGTCGTGATGTGCTTAAATTCCCAGGAAGTACATCTTAATTCATTGTAGAGCTCTTAATCGATAAATAGCTAATTAATTTAAATATAATATTAATTAGCTCAAAATCATTAATGAAAATTGAACAGCTCGATTTTCCAAAACGGTTTTTTGAGGGCTGTTACAGGAATCTCTGTGTTGACGGCGGGTGTTGCAAACTTCATCAACTGTAGCGACGGTGGCAACCTGTGACACTGATTTTCGGATTAGGAACGAGACAGAAAGAGAGAGAAATTGAAAAGTAGACAGAACGAGGGAGATTGAGGAAAGAACGGTGACGGCGGCTACTAGCGATGGTGTCAGAATTTTGACGAAGAGCAGCAAAGTCGGGCCGCGGAATTAGGGCTCGACGCTGAAGCGAAATGAGGAAGAAATGAGAATTTTAAGGTTTTATTTACCGTGAGTGCTTAATTTTATTAATTGTTTATATTTTTCAATTGATTTAATAACAGTCTTTTCTTAACGTGCTTTCCTAACCATTATTAAAATTGAATATAACACATACATAGATTACGGTTCTTATAAAATTGTTATCTATAACAATGTAGATACATTATGGTTTTAAAAAAACCGTTATCATTGTTAAAGAATACACGCACATAGATAACGATAACTATTATCTATGTAAAACACATGCACTTAGATAAAAGTTTTATAAAAAACTGTTATTTATGATATGTTATCTATGATAAAATTTCTTGTAGTGTGTGTGTATGGAGACGCATACTACCGGGCTGCAACCACGATATACCTCCTCCAACTCACTTCCTCGACATCCCTTCGCATCCATAGTTAGCCTACACGTTTAGAAATACGTACAAGGTGTGAGTACATTGATTGTACTCAGTGAGCTCATCACCCAAAACACAATGCCACTTAGGGCTATATTCTAGACTTGCCATTTTAAATCAAGTACAAGGTTTTAGAAATAATTGTACTTGATTTTTGAAAAGATATGTTATGCACGCTCATCATAATTCATATGCAACGTGGTCTCGAGACAATATAATAATCATTAAACATGCCCAAGTCTACAAGGATAGAGTGTGTGCTCGAGGAGTTGGCCACCTCCCCCGAACACCTTATTGTTCTTCGTGCGCACACCCTATCAACATCTCAATTCGATAGGGCCGATATCGTCCAGTTGTCTGTACACTGGTATCATGAATGTAAAAACTTGGCAAGTCTAAACATGTAAGTAATCATGCTCATGCCTCAACTTGTAAAATCATAAAACATGATCATGCGTTTTAATAGAAAGTAGAGCTCACTCTTCGAAGATCAATCAATAGGATTAGTTAGCTGCTCGTTGCCTCGTTTTCTTAGACTCCAAGATCAGTACCTTGATTGACATATAACGAGTAAGTTCTAATGCATCATCATAACTTATTTATACTTAATCTCTCCTTAGTGGCCTTCAGCCATTAAGCTTAACTTAGTCACTTATTTACTTAACTTGAACTTTATCATTGAATCCTACTTTTTTACTTAATCATAAACTGTTTTACTCAAGTGGGCTTAGCTCCTTTACTAATCGTAAATGTGGAAATGGTTATATCAGAAAGATATAGCAAGTATCCATGAATTGAATTGACTTATGATCAATAATTTAGATGACTTGTGACACTCAAATGAAGTGGTTATATCTTCTTCGTGACTAATTACATGAATCTGAATTTTCAGAGATAGGAAGCTATGATACATGCTAGCATTTTGGCCGAGGAATATCAAATGTTGGATGTGCCAATTATTTTAAGTTAGGTGAGCATGATGGCTGAATTCATAGTAGGTCAGATTGTCGATGTTTCAAGAAAATAGACATAGCTAATTCGATATAGCCTCAAACTGAGAATAAATTACATGTTTCGATATCTTGGTGTGATTCAAACTGGAATTAGGATGCTAATATTAAGGGTTAATCATGCAATTAATTTGACATTTTTATCTCAAGGCATCAAAGAGAAACAGAACGTTCATCAGAGACAGATTTCAGAGAAGTATTCAATTGGTAGATTCAGGGCACTACTTTCAAAATGCCATATCTCACTTAGTACTTGGTAACTTTTAGGGTTCGAGTTATCAACATGTAGTCAAGACATCAAAGAACAATTTTCATTCAAGTACGGAATTAAGATTAACGCTAGAAATGGCTCGAAATTCGGGTTGAATTAGACATAAAATCGGTTCTGCCGAATTTCCAGATTTGGACACATGAACTTCAAAAATTCATAACAATTCCATTCGTTGGCTAGGAAATGATGTGGAGAGAGAGGGGATGAGGTGTGCAATGGGGGTGGAGTGTGGTGTTGGAGAAGAAATAATCATGTCGCCTCCCTTCTCACTCCCACTTTCGATCTCTCTCTCTTTCCCTGCCTAGAGATGTTCTTCCTCTAATCTAGTGGTGACACATCACCACATGCAACCAATGGATTTATTTTGGTCATTGTTTATGTGCTACACACATCACATACTTCATCCACTATTTTATTTATTGTTAGAGGTAGTAAAATTTGTTTACTTATTTTACTATTATTGTCTTAGTGGAAAGTATCCACACTTATTTATTTTCTTGTGGAACAATACTCACACACATTATTTTACTATTATTGTTGGTAGTGGAGGTTCCCTACACCTTAATTTATTGGTGTGGTATCGCATACATTAGTATTTCATTATGGAAAAGTAGCAAATAAGCTCCTAAGGTGGACACCCCTAACACGTATCCCACCCCAACGTAACGTCCGGGGCATATAAAACCCCAACGTAGTTTAAGTCGTGCAAATACACCCTCCGTCTCACAAACCATCTAACGCCGTGACCTTTTTGTAATTTTTTTTTAATTTGCTGGACCCACTTTAGCTTTGTGTAAGGACTACTTTTTTCGCCGCACGTAGCTACCAAATCTGCAGACGAAACCTTTCCTATGGTGGAGTTTTCCAACATCAAATTGACGAGGATTAGGAATTCAAATAACTTTCAGCCACTGTATAACGAGGTGGCGTTGTCAGGCATGCTTATCAACTCCTTCTACGAGATGGAGGGAGAAACTTTTTCGAATATGAAAATTGGCCCCAAGAAATATTATGTCGCCCGTTTTGCACGGCAGCACCGTCGCCGTCCGCTGCGAAGAAGTTGTCTTACCTTGGGTCCTTGGACGGGAAGTTGGCTGAGGGGAAGCCCATTCTGTACGTTGTGCTCTGGACGCAAGCGAAGGTTTTGTCGGAGCAACTTTTTGGGAAATCAATGACGAATTCGAACAATCGGAAATGAATTTTTTTATGGGTTTCGAAGCCGGAGAGAATTTTCTAAAATTTGAAGAAAGAGCAGGTTGATATATTAGCTCGAAATACTAAAGCATGAAGCATAAAGGAGTGAGCAGGTTCTTGAGTGACTGAGTGTGGAACTCGGTGGTGGACAGCATCTCCGTCGCATTGCCGACCCTCGTGCCACCATTCATGGTGGAGCAACACCGGAACGTGAGATTCGTGGCGGAGGAGCTCGGCATGGGGATGAGGATCGTGCCGAAAAGCTAGGTCCGGGTATTCATGGTGGCTGGCGGCAGATGATGGTAAGGGAGCTAATATGCGGCGATAGAGAGGTGGACGTGCTGTGGAAGATGGCGGCGTGTGGTGGCATTGCCATGAAAGAGGCTCGTTGCTGACCTTGAATTTGTTGATTAATGAGATGAGTTGCCATAATTAACTTGCCGAAATAAATTAAAGGTAAAGTTGGTCCCACTCCCACACAAAATAAACTAGAAAGATACAAAAAGAATGACGGCGTTAAGAAGTCAGTTATGTGGAGGGTGTATTTGCACAACTTAAACTACGTTGGGGTTTTATATGCCCCGAACGTTACGTTGGGGTGGGATACGTGTTAGGGGTATCCACCTTGGAGGCTTATTTGCTACTTTTCCCTTTCATTATCTATCTTGTTAGTGGAGATCATTTCTTTTTATTTATTTATCTTATGTGATACCTTCATCACATTACTACTAGGTAACATTCCACTATTACTTTATTAGTTATCTCCTTCTCCAAGGAACTCATTCCTCGACTCATAAGTCTTCAAGCATATTTGTTCTAGTTCGAATTTAATTCAAACTCGTCACTATCTCTCCTAGTCGTCTCTCATTCAATAAGTCGAGCATTAATCGTATCATTTTCTTAAGCTCATATCGGGATTAAGTCGATCTTTCAAGCTTATAATTCATAGTATCTAATTGCTAAGTACCATCTCTTTATTCTTATCAATTAGAGAGGCTAATAATATTATCGAGGCTATAAATGGTTATCATGTCTCTCGATACCTTCTCGTCTCTTTATCTCATTCGAACACTTATCTTAAATTTCGAAATTAATATTCTCAGAAAAATTCCTTGCATCGAGCTTGTTCGCATTGTAGATCATCGTTCATATTTCGTTAGCTCTGAAATATTAATATTGCGAGGAAAAGCTTTCCTTAATAATTTATGGTCGAATACATGCTATAATCATTTATCGAGTGTATGTTTCTTCAAAGTTTCTTATCGGAATGTATTAGATAAGCTCGCTTGTTAGGGAGTTTCATTTTGCATAAGTAATTTTAGTCCAGTAAAAGCGAAGAAGCTTGAAGCGAAGAGAAATGAAGTGAAGTGAAGAGAAGAGAAGCGAATAAGCTTTTCAATCTTTCAAGATTGCAAAAAGTACATAGTTACAAGCGATCACTTTGACAGAAGTGAAAAGCGACTACAGTAAAAGCAACTTGAAGAAAAGTAGTTCCATGCAAAAGTAATTCGGTGAAAGCGACATCAGTACAAAGCGACAAGTCTACAGTACTAGTACTGATGAAGTGCTTGTAATAATAAAAGAGAAGCATCAAGCTAACTCGAGTTTGAATTTCAAATTCAGATGGACTCAACAGTTAGTACGCATCATAAATGCAGAGCAGTAGTCAAAGGCCACGTGGAAGATAATGATTGGCCAACGGAAATCGCCGGGCAGTGCATAGCGGTTGCCTGCACTAAACTCCAGGTTGGAAATCTGCAGATATCTAGGGTTTCCTCTTCCAAATAAAAAAGACAAGCTGTAAAAGTACTGTGCACCTGCATAAATCAATTCTGCCGCTTGACCGAAGGAAAGTTAAGAGCAAGCGCCACCAACCTCTCTAACGGGAAGATGGCCGACTCCCACTATAAATAGGGATGTTACTTCAATGTTGAAGACTCACGAAACTACTCTCTCGCGCACTAGCATACAATAAGAACTTCCGAGTAGTTATAGCATTCAATTCTCCAAGTTCTTCGAGTCCTAGAGTTTAGTTGAATCCTTAGAAAACCCTAGAAAGTTTTCTAAGTATAGCAGCACCCTAATCCCTTCACCCTAGACTAGAAACCTATTTTCAAAATCTAGGAGGAGAATCATTTATCCTTTTTACGTGTTCTTCATTGTAAAATGATTATCTAAGTTAGAAATCTAAATAAAAACCAAACCTAACAAAAGTTCGAGTTGTTCGTAGTTTGAGTTGTAAGTTTGTGTTTGTTTTTGTTTGTTAGATTTGAGATTGTGAAGCTTCTATTTGCACACACAAGTGGAAGGTTGAAGGTGTAGTTAGATTGTTTGTTTATTATTAAGGCCACTCGAGAGCCCGTCATAATCTCTGAGGATTTGAGTTCTTGTGGAACTTGAATCACTTCATCGGGAAGTCTAAAACCGAGACGTGTTCGTGGATTCCAAGTGAAGGAATTTGAGTTGCTGAGTGAAGGCAACAAAGTGGACGTAGGAGCATAACCTCTGAAGCACTATAAATCCTTTGTCTGCTTACTACTTATATTTAGCTAAGTGTTTTGATCGCTTTACTTACTTTATATAATAGCTTGATTATTTCATCAGTCACATATGCACTTAAACAACGAAAAGGTTTTCTTAAGCAAGATTTTCTAAAAAGCAAGTATAAACTCTGCTCACCAAATTCCGTAAGCGTTTTTAACTCTCAAAATGATTCGCTCTTGAAAAGCTTTTGCTCTCTCAAAAGCAAAGTTCTTCCCCGTTTTATGAGCACAACTTTTGAAAGCAAAAATTTAGAGAAGTCCAAACTTCTATAACACACGTATTTGCCCCCTCCTCCCCCTCCCTACGTGTGTAAACTCGCTTTTGGGACCAACAAATGGTAGAAGTGAAATTGATGCAAAAGATGTCGCACCGGAAAGTGCTAAAACTACACAAGTTATTTTGCTTCAAACCAGTGTTGGTCCTCACCAACCAGAAGCGAAGAAGACAAGGAACAAGAAGGATAAGGAGTTGTCCGAATTCGAGAAGAAGCACATGAAGTTCTATGTGAAGTCATATCTCCCAAATATGAACATAGGAGCAAGGATGAGTATTACTCTCTAATTCAGAAATACGCGCGAATCTGGATTAAATAGAAGGGGATACTGAGAGCGATCGAGAAGATGAGAAGCGAGAATCAAGCCTCAAACAAAGATACTCTTGCAAAAGAAACCATCGACACCATTCTCGTTAGAATTAGTAAAGATATTTTCGAGAATGATGAAGATGAAGCTTCTTACAAGTCCGGAACTTCTATTGTGCTTGGACAAAGTGCTGGAGAAATAAGGAAGAACAGAGAAGCCAACTCCTGAGCCAAATTAGTTGATGAATAATAGAGGAGGAGACATGACGAGCCCAATTTTGTGCTCTATTTTTGTTGTATTTTAAGTCTGCATTTAGGTTTAGTAGAGTCAATTTGCATAGAGTCTTGTGCTTGGGAGGGCACATTCCAGATTAGGTATACAGGGCAGAGAGCAGGGCAGACTGGGCAAGTTCTGGAGGCATTTGGGCAGATGGCGGAGAAGGCAGGAGGAGAGCATAATGGGCTGAGCTTTGAATGGTGATCACGGGCTGTACATATTGCCCGAAGGAGCAAGAGAATGGCTATACATATTGCCCGAAGGGACAGTCACAACTTGGGCACAGATGCAACAGAAGTTCCTGGAGAAGTACTATCCGCTGCCCGTATACAAAATATGCGGAAGAGGATCAGCTCGATCAAGATGGGAGCGGGAGAAACCTTCTATGACCATTGGGAAATGTACAAGTAGCTATTGGCCAAAACACCGCAGCATCAAATCCCGGAGCACGATTTGATTCAATACTTCATGACGGGATTGAGAACTCAAGAGAGGGCATGTGTGAACACATCATGCGGAGGTTCAATTCTGAACAATTGCCCAGCCAAGCATTCAAGTTGTTCGTGGACATGGCTGAGGAATCAAGAGATGAACATGTGGAGTTGCCCAAGGGGACAGCTACTAGTACTACGTTGGTGTCAGACGCCAAGTCAGACAAGATGTGCTCAATTCTGAAGCAATTGGTGATAAATACAAGTGAAAAATAGAGGAAGGTTGTGCGGGCATGTCAGCTTTGTTTAGCCACCACACACATAACATATGAATGCCCAGACCTTGACATGGAGGAGGTCAAGATACTTGGGCATAACCTATGGAATGGTGGCAATGGAGGCAATGGACACAGGAAGTATGATCCGAACTCCCAATTCTACAACCGGGGATGGAGAGATCATGAGAACTTCAAGTACAGCAATAACAACTACCTTGGCCCGAAGCCCCAGTATTAGCAGTCGCAGTAGCAAGGGCAAGCACTGCAGCAGCTGAGATTCTCCCTATCTGATATGGTGAACACTATGGCCAGTGAGAGTCTTACGAATCAATCAGAAAATGAGAAGTTCAAGCAAGAAACAAGGAACAGGTTCCAGAACGTGAGTGCACAGATAAACCAACTCATACAAGTGATAAGCAAATTGGAAAAAAGACAAGGCGAGTTACATCCTCAAGTAGAGGTAAACAAGGCTCAAGTAAATTCAGTGACTACAAGGAACGAACTAAATTACCTGAGAGAGAGATGCCAATGGATGAGCCGGATAAGGTCCACGACGAAGAGGAAGCAACTATTTTGGGCAAGTCAGACAGAAAGAATAAAGAGGAAGATCCAGTGATACCTCGTCTATATAGACCAAAGGCCTCTTTTCCAGGAAGGTTGGCCAGAACCAAAGAAGCTGAGGAAATGAGCGAGATGTATCGCATCTTCAAGAAAGTGGAAATCAATATTCCACTACTCACTGCAATGCGCTCTATGCCCAGATGCGCAAAGCTTTTGAAGGAATTGTGTACCAGAAAAGTCAAGTTCACCGACGATGCAAAATTTTAGGTGGGAGAACATGTTTCGACTGTCCTGGGCAAGGAGATGCCTACAAAGTGTGGAGACCCAGGGATGTTTTACTTACCCTGTGTAATCGGGACGATGAAGATTGAAAAGGCCATGTTAGATCTTGGGGCTTCTATCAATGTCATGCCCTTATCCATATACCAAGATCTTAACATAGGACCTCTTAAGCCCACACGAGTGGTGATCCAACTGGCAGACAGGTCCAATGTATATCTCGAAGGCATACTCGAGGACACCTTGGTCAAGGTGGAGGATCTAATCTTTCTAGCCGGCTTCTATGTGCTGGATATGAGAGGATCATATCAAAAGTCACCAGTGATGCTGTTGGGCAGACCCTTCCTAAAAATAGCACGTACAAGGATTGATTGTGATACAAGCAAGCTGACTTGCCAATTTGCTGGAGAAAAGGTCATCTTCGATATCTTCAAGGCAGAGAGGCATCCTCAAGACACAAAGATGGTAGACTATGTGGACACGGTGGATAACATTATGGAGGACACATGGACCAAGATCGTATCAAGTGACATGTTGGATATGGTAATACAGATGAGCATATTAGATGAGGAAGAATGCCCAAGGGAGGTGAACCAGCTTAAGGCAGAGGCAGATCAAAGGCCCCAAATAAGAAACGAGGAGAAACTAGTACCTTCACTCATTAAGGCACCCAAGTTACAGCTGAAGCCTCTGCCCAAGCACCTGGAATACATTTTCCTGGGAGAGAACGACACATTACCCATAATCATAAATGCCGACCTGAGTATTATACAAGAGCAGTTGAAGAGCATGATCCAAAAGTACAAGATGACAATCAGATGGACCTTGGCTGATATCAAAGGCATAAGCCCAACCATATGCCTTCATCATATTTTGTTGGAAGAAGAGGCAAACCCTGTTCGTGATCAGCAGAGGAAGCTCAACCCAGCCATGAAATAAGTAGTTTTGAAAGAGGTATTGAAGTTACTGGACCAAAACATCATATACCCGATCTCCGACAGCAAGTGGGTCAGTCCGGTCCATGTTGTGCCCAAGAAGTCGGGCATGCAGATGGTTGAGAATGAGAAGAAAGAGATGGTGGCCACCCAACTCCAAGCAGGATGGTGGGTTTGCATTGACTACAGGAAGCTAAACAAAGTCACTCGGAATGATCACTTCCCCTTGCCCTTCATTGACCAAATGCTTGAGCGTTTGGCCAGAAATGAGTACTTCTGCTTCTTGGACGGGTACTCGAGATACATGCAGATCAATGTTGCCCCAAAAAACCAGAGCAATACCACATTCACGTGCCCCTATGGCACTTTTGCTTATCGAAGGATGCCCTTTGGGCTATGCAATGCTCCTGGGACTTTTCAGCGTTGTATGATGAGTATTTGTAACAGCCCTCAAAAATCCATTCTAGAAAAATTGAGCTTCACTAATAAATTTTGGATTAATTAAGGGTGGTGTAATGTTATTTAATTAGCTAATTATTAATTGAGAGCTCTATAATTAATTAAGCAATATTTTCCGGACATGAGAAGCGTCTAACAACCTTATGATATGAACCGGAGTAAGATTTAGAGCTCTAGTATGATTAGCTATAGCCAAGGAGTAAGTTAAGTGAGCTCGGATGAGCTAGTAAGTAATGAAGAGTTATTTTCGGCTACAGTAGTAGTCTAGCAAGTTACGAGAATAGCGAAGGTGCTATTCAAAGAGCATGAGTACCGAGAATAGCATGATGATATGATTAAGATGAATTATATGTTTACATGCTCAATGGTGTGATTATGTGATTACATGATTGAATGTTATGTGAATAAATGTGAAATGTGATCTACGTGACGAAGTGATGAAGAATCACTTATATGGAAATGGTGATCAATTAATTGGATACCATGTGTATTTTTATATATTGATATGATTAAGATTAAATACATAGAATGAGGTATTAGTGTATGAGTGAGCACCAAGTAATAGATCAAGTGGGAAGAAAATATTATCACAATAGGTGACAAGTGTCACACATGTGGAGAGATAGAGAAGAGTATAAATATATTTTTGGTCAACGTGGTCTTCATTCCTCCACTCCCCACTTAGAACTTAGAGAGAGAAGCTCCTCCTTCTCTCTAAGAATCCGGCCATTCCTCCTCCCACTTCAGCCGTGCACCGCCGGCGGCCGGGAACACCTCCGATCAAGCCCAAACTGTGTACACCCATCTTTTCCAACATCCTAAACACGAATATGGTATTAGATTTTTGATCAAGAGGCTGCATCTAGTCAATGCAAGCTGCAAAAAGTTTGAAGTTGAGAAGTTGTTCGATCACTTCACTTCTTGAGGTATAATTTTATCTATCTTGATGTAATGAGGCTAGATCTAAGCTATAAATGATGATTTGAGTATGTTAAGTGATGATTCTTATTCGGCCATTTCAATCAAAGATGATCAATCACTCTAAATCCTCCATATTTGTGATCTACACCATGTCTCAAATCCATTAATGTAAAGATCATGAAAATTAATCGGTAGAATCCTTGATCTCTCCATGACCGACCTCTGCACCATGGACATATTAATGCTCTTGATTGTTTCTTAATGATTCCAGCCTTGTTCCATGTATATAAAGCAAGTATGGTGATGTTTATTTTGATAGATTTCGAAGATGCTCAAGGTTTGAATTTCCAGATTATACCCTTGCACTTGCGAGCATCATTATGAACGATTTATTGATCTTTTGACCTCAATTCTTTTTTCATGATGAAGTTCATTGTCTTAGGTTTCTAATGGTAGGTCACACGGCCCAACATGCACTAATATGAACTCACAATGTCACTTTGAAACTTACATATCAATTCTGCCGAATTCTGGAAAAATGTGTGACCAACTATTTTGATCGCTATTTTTCATTATGATCCCTCGTATATCTTACTTCCAGCCAAACATGAAATTTATTCTTCATTGTTAGAGATTTCTATTGATATAAAGTGCGCCCCAAATGGTTAAGTATTGCTTCAATTATCTTAGCTCAAAGATGGGGTCCCGAATCTGCCTAAATCATGTTTCCAGATTCTAAGTCCTTCAAAGATGAATCGATTTCTCTAAATCCCTACGTGCAAATTTTCTGAATTTTGGATATGTTACAGACACATATGTGGGCCTCCTAAATATATAATTTCACCGTGTTTCACTTAGCCAATTGTCGTGAATGAATATTTTACCGAGACATCGCTGAAGTTCATTACTTATCGAAACAGTGGCAAAGTTCGATCCATAGCCTATGATCTATTCAATTTCGAATATAATGATTGAAACCACGTGAAAGAATATCTTGTTACATATACATCCATATGTCTTTTTCCTTCATTGATGATCAAATGCTCAAGATATACCAACTTCGCCTAAGTGTGGCAATTTTGCCAAAGCTTGTTTCATGCCTTTGATTCATAATTGCTCTTGAGCCACGTCATTGAACTTCAAGCTTGATGTTGATTCTCAAAGTCCATTAATCCCTTGTATTCAGCCTCACACTCCTTAACTAATAAAGATTCAAAGATTAAGTGTGAGATAAGTTAAAGTATAAGAGTAACAAGACAAAAACCAAGTAAAGGGGATAAGTTAAAATGATCAACTAAGTATATAAGAAATGCTAACTGAAGATAAAAGTATAAGGGTATGAAGATAATAAGTTAAAGTATTACGAGGCTAAGTAAGTACAAGAGATTATATATTTATGAGCTAGTATTAATGTACTATATGCAAAATAGGTTACTAGCTACGAGAAGAAGGCGACAAGGGGAGCCGGAATTACTTGCTACCTACTTGCTTGCTTGCTTGATTAAGTACATTAAAGAGTGAGCTTTATTTTCTTAAAGGCTTTCAAAGCTCATATGATTTGAACTGCATGTTATGCATATGATATTATGAAATGTTGGACTTGCCTCGTTTTTATGAGCATGCATCTACCAGTCTACCCACAGCAGAACGATTGGCCCTTCTGAGACTTCAGTGGGGTGTGCGCACGTAATGGTAAGGTGTTCGAGAGGGTGGCCAACCTCTCGGCACACCTCTAAACTGTAGACTTGGGTATGTCATGATTGCTTGCGGCTGCATATATTTATGAATGAGCATATAGAAATGTAAGAGCATGCAAATGATTTTCAAAATGCTACTCAAGTTCTTTCTAAAACCCCCGGGTCTGCTTAAGTTGGCAAGTCTATTTATAGCCCTAAGTGGCATTAATCTTAGGGGCAAGCTCACTAAGTACAACCAATGTACTTACCTCCTATGTGTATTTTTAAACGTGCAGGTTAACTGGAAGTAATGGGATGAAAGGGAGACAAGCCGAGGATTTGGGATATTATGGTTGTAGCCCTGTGACACGTGTCTCCATACATGTGTCACACCTATGCTTCCACATTGAGATTTAAGACGATAAGTTCGTAAGTAAAGAGGATTAGCAAATACATAATGTTAAATGTAAATAAGACAGATGTAAGTTGTTAATTAAGATGTAAGATAAGTAGACGCCTTGATGTTTATAAATGTTAAGGATGAATTATTGATGCGAAGAAAGATTAAGAGTATGATTAAGTAAGGAGAAATGTAAAGCGCAAATTTGTGATAATTTGAATATATCTTTCACCCTTTCTTTCGTTCATTGTCAGAATTTCTTAGAGTGAGAACATGTTTAAGTGTCGGATATAATTAAAATGCATAGCCCTTTATTCATCCTTGATCATTTCATACTTGACCCTCGAACTCCTTATTCAATTATACATTCTCGTTTCAATTAACCAATTCCTTCTATGAAGTGAGAGTCCAATGTCCATTCATTAGATGTTCATCATCCCTTAGCGTACCACCTGTAGCGCACCGGTCTCCGAGGCACATTTTTACATGCCCTGGGGGTAGGGGCGTTACAGTATTTTCTCCGATCTCTTGGAGAAAAGTATCGAGGTATTCATGAATAATTTCACAGTGTATGGGAAAAGCTTCGATACTTGCTTGGTCAATCTGGAGCAGGTGCTACAATGTTGTGATGAAAAGGATCTCGTACTCAATTATGAGAAGTTTTATTTATGGTTAAGGAAGGGATAGTCCTTGGGCATGTTATATCTGGAAGAGGAATAGAGGTGGACAAGACAAAGGTGGATATTATCTCCACACTGCCTTATCCAAATTCGATAAAGCAATTCAGAGGATTCCTTGGGCATGCGGGTTTCTACCGCCGATTCATAAAAGACTTTGCAAATATCGCTCAACCTATTATGCGATTATTGCAAAATGATGTGCCATGAGAATTCAATGAAGAATGCAATGAAACATTCCATGTTTTGAAAGAAAGATTGATCACGGCCCTGATCATACGCCCACCCGAGTGGGGTATGCCCTTTGAGCTAATGTGTGACGTGAGTGGTTATGCCGTGGGAGCCGTGCTTGGGCAGAAGGTTGGGAAAGAGAATTTTATCATCTACTATGCCTCAAAGACTCTCAACGCTGCCCAAAGTAACTACTCCACCACTGAAAATGAGCTTCTAGCCATCGTATTTACCTTTGAAAAGTTTTGCTTCTATCTTTTGGGAAGCAAAATGATAGTCTACAAGGATCATTCCGCAATCAAATACCTTATGGGCAAGAAGGAAACCAAGCCTCGCTTGATCAGATGGATACTTCTCCTTCAAGAATTTGATGTGGAAATTAAGGACAAAGAAGTAGGACATAATCAAGTTGCGGATCATCTCAGCTGGATCCTTCAATAAGATAATGGTATGCCCATAACATAGACATTCCCGGATGAGCATCTGTATGCCATCCATGCGGACAAGATGCAAGAGCCATGGTTCGCAGATTTGGTCAACTACTTGGCCATTGGCGAGATACCTAAGAAAATGGAGGCATACCATAGTAACAAATTGATAAGGGAATCCCGACGCTACATTTGGGATGAGCCTTATTTGTGGAAATACTGTTCAGATCAAGTGATAAGGAGGGATGTGCCCGAAGAAGAGCAGAAGAGTATCCTAGAGCATTGTCATGCCGAGGAATGTGGATGACACTTTGGGCATAAGCGAACTGCAAGGAAGATCCTTGATTGTGGATTTTATTGGCCCACACTCTTCAAGGATAATTATGAATTGGTAAAATCATGTGACAAGTGCCAGCATGAAGGAAACATTGGAAGAAGGAATGAGATGCTCCTTATGCCCATACTGCCGGTCGAGATCTTCGATGTATGGGGAATTGATTTCATGGGCCCTTTGGCCAAGTCTAGATGAAATCAGTACATCCTCTTGGCTGTGGATTACGTGTCTAAACGGGTCAAGGCAAAGGCATTTTCCAGAAATGACTCCAAGGTAGTCGTAATATTTTTTAAGTCCAATATTTTCTCCAGATTCGGCGTGCCCAAGGCATTAATCAGTGATCAAGGCACTTACTTTTGCAACAACACAGTGGAAGCTTTAATGGGGAAATACGGGATGCATCACAAGCTAACCACAGCTTATCATCCCCAAGGAAATAGGCAAACAGAGTCATCCAATAAGATAATCAAAACTATCTTGAGAAAGGCAGTCGGAACCTCAGGCAAGCAGTGGAGTTCTAAGCTCGATGATTCCCTGTGGGCATATAGAACTACATACAAAACACCATTTGGGATATCACTTTATCGCACGGTGTTTGGAAAGGCATGTCACCTGCCCGTGGAATTGGAACATAAGCTGTTAGAACCGGGACCGCATCGGATATTAATTTAATTAAATACAGATTATATTAACATAATTCATCACAGATCTTAAAGCGGAAACAGATCTGAGAATTATACCTGTTTGTGTAGGCGATTTGAGTAGAGGCAAAAAATCTTCCACGCACTAGATCTCTGCACACGAGATCTAGCTCTTGATCGTAAACCCCGAGATCTTTTGGAGTATTCCCTAGCAACGAGAAGAATTTCGAGTGGGCGAAAATCTATCTTCTCTGCACTACCCAGAAACCGGCGCCCTTTTCTCCAGATTTATGAATTTGTGAAATCACGTACTTTCACTCTCCACTTATCCCTTATTTATATAAGAAGTGGAGTGGTGAATAAGTTAGGGCTTGGTTAATGGGCCAGGCTATGCTATATTGGGCTACTCCAGGGATCTTGAGGAGGATATGGACTGGGCCTTCCAATATAATTAAATAATCAAAGTATTCTCTGGCCCCGAATACTCTATTTAATTATATTAATATTATAGTCTTTCCACTATAGTAAAATAATATTGCATCGCCGTCCATTCCCAAATTACTACATACCGGGCTCCTCTTTGAATTATATTATTTTCCGTGTTTAAGATATCGCATGTCTATTAATTAATTTAAGCTACTGACTGCTTTAATTAATTAATATCTATAACCGAGAGTAGTACCCGTTCAACCTCATTATTATACCGGAATAAATTCCACTTGCAAGATTTGATATAATAATCCTTAGAACGCCTCAAGGGGACATCATCAACTCGGCGCACCGAGACACGATTTCTAGCTATAATATTAATTATCATATTTATAATATTATTACCCAAGATACGGAGAATCTTTGAGTTGCAATAACTCTCACTCATGGTAAATCAAAGTAATAGCTATTATAAATACATAATTGAATATTATGACAACTAGAATTAAGAAATAATAATCGTCCGAAATGTGATCCTTTTTAAATCAGTATAAAAGGATTTATCTCACCTCGATCCCGTTCAGTGCAACTCTGATCGTATGCACTAGTATAAGCTAATAGCCAAGACCAACTATTATCCAGCTTATACTACAACCTTAACAAGTAATTTGTCCAGGATTACTTTCGGTTGCGAACACCATTTAACTATATAAGAAACCGATAATATGATCTTCCGTGCGACCACCCACACCATATTATCTATAATATATAGTACCGGACATTTATTTGCATAACCATAACACGAATTAATATGCAAATCATATGACAATATTTATTTCCATAAAACAGGAAGATACAGTTAATATACACGCATAAAAGTATGCTTTGTAGTATATAACCCCAACAATCTCCCACTTATACTCAAAGCATGCTTTTAAGTATACCTCCACACTAAATTTTCTCCCACTTATACTCAAAGCAGTGCTGTCATACGTCTGATTCCCTTTCCCTTCATGCGCTTATCGAAAACCTTCGATGGCATGCTAATCGTGAAGGAAACCAACTGGGTATCTTCCAATGTAATCTTTGACATCACAACGTCTCCTCGCATTACGATAACTCGTAACATAAAGTACTTATTTTCAATGTATTTACTGGCCTTGTGGTCTTATGATTCTTTTGAATTTGCTACTGCACCAGAATTGTCACAGATTGTGATTGTTCTAGGCAAATTTAGAATCATGTCCAAGTCCAACAAGAAGTTCCGGAGCCATCCAGCCTTTCAACTAATGGCTCCACCTCCCAGTACAAAACACATCCCGAGGTAGACTTTTGAAAAAACCTATCTGATTGGAAATCAGTATAACCCAAAAGGGAATAAACTGTCAGGCTGAAAGATTCACATATAATCTCGTGTCCTGGATTATATTCTTTACAGCAGTTTATTGCTCTTAACCAGGGTTAAATTGATATCTGAAAAACATGCCAACGACATAACATATATCATGTCTAGTGTAAAGTATAACATACATGAAGCTTCCTTTTGCAGAGGCATATGGAACCGACTTCATGTCATTTATCTATCTCTGTGTCTTGTGACATATTTCTTTAGACAAATGAACTCCTTTTCAAAATAGCAAGAAGCCTTGTCGGAGTTTTCCATGCTAAAACACTTTACTACCGTATCAATATAAACCATTTGATGAAAGCACAACATTCTCTTCTTACGATCATGAAAGATCTTAATTCCAAGAATGTGAACAGCTTCACCCAAGTCCTTTATATTGAATATCTTGGACAACCACATCCGTACATCCGATAACTACTCCACGTTGTTGCCAATCAGGAGTATGTCATCAACATACAGTACTAGAAATATCACAACGTTTCCGTTACACTTTTTATACACACTACTCTCCCTGATCACATTGACTAAATCCATATGACTGGATTACCTCAAAAAATATGTGTTCCAGGACAAGATGCTTGCTTAAGTCCATACGGATCGCTTAAGTTTGCAAACCAGATGCTTATCCTTTTTGGCAATGTATCCCTCTGGTTGGCGCATGTAAATGGATTCCTCAAGACTACCATTAGAAAAAATGATCTTGACATCCATTAGCCAAATCTCCAGATCTATATGAGCCGTAATGGCTACTTGCCAAAACTTGTACATCTTCCTCTTGGATTGCCTCTATACATGTCCATGGGTAATGTCGTCTTTACATGGCAAGATATCCGAAGATTCTCCCAACTACAACTATCTTTTAGGTTGAAAGATGACCCTCCCACTACAACAAGGCACTACCTGAGAGTTTGTGTTAGTGTCAACACGTGGTGCAGTTCGTGGTGTAACATCTAGTACGGGTGGTTCTGGCACCGCCTTTTCCCTCATTTCTAAAATGATCTCACTAGTGGGTTTATAACTATTCACGTAGTCTTCTTCCAAAAATCGAGCATTTGTGCTGATTCTGATCTTTTGGACTACAAGACTATAGAATAGACCACCTCTCGTTACCTTAGGTTATCCTACAAACAACCGTATTTCAACACGAGGTCCTTAAGGGACCAGGCTTAGAACATACGCCGTTGCTTGTAAACCCTAAAACGTAAAAGGTAAATCAAAATAGCTCATCATCAACCGAAACATTTCTAAGAATGTTCGGTTCCTTCGTTCCGCCATGCCACATTGATGTGGTATTCCTGGCGCAGTAAGCTGGGATGCAATTCCAGCTTTTGACATGTGTTCCAAAAATTCACCACTAAGGTATTCACCTCTTCGATCAAACCAAAGAGATTTGATATATTTAACATGATGATAATCAACTTTAGCCTTGAACTCCTTGAATTTATCAAGGATTCAAACTTCTGTTTCATCAAATATATCCATGCCTTGAGTAATCATCAAGAAATGATGAAGTACCCGTAGCCACCCCTTAGCTTGTACCGATATTGGACCACACACATCCGTATGAATCAAATCCAACATACTTTCTAATCTATTGCCCTTGGATCTAAGATGACCAAAACTTTAGATACCAGATATATGTTTGATTCATACTAGAAGGTTCTTTACATTTAAAGAATTGATGTTGTGCTATTTACTGCAGTTTGCGCACAACTAATGTACGTCTCCCACTGCATTGACCTCTACTTTTTGTAATGTCTCCCACTGCACTGACCACTACTTTCGTAGTGTCTCCCACTGCAATGGCCTCTATTCAAATGAGGACAGGCCGCCATAATTTGTCTTTTCTGCTTACAACCGTAACACTCTCCTCTTGGTTTCTTTATCCCACCTTGAGTAGTTATTCTCCTTCTGAGCGTCACCTCCTTAACCACCACCACCTTGCTTCTTCTTCCTTTAACCATCCTTTGGTTTAAAAAGGAGTAGAAGCTGCGGTGATCAATGCTTGAGAACCAGTTTGAAACATCTCAGCATTGATGAGTTCATTGAGCAATTCGGTTAGCTTGTACATGAATTGATTCATGTTATAGTTGAACCGAAACACATCAAAACTCATAGGGATCGATTCTATTATGACATCGACCTAAGTTTCCCCATCGATTTCATAACCTAGAATCTCCATTTAAGACAACTGATCATCTTAAGAACATGGTCCCTAATAGGAGTACCTTCAACCATTTTCATCGACAAAAGAATATTTTGTCAAACTTGGTATCCATGATGACTAAACATCTCCGTGAAACTAAGCTTCACACTGTTTAGGCACACTCTCCTTAGTGGTACATAAGGACATTCCTCAGTAAGGACAAACTTGTATTCGTTAGCAGTCAAGACAATGTCCAAGTTACATTTCCAATCGTGATAATTGGAACTCTCGAATTTGTTTTTCATTGAGTATTCAATCAAGTGAACCGAAAAACATAGTATAGCTTGGAAATAAAATAACTAACACAAAGTTAATGTCATATACTTTGAAGCATTCATTATATTGTAAAACCTTAAATCAATATAATATGCAACCCCCGACTCCTCAAGATTTTATATGTAAGCCACGTAGGGTGGACGTTTACATATAATCTCTATAAGTAGGTTTTTACGCCTTTAATTTCATTATCCAATCAACCTTCACCTTATGATTGATGAAATTAACAGTCGGTCACTCCTAGCCATGTAAATTAAATTAATTACCTTTCCGTCGGGAAATAATTAATTAATTTACATCTAAGTGAAATACCATAATTTAATATTCTGAAAAATACCGTTTTATAAGAATAACCCTACCGTAGGGAGGTGATATCGATATAAAACTATTTTTCAATGTTATCCATCGAAATTTCAAAATAGTGAAATTAATTAACACCTCCGAAGGGATATGCCCGGATCAGTGAGCGAATGTTATTTAATCCATATTTTGAAATTCCAATTCTTTTTAGGAAGTTTAAACCAATGAAATCCATAATTAGCACCTCCGTAGGGATACGCCCGGATCAGTGAGCAAATGCTAATTATTTCATTTTTAAACCAATTATGGAGGCTAGAATTAATAATAATTTTCGGAAAAATACGGAATTAATCGAAAATTAAAATTAATACAGTACCACTTAGTCATTTTAAACCAAGGTTTTAATTCATTTTTCAAGCATAGCATGTAATTAAAAATCGCGAATAATTAAACAACATGCTATCCACAAAACATCGAATAAACAAGCACAAGATAATTAATTAAAAAATAATTATCCAATTATCATGGCCTTCAGTTTCTTCGAACAGGCTTGAAAAATTGAAGTGGGTCGATGGGCTCGAAAATTCGGAGTTGATGCTATTAAGGCCACAAATTGGGCCTGAAGTTCAGTCCTCAAGAATTTGGGCCTAGAGTTTGGCCCAACTTGAACAAAGAACCAAACCATAGCCTTCTCAACTCCACACGCCGTCACCATCGATTATCACTACCGCCGACGTCGATCATCCATCGCCGCCGATGCTGTTTGAACACTCGAGGTCGGAGAAGAGTCGTCGGAGGCTCCCACTGGAACACCGCCGCAAGGAGTCGCCGGATTCGCGCCAGAAACCAGCGACCAGCTGCTGCCGCCACACAAAACGCAGCAACAGCCGCTGCTGCTGTTTCTCACGTCACGCTTCCGGTCTCCGCCCCCTGCCATCATCCAGAAGTCGTTGGCGTCCATAAGAATACCGGATGACCGCCCAGCAGCAGCCCACAACTGTCGCGATTCTCTGAGTTCCGAGAAACCCCAGATCGCATCGCCGCTGCGCACAGCAGCTCCGTCCGCTGCTGCTGCTACACCAGCAGCTGTTACTTGCCTCCGACACACACACTGCCGCTTCCACGACTGCTGCTGTATCAGGGTGCCCCGATGTCGAGGAAAACCGCAGCAAGCGTTGTGGTGCAGATGAACAACAGCTTGCGCGATTTGATCGAAATCATCGCGCCGCCAATCATCCCCACAGTTCCGTCGCTGCTTCTCCTCTCTTCCAGGTGCGCCGCCGGAGTTGAAGAGTCACCCGCAGTGGCTGCAGTGGTGCCGACGATCAGCAGCCAACGCGATAGGGTCAAAACCCATCGCACCGGCAGTCGCCGCCAAAGCCCCGCTGCTGCTGACCTCTCCAATCGCCCATGTACGCCTGCAGCTGCTGCACGCTTCCATGTGCACCGCCGCCGTCGAGGAGCACACCCAGCATCTGCTGCAGTCTTGGTGAACCAAGGCAGCCACGGTCAGGACGAATCCCACCCGTGATGCTTTTCACCACCACAGCGCCGACGTGTCTCCCACAGTCAACGTACACCTGCCGCTGCTACAGCCACGTCCTCGCCATCCTCGACGGCGATTGGCTGCTGTTGTGGTGCCGACGAGGTGGAGATCGTAGCCACAGTTGCCACGCTCCTCATCGCCACAGAGCCACCATGTCGCCCCAACATCCGACGAGCGACGTCGTCTCCTCCTTCACCATGCCGCAGCCATGGACGGTTGATCTAATCTCCATCCATGATTGCTCGTTGATCGATTTACATAGAACTTGATTTTACAATCGAAATTACAACAAAAAATCGAAACAAAAATCTATTCTAACACGATCAACCCTCGTGTGTTACAAACGCAGCCACAAACAGACTGATTTTAATACAAAATTAAAACCAAAATCATTCATATTAACCATGATAATTGGATCTCTGCAAAACAAAATTTGCATCCAACAACAAATAATATGAAACATATAATCACAATTAATTAAATCAACAGAGCCGATTTGGCTCTGATACCAATTGTTAGAACCGGGACCGCATCGGATATTAATTTAATTACATACAGATTATATTAACATAATTCATCACAGATCTTAAAGCGGAAACAGATCTGAGAATTATACCTGTTTGTGTAGGCGATTTGAGTAGAGGCAAAAGATCTTCCACGCACTAGATCTCTGCACACGAGATCTAGCTCTTGATCGTAAACCCCGAGATCTTCTGGGGTATTCCCTAGCAATGAGAAGAATTTCGAGTGGGCGAAAATCTATCTTCTCTGCACTACCCAGAAACCGGCGCCCTCTTCTCCAGATTTATGAATCTGTGAAATCACGTACTTTCACTCTCCACTTATCCCTTATTTATATAAGAAGTGGAGTGGTGAATAAGTTAGGACTTGGTTAATGGGTCAGGCTATGCTCTATTGGGCTACTCCAGGGATCTTGAGGAGGATATGGACTGGGCCTTCCAATATAATTAAATAATCAAAGTATTCTCTGGCCCCGAATACTCTATTTAATTATATTAATATTATAGTCTTTCCACTATAGTAAAATAATATTGCATCGTCGTCCATTCCCAAATTACTACATACCGGGCTCCTCTTTGAATTATATTATTTCCCGTGTTTAAGATATCGCATGTCCATTAATTAATTTAAGCTACTGACTGCTTTAATTAATTAATATCTATAACCGAGAGTAGTACCCGTTCAACCTCATTATTATACCGGAATAAATTCCACTTGCAAGATTTGATATAATAATCCTTAGAACGCCTCAAGGGGACATCATCAACTCGGCGCACCGAGACACGATTTCTAGCTATAATATTAATTATCATATTTATAATATTATTACCCAAGATACGGAGAATCTTTGAGTTGCAATAACTCTCACTCATGGTAAATCAAAGTAATAGCTATTATAAATATATAATTGAATATTATGACAACTAGAATTAAGAAATAATAATCGTCCGAGATGTGATCCTTTTTAAATCAGTATAAAAGGATTTATCTCACCTCGATCCCGTTCAGTGCAACTCTGATCGTATGCACTAGTATAAGCTAATAGCCAAGACCAACTATTATCCAGCTTATACTACAACCTTAACAAGTAATTTGTCCAGGATTACTTTCGGTTGCGAACACCATTTAACTATATAAGAAACCGATAATATGATCTTCCGTGCGACCACCCACACCATATTATCTATAATATATAGTACCGGATATTTATTTGCATAACCATAACACGAATTAATATGCAAATCATATGACAATATTTATTTCCATAAAACAGGAAGATACAGTTAATATACACGCATAAAAGTATGCTTTGCAGTATATAACCCCAACATAAGCCATACTGGGCAGTGAACAAGATAAACTATGATTGGTAGAAAGCTGGGCAAGAAAGGAAGTTAAGTTTGGATCAACCTCTGCACACTTTGCCCAAGGCAAAGTGTGTGTACGTGGCGATCCGTTTTGATATTATTTGAGTCGTACTAATAAGCGGAGAAGGGTTATTTTTCTCGCAAGGAAGTTTTTTCTGTTTCTTGTGTGTAGCGTATGGGCATAGGGATAGAGGATGATGTGTCTGGGTAGAGGAGTAGTTGTGTTTGGATAAGGAAAGAAATCCCCCCCAATATTCTATCAAATCACACGCTGATTCTATCAGAACATGTGCCCTAAGTTTCGCCCCAACTTCCCATAACCACCATCATCACCCAAATTTGAAATTCAAATTAAAACCTATCCACTACCCCATAAAGCCACTGCAACTCCCTTCTCCTCTCTATCTATGGTAGGAACTCGACCCAAAAACAAATTTACAATCCATCACGAAAGAAAAATTGATCTAACCGGCGATTCACAACCACCACACCCAAAAACTTCCAAAATATCGAGAAAGAAATTAGCCATGATGTCCCCAAGCAAATCCGCATCCAAAACCCCCTCTCCATCGAAGACCAAAGTTCCTTTGGTCGTCAAACCTCTCACCACCGTTCCACCGGAACAACATGCAGAATTGAAGGTGCCTGAAGAAGAAGAAGAAGAAGAAGAAGAAGAAGAAGAAGAATGTCACGACCGCACTTTGCTAATTGATAGCTCAGTTTGGTATAAATCGTGACTATGGGTAATATGAAGTAAATTCATAAATAAAGAAGGGTTAACAATGAATTGACTCAATAACATGGGACTTAGATTTCATATAAAAGAGATGGCATTATCGATGGTTTTCCCCATGAGAATAGATGTCATGATTCAGACTTAGTACAACCAAATCGAAGAGAAATTTAGAGTGTACGCAGCGGAAATATGTTCAAACATATGTATGCGGACACATGCTACCAAGAGTGATTATTTCTAATTTATTCTTGACAAAATCCTCACCGGTCACTTCGCCTTGACAATAGCTCAACCTGCACATTGGAAATTATGTACAGGGCGTGAGTACGAAGTACTCAGTGGATACATGCCCAAAATCATTTGTTTATTGGCAAGCCATCATTTGGTGAATCATAGGGTTTTTCTTTGAAATGCCTATGTTCACAAAAATATTTACATTCTTAAAGGCGACTGATCAGTCTCTTCTTGTGTAATCTACCATATATGAGCTTGTTGTGCCGAGGAGTTGGCCACCTCACTCGGTCACGCGATCGGTCACCACGCTGAGTGACACGACCAATGTGTACACTAGTCCAAGTATGATTTTCTGATCACACAGGGACCCGAAATTCGATTCATAACTTTGGCCTTAGCCATTTATCAGATAGGCTTCATACAAAACTGAAAACATTTATAGCATGACAATTATAAAAGAGCTAACATCTAATAAAACATGCTTTTTGTTTTATAGAAAGCCCACCTTGTTTGCTTTTCTTGACTGCTACTAGACGATCTCCGTCTCCGTTACTGACCCTCCTTCACGCAACCTTCGATTGAAAAATTGAGATAAGGTTCGTATTCTAACGAATAAAATCTTTATCTAAGATCGTAGTTTATTGGTCTAGTTGG
Source organism: Mentha longifolia (assembly GCA_001642375.2). Classification (NCBI taxonomy): domain Eukaryota; kingdom Viridiplantae; phylum Streptophyta; class Magnoliopsida; order Lamiales; family Lamiaceae; genus Mentha; species Mentha longifolia. Next base: position 31,105,663 of record CM038114.1, read on the forward strand.
AGGTTATTCTAATTTCAGTAACGTAGTTACTGTTATCTTTATCGAGTTATAAATTTCATTATATGAACGGTTTATAAGGAGTGTTTCTAAATAAATCAACAATTGATTTATTGTTAGCGTAGAATTAATTAATCGAGAAGCTTCTCAATAATCAATTAGCTTAATAACAATTCCTAATTCATTTAACTTATCACTATAAGTTAATTTAGGAAATAATTCTCTTACGAATTATAATTTTACTAATTGTAATAGTATAATTGATTATCTTAATCAATTAATCTAACTTATTAAACCTTGGATAATTAAATTATCTTAAGTTAATTCTTTTAATCATGAAATAATTCAAACGAATTATCGAAATATAAATTCGGTAATGTATGATTTAATTAGTGGTGTCTCGATCCATAATTAGTTAAGAATCGGGCTAGTAAATTAATTAAATAACTCTGGCCCCGATTAAAGTAAATCCCGGCCCATCGGAATTTCGCCCACTTCGTGCTAGCCCAGGAACGCGGCCCGTTTCAAAAGGCCCGGTCCGAACCCGTGATTTGACCCGACCCGGCCCGTTGACTAAAAAAATAAAATAATAATAATAATAATAATAATAATAATAAAATAAAAAGAAAGAAAAAGGAAAATAAACATAAGCCCCTGTTTTTTTTTCTTCTTCACTCTCGTCCTTCTTCGTCGCTCCTCTCTGCGATTTCTTCTCTCCACCTCTCAATTTTCCGGCCGCCGGCGGCTCGAGTGTCACCGTCGGCTGTCGCCCTTCATGCTGCTGTCGTCCAACTCTCTCCCCCTCTCTCTTTGGAATCGATTTCCCAAAAATTAAAGCCTTAAATTTGAAATAGGGCAGAGCTTCTCCGATTCTCCTCTGCCGATTTCCGGCGGGGTTTCTTCTTCGGTTGGGGTTCCCTTCAACACGGTGAGTCAGTGCCGCCGCTGGTGCTGTTATCGGGCGACCTCAGCCCGGAATCCAGCGAGCTTGGCGCCTGTCGGCAACCACTGCGGGTCCGGCGCAACTCCTGCGGCTTCTACGGCGAATTCGACTCTCTCTCTCTCTCTATCTAGGATTTTTGATCCTAAATCAAAATCCTGATTCTTCGAATCAGGGGACATTTGTCCCGACTTCTTAATTTTATTCGATTAATAGACAATGAGTTGATTCAAGCTAATTAGGTTTGATTCATATTTAGGTTTTGATTCTGTGTTTTGTTTAATCACTGATTCTACCTCCTCTAACTCTGTATGCAGGCTCGGCGAGGAGACGACGGGATGCCGCTCGCCACTGCTCGCTTCTTCTCTGGCCAACTTCTTCACCCGTCGGGGCCTCGCGCCGCGACGGAGGTTCGGTTTTATTTTAACTTTTCATTCTTTCTTATGCTGCGTTTTTGTTTCCTTATTCATTGGGTTGAAAGAGTTGAAATGCTCGAAGTTCTAAAGTATGTGTGTTGTAACTTACTGTAGAAAGTGGCTTCCATGAATGGCTGAGGTAGCATGCTGATTTTCTTTTTGTTTTTAGCTGGTTTAGGCTTGGTGACTGTTATTAAGAATCTAATCATGCTTTGCTGATCTTATGATTGAGGGTGGTAGCATGCTTAAGAGTAGAATGTTGTTGTTGTTTAATGGTTGATTATTTTTAATCTAAAGAACTAAGAGTGTGAGCATGCTTGGTTTTAGAGTGAGGTGTTGGCTGAAATACCTTGAAGAAGAGGGGCTGTTGTGGCTAGCTACTCTTCACTCTTCCTTCTCCTTTCTCCTCAGATCCTCCCTCTCTCTATTTGCTTGAATATTGGTGAAGTGTTGAGAGATGAAAGGGCTGCTGTGATGGGGTTATTTAAACAAGGTAAAGTGCAGCCTTATAACTAGTTCTTGGTTAATACTAAGGTTTATATGTTAGGCAATAATCTCCCCCTTCTTTCTCTTCAATTGAGGCTGATTTCCTTCCTTTTCTTTGCAGATTTTCTAGGCTGCAAGGGGCTGCTTAGTACAGTTGATGTTATGGAGTTGATAAGATGGTTTCACTTTTCCTTTTGATTAGATTAAAGGAGTCGTGTGATTCCATCCAATGTAGCACCATCCATTATCTAATGGGTAAAACTAAATTAGCTTCCTAATTTGAGTTGATGGATTGTGATATAGTTATGTCCTAACTGCTTTTGGATAATACATGGCATACATGGCATGTACTTTAATTATTTAATGATCTAGTTATGTAATGTAGTATTTGTTTAATAGGATAGGGAGTTGTGCGTATGGTGGTTGCGTAGCAGTGTCTACTCATCCCTTTTATGAACTTGTTACTCTTTGTAAACATAATGTAGCATTCAATCTAGTATAGATAAATTCTTATTATTAATCCTCATCATATACGTGTGTATATATATATATATATATATCTCTAGCTTTCTAATTTCTTCGACTAATTGGGCTTGCACCAATTATTAAATGTGTAATGGGATTGGCCCAACTTCCAAATCACTAATGGGCTTGGCCCAACAAGAGAGCGGGCTTAGCCCGTTAACTATCATATATACTCACGAATAATTAGTCGAGGTATTCGAGTTTATTTTTCTTAGCTAAGAAAAATAATCGAAACTTAAAAAATGTACTTGGTCAATTAATTCAATTGATCATTTAATTGATTAATAACTAACTAACGAAAAACTATTAGTATCAAGTTGCTACTTGATTCTTACTCGAGAACTTGTTTTTCATAAATTACCATGATTGGAAAAGGAATTGGATCGCTAAAAGCTAATAATTCTTTTGGTGGCGTAATTAAACTTCTGATGATAGTTAGGAAATTACGGGATATTACATCCTCCCCCTCTAAAAAAAATTTCATCTTGAAATTTGCATACATTAAATAAAAACCTCGGGGTATTTTTCTTTCATCTTATCTTCGAGTTCACACGTCGTTTCTTCTTGACCACGGTATTTGCATAAAACTTTTACTGAAGTAATCGTCTTATTTCCTGAGTTGTTGAACCTTTCGGTCTAGAATAGTCTTTGGCCTATTCTCGTTACTTAAGTCTGGATTCAGGGTTATTTCATCTTGGTGGATAACATGTTTCGGATCGTACACGTATTTCCTAAGTTGTGAGACATGGAAGACGTCGTGTACGTTCCCAAGACTTGGTGGTAACGCCAGTCTGTATGCTACTGGGCGTATCTTTTCTAAAATCTCATAAGGTCCGATAAAATGAGGCCTTAAATTTTCTTTGACTCCAAACCTCATTATTCCCTTAAAAAGAGATACCTTCCTATTTCAAACCGAATCTCGGTTCGACGATTGTCGGCGTACGACTTCTGTCTATCTTGAGTCTCTTTTATCCTCTTTCTCTGATTTGGCACACGGTTTCGACCATCTCACTAATCACATCAGGTCCTAATATTTTTCTTTCACCTACTTCATCCCAATAAAGTGGTGATCTACACTTTCTTTACATAACGCTCCATATGGTGCCATATCAATGGTAGCCCGGTAGTTATTGTTGTAAGCAAATTCGAGCACTACTGTTCGTAACATATTTTCTAGGGTCTGTATGGTTCTTCCAGATTCCCATCAGTCTGAGGGTGAAACGCAGTACTAAAATTTAATCTTCCATTCCTTTTGCAGTTTATCCAAAATCTAGAAGTGAATTTTGACTTTCGGTGACGTGATCGAGATTGGTACTCCTAAGGTTAATTATCTCACGAACATACAACTGAGCTAACTTCTCCGATCCATAGGTTATTGGGATGGAATTAAAGTGCGCACTCTTTGTAAGTCGATCTATAATAACCTAAATGGTTGTATTTCCTCTTTTCGACTTGGGTAATCCTGTCACAAGTCCATGGCGATATGTTCCCATTTCCATTGTGGAATTTCTAAGGACTGCAATTTGCCATAAGGTCATTGGTGTAGAGCCTTCACTTGCTGACAGGCTAGGCATCTCTTACGAATGAAGTTACATCTCTCTTCATTCTATCCAATCAGAATTTCTCTTCGGGTGTTGGTACATCTTCATACTACTATGGTGGACGGTATATGACGTATCGTGAGCTTCACTCAAAATCTCATCCCTAGCTCCTCACTGGGTGGGATGCAAAGTCTTCCTTTGGCAATATTTGCATTGTCCGCCTCCTTGAGCATCTCGTACTAGACTTCTCAAGTTAGGTGCTACGGTTAGGGTGGTGATGATCCCTTAATTAGGAGATGGACTATAGAAAAAAAAAATTGTTAACTCCCTTGAGTCTAAGATTAATGGGCTTCGGTTTCTAATTCATGTAGATGGCTTGGCCCAATGGATAAACTAATGGGCTTGGCCTAATAATCTGTATACTCATTAATGGGAAACACCACTCGTTTGCTTAACTAGATAGTCCATTCGTGTACCTGATCGTTTAATTGGTTGTTATCCAAGAACCATTGTAATCAAATTGCTATTTGATTCCTTCTAGAAGATACTACCGGTAATCATCTTCTTAAAGAGCTCTTACCTTGATTAAGATTTTAATCAAAACTGCCAAGACTACACTTACTTGGTCATTAGACCTAGTTTGGTACTAATTACATAGCTAATTACTCACGTAGGGTGTAATTTACTGATTGATTCCACCTAGAAAATTTGGAGACTTTTTTTTTTTTTTTGGCATTCTATCCCAATCGGAAATAAGAATGTATTTAGCATTCTTTCTGACAAAGTTTTGATATTAATGTAACTTAATTAATAGAAAGGTGGTATCAAAATATGACACAACTTCTAAGTTCAACTCTCGGAACTTCTGGACGAGTGCTTCTTAGCTGGTCAGGATAAATGCTAGTTCCGACTAAGTCTTACAACATAAAGCATCTTGCCACAACGTTGACTACGCCCGGACAGTAATTAATTAATAGCTCATTCAGAGCCTTTCACTAACTCGAGCCACCTTCTCTGCCTTATGTTAAGGTCTCTGGGCTCGAAGTAGTATTTGAGGCTCTTGTGATCCGTGAAAAACTTACTCCGAACTCCCTAGAGGTTGTGTCTCCAAATTTTCAGGGCATCACACAACTAATGCTAATTTTAGGTTGTGAGTTGGGTAGTTAAGCTCGTGGGGTCTAAGCTGTCATTAAGCATAGACTAGTACTTTCCCTTGTATCAATTCACAACTAAGTCCATTCTCAAAGGCATCTGTGTAAGTTACTTACTCTTTGCCTAGGTCTGGAATTGCTAGTATTGGGGTGGTTGTCAAATTCTCTTTCGAATTGAAAGTCTATCTCGCATTCCGGAGTCCATGTATTACTGGATTCCATTTCTTAACAGCTGAGTTGTTGATCTTACTATCTTGGGAGATCCTTTTATGAATCATCGATAGTAGCCAGTAGATCTTAAGAAGCTTTTGGATTCCGTTTGGTGTCAATGGCGATTTCTAGTTCTAAATTGCTTCTACTTTTGCAGCATCCACTTTAATCCCTTCAGTTGACATGTGTCCTAAGAATGCTACTCCATAAAGAAAACTCACACTTGCTACTTTTGGCAAAAAGCTTCTACATCCTCAAAGTTCCCAATACTATTCTCCAGTGTTCCTCGTGTTCCCTTCTATTCTTTTGAATAGATCAAAAAGTTTATCTACAAAACTAAGATGGATGTGTCTAAGTAGGGGTGGAAGACACGACTCATGAGATCCATGAATCATGCTGGTTCGTTGGCCAATCCGAACAGCATAACTACATAATGTAGTGGACAAATCTAGTTTGAAAGGCCGTCTTAGGTATATCTTCAGGTCAGGTTTTCAGCTGATGATAGCCCAATCTCATGTTTGTCTTTGAGAACGTACTCGTTCCTTTGAGCTTGGTAGAATTGTAAATCCCAGAAAACGGATTCTTAATCTTAGTGTTTGTTTAGTTCTCGATAGTCTATACACATCCTCATGGAACTGTCTTTGTTCTTCACAAAAAGTACAGGCGCTCCCCATGGTGATATGCTAAATCTGATAATACCTAGGTCTAGAAGCTCTTGGAGTTGCACCTGAGTTCTTCCATTTCCTTTGGGGCCATTCGGTATGGTGCTTTAGATGTAGGGCCTAACCAGGCTCTAAATCGATGGTACGCTCTATTTCTTATCTAGTAGAATTCTTGGTAGGACGTTTGGAAATACTTCAGACAACTTTCATATGATTTCCATGTTTTCCATCTTCATCTTAGCTTTCGACTCTTGATTCAAGTAATAAGGTAGGTCGGGTACCCTCTCATTGTCACAGTTGTTGTCTCTATTGAGGGGACGATTTGATTTTGCATGCATATAACATTTTTGTGGAAAATTGTATGCTTTTTCCTTGACATTCTAAAGGATTATGTCATTCCTGTCCAGATGGTGGTGGCGTAGTTTCCAACTAGTTAGTCCACTCCTAAGATTATACCTACTTCCTTATAGGTATGATGCGCGATTGTTCTTTACAGCTAATGTGAACTTGTGTTCAAATATAGATTCGAGTGACAGTGTGTGAGAGTGATAGTCCCTCCTGGTGAGGCAATTCTCATGTCTGCCCCTATTCATTTTATCCCCAATCTTAGGTTATCTATGCATGCTTTTGCGATAGCGGAATGTGAAGTACCCATTTTTAAACGAGATTATCAAGGAGTTGGCTTATACGTATCCCGTTTCTTTGATACTTAGTGAGTTACTCTTGCTTTATCGAGTAAGCTTTCTGCCATCGCTTGTACCAAAGGCACCGTTGGCTTCGAGGTGGGAGTAGGGGTGGTGGTGGGAAAACTATCGTGGTGTTTTGAGTTGTGTCTGCGTTGCATGAAATTGCAGTGACCAGCATGGTTGATTTTTGTCCAGCACCAGCCCCCCTTCTGTGGAGAGTTATCTTGGGCATAATGCCTTCCCAATTGTACTATTCTTGACAATATGGTCTATTTTGAGGCTTTCGTCGATCTTGCAAATTAGGATTATTATTATTTTTTTATTTTTATTTTTGTTTTCATCCCTAGTCAATGCCCTCTCTAGCTCCTTATTTTACATTATTTCCCCCTGAGGAATTGTTGGTCCCTTTTCTTAATATAGGGTGGCTACTCTCATCTCGTATTATGCCATACTTCATTTCTAAGTCTCGACACTTATCATATTTATCGTATCTTCATGATGCTTCTTCTTGGTGTTTAGGTGTTGGTAGGTGTCCTAATTTCTTAGGAGTGCCTTACTATTCTCACCTTACTTTCTTTATAGAGAACAAAATGAATTTCACTTTGTCTTGAATGGACATTCTAATGTTTTTTTTTTTTTTTCTCCCTTGAAACAAGGGAATTCTCAACTGGACCCTCCAATTTAACATAATTTACCGCATTCGCTCTGCTACTTTTGTAGATTCAAACTTGCCGATTATCTTCGGTCTCCTCAATCTGACTAGAAGCTTTCCTCTTATGGTTACGATGCTTCGCTTCTTTTATATTCTAAACTCAAAACTCCTTATAAGGGATTAACTTCATAGGTTTGGTTAACTCATCTGCTTACTTGATCTAGTTTAATTCGTATATCGATGCTATTGATGTACTTTAATTCCTTGAACTTAACAGCTTCTTGTTGTTAGTTGGTCTTACATCCCCAATAAACAATCTCATGATTAGCTATTGGTCCCGAAAGATGCTTACACACGTAGAGGGGGGGTGAATACGTGTGTAGAGAAGTGTTAATCAAAGCAATAAATAACTTAATTTAAAAAGACAAACAATTTATAGTGTGTTAGATCCGGGTTGAAGATCAACAACAATAAAAATAAGAATCGAATTCGTGAAGGATCGAGTCCTTAGAATGAATATAAGAATTAACGAGAGGAGGATTGCATCTTCTAAATCGTCCCAAGTTTCCTTTAATTCCGCCTTGTCTCGTCGGGAACCTTGAAGAATTCCTGCAAAACAAAGCCGGAGGAGCGGGTGGGGGTCCTCCGGGAAGAACCTCCGACGCCCAAGTCAGTATCAAATACTGGAAGTATGTTGAGGTTTCTTGGAGAAAAAACCGCTAGAGTGGGTGTGTGTGTTGATTCGTACTAGAAGCACGTAATCTTGAGTGTAAAGTTTAGAGTGAGAGAGTTGTTACCAAAAATGTAGTGGTTGCCATATATTTATAGTTGTAGAAGAGGTAGTGGCATTTCTGTGAATTTCCTTTGTTGTAAAAGGTAATATTAATTATACTAGTATTTTTAGAGAAGATTCTAGCTCTTTAAGGAAGAAGCTAGATCCTTGGGAAGAAGCTAGATCCTTAGGGAAGATGCTAGCTTCTCAGAGATGCTAGATCTTTAAGGTAGATGCTAGCTTCTCGGAGATGCAGATCCCTCATGGAGATGCAGATCCCTAGCAGAGATGCAGATCCCTCATGGAGATGCAGATCCCTAGCAGAGGTACAGATCCCTCGTGGAGATGCAGATCCCTAGCAGAGGTGCAGATCCCTCATGGAGATGGTAGGTCCTGAGGGAAAATGGTAGATCCCTCAAGGAAGATGCTCTCTCGGCCAGATGCTAGCATCTTCAAGGAAAATGCTAGATCCTGAAGGGAGAGCTCTTTGAGCCAGATGCTAGACCCTAAAGGGAGAGCTCTCTAGGCTAAATACTAAGTCTTTTGGCGACTTTTCGGGAGTGTTTTCATAGAAGGCTTTATTCAAGCTCAAGGCTTATGCCTTGTCGTTCATTCAAAAGACAAGTGTCTCTTCCCCATTCGCTTATTCTCAACTAGTGACGCCACGTATTACTATGACGTGGAAGGAGCTGATTTAGTCCCTATCAGCTACTCCCCCCTGCTCCGAGAGACCTTGTTTTAAGAACAAGTCTGTCAGGAGCAAGTAATTTTATTGCTCACGTTACTATTTGTTCTAATTCATTTAAGTAGATTTTTTTTTTTTTTTTTTTTTTTTGGGAAAAAATTTTCTCATAAAAAATCAATTTTATGACATAGATATTCGCCTTATACGGCGGGATATAGGGGATATACCCCTACTCCCCCCCCCAGTGAATTATAAGAAAACGAAAGAATTATAATTCACAGACTCAATGGTCTATTCTAGAAGATACAAACTTCTTCAAAATGTTAACGTTTCGAGGTATTAGTAAAACCTCCCTTGTTTTTCATATTTTTGCGCTCATGTACTCCTCCTTTTAGTATTTCCGTGACCTATAATGGTCCTTCATAGTTTGCAGAAATGTATATGCCGATATAATTGTAGGAGCGCAGATCATAACCTGTTTGTAGAGGTGCAACTGCAGATTCGAGTTTCCAGAAGCGCAGATCGGAATTGTTTGCAAAGTGCATGTGCAGATATGAATCTGCTTGTAGAAGTGCAAATCTGATTTTTATTATTTTTATTTTATTATTATTTATTATATATATATATATATATATATAATAAATATATTTTGTAGAAGCGCAGGGCAGATCCGAATCTGCGTGCGGAACGTAGATCTGATTATGTCTGCAAGAAGCACATATCGGAATCTGTCTGGAGAAGCACAGATGAAAAATCTGTCTATAGAAGCGCAGATCAGAATTTGTCTGTAGATGTACGGATCAGAGTCTGTTTGATGATGTGCAAACTAGAATCTATCTGCAAAAGTGCAGATCTAACTCTATCTGCAGAAGTGCTGGTGCAAATCCGAGTCTAGGGAAAAGCAAATGCAGATGCAGATCCGAGTCTGCAGAAGTGGCAGATGCTGCAGATGCAGATCCGAGTCTGCAGAAGTGCCAGATGCTGCAGATGCAGATCCGAGTCTGCAGAGGTGCAGATGCTGCAGATGCAGAGGCAGATCCGAGTCTGCAGAAGTGCAGATGCTACAGGTGCAGATCCGAGTCTGCAGAGGTGCAGATGCTGCAGATGCAGATGCTGCAGATGCAGATCCAAGTCTGCAGAAGTGGCAGATGATGCAAATGCAGATCCAAGTCCGCAGAGGTGCAGATGTTGCAGATGCAGATGCCAGTGCAGATCCGGGTCTGCAGAAGTGCAGGCTGAATTTATCTTCTTTTAAGTGGCATCTTCTATGAGACCTGCCTAAGCTTCATCCATGGTAGCAGCATGGGTACCTTAGTGCTTCTTCTCGCTTGTGGTGCTGAAGCTATGTGAAAGTGTTCTTCTACCCTATTAGGAGAAGTATCGCATATGGTATAGTGATGCAGAACCAAAATTTGGGCAAATTTTAAATCTTTATCCGTCCCTCTAAAAGACATAAGATAGATCAATCGATTAGTTTATTAATTTTCAAGAGAAACTTATAGTTTTACTTGGAATGGGGCACTTGGAACTTTGTTCCATTTTTATATACCTAAGTATTTACTTAATAGAGCAATTTATATTTGAGTAAGTACTTGAGACTTTGTCTCGTATTTTCTTTCTAGAAACCTACTTTGTAGGGCTTCTTTATTTCATCGGATCCCAAGAGTTTTTGGGGCTTATCTGGGATTTTTATTTCATCGGAGCCCATGAGTTTTTGGAGCTTATCCGGGATTTTTATTTCATCGGAGCCCATGAGTTTTTGGGACTTATCCGGGATTTTTATTTCATCGGAGCCCATGAGTTTTTGGGGCTTATCCGGAAATGTAGAGCTTTGGCATTTGAGTGAGGTACCTGCATCATAGGCAGGGTTTATCCTTTTTAGTTCTGCCAGTGGCTCTATGCTGATAGGGATTTGGCTATGAGTAGTGGCCGCGGAGCCTAGATCTTTTGCTAGGGCTTATCCTTGGTTATCACTACCTCATTCCATCTCCTATTTCATTTATCATTTCCCAAGTGTGTGCTTGTAGCATTTCCAATTAAAATGCAGAGAAGTAATTTTAAACTCACCAAAATAAGTGGCAACAGGGGTTGATGCTTCTTTCGCATTCAAGAGTCAAGTATAATCAAGGTTTAAAGAGTACCAAATTTTCCAAAGGTTTTCTGATTTGTATAGCTGAGGTTCTCAAGGAACGGCACTCCATTTGGCATCAAGTGCTTCTTTGCAAGAGTATTTGCTCCTTTTCTTTCATGTTCCTCGCTTTTCAATGAGCGAGTCACCTCATGCTATAAAACTTATTTAATAAAAAAGTTAGTAAAATATGAGTGCCCCTAAGGGCATATTTATAAAATAACTAGATAGTGAAATAATAAAATTATTCAAGGATATAAGTCATATTCAACTTGCTCAGTAGTTTATTAGGAGAGGGGGTTGTCCCCTTATAAAGAATTTTAAGAATTTGGACAATAATATTGATGTTAGAATTTAATAAGTGGGTACGAATGGTCTCAAGAACCTGATTTTAAGTGACAAAAACCCACCATCCGCATAGCCAGATCCTAGCATAGGTAAGGACCTGATATCCTTTTTGTCCAAATCAAGCTTCTGACATCAAGCATGGTGGGGATCTGTCATTTTGTTGTTTTCCATGCTTCCGAGTTCCAACGGATAAGCATGATTGGTTTTCTATAAATCATCACAAAAGTTGGTTGTAGCTTTCTTCAAGTAGAGGAAAGAAACATTTATTATTCTAGCCCAACTCTGCAGCACCTGATAAAAGGATTGATAAGATGTATCATGCCCATACAAATGGCTACCAAGTAATGGAGATAAAATACAAGTTGCAAGATAGGGCCATCATCAAATGTTTTATACCATCCATATGATAATAACCAACAATTTGCAATATTGATTTTAAGCAAAAAGAGATGAATTATTAAATTGAGAATATGCTGATGCACTTTTGTAGCCCATATTCATTTATGGATCTGGTTAAATCAGAAATGACATTTCGCAAGGATCCGCAAACAGGAGCAGGAAGAAAAGAACAATTGGTTCCTGTCAAGCCTTTCTTCGAACATCTGGTGAGTAGTATTATCTACATATATTTTCTAGATTGTTGGAGATGCGAAACTTGAATTTGTAGCATTTCTCTTCCAATTCTCTGTTCTCTGCAACATGATGTTATTCAGCTCAAGAGTTTTATGATAGTTTACACCATAATTTTTCAAAAAGAACTTCAATGAAATTAAGCAATTAGCTTCATGTAGTGGCTCCGCTCGCACAAACGAGCACTTGTCGGAAATCAATGGGTGCACGGTCTCACCATATGATGATATAAAACTTGGTTAAACAAAAAGTTAGATTCGGGACCAGCTTGATGCATAGAGCCCGACTCAAATAACAACGAGGGAGATAGAAGAGCTCCATTTCTGCTAAACATTTCTTCGAGCACATGTTAGGCACGCCAGATGCTGGCTCATTTTCCTAGTCACAATGTTATCTCATATACACAATGACGAGGCGCCTTCCTTTAAACAACTACAACACTGTCGCATCTCAGCTCTCAAGAGAAAGGAAAATCTGAGAGGACTCAGGTGCAGGTTCGATTCGCCGGAGGTAGCGATTTATGGCGAGGTCTCATGCTCTGCCCATTTTCCTCAGAGAAACCGGAAATTGAAGGTCGGATGAGGAACACTAAGATGAAAAACCGCTGTGATGATTTTGCTGTAGGCTCTTGACCCAAACTTGGGAAGAAATTTCTTGGTTTTTCCACGATTCCAAGAGTTATTGATTTGGACGTCCCTAATTCAGGGATCATGAAGATCCAGCACCTGTGTGGCATGGTTCTGATAGTGAATCCATGGATCTGGCACTAGTTGCAAGGATCTGTTTTCTTTCTTCATAAGGTCTGAAGGCGACTGATTCGTGCTACTCCCTTCTTAAAGAGCGAATACTGCTCCCCTGCTAGAAGCTTGTGCCCGGCTAAGCTTCCGAATTCTTATCTGGCCAGATTTGATTCAAGTCTTCACGGCGAATGCGTTGCTGAACACATTATCATATCCGGGTGCGTTTCGACATCTTGGCCATCGGGATTTCAGGCACATTGCCATAAGTTATTTTAGAGGCAGAACTTTGTTTATGTTGCCGCCTTTTCAAGAATAAGAACATCTATCCTAGAGTAATTCTTCAATACCAAAAGGTTAGTATAGTATTATCGGATATTTGTAAAACTCAAGTAAAACTAGATATTTCACATTTCGGAACGTGCATCAAATTATATCCAGGGAGAATAATATGGAATATTTGCTCATAAATAAAAGCAAAATTGTTATTCCAAGATAATCATCAAAGATAATTTTCGTAGTTCCCTTCCAATAGGGACTCACACCCTCCCCAACAGTGGGTGCTAATTTTGTACACGCGTTTGAGATTATAGAAATTCTACAGAATTTATAAAAGATGTAAGTAAATGATACTTAGCTCGGATGAAGATTTAGCATCCACAACAAGTTTATCTGAGGATTTAGTGCCAAGCGCGTTAACCTTCATTTTTTCCATTTCATTTTGCTTGCATTGCTTCCTTCTTCAAGGAAGGAGAATCCTCTAGCTTTATGCAAACTGGTTTGCTTGAGCTCCCTATCATTTTTGTTTAGTTTCTGGCAGCAGATCTCTCTCGTGAGAATCTAGTAGGAGACCGTTAGAACTTGTTAGCAGGTGCTACTGTAGTAGGCTGAACACTTAACATAGAATTTAAGTGAGAGCATTGAATTAGCGCATTTCAATACAGAAAATTCATGCAAAAATATATTGATTAGCCTGTTGAACAACGCAACAGGGGATCCCCGAAATCCAAGTTAGTCTCCTTTCTTTATACGGCTTCTTCACCAAGAAGAGGGATATACTATGCTATGTGAACTTATAAACACACAGACAAACAAAAGTAAGTAAAATATCACTTTATATTAGCAAATTTGAGGGGATAATAAAATAGAGTAATTTCATGGCAGTAGAATAAATTGCATCAATAATGACGGCATTTATGCATAGGTATATTTCCAATACTTATCATTTGAGCACTCATTAATCTTACCCGCCAGCATCCTCATTAAGATTCCACCGAATTTGCATTATTAATGGTACTACCTTTTTACCAAGAGGAAGGCGTGTGCTTTGTTGGAGAGGCTTCAACATTAGTCGATCGAGCTACTGATTTTATAGCTCATCTCTTGATTGAATTTCTTTGGGTCATATTTTGTTTCTTCTCCGGCTGAATGTAAATTTCAAAATTATACATGGGAGAGGCAAAAGCTCACTTCTCTGCTATAGAAACAGAGAAAGTAATTCTATTCATGAATATGATAGAAAACGAAGCGTGAAATAAGTTTATAAAATTAAATTATCTACTATCAGGCTGAGCGCCTAGCAGATTCCAACAATGATGGTGTTCTCCCATTGCGGGCAAATACAAATAAACTTGAAATTTGCTTCTCTTGGGCAAGTAAGATGAGCACCCTTCAAACACCTGCCATTTGCACATTATATCAAATGAGTGAAAGTTTGAGGTTAAATAAAGAAGAAAACGCTTTCAAAATTGAAGGATTATATTGGGTGATGCTATTGCGCTGTGCAACACTGCCCAACGTCGCCTTAAGCCAAAATTTGAGTCAATATGTGGTGGAACAACCAGCAAACTCCGACAAGGGAGTGATGCAATGAGAGGATATCTCGAACATCTGTTTGAGAATGGCGAGTAGATCGCACACTTCTCTGAGGCATATTACCAAACACTCGCTGGTCACCATTTCAAGTGCATATTATTCACATTGCTGGAGATGCAAGATTGTTGCAACCTTTCTCCTTCAATTTTCCACTTTTTGCGACCTGATACCACTTAGTTCCACAGCTTTGTATCAATTTAAATTATAATTTCTTCAAACAGAACTTTAATAAAAATGGAGCAGTCAACAACAGCGGGCAGCGGCCCTGCTCGAATAAGTAATACTCGTCGAAGATCGGTGGATACACAATCTCGCCCACCGCCAATTATGAACCAGAGGTTGTTGTGACCCAACCTCGACAATGATATCACGGGACTAGGATCCCCGAAGCTCCCAAATGTGCTTGATGCCATTTCAAATTAAAAATAGAGCTTAGCAAACTCTACTTCAAAATGAATTAAGTGCGGTGGGAATGTTGCGGTATGATTTTCCTTTTATGTTCCCTGCAACATGAATTTAGTTAGCTCACTTGACAGCTTCTCATTCATTAAATACAAATTTTGAATCATAAGTTCAATGTTAGCTAATAAATCGGCTGCTCTCTGGTGCAGCTTCGGGAGGTGTAAACACTGTGTTGTGCTACTCCATTCGAGTAGAGGTGGCAAAAGTCGCTGCTATTGTTATCTACATTTATTTGTTGTAGATTAGCAACCATCTCCTCCAACCCTTGCCTGAGCAAAAACCGTAAAACACGTTTTCAATCGACTTCAGCTGAAGATTTAACTTGGCTATTCATAGCTAGGCATCAGCGACATCTTGATATTTCGGCCAGCCTTGCTTGACGGCAATGGGAGGAGTGACGATTGTTCGTAATTCCCCTCTGCGACATTGCCATTTTCACACTTGCATTAAACAACATAAAAGTTTTAAATTAAATGAAGAAGAAAATGATTTGAAAAGTTGAAGAGCTGTGTGTTATGGCTGTGTTGTGTGATGCGGCACAACACCCGCTTAAACCAAAATCTGAGGCAATATATGGCGGAATGATCAGCAGGCTCCGACAAGAGGATGAAGCAAAACACTCTTCTCTCAGGCATTTTGTTGGACACTTGCTGGGCGTGCTGGCTACGTTCTCCATTTCAAGTGTATATCCTCCATAATGCTCCAGATGCGAGAATTCAATTTAAAAAAATTTCCTTCAACATTAGCTTAAATAAAAGCTGTGAAACATGCTTTCAATCTGCCATTGAAAGATTGATATTAGTTTTGCAAATGTATTTAAATCAAATAAGAAGGAAATGCTTAGAGTATGGAAGAACAGTATTATTCGATACTCCATTTCCTGCGGTGCAGCTTGAGGAGAATTTTAATCCAAGAAAAACTCAGTTTACAGAGTAGAATAATGTGATTCTGTCTGCTAGCAAAGATAAGAGAGTCGAAAAGACTCTGATTCTCTCAGGTATTTCTTCGAACACCTATTGAGCATACTTATGAAGCTAACTCTTTGCTAGGAAAGAGGGAGGTGCGGCAACATGATCTCAGCTACCATGTCCGCTGCTCGACCGACTAGGGGTGATGACCTCTCCATAGCGTTGAAAGAAGAGAAAAACATTTCTGCAATGCGCGCCTAGTTGAGCGATAGCGCGACTTCATGAATCACCGGTGTGACGGCCGGACTTTGGTCGCGTTTGATTCGGAAGAGGTGTAATGCTCTTCAGCTGAAGCCGCCGGAAATGGGAAAGGTGCCCGGAGGGGTTTGGTTTTCTGATACAGAAATTCCCTCTCAGATCTGGATATTTCCCCAATTTTAGGGGTGAACTTCATATAAAATTCCTGCTAAATCTCCAGTTAAATAAACAACATGCCGGGAAATTTTGTTAATATCTTCATTTTTCAAAGAAGCTTGTTCTTCAACAAAAAAGGGAAATAACAGATCTAAAGAGAAGCGTGTATGCTTCGAAGAGAAAATCGACGTCTTAGTCAAAATTTCCCACAGACGGCGCCAGTTGTTAGATCCGGGTTGAAGATCAACAACAATAAAAATAAGAATCGAATTCGTGAAGGATCGAGTCCTTAGAATGAATATAAGAATTAACGAGAGGAGGATTGCATCTTCTAAATCGTCCCAAGTTTCCTTTAATTCCGCCTTGTCTCGTCGGGAACCTTGAAGAATTCCTGCAAAACAAAGCCGGAGGAGCGGGTGGGGGTCCTCCGGGAAGAACCTCCGACGCCCAAGTCAGTATCAAATACTGGAAGTATGTTGAGGTTTCTTGGAGAAAAAACCTCTAGAGTGGGTGTGTGTGTTGATTCGTACTAGAAGCACGTAATCTTGAGTGTAAAGTTTAGAGTGAGAGAGTTGTTACCAAAAATGTAGTGGTTGCCATATATTTATAGTTGTAGAAGAGGTAGTGGCATTTCTGTGAATTTCCTTTGTTGTAAAAGGTAATATTAATTATACTAGTATTTTTAGAGAAGATTCTAGCTCTTTAAGGAAGAAGCTAGATCCTTGGGAAGAAGCTAGATCCTTAGGGAAGATGCTAGCTTCTCAGAGATGCTAGATCTTTAAGGTAGATGCTAGCTTCTCGGAGATGCAGATCCCTCATGGAGATGCAGATCCCTAGCAGAGGTACAGATCCCTCGTGGAGATGCAGATCCCTAGCAGAGGTGCAGATCCCTCATGGAGATGGTAGGTCCTGAGGGAAAATGGTAGATCCCTCAAGGAAGATGCTCTCTCGGCCAGATGCTAGCATCTTCAAGGAAAATGCTAGATCCTGAAGGGAGAGCTCTTTGAGCCAGATGCTAGACCCTAAAGGGAGAGCTCTCTAGGCTAAATACTAAGTCTTTTGGCGACTTTTCGGGAGTGTTTTCATAGAAGGCTTTATTCAAGCTCAAGACTTATGCCTTGTTGTTCATTCAAAGGACAAGTGTCTCTTCCCCATTCGCTTATTCTCAACTAGTGACGCCACGTATTACTATGACGTGGAAGGAGCTGATTTAGTCCCTATCAGTAATCACTCATCGAAATCATGCAATACACAACTTTAACCATAGGCTTGCCTATCAACTCAAGTTTCCAATACTACAATGCATGCACAAATTAGGATCAAAAAGGTATTTCTTAAGCTTGTAGTGTAGGGACATTGGTTAAGGTAGGGAATTTTTAGGCTAAGTGACTTAAATTTTCATCTAAGCTCCTTCACCTCTTTTCTTCATCTTTCTAAGTATGAATTTCTTCATCTTCCACCTTATCCAATCCCTTTTTCTTAAATGAATCCCAAGCTTCTACCAGATCTCATCATATCAAAAGAAACACTCCCTTATTCTCTTCTTCTTTTTTTTTCTTGTAAGACTTTGTTCTTACTCTTTTTTTTCTTTTTTTTTTTTAAGAACTTTGTTCTTATTCTTTTCTTTTCTAACATTGAGCTTATAGGAGTGTTCTTTCAACTCAAAACAAATCCCAAGACCCTTTACCATCACCCACCATTCTTTATGAATTTTCAACTTTACCAAGGTTCCCTTAACCATCCTTCACCCCCTATTATCCGGTTTAAAAAGAAAAGGCTCTATTCAAGGCTCAAAAGGGGACGACAATGGTAATGAAAGATAGGTTAGTGTTTGGGAAAAATGGACTATGAAATGATGGCCTAAGATCATCTCCTAATTATACACACAAGTAGTACTTCTAATCAAGAGTATCAAGGGATAAGTGATGGGATTATATTCTTCTTCCTTATTGAATTATCTATCTTTTGATTATGATTTAATGCATTTCTGATGGTTTATTTTCCTTGATCATGTCTAGCTAGATCTCTTTGTGATTCCAATTATATGTAGATTAGGGATAAGTGATGGGATTAGGCTTTAATCTATGAATTTACCTTCTAATTTCATGTTCATTTCTCTTGGGGCTATGTTTTATTGTGTAATTGTGATTGATCACCATAGTTGCATATCAAGTGTTTGATCTAATGCTTAGGAGGCTTAGATTAGATGCTGAAATCAAGAGATTTGCATGCTAGAGAATAGTAGGGTTAAGGATTTCCATAAGCTATTGGGAGTTAATGGATTGCTTGATATCTTAGTAGGAATTAAACCTTTCATTAATCTACTTGATTTCATTACAATGAGAATTGAGTGAATCATACATAGGAGGTTTCCCACATGAAATTGGATTAAAATGGCTAATTCTAGTTAGAGTGTTACATCCTTATTACTTAAACCTAATTGAAGTATAATTGGAGTCACTCTCATTTCCTTATTGAATTTTAGTTATTTGCATACTTGTTGATTGTTTAGTTAAGTTCTAAGTTTGTTACTTATTTTCATTGTCATTAGTTAATCAAAAACACAAAAACATGTTAGTTGGTAGCTTGAATAGTGATTACGTAACTAGGTTGCTACTTGAAATTCATACGCCAAAACATTCCTTGTGGATTCGACTCGATTCTAATACATCGATTATCATTACTCTCTCTCTACCTCAAAAGTAGAGCGATTAATTTTTAGCGCCGTTGCCGGGGAATGTTTAGTTTGAGTTTCAATAGTCGATTTGGTTATTGAGATACTAATTCAAGCATTTATTTTCTTTTGATTTTTGTTTTTGTAGGTTTATGCACACAAGATCCAAGGGAAGACTAGTTCACCCTTTGATCTTGGAATTTGAAAGAAGGCATAGAAGGAGAAATTCTATTGAAGAACAAGAAATGGCTAGCAATCAAGATTATGAAGCTCTTAGGAAGGAATTGGAAGATATGCGAGCTTGGAGAGATGAGCAAGAAAGGAGGGCTCAGGAAGCTCAACAACCTCCCCTTAACCAAATGTTCGAATCTCCAACAGACCAATTTCAAGGTGGAGCATGGGGACCTCATGTCAATGCGAACAACTTTGAGATAAGGACCGGCCTTATCCAAATGGTCCCATCCGAATAATTTAGAGGGAGGCCCGAGGAAGATCCTAATGCTCATTTGAGCACATTTCTTGAGATATGTGATACGGTGAAGTATAATGGAGTCCCGGAGGATGCCATTAGGATGAAGCTCTTTAACTTTTCATTGAGGGCTCGTGCAAAGGAGTGGTTTAAGAACCTTGATAAGAGCGAGATCACTACATGGGAAATGTTATGCAAAGCTTTTCTTGCCAAGTACTTCCCTCCTTCAAAGGCTCAAAAGCTCATTTCAGAAATCTCCCATTTCTCACAACATGGTGATGAGACCCTATTTGAAGCATCGGAGAGGTATAGGGACTTCCTACGCAAGTGCCCTCAACACGGTTTTAGTGAAGCACAACAAATAGTCAGATTCTATAACGGTCTCTCTCCACACATGAGGAGCATAGTTGATGCTACATCCGGGGGTTGCCTAGAAAACCGGAATAAAGGAAGCTCTAAGGATCATAGAGGATATAGCATCCAATAGTTATCAATGGCCTATGGGGAGGGGCCCTACGAAGAGGGTGAACTCGGTTCTTGAGGATGCAAGGTATGATACTTTACCCTTGAAGCTCGCCAATTTGAAGAAGACATATTACAATGAGAGGAGAGCTCAAATGCATGGTGATCATTTTAGAGACGCTTCGGAGTTCAATGGAAATGAAGAAGTGAGATATGTTTATCAAGGACCTTATGGCAACTTCAACAACCAAGGAGGATTTCAAGGAAACAACCAAGGAGAATTCCAAGGGAATAGCCAAAGTGGATATTCTTATGGCAATCAAGTTGGTAACCCGGCTTACCACACCAACACTAGGAATCCTCCCAATCCCTCTTATGGAAATCCTAGCAATGCTCAAGTTCCATATTCCGGATTCTCCTTTTCTCAAGGGATGATTGAAGAACCTAAGAAGACATCCCCTTCTCTTGAGCAAATCGTTAAACAAATGGCCAATCAACAAAGCTCTTTCATCATTCAAACCGGCCAAAAGGTCAATGCCTTAGAGAATTCCCTCACTTCATTATCAAAGCAAGTCAAGATGATTGGAAGGCCAAATTATCCAAATGGCTAACCAAGCTATCACCCAACATAAGTTCGGAGAATCCTCTAGCAAGGCTCAAGAAAACTCGAAGCAACAATGCAATGCCATTCATGTAGTGAGTGAAGTTTCTTCGACACCTTCACATATATCTTGTGGGAAATCTCCGAATCTTGCTAAGAGCAATCTTGTGGAATTTGATGAGTCCGATCCAAGAATCATAGATCTTTGCCCGATTATTCCATCTATAAAAGGTTGGACAAATTGGGACATTCATGATTACTACTCAAGAATGAGGATTTCCAAGGCAATTCCCTTTGATGAGCATCTTGATATGCTAAAAGATCTACAAAGAAGGAAGGATGCTTATGAAGCTTCAAAGTTGAGGAGTAAACTTGGT
Source organism: Mentha longifolia (assembly GCA_001642375.2). NCBI lineage: Eukaryota > Viridiplantae > Streptophyta > Magnoliopsida > Lamiales > Lamiaceae > Mentha > Mentha longifolia. The sequence goes on from CM038114.1 coordinate 31,126,471, forward strand.
GCCCAAGAAGGAGAGTGTTCACAAAAATAATCAAAAAGATACTCCTTCTACTCCATATTCTAAAGTTTCTCATGAGCATATGGAACCGAATTGCTTGGACAAACTAACATCATCCCTTAAGCCTATTGATGAGAATTTGCATGAGAGGAAAGGGGATTTGTTAGATGCATTCAAGAAATTAGATATAAATGCTTCGTTGATTGGTTTGTTCAGTGAAAGTCCGGATCATGAGAAAGTCTTGGAGGATGTGGTTAAAAAGAAAAAAAAATTTGATAAGGGTGAAACCATTGTGTTGTCGGAGGAATATAGTGCTCGTCTGCAAAAGAAGATTCCAAACAAAGAAGGGGACCCCGGGAAGTTCACTTTACCTTGTGAGATAGGAGGCCAAGCTTTTAGGAATGTCTTGTGTGATTTGGGCTCCGGTGTGAATTTGATGCCCCTTTCCATCTTCAATCATTTGAAGATTGGAACTCTTAAGCCCACCTCACTTATTCTCCAAATGGTGGATCGTTCAATCTCCTATCCAAGAGGTATTCATTGTCCAAAACCATTCCAATGGATGTGATTCCCCATCATTCCCTTAAGTTTCTCCGGTGTGATTTAGATCTGCATGTGGATGTGATTTAGACTTACTTCCAAAGGAAAATGTTCTCCCTTTGCTGCTTATCAACTTTGGTTTGCACGTTAAGAGCTCTTTGAACCACCAATAGCTCTCCACGTTCCGGTGCAATCTCCTCCAATGGAACATCTTCACCATTGTCATCTTCATGCTCACTTTCAGATTCTATGTCGCCGTTTGGCTTCAAAACCATCACCCTTTTGTTTGGACATTGAGATGCAATATGCCCAAAACCTTGACATCAAAAGCATTTGATATCTCTATTTCTAGTAGCTGAATTAGAAGTAGAAATACCTTTCCCCTTATCACCTTCATTGTACTTTATTTTTAGACCATCATTATGAGGTTTAGAGGCTGCCTCAAAAGATGATTTGGATGATGTCCACTCCTTCGGCCTTGAAGATTGAGAACTAGTTGGAAAATTCTTTTGGAACTTTCCCTTCTTCTTCAATTGCCGCTCCACTTTCATTGCCATATGCACCATATCCTCGAGCTCCACGTAGTGTTGAAGGTCAACAATATCGGCTATCTCCTTATTCAGCCCATATAGGAATCGAGCCATGGTTGCTTCTCGATCTTCTTCAACATTAGCCCTAATCATGGCAATCTCCATTTCCTTGTAGTACTCATCAACAAATCTCGTACCTTGATTCATAGATTGAAGTTTTTGAGACAAATCTCGAAAATAATGAGAAGGGACAAACCTCTTGCGCATAATGCTTTTCATCTCTTCCCAAGTAAAAATTGGTCTTTCTCCATAACGCCTTCGATTTGTCACCAATTGATCCCACCAAACTATAGCATAATCTATGAATTCAATGGCAGCAAGTCTAACCTTCTTCTCCTCGGAATAGTTGTGACACTCACAAATGAGATCAACTTTTCTCTCCCACTCCAAATATGTTTCCGGATCACTCCTTCCTTGAAAAGTAGGGATTTTCAATTTGATGCTTCCCAAGTCACGATCCACTTCATTTCGATGCCTTCTTCTATCTCGTCTTAGATCTTGATGCGTGGATGCAACATCATCATCTCCTTCCGACTCCCCCTCTCCATCTCGTCTTTGTGGTATTTGAAGTTCCAACCTCTCCAAGCGATCTGTTATATTTTCCATGACATTTCCTATCCTCGTGAATTGTTGTTGCATGGCTTGCAACACAACTTCAGGTGAGTTTTGATTGTCACTTATGCCAGACATTTCCTCACAGTTCACTTGTGTATCACACAAAATAATCCTCTCAAAACACTCGTGTATCACTCATTGGCTTTTACCTCCCCTCTAATAACCTCACCACTCAAGCCTTTTACCACTTAATTCTCACTTGTAGAATTTCAATGAATAAGAACAAAACCAAGATAAGAACAAGACTAGAAGCCTTCAACCAACTTCAGCCCTTAGAAATGGGTCTCTCGGTTGGCACTAACTAAAGCTTGAATCTCGAATATAACAATATACTTGAACTTTCTTTTTCTTTTTTTTTTTCTTTTTTTTCTTTTTTTAAACTCCTTTTTTTTTACTGATTTTCATTTTTTTTTATATATATATATTTTTGACTTTTTTTTTTTACGTTTTTTTTTTCACACCCTTTTTTTTCAATTGAAAAGACAAAACAATAAGATAGAGAGAGGTAAAGGTTCAGATCAACACTAGATTGCTCTGATTACCAAAAAATGATACAGACGAAGGACCCGTTGGATATAACGATCCAAGAACCCCACGTATAAGAGATAGACAGCGGACACCCTAGATCGAGAATCTAGTTTGATCACCCCTAGAGCTTGTAAAACCTCGACCCGTTGGCTATATAATCAGTCAAGAACCTCGGTATGATTGAACGCCACAAGACCTTGCTCACAAGTCTTGATAAGTTCCTTAATCAAGTGAAATACTCTACAAAGATAATTCAACTCACAATTTTCGTTTATCATTCAAGTGTTGAAGTTTACAAATGATTAGAAGCCTATTTATAGGCTGAATAAGACTCTAGACTTCCTCAACACTTATACATATACTTAAGACACTTAAATAGACTCAAATGAACATAAATAACATGAGTGACTCTTGAGTTTGTAACAGCCACTCATTAACACTTTATTTAAGTAATTAAAATGACTCTTTATTTAGGCCTCCTCTTCATGGACGAAAATTCCATATTGGATCTTCATTTTGGGCCTCCAACATCTGATGTATGATGAGCCCCCTCTTCAATTGCGGATCAGCCCATCAACTTGAATAAGATTCACCATTTGACCCATTGAAGATTGGTCTTGGACTTGGGCTCCAATTTCAACAAGCAAAAGCATCATGGACTCATTTATCTTCTTAGCTCTAGCCCTTGTAATCGGTCCACCTCGAATCATCAAAGGATCCGTCTTGTTGTTCTTGGGCAGCTTGGTTGATTCCCCATCAGTTTGATCTAATGCTTAGGAGGCTTAGATTAGATGCTAGGATCAAGAGATTTGCATACTAGAGAATAGTAGAGTTAAGGAACTCCATAAACTATTGGAAGTGAATGGATTACTTGATTTCTTACTAGGAATTAAGCCTTTCATTAATCTATTCGATTTCATTACAATGAGAATTGAGTGAATCATACGTAGGAGGTTTCCCACATGAAATTTGATTAAAATGGCTAATTCTAGTTAGAGTGTTATATCCATATCACTTAAACCTAATTGAAGTATAATTGGAGTCACTCTCATTTCCTTATTGAATTTTAGTTATTTGCATACTTGTTGATTGTTTAGTTAAGTTCTAAGTTTGTTACTTATTTTCATTGTCATTAGTTAATCAAAAACACAAAAACATGTTAGTTGGTAGCTTGAATAGTGATTAGGTAACTAGGTTACTACTTGAAATTAATACGCCAAAACATTCCTTGTGGATTCGACTCGATTGTAATACATTGATTATCATTGCTCTCTCTCTACCTCAAAAGTAGAGCGATTATTATGCACAATGGAATGACAAACACGTGATTTCGCACTCAAATATGCAAGTATACATTCATTATTCAATTCAAAAAATTTCAATATTTTCCAAAAATTTCACATTCGAGCTCACATTCAAGAACCAACAAACAAAAGAAGAATTTTTCATTAATCAAGCTCCTTGACCCAAACTCATCAAAACAAAGATTAACAAGCAACCTTCTTCAATTAACCCTAATCAACTACAATCATCAAGCAAGCCTAAGCATATTTTCAATGAAATCATAATGATACCACATTACATAAAAACTTAAAAAACCCAAGAGTAAAGTAATTTAAATTTCTTATCCTACCCCCCTCCCCCAAACTTGTTTTAGATCATAAAGTCTAAAATGAGTTTGGAGGGAAGAATAATAAGAAATTTAAATTACACCTACAAAGGTCCAAAGCTATGTTGAAGTGGTTTTGAAAGTCATTCAATCATTTTCTTGCTTGATCGATTTGATTCTCTTCCTTCAATTATTTGCTTGCTTGATCGATTTGATTCAAGAACCAACAAACAAAAAGAAGAATTTTTCATTAATCAAACTCCTTGACCCGAACTCATCAAAACAAAGATTAACAAGCAACCTTCTTCAATTAACCCCTAATCAACCACAATCATTAAGCAATCCTAAGCATATTTTCAATGAAATCATAATGATACCACATTACATAAAAACTTGAAAAACCCAAGAGTAAAGTAATTTAAATTTCTTATCCTACCCCCCTCCCCCAAACTTATTTTAGATCATAAAGTCTAAAATGAGTTTGGAGGGGAGAATAATAAGAAATTTAAATTACACCTACAAAGGTCCAAAGCTATGTTGAAGGTGGTTTTGAAAGCCATTCAATCATTTGCTTGCTTGATCATAACACTTGAAACTCCACGTATTTAAACATGAATTTCACTCTAATTAAGCTCAACATGTACATAAAATATGTGTTAATCAATGCACTAACTTCCTTCTCAAGGCCGAAACTATATCTATCAAGATAGTGTTCGAATTTTACTCTACAACAAGAATCTAGACTCAATTCATCAAGAGGAGGAACAATGTCACCTCAAGAAAGGAAAAGATCGAAGTGTTCTTCAATCATCAAGAAATCGGGGGCTGCATGTCCTACTTGTAAAGGTTGGATGAAGAATTCGACTCCATATTCTTGTTCTACATGTCGAAATATGTGGAAGTGCAAAGGTTTAGAACGATCGGTGGTGGTGGTGGTGATTTTCGGCGGCGGCTATGGTAGTTCGGTTGTGGTGTTTGTTGTGTCGGAGAAGATGAAGGAGTTGAGAGCTTCTCACTCTTGCATCTAGAGTGAGAAAGTAGAGGTTCAAGAATGAGGTGGAAGGTGGGGAGGAGGGCTATATATATTTGCTCTCCCTTTCTCACTCTCGATGCACACACGCACGCACACTTGTGCACATTATTATATTTTCTCCCACTAATTATTCCTAGTGTATAATTATATTTTCTATAGTATCCATAATCGGATACATGACACTCTATAATAAAATACGTGTCATACTTCATCCTCAAATAATAACATAATTGTAGATGATAAGCATCTAGTGTAAAATTTCTACACAGTAAATGTAAGTGATATATCATCACTATGTGTATTTTATTACACATGCTTATATAGTCACATTCATCAAATAATCATTCCACAATTAGTTAACTTAGCATCGACATGAACAAGCAATTAAGAAATTTACAATGATAAATAAACTTATGCTCGTAAATCATCATGCACCTTCGAGTATATATCTATATATGTATATACTCGACTATCACATTATCAAAATTTAACTTCGAATGTCATCTACGTTCTTCGAGCATACTCATCTTTTCTCTTAGCTTCACAATACATGTGCTATAACTGGAGCTCATTCCGGAAAATATAGCGAAAGGCTATGTCGTTATTTTCATTCCCGGAGTACATAGTGTTATAGCATTTTCATGCTGATTTAATCACGAGTCAAGCTATTCTCAAATAGCTAACATTTTATATAATTTAGTCTAGCTCGAGAATAATTCATTAAGCTAATCCGTCTTCAATAGCTAATAAATAGCTATATGATTTTATTTATGGTGGTTTTTCTAGAACGGATTTTTACGGCTATTATATGTGCCTTGACTCATGACAGCTCGACATGGCCTCTGTCGAGATCTGGATCTGATGCCTTGCATGAGTTTCCCTCGTTACCTTCTTCCCTTGTCTCTCTCATCGACTGCTTGTTCCATCCTTTCTTGGTTGTTTACTTCCTCTGCTCATGGCACCTCATGTCTGGACCAAGCTTCTGATTCCATGCGGCACTTGACTTGAGTGGTATCTTGCCCAAGGCCTGATTAGACTTCAACTTTACCTCTCTCTCGGAATGAGACCTTTCCTGCTCATGATGTCTGCAAAACCCCCGCAAATGTGTCCTCCCAGACACGGACTAACTCTAAAAGACTCTAAAAATAACATGCAAAAAGAGTACAAAAAATGGGCTCTGATTAACACGTATTTTATGTGCATGTTGAGTGTGTTTAAATGTGTTTGTCTCGATTTATGTGCTTAAATGTTAGAAAGGCTAGGGTTTCTTAACTTGTAGCATACTTTTTACTTTTCTCTTTTCCTTTCAGTTTTCGATCCATTTTTGTAAGAATTGGAAAGAGTATTCATGTGGCTAAGGATCAAAGGCTAGAAATGAGGAAGAATCGAGCTTAATTAGGGTAAAACCTAGGGTTGAAAATATGGAATTTGAATCTATAAAGTTTTGGTTTCACTGTTAGTTCATATTTTTCTCATTCTCTCGAGTCTCTTTTTATCTTTTTGTAGGTTGATGAAGAACTCATTTGGCCAATTGAACTATTCCATGTCAAAGAGGAGTTCGTTAGGAAGGCATAGCAAAAAGCAGATCGAGAATCGGAGTTCGGACGAGGGAGAACGAGCAAAAATGGTGAAGCTGCGCAAAATGGCTGAACCGACGGTGACCCGGACGGCGACCGGCTGGACTGCCGGCCAGGCTGCCGGCTAGCCGGCTGAGCTACAGATTCTGCAGCGACCCAGGTGGCGACTGGCCAGGCCACTGGCCAGGGCGGCGCCGTCCCTTCTCCTATATGTTTTGACCGAGTTGGTTCGTCCAACTCGGTCCAACTCGACCCAAAACTCACCTATTATGTATTTAACCCCAAAATCTTCCTATTTGGTGTATCTTTTGCATATTTTAATATTCCAAGAACCCTAGAAATATTTCCCTCTTTCTTTTTTAGTATTTTGAAGATTGTTGGAGCTATACTTGGTGGATTAGCAATTCAAGACCATCTTCTTCTTCCTTATTAAATTCTCTTTATTTTCATCATGATTTTATCTCTTTTTCATGGTTTAATTCCTTCAATTATGTCTAGCTAAATTTCTAGTTGGTTCCAATATATGAAGATATGATCTAGATCACTAGGTTTTTGGATATTGTTGTTGGATTTACCTTCTAATTCATATGTCTTGTGGTTTGGGACTTAATTTTATTGTATAATTGATTGGCCATCATTGAGTGCATACAAGGTGTTTGGTTAAATGCTTAGTAGGCTTTAATTCATAGCACTTAGCATCAAATCACAACATATAAGTAATTCTTGCATTCTAGATATTATGCATCTTGAGTCCTAGTCGGAGATAGATGTCATAGGTTAATCTACTTACATTGATTGCTTTGAGAAAAGAATTAGTGTATACTATATATAGAACTCCTATATGAATTAGATTAAAATGGTTAATCCTAACAAATCCTAAAACCTAGGCCTCTAGTGATTATCAGATTATATTTGGAACTAAGCTTTCTACTATTGTTTGTTAACTCTTGCTATTAGTTGTTATCTAGTTTGTTACTTTTCCAGTTGCATTATTTAATAGGATTAAGAAAACACAAAAACATGATATCTTGTAGCTTGGATAGTAGGTTTAGTAGCTAGATTACTACTTGAAACTCATTCGCCATTGTATTCCCTGTGGATTCGACTCGATTATATTACATCGATTATTATTGCATCTCCCTCACCCCTAAAGTGAGGGCGGATCAGGCTCGTTAGGAACCTAGTCACTATAGTAACTAACATGCTTGGAAGATCTCTGTCCTCAATCCCTTCAGGGGTTATGTAGGTATTATCATGTGGAAGATTCCTTCCCATCCAATTACGCCGTACTATCGTACCATGCTCCATTTCTGGTGGAATTTCCTCAAGAACACACCCAGGGTTTGGCTAGGCTTTCTTCAGTAAGCGTAGAATGCTACTAGCACTAGTGCTATTCTCGGCCTAAGGGCTGAAGTCTTACGTGTTGTCAGCTTTGTACAAACCATCCTATCAAGGTAGGTGTCAATAATAAGGCATTTTAACTTAATCATGCATGTATAACCATACGTCACACTTATTTTATAACTATGATGCTCTTATACTTATCATATTCTTATCTTGGCCAGTTAAGGTTCTAGTAGGTATATCCTACTCTCACTTATAAATCATTAATCATGTCAACATCATCACCTCACATCACATCACATCACAAGCTAGCACATACACCATAGTATTTATGCCTCATAGGTTAGTAACATTCACATCATTCGATCATACAAGCATATTATTCGAACACATATTCATCATCATAGCATGAGCACATAACTTAACATACATCATCATTCATTCATCATTCATCCATTCATTCATCATCATTCATTCATCATCACATAATCAACTTATGCATGCTATTCACTTATCATTTCTCATTTAATACCAAACTGGAAAGGGCTGATAAAATTAATTAGCTAAAACAGGACATCACCACATGCTCAAGTTTTAGAATTTATAAACAAGAGATTCAAAGGCTAAAACTGGAAATGGAAGTTTGGCAGTTTCAAGTGGCCTACTTTGAGTTAAGATAACTCGAGCTTTACTTAACCAATCAAGGCGAATAATATACCGATGAAAAGCTCACGCTATAGGCTAAAACTTTCATGTTTATACATTTTAAAGATGAACAGAGGATCATGGCTAAAAATAGAGAACAAAATCGGGACTGGAGCTGTTTTCACAGAAATGGCTGGTTTGATACCCAACTTCTAAAAATCATATCTCGTGCATACAAACTCAGATTGAGGTGATTCAAAGTGTTTTGAAAAGCTGTAAACATGTTCTAAAACTTTTATTCAATACTCGAAATGAGATAAGATCGGGAAATGGTTTGAAATCATTGAACAAAACTAGACAGAATATGCATACCAATTGTTAATGAAATGTTTATTACAAAAAACGCAGCCGACACTTATGGATTCAACTTCGACTTGATTTAGATCATCAATTGAGCTCAAGAACACTATAAATAATCAACTTAAAGACTTGTACAGAGGCTAGACTTAATCAATCTCAAAGATTCATGAAAGGGTTTTAACAATTAACACATAGATGATCACCAATTTCAACGTAGAGCATAAATATGGAAGAATCGGACACATGCATCAACTTCTCTCTATATGGACAAATCTCTATCATCATTATCTAACTCGAATCCTCATCTACAACACAAAATTTGGCTCGATTCGGTAAGGAGAGAAGAAATTACTGAACAAAAAGAGAAAAAGTTTGAGTGTTGTGCTCCGATGAAGAAGTTGACCTTTGCATGTCCTATTTGCAGCAGCTTGATAGTTATTTGGACTCCATATTTGTGATCTACAGGTTTGATTATGAGGGGGTACAAGGTTTGAGGCTTATCAGAGAAGGGACAGAGCTCCGGCACGGCGGAAAAGATGATCTTCAGCGGCGGCAATGGAGTTTGGGGAAGAAGATGGTGGTTGTTTGTGTGGAGCTTCTCTCTCTTGTTCTAGTGAGAGAGAGATGAGTAGGGAAATGATGTCATGGGAGAGGAGGGAATGTCTGCTAGTTATAGGGGTGATGGGATCTCACCTTCCTTCACACTTCGACACATACATGCGCGCACCTACACATGTGCACACACTTCATCCCCAAATAATAATATAAATCATAGATGATAAACATCTAGTGTAGAATCTCTACATAATAAATGTAAGTGATATATCATCACTATGTGTATTTTAGTACGTATGCTAATATAATCAAATTCATCAAACAATCATCCCACAATTAATTTACTAAGCATCAACATTTAAGAAATAAAATGATAAGTAAATTCATGCTCATATACCATGCTTCTTCGAGTATACAACTCGACTATCACATTATCGAAGTTGAATTCCGAGTATCATTTATGTTCTTCGAGTATACTCATCTTATATCTTAGCTTTGCAAGTCGTGTGCTATAATTCAAGCTTGTTCCGGAAAATATAGCGTAAGACTCTATCGTTATTTTTATTTCCGAAAATAAATGTGCTATAGCATTTTCATGCTACCTTAATCATAAGTTAAGCTATTCTTAAATAGCTAATACTTTATATAATTATAATCTAGCTCGAGATTAATTTATTAAGCTAATCCGTCCTCTAGTGACTAATAAATAGTTATATAATCTTATTAATGGTCGATTCTCTAGAATGGATTTTTACGACTGACATCTGAATCCTCCCTAGAATGTCGTCCTAAGATGGACTATCCAGGGGAAGCAGCTAATGGCAAGGGTGAACCAGGTGGAGGTGAATCTCTGTCGAAGGTGAGCTCGGTAGAGGTGTGAGCTCTGGCAGAGGCAAGCTAGGCAGTGATGGAGTCTCTAGCAGAGGTGTTCCAGGTAGTGGTGGATACACTCTGTCGCTAAGGTATGGTCCCCTCTTTGCCGCCCCCCAGTGGGTGAAGCTCATCTGCAGTGTGTCAATGAAGCCTAAGTAGCCCCCACCATCTCGAAACTCTTCCACATGAGTGTGCGTCAAGACCAAGTCTCGGGCCCACCCCTGCCAGTCAGGTGGCAGAAGTCTGGCCAGTCTACAGATCCCCTCGAGCTCTGTGACTCTATGAGCATGGGCATCCCTCCATAGCCGGTGGTAAGAAGGCAAGAACTGGCCCACGTCATCACCATAACATATACGATATGACCGGTAGTATCGTATGACCTGGTCTAGCGTAGCTCTCGGGTGAAGAGGTCTCCGGTAGGTGAACTCTCAATGCGCCATCCTACACAAAATATGATCCTAGTCAGGTCCCGATAATGATGTGAGTATAGAAAAAGTAATAATAATATGAATTTCTATGTCTACATTCTTAGTATGTGCATGACGACCGCTTTACTCTATATATATAATCTATATAGCTTGTTTTTTTTTCTTTTCGAACATGCGGTGACATGCTCGAAGTAGAGTGGACTTATTTTAATTTCTATGTTAAGGTACGCTAAATTTAAGACATTAGCAGCCTTGTTTAAACGATTGCCTCAGCAAAACATGACGGACGTTTAACGGATCCATCTCGATATTCATGACACTTCTCGTATTAACTCTTCTTGTATCTCGTATAACTCCTTGCCTCCTTCTTTGCTTGAATGGTGTTGAAAGTAACTTCATTTCCAATCTAAGCTCAACCTTATTTCTAAAAGTAAGTGACTAATGCAACTATGTTCTCTAGAGGAGTACATTTCTCTTTCTAAGTGATCTAAAAACTAGTTTCTACTAAGTTCTTGCAATAAAAGAAGATTTTCCAATTTTAATCACTTGAAGAAAACATTTTCTCTTTTTCTCGTTGAGCGTGTTAATTCAGAGTGATAAGCTTTTGTCAAGCTCTCTACTTAGTCTAACGATTCAAGTCTAGACTTTAGAAGAAGAAGACTCTTGGATTTCAAAGCAACCTTGGGCTCTGATATCACTCTGTCATGACCGCACTTTGCTAATCGATAGCTTAGCTTGGTAAATCGTGACTATGGAAAGTATATATGAATTTTGGAATGAAGGAAATAATATCAAATGAATTGTCTCATTAACTCAATAATTTAGACTTCATAAATTAAAATAGGCAGACATTGTCAACTGATTTCATCCGAGAGGTTATGTCACAATTCTGACTTAGTTACAACGTAAATTGAAGAGAACATAATTAATAAGTGTACGCAGTGAAAATGTGTTTAAGACATATGTTGTAACACCCCGATCCCGAAGGATTATGACGTCACCAAACACGAAAGAAAATGGGAAAAGAAAAAGAAAAAGGAAATAGACGGAGAACAAAAATTTTGATTAAGGACGAATTAAATCATTCAATTGAATAAGAATCTTGGGGCATTTCGTTGAAAAGTCAACAATCCATATTTACAAGGGCACCAATCAACCACAAGAACAAAATATGAGATAGTTAACTAGTCAAAAGCTCCAAGTAACACGTAAGCAATAACGATCCGCCAACAAATGTGGAATTTACAAGTCAACAAATCAAAAGATCGCATATGGCAACAACGTCAAGTTCAACAACAAGTATAGTTCAAGAATTAGAAGTTGAATCTCTCTAGTGAGTCAAAGAAGCATGAAGTCCAATTGATAATTCGAATGGGTTTAAACGGATTTCATCAACAATGGACAATTAAGAGCAAGAAACATAGTCAGAAGTTCAAGCTGCGAATGTTTACACGCCACGTCAAATAACAAAGTACGATATTGTTTTCAAGTTCAAAAGGCTAAGCGGAAGCATACAAGTTCATAAGAATTAACCATAATATACATTGACTCAACAAAACAACAAAAAAAGTCAATGTTCACAATTAAGTCCATTGGTCCACGTCGCTCATCCGCCTTCATTCCTTACCTGAAAACATTTTAAAAATATTTTGGGCTGAGTGTTTGAACACTCAGTGGTAGTTTGTAACATGCTTCGTCCATCATAAAATAAAACATTTATCTTTTAAAGCATAATTGGCCAAACATAATATTCATCATAAGCTCATAATTCATAGTGGAGACCGACCTATGTGATCACATACTAAGCATATCATATTTTATATTCGGAATTTCTCATATTGGTCAAGTCCAAATCCACAATGACTATTGAATATACATAAAATCATTTGCGTAAAAAGGGCGAAAGCAATTTAAAACATATTTATTTTGAGTTTAGTAAGAAAAACCCACCTCAAAAGCAAAGCTTATTTGTTACGCTTATCACGGAAATCCTAAGCTTGAGGTTCTCGTACTGGGACTACAAAAAATAAGTCTACTCTTAGTATCGTCGAAATAGTCTAAAACTTATAATTAATTAATATAACTATGATACGAGTATAATCCTAAAATTTGGGCTCAATCGGACATCAATTAGACCTTAACGAATCAAAAATGCAAATTGGGCCTGAAAGGGCTAATGGGCCTAAGCCCAAATTGAATTTTTGAATTGAAACTGAAATTAGACCCAAAACGTTCGTCAAAATTAGAAATTGAATGCGCCATTGCGCTCGGAATAATTTTTCGAGTGAAAAATGTATGAACTGATTTTTAAGGGGTGGGCCCCACATTTTTCAGAAATTACAAACTGACCCCTGCTCTCTGTCTAATTCTCAAAGGTTGACCCACAAACTTTCAGAAATTATAAATCTACCCCCAACACCATAGAATAAGTAGCAATTTAGTCCAAAGCTCAAGCTTGGCCGGAAAACTCGACGTCGGCCAGCCACCGTCGCCGGCGAACACTCGCCGGAGCTAGCTGACCTCACGCCGGCCACGAGCCAGCCGGAACATGACCGGAAAGCACCAAACCCAGCAACACACACACTAAACGCGTATACACACACATGCAAGAATTCAAATCTCAAACTCACTCAAAACTCAACCAAATCGGACGAATAAACACTCTATTTCAAGTATTTCGAGCCAAGGAACAAGAATATGAAGTCGGATTTTGAAGAAGAGCGCCGGAACGGCGCCGACGAAGAACTAGGGTTTTTTCCGAATCTTTGAGCTCAAATACGGGGGTCAAAACAACTTGAAATCGTTAAATGAACACCAGATCTGTAATCCTCACGTCGAGAGCTTCAATTTCATCTGTGGGTTCGACCCATTCGGTCGCCGGAGAAGTTCACCGGAGAACGGCGGCGCCGCCGTGCCGGTTACGATTCCGGCTACCTCTCGACGCAATTTTTACAGATCTGTACTCCCCTCACTGCGAGGATCATCGTGGTATAATTTCTTTTTAAATCCGGACACTTTTAAAATTTTCAGGCGGCGGCGGCGGCCAACCGCTGGTGCTACAGTAGCCGGGGAAGGGAGTCTTAGAGAGAGAGGAAGTCCTAATTTACCTAGAGAGAGGGAGAGAGGTGAATTGTGGGTGTAAAAATGGTAAGTGTTGGTATTTATACAATTCTAATTTCAAATTCAAGAAATCATTATTAAATATTATTGGCCCATAAAATTTTCAAATGATGTCCGATTTTAACGAGCTTTATATCTACAGATTCATCTCGACGACCCCTATCATTTGGTTATACTATTGGGTGCATATCGAGCATATTTTTTGACGATACTATTCAATTACTCGTAATGGGCTCATAAGCCCATGAAATATTGGGCTTCATGCATAAGGTTTAAGGATGCATTTTTGCTAGTCCTCCTCTTAATGGGATAGGTTCAACATTTCTATTTTGGGGTGTTACATATGTATGAAGACATATGCTACCAAGAGTATTCAGTTCTAATCTACTTGACTAAAGATCCTCGCTGGTCACTTCTCTTCAACTTTTGCTCAACTTGCACATGAGAAATATGTACAGGGCATGAGTACAAAGTGCTCAGTGGACACGTGCCCAAAATCATTTATTTATTGTCAAGCTGTAACACCCTGACCCCAGGGAGTGTAAAAAATGCGCCTCGAAGACCAGGTCGCTACTGGTGGAACACTAATGGACTTAAATGACTTAAGTGAGCTCGACGCTTATTATTGGACGAATAATTGAAAACGGAAAAGTAAGGAGAAATGAGGACACATGTATTGAAGTGGTTGACGGAATACTCTTTATTGAAATACAAACATAGCAAAGATCTTTATTACATAACATGACTCTTGAGAATATAATTTGATCGAATGATGCTAACTTCATTAATTGGAACACGACTCCATGATCATTAAACTTAACATGACAGACTTTATTTACTAGGACACAACCTAGTGAACATGAAGCATAACATGTCATACTCTAAATACTAAGACATAACTAAATCAACATTTAACATAGTAGACTTGTTCATTGACATAATTTGTTAAGTATTCAACATGGCAGTGGAAAAATAGTTGTGACATGCGTATGAAGATACATGTCACGGGGCTACAACCGTAAGATACTCTCGCCTTGGCCCGTCTCCCTTCATCTCTCGCAACCAGTTACCAACACGTTTAGAAATACGCATAGGGGTAAGTACATTGATTGTACTTAGTGAGCTCGCCCCAAAAATAATGCTACTTAGGGCTATAAAATAGACTTGCCCATTTATTGCTTCGTTTCGTTCGTGTCGTAATAAATTCATATCTTTTGTGTTCTCATTTGTTTGAGTTATCGTCGCATATATAAAATAAAAAAAAAAGAAGAAAGAAAGAAAGAAAGAGCAACATTTTAGCATATCTAATTCTGCGTTTCATTTGTGTTGTGGTTATTGGGAGTAAAGCCAGATTCATTTTAGTGTCGTTGGGTGTGATTGAGATTGGGGTTTCATACCATATTGGGAATCTTCATTACCATAGTAGGATTCAGTCATTCCTTGTTTATATCATTCGAATTAAAACATATCACACTCATACTATATTAGAGTTTTACACGCCTATTACCTTCTTTTTGT
The DNA here is from genome assembly GCA_001642375.2 of Mentha longifolia. Classification (NCBI taxonomy): domain Eukaryota; kingdom Viridiplantae; phylum Streptophyta; class Magnoliopsida; order Lamiales; family Lamiaceae; genus Mentha; species Mentha longifolia. The sequence continues at coordinate 31,141,803 of CM038114.1, forward strand.
TAGGCTAGATAGTATTTTCCAATAACTTAGTATTTACTGGAAGTGGAGATAGATCGGTTGAAAATTTATTAATAGCCAAAAAATTTAATCGCAAACTAATCGCATCATCAAGAATGATGCAATTAATCTCCATTTATTTGGCCGACCACTCATGCACATTTAAAACTACTATATATATATATATATATATATATATATATATATATATATACTTATACATATTCCAACTTAATTCATTCATCTATACATACATTCAATATTTCTTCAAAAATTATCGAAAGCCTTAGGAGAACAATACTCTAATTGATTTTAATTAATACATTTTAGATTAAAATAAAACATAAACTAAAAAAAAGTGAAACTCAGTTTATCTCGTTCGTCGCACGGGTGCTTTGCTAGTGGTTGTAGAAGTAGTACGTTTACTTAATTTTGTTATTCAAATTCCTATGAGATTTTACAAGTTCAGTACCGGAAAAAAAACTGGTTGTGGGAAATTGTGTTTTCTGGGTTCCTTGAGTCGTGCTAATCGTTCTGAGCTAGTTTATGCGTAATACTTTTCTGAAAATTCGTTACGTGCAAATTGGTTTTATGAGTTCCTCGAGTCATATAGAGTCTTTCCGTTCAGCTTCTGTGCAGCGGTTTTTCTAATTTCTTTTCTTCATATTTCGTGCTATTTGGTTTGTTGGTGAGAGTTCAGTGGTAGATTGAGAGGATTTGAGTGCTTCTAAGAGAGAATTGAGTGGAAAAAAGCAAAAGAGGTGAGATTATTAGAGGGTAAAAGCTATTGATATCGAGTTATACACGAGTGCTGAGTGAATTATCCTTGAGAGATACACGAGTGTTTGTGAGGTGGTGAGGATCCTGTTAACTAACCTTTTTTTTTTTTTTTTTTCAATGACAGGTTCGAAGAAAAGCCAATCCGGCAATGAGACATTGGAGGATCAGCCAGAAAATGATCCGAAAATCAAGTTCTTGTGTGATGCCTTGAGAGCTGATTTTAGGAAGATGATGAGAGAAGAAATGGAGGACGTCCATGCAATGATTAATGAGGTTAAGGAGAATAAGCAAGTAGAGTCTCGTCACAGCAGCGGTAATAGAGGTGGACGATTTGGCAGAGATAGAGGTGGAGTCAATCTAGGTCCACGCCGAGATCCAAGGTTTGACCGCCCATGCAGAGATCCACAGTTTGATTATTATGAGGAACAGACAAACCTCGAAGTTGATCGAGATGGATATGGCGGATAAAGAGGCTGGAGTAGGGAGGATAATAGTCTCAGCAACATCAGGATGAACATTCCTTCGTTCCACGGGAAGAATGATCCAGAGGCCTATCTTGAGTAGGAAAAGAAAGTTGAGTTGCTGTTTGAAGCTCAAAACTATACTGAGCTGAAGAAGGTGAAGTTGGCAGTGCTTGAGTTCTCAGATTATGCTCTTGTTTGGTGGGATCAGATGGTGAAAAATCAGAGGAGATATGGAGAGCCACCTATTGAGACTTGGGATAAGATGAAGACACTCATGAGGAAGGGATTTTTACCAACTCATTATTTATGAGAGTTGTACAATAAGCTTCAGAATTTGAGGCAAGGGTCTAGGAGCGTGGATGAGTACTTCAAGGAGATGGAAGTAGCCATGATTCGGGCTAATATTAAGGAGGATAGTGAGGCAACGATGGCAAGGTTTTTGGCTGGTTTGCATTGGGAGATCAAGGATATTGTGGACTTGCATCATTATGTTGATTTGGACGATATGGTGCACATGGCCATAAAAGTAGAGAATTAGCTTCAGAGGAGGGGTAGTGCGAGGCAGAATCAGACCACTTTCAGGCAAAGTCAGAGCAATTGGAAGCAGTCCTAAACAGTTGCTAGTGGTTCCTTGACAAAAGCGAGCCAATGGAAGAAAGAGGATTGGCCGAAGGAAGAAAAGAAGCCATTTGTGAAGGCACGATCAGATTCAACAAGCTCCCCAAATCTAGGCAAACCAACAGTGCCTAATGCTCATAATCGTGATCGCAAGTGTTTCAAGTGTCAAGGCTTCGGGCATATTATGAGCGAGTACCCAAATCGAAGAGTGATGATCATGCGAGATAATAGAGATGTGGTGACCGATGATGAGGCTGATGACCCGGAGATACCAGCCTTGGAGGAAGATGGTGAGGAAGAAGAAGAAGAGGAGATCATACCTCCTACAGGTCTCATTGGTGTTGCACACAGAGTTTTGAGTGTCCAAAATCATTCGGATGAGATGGTGCAGCGGGGGACATCTTTCACACGAGGAGCCAAGTGAAAGATAAGTTGTGCAGTATGATCATTAATGGGGGAAGCTACACTAATGTGGCTAGCTTGACCATGGTGGAGAAGATTGGACTACCTGTGTTGCAGCATCCCAAGCCGTATCGATTGCAGTGGCTAAATGAAACGGGCATCGTCAAAGTCACAAAGCAAGTAAAGGTGTCATTCTGCATTGGGAAGTATGAGGATGAGGTGTTGTGCAATGTGGTTCCCATGCAGGCCAATCGCATTCTGTTGGGACGACCGTGGCAGTTCGACCGACGAGTGATCCATGATGGTTTCACCAAAAAATACTCCTTCGAGTATAAGCAGAAGAAGGTGTTGCTTCTTTCTTTTACACCAAAATAAGTGTATGAGGACCAAGTGCAGCTGCAAAAAGAGGCAGAGTTGGCGAAGTCAAAGGAGTAGAATAAGGAGAAAAAGGGGAATAAGGAGAAGGGAGTGGTACAAAAGTTGTGTTTGGCAAGGGCGAGTAATCTGAAGTTGGCGGTTTATGAGAAGAGGCCCTTGATTGTACTTTTATACAAGGAGAACTGTTTATCTACTAATGATCTTGAATCTCTTCCCCTTTCTATTTCTTTTGTTTTGCAGGATTTTGATGATGTCTTTCCTGAGGATACACCTCCAGGCTTACCACCGATTTGAAGGATAGAGCATTAGATTGATTTTGTGCTTGGCGTGACACTTCCAAATAGGCCAGCTTATCAAACCAATCTGGAGGAGACGAAGGAATTGGAGAGGCAGATTGGAGAGTTGTTGGCAAAGGGGCATGTGAGGGAGAGTCTGAGTCCTTGTGCAGTTCCTGTGCTACTCGTGCCGAAGGAGGACTCGACGATGAGGATGTGTTGCGATTGCCGAGCCATCAACAACATCACGGTAAAGTATTGACATCACATCCCTCGATTAGATGATATGCTTGATGAACTGCATGGCTCTTATGTGTTTTCCAAGATTGATTTGCGTAGTGGGTATCATCAGATTAGAATTAAGGAAGGTGGTGAAGGAAAACTGCCTTTAAGACTAAACTTGGTTTGTATGAGTGGTTGGTTATGCCTTTTGATTTGACTAATGCTCCTAGTACATTTATGCGTCTTATGAATCATGTTTTGCGTGCTTATATTGGCAGGTTTGTTATTGTCTACTTTGATGATATTCTAGTCTATAGCAAGAGTCATGATGAGCATGTTAAGCATTTAAGGTCTGTTTTAGGTGAATTTAGGAAAGAGAGGTTGTTTGCTAACCTAAAGAAGTGCATATTTAGTATGGATTCTTGGTTTTGTTGTTAGTGCACAGGGTGTACAGGTTGATGAAGAGAAAGTACGAGCTATCAAAGAGTGGCCGAGTCCGAGGAGCATTGGAGATGTTAGAAGTTTTCATGGACTTGCTAGCTTCTATAGACGATTTGTGCCACATTTCAGTAGTGTTGCAGCACCATTGACAGAAGTGATCAAGAAGAATGTGGAGTTTCATTGGGGAGAAGAGCAAGAAAATGCATTTCAGCTGTTGAAGTACAAGTTGACACACGCCCCGGTATTATCTTTTCCTAACTTTTCTAAATCTTTTGAGATTGAATGTGATGCTTCTGGTGTTGGAATTGGTGTAGTTTTGATACAAGAGGGGTGGCCCGTTGCGTACTTCAGCGAGAAGCTAAGTGGACCAACGTTGAGCTAACCAACATACAATAAAGAGCTTTACACTTTGGTGAGGGCCTTGAGAACATGGCAGCACTACTTGTGGGCTAAGGAGTTCGTCATTCACACTGATCATGAGTCGTTGAAGCACTTGAAGGGGTAGCACAAGCTGAACAAGAGGCATGCTAGGTGGATGAAGTTCATTGAGACGTTTCCATACGTCATCAAGTATAAGCAAGGTAAAGAGAATGTGGTGGCTGATGTACTTTCTCGGAGGTATGCCTTAATTTCTACACTAGATGCTAAGTTGCTTGGCTGTGAGTGCATCAAGAGTCTTTATGTGAGTGATGATGATTTTGGTGAGATTTATCGAGCATTTGAGAAATCTGCGAGTGGAGAGTATTTTAGACATGATGATTACCTATTTAGGAAGAATAAGTTGTGTGTTCCTAAATGCTATTTACGTGAATTGCTTTTGCTCGAATCTCATGGTGAAGGTGTAATGGGACATTTTGGCATTGCTAAGACCTTAGCTGTTTTGCATGAACATTTCTTTTGGCCTCATATGAAACATGTTGAGAAAATTTATGGTAGATATGTTACATGTAAACAAGCTAAGTCTAAAGTGGGTTCCCATGGATTGTATAGACCATTGCCTATTCCTAATGCACCTTGGATTGATATTTCTATGGATTTTGTGTTAGGATTGCCTAGAAGTAAGCGTGGTCGAGATTCCATCTTTGTGGTTGTTGATAGATTTTCTAAGATGGCACATTTCATTCCATGTCATAAATTGATGATGCATCTCATGTGGCTGATTTGTTCTTTACAGAGGTCGTTAGATTGCATGGCATGCCGAAGACTATTGTTTCTGATGGGGATTCTAAGTTCTTGAGCTACTTTTGGAAGACTTCTGGGAAAATTGGATACTAAACTCTTGTTTTCTACTACTTGTCTACTTTGCTTAGGGCAATCATCAAAAAGAACATTAAGTCTTGGGAAGAGTGTTTGCCTCATGTTGAGTTTGCATATAATCGATCTGTTCATTTTGCTACTCAGTTTTCACCTTTTGAGATTGTCTATGGCTTTAATCCTTTAAGGGTAATTGGCATTTAAATACATGAACTTTTACCATTTCTATGAGTTCATACATGAACTCTGACTAATTCCTAAAAAATACACAAACTATTGATGTTTTTTGAGTTCATCAATGAGTCATTTTCTCGTCCGACGGGCACTCGGAAAATCTAAGTGGACGAGATCGGCGGTGAAATGAAATGATGTCATTAAAGACTTAAGGAAAATGATGTCGTTTCATGTAACAGCTTTATGCCAACGGTAAATGATAGGGTTTTATAACTTAGATTCAAGCCCTAATTTTTCTGCATCTCTCGCTCTATCATCTCTCTCCTCTTTCTCGCAATTTTTCTGAGATTCTACAGTCATGGCGGCAGCAAACTCAAGCTCCAGCAACTCTGTGCGAAGGCCGTTCTGGGCTCCAAATTATGAACATAATTTGCCTGTAGATATGCTGACTTCAAGAACGGAGGTCAATCCCGGCCGGCGTTTCTTCCATTGTCCACTCCGCAGGGTAAATCTCGATCCAACTTTTGATCAGCTACAGTTTCCAGAACTAGGGCTTTAATTTTTTTTTTTTTTTTACGTGCAGGAGGATGATTGCAATTTCTTTGAGTGGCTTGATGGCCCAGCTGGGCACAATTACTGCCGCAACCACTGCGTTCGCATTCTGCAGGTCGAGAAAGATAACTACGAGAGATTGTTGTGCAGCAAAGATGAGACTATAAACTTCTTGCGTGAGAGGGACGCGAGGCATTGTGCAGATTATATGTGTTTGGAGGCAAAATTGGAGGCGTCTGTTGCTGAAATCGAATTCTATAAGAAATGGGGCTCTTTCGTGATTGCTTTTGTGTTTCTTTTCATTGTGTACTTAATCATGTTCAAGTAATGTGTCTTTGGGTATTGTTAGTTTGTAATGTTAAGTATCCAACATCAATCGTTTTGCATCCTTGATTGATGTAGAATTTGTAGTTTGACTGGTAACTAGCTATGTATGTATCTTGATTCCAATTATGATATAATAGAAGTTGTGTTTGTAGTATAATGGTTATTTTTTAGCAGATGAGTAGATGAATACATGAGTTGATGAAAGAATAGTAGATGAAAGAATCTGAGCAATTTTACCATTGAACACATTGAACAACAACCAAAATCTTACCATTAAGGATAGTTTCTAACACATTGAACAATAACCAAAATAGAGATGGTTTCAATGACATCTAAAAAAAGCATACTTCCAGTAATACACTACCAACTGCATATTCCCAAATAATTCAAGTTTTAACATCCACATTTCCAACAAAAAACTACATAAGCATTGCATCAGTTGTGACTTTCTTGTGTTGCATTGAGCTTCTTCTTGGTATTCCTTGTTGTCTTCTTTTTGGGAGGTTTTGGAGGAACATTGCCACTGCCACTGCCATCAGCCGACATCCCAAGTGTTGTGTTTGTGTTGGTGATTGTGGAAGCCATAGATGTTGAGGCCTCATTGGCATGTGTGGATATGCTTGTGTCTGCTGCATTGGTAGTAGTGGCTTGAGGATTCTTCTTTGGTCTTCCAACTTTACCCTAAACACATGAAATGTAAAGTTAAAAAATACATGCAAATTAATAGAAAAATGTACATAACAGATGAAAGAAAATAGTAGAAGGCTACCTGATGTTTAGGCCCTTTCACCACATGATCTTGTTTACATGACCTCCTATTGTGGCCTTGCTTGTGGCAGTTTGAACATTCATTGTGCTACCATTTCTCCTGAGCTTGTTAGGATTGTTGGGATTTTCTTCACATGGATCTCTCTTTCTTTTCTTCTTTTGCCTACCACGCATCTTCTTTGCAGCTGGTGGCATAACTGGGTAGCCTTCTGCTACAGGCCACAACTTCTCTCTATTCAAAGGTGGCAGTGAGTACATGTATGTGGTCTTGTGCCTTTCAACTGAATACCATTCATTTACATAGGCTGCTGGATCCTTTCTAATGTAAATGATAGTGCACAAGCATGAATGCAAGGAATACCAAAAATATCCCAAGCCCTACAAGTACATGTCTTATGCTCAAGATCAACTACAAACCTGTCAGCATAATTCTCCACCTCAAACAACACATCTGAGGTATATGAACCACACAATACCTATTCTTGCTCTTTATCTTCTCTAAATCCTTCATAATTACTAGCAAATAGCATGAACATAACCTATCAATTCTGATTTCTTCCTATGCAATCTTTCCATAAGAGATGTCCTAATCTCTTCTAACATATGTATCACATGCATACCCCTAGCAGCTAGTATGTATCCATTGAAAGTCTCAGATATGTTATTGAGAATCATATCACTTGTAGTTCCAGCTTCAATAAAACACTTACAAAATTTTGTGGCGTCCCTCCCAATGAAATCTGTATATGCAGCTTCATTTACCCTCTTCATCTCATCAAGTGCTTCATTATAATCTTGCAGGTATGTGCTTCTCGTTGTCTTCCAGAAGATGTTCTTTATAGTTGTTGCTTTGTGTCTCTTCTTCCAGTTCATGTATACATGCCTTGCACAGTTTTGATGTGTAGCAAAAGGAGTAACCTCAGCCACAACATTCAACGAACCCTACATACATTCACACATAAAGAATATGAAATAGTATCCACTTAATAAACAAGTCATAAAATATAAAATAAATGGAGGCTACATAGCAAAAGTACCTTCTGTTGATCAGATATAAATGTGAAGCCTGCACCTGTGGAGATGCCTACATCATCCACCAGAATCCTCAAGAACCATCTCCACTTTTCATTGTTCTCAACTTCCACCACTGGCCATGCTATAGGAAACATATGATTGTTGCCATCTGTAGCAACAGCACATAGTAACACCTCTCCTAGGTAAGTTTTCATAAATGCCCCATCCACCCCTAAAACTCTTCTGCAACCAGCCTTGAAACCATTCCTAAGTGCACTGAAACCCACATAAATGCCCTTGAATACAGCACCAACTTCACAGTTCAGCTCAAACCTCCCATCAGGGTCTACCCTCTTCAATTCTAGCACATAACTTCTCAACTTGGCATAATGCTCCTCCATTGTCCTTAACATCTCAATTGCCTTACCCCTGGCCTTGTACATCTTCCAGTTCAACACATGGCAGTTGAACTGGTTCCTGATATCCATAGCCAATTCTCTAACTGTAATATCTGGCCTGTACCTAAATATATTCAAGTATTTCTTGGCTATCCAGGTGGATGTCACTTGTCTATTCCTCAGTGCCATAGAATAAATGTGAGGGGCATTCAGTGTTTTTATGATGAAGTGCCCATTGGCCTGCACTAATGCACCATAAGCTCTCCAGTCACAGCTAGTGCAGCCTCCATCATCCCCTTACAGACCCTACTGAAACGCACATCTCTACCATTAGCTATGGAGTACTCTCTGATAGCTTCTCTAGCTTCATACCCATCAGCAAATCTCATTCCAACTTCTAGTTTTAAGTCCTTGCATTCTATCCTAGGATCATAGACAATCCTCCTAATTCTTCTTCTCACCCTATTACCCTCTTCATCTGTCTCACTAGAATAGATATCACCATCTGCATCCTCGTAGTCAGAAAACCCACATTCTTCACCAACTGCAGCAAACACTTCATCACATGTACCCATCCCAGCCTTCTCTCTCAACAGTTTCCTAACATTTGAGCATTCTTCATCAGCCCTTCATCATCCAAATCATCATCACTGTAATCTCACACTGATAGGGACTAAAATCAGCTCATACCACGTCATCATAATACGTGGCATCACTAGTTGAGAATAAGGGAATGAGGAAGAGACACTTGTCCTTCGAATGAACGACAAGGCATAAGCCTTGAGCTTAGATCAAGCCTTTATGAAAACACTAGAGGAGGTGAAAACATTATCTCGGAAGCTAAGCCTAAAAAGTTTTCAAAAAAGACTAGGCATCTCTATGAGGGATCTGCATCTCCATGAGGGATCTGGCATCTCCATGAGGGATCTGTCATCTCCGCTAGGGATCTGCATCTCCAAGAGGGATCTGGCATCTCCATGAGGGATCTGCATCTCCGCTAGGGATCTGGCATCTCCATGAGGGATCTGTCATCTCCGTTAGGGATCTGCATCTCCATGAGGGATCCGGCATCTCCATGAGGGATCTGCATCTCCTCTAGGGATCTGTATCTCCATGAGGGATTTGGCATCTCCATGAGGGATCTGTTATCTCCGCTAAGGATCCGTACTTTCTCTCGGGATCTGGCATCTACGCTAGGGATCTGCACATTCCCTCGGGATCTGGCATCTTCCCTCGGGATCTGTCATCTCCGAGAAGCTAGCATCTTCCCTAAAGATCTAGCATTTTCCCCAATGATCTAACATCTTCCTTGAAGAGCTAGAATCTTCTCTAAAAATACTAGCATAATTAATATTGCCCTTTACAACAAAGGAAATTTACAGAAATACCACCACCTCTTCTACAACTATAAATATATGACAACCACTACATATTTAGTAACAATTCTCTCACTCTAGACTTTACACTGAAGATTACGTGTTTCTAGCGCGAATCAACACACACTCACTCTAGAGGTTTCTTCTCCAAGAAACCTCAACAATTTTTCTAGTACTTGATGCTGACTTGGGCGTCGGAGGTTCTTCCCAGAGGACCCTCACCCGCTCCTTCGGCTTTGTTTTGCAGGAGTTCTTCAAGGTTCCCGACGATACAAGCTGGAATTGAAGGCCATTCACTAGGATCTAGAGGATTCGATCCTCCTTCCATCAATTCTTATATTCATCATAAGGATTCGATCCTTCGCAAACTTGATTTATATTTCTATCGTTGTTGATCTTCAACCCGGATCTAACAACTGGCGCCGTTTGTGGGAAAATCTGACTAAGGCGTCGATTTTCTCTTCGAAGCATACACGCTTCTCTTTAGATCTTATTAAGCTTCTTTGAAAAAGGAGAATATTAACAATTTCTCTAGAATTTTGTTTATTTTTGCTGCAGATTTAGCAGGAATATTACATGGAATCCTCACGATTTACCCCAAAAATTGGGGAAATACTCAGATCTGAGAAGGAAATTTCAGAATAAGAAAGCTAACAATCCCGTTTGAACATCTCGTCAGCTATGGAAGCATCAATTGGGGAAAAATCCCTAAACCTTTTAATGAAGAAGAAGATGGAAATGAGGGAAACATATTGCGGAAAATTTTGTTATAGCCACTTCATAATCGACATCCTCCAGTCTTCTACTCCAATTCTGATATCATCGTCTCCAGATTAAGAACGGTCATTCCAGAATTTGAAAGAAATCAGAGTTTTTGCGAAAATCAGACTGTGTTCTCCTAAATTAGGGATTTCGTGCCCTCGTCCGCACAAAAAATCCACTGCCACACTATTTAATTTATAATGTGTCATGAGTTTAGCTGACTTTCTGCTTGTTTCAATTGCAGAGTGGATAAAATCTTAGATCTGTCTGAATGAGGCTCTTGAAATGGAGAATGTAACAGGCATACCCAGCAAGTGTTTGACAAAATACCTCAAAGAAGAGCACCATATTTGTGCTCGATGTACCTATGCTGCATCACCCCTTATAGGAGCCTCTCAACCTCGTACTACATATATAGCTCCATGCTTCGGTATAAGTCGATGTTGGAGTAGGACATTTAAGGAGAAATGTTGTAGCCAATTTTGCATCTCCTACTTATTAAAAAATTTCACATGATACTGAGCTCAGCAACTGTTCGAAGAAATGTCTAAGAGAAACATTGCTTTGAGCTTTATTGTTTATGTTTGCAGTAGGCGTATACAACTAATTGTCGGCGTTTGCCTAATCGCTGCGCCTAATGTTACTGCGGATTTTAGTCTAAATTTTGTTGAGCCACATCGCACAATGTCGATGCAGCGAGTGACATAGCTCTTGGATATTCTAAGAAATTTCCTCCTATTTGATTTAAGTTCCTTTGTAAAACTAATATAAATCTTTGAATTGCAGATTCAAAGTGTACCTCATGGTTTCTATTCAAAATAATGTTGAGGGAAATTGTTGTCAAACTACAACAGAGAAACGTAGTCGTCCACAACGGGGGTAACGTTGTATTGCTTGTTTAAGCTGCACTCCTATGCGAACCTGGAACTAATTCAATGATCCAGGGAGAGAACCATTTCTCTACATTAATAATGCATCCATATTCAATGAATGATGTTTTACTAATCGAGTACATTCTTCTTATATATCAGTAATAAGGTACAAATGTCGATTCAGCCATTTGTCCCCGATTTCTCTGCCCTCAATGAAGGGAAGGCCATAGGCCGAACTTTACTTCACCCTCGAGAATACACCAGCGAAGTTGATTTATAGGCTTAAATTGAACTTTGATTCGAGCAGTTCGCCGTTGCCCACCTTCCTAAAACCAGATAGGTGAAAATCTGGGTACTCTTCTTCCAAAGAGCGATTGTAACCTCTGTCGGCAAATGGAAGCGAATATAACGCACTACTTGAACAAGAGAATGAAGGAAAACGTGCTTACCAGCTCTTTCCAAAACTTGTACTCGAGCTTGGACTGAAGTTTTATTCGAAAAGTATTATGCCAAATATTATGGTGGATATACAAGCCGGAATAAAATGCTATGATTGAGCAGCATCAAGTTTGCTCAGTAGCTGTTGGAAGAAACGCCTAAAAGAATCTAAACTCTTTTTGGCTCTCTTGCCTTTGTCATCGGAGAAGGGATTGTATCACCCCATTCTGCGAATTAAGCCAGTCTGGGATTTACACCCTCGTTGGGCTGCTATCTCCCTCACTTCACTCCCGAAGGCATTGTCACACACTTTGACGCGTATTTGAAGTTCGTCGGTGTAACAACCCATAGTTTGATCAGACTATGGAATTCGTTGGCAGAGTCCAAACATATCGGTGACCTTAGCTTCGGCGCTGGTCATGCCTAGGGACAGAGGAAAGCGCAACAGCTGTTTGCCGCTATTAATCCTCTCCAAATCATATCATCACCAGCTTGCTATCTTAAATCATGATTGAAGAAAATCTGGGTTTTTTTCCTTCCGCGAGAGATGGTGTTCGCTCTCGATAAAAAGAGCAGCCACGACTCGTCGTTGATGAATTTAGCCTCTCGATCATTTTCCATCTACATATAGCTCACCTCAACGCATGGAGCTTAAAGCTCTAGCTCCATCCTGAGTTGCATGGCTGCAACGCTTTAATACGCGAAAAATGCATCAACAAAACAACACAATCCCATATTTAAATAAGGATTTTTTTTATTTAAATATTTGATACATAAATAAATGTGAAGCTATAAAGTTAACTTGATTTATGTTACAGAGAACATAAAGGTGAAGGAAAAATACATCAAGGATGAGTATAGCACCTTCAACACTCTCTTAATATTCATTTGGAGTCATGTCCAGCAGGTGTTCGATGAAATGCCTCAAAGAAAGACATTCTTACTGCTCTCCCTGACACCTTTACCTGCGATATTTTTGTGTAGTACCACTTCATATTCGAGCTTGGCAAACTGCTCCACCTTGTATAACCTCAAAATTCAGTTCAAGTCGATGTTGGACAAAGTCGTGTGATGCGACAATCTCACCAAACATAATTCATCCAGCTTTAAAGTTATTTTCTCCATCATTTAACTTGGAGTTTTTATGTTATCTGATGTAATTATGTCAATGTCGCAGAGGGAAATGGCGAGCAAATGTAGCTCCGCCCATGTGCAGCCTAGCAAAGTTGGCGAAAACACCAAGCTGCAAGGCCATGAAACTGTACATGGTCAGATAAATCTCTGCTTGGAGTCAGTAAAATCATTCCGACACTTTTGACTTGCTAATCATGAGCTAATCGCTTGGTTATTTAGCTAGGAGTTACAAAAAAGCATAAGATTAACCTGCGAAATTTTCTTAAAATAGTATAATTATTTTCATCTTTGAGTAGGAATTTCAGATGAATTGTCAAGCCTGAACACTTGTGCTCATTCAAGTTACCTTATCCTGACATGCGTATGAATTGCGTTCATGATGAGGATCATATTTGTTTTGAAGCATGAGGCTTTATATAGCTGTTTTTTTATCTATAAGTGATTGTTTAGACTGTTGCGGGGTAGTACTTCACATCTTTGTTGATTATTTCTCATCAGATTTTCATTAGCAAATTCGATGCGAAATGAATGGGCGGTTTCAGCTAGTCACACCGAGCTATCTGTCCTCAATGAAGAGCAGATTACAGGCCAAAATACTTCCTACTTAGCATATCAATTTCACAAATTACAAGCTGAATTTTATTTGGATCCTGAGAAATGCATCAGCGCAGCAGCTAATTCTTGGGATTAATTTGAACTCTTGTTCGAAGTTTGATATTTAAACCGTATATCTATGAAAAGAATTGTAGCTGTTCTGATGCTGCTCCTCATGTTTAATTCCTCCAGTACAGGAATCTCCTTTCCTGAAGAAAGAAGCAATGCAAGCAAAATGAAATGGAAAAAATGAAGGTTAACGCGCTTGACGCTAAATCCTCAAATAAACTAGTTGTGGATGATAAATCCTCATTCCTAGCTAAGTATCATTTGCTTACATCTTTTATAAATTCTGTAGAATTTCTATAATCTTAAACGCGTGTGCAAAATTAGCACCCACTGTTGGGGAGGGTGTGAGTCCTTATTGGAAGGGAACTATGAAAATTATCTTTGATGATTATTTTGGAATAACGATGTTGCCTTTGTTCATGAGCAGAAATTCCATCAGAATCATCGAGAACCAAATATCTCTCTATACTCCAGTCGTTATTAAGCAACAACCGTAATTTCCCTAGAACAGGATGTTCTTTTCCCTGAGAAGGAAGCAATCTCCAAGCATAGCCGTGATGTCCCCGCCTAGATAAATATGCTTGTGAAGCTGTTGATCTGCCAAGTTGAAAAAGAACTTTTACAGGAAGTTTAACTCCTTTAATTTATTATAAAGATTTTTGGCTAATATTTACAGAGTAGACTATCTGGATTTAGCCCCAACTTTTGGTTCTGATTTTCTGCGTTTGCTTTACATAAATGTGTTCAGACATACCTATGTATTCCCCTCTTTATGCATATGGAAATCAAAAATTATTTCATATCATTATTATGCTATTGAAACCTTTTCTTCATCGATGTGTTTAGACATACCTATGTATTCCCCTCTTTATGTATATATTATTAGTAATGCATATGTGAATAATCACAAGTTGATTATGTGTAAGCTCAGGTGTAAGAGCACCTAATTGAATGGTAGCAAACAGCGGGACAAGTTGAACAAAGAAGTTCAAGTCTGGGTTACTTCTCCCTACATGGTCTTAACATGAGTTTGGCTCCCATATTTCTACAGCAGCTGTAGAAATATCTTGGATGAAAATCAAGAACAACTGGCAACACATCTGAATGGTTTGGGATTGTACTCCCAAAATATAGCAATTTTAGTGGCACTAATTAATTAATTCTGCTGGTCTTGGTAATTAGTTAAAGTTAACTGCTCTTGTAGCATGTGTAGGGAGAATATTCAAAAACCAGCAGGTGCTCACCGGAGGGGTCTTCTGTCAGATCCTCCCATCACCTTGCACTCATGATCTTGTAACTGTTTAAAGGACATGATCTGTCAAAAGAAGAACAGGTGTTCACTCAAAGAGGCACCCGCATACAAGTCTTCATACCTTTTACCAAATTTGCATACCTGCTGCCACATGCTCTTGTTTTGGAGGCATAGAAAAAAGTGTAAAGGCAGATCCCCGCAATGCTTGCTATCAAATCTTATACAGAGACACCTGTATACAAATGGTCCACCAGAAGTAGCAAGTGCTCACATGAGGAACTACATGCAAACAAGTCATGGCTTGATGCTAGATACGAAAACATAAATCCATGCAACATTTGCGCTCATGCTCAGATCTTCATGACCCTTTGCTGACAGATTGATTGCACAGGGTGATTTCTTTTATAAGGGAATAACGCAAATAAATAAAAGCAAAAGGGGGAGAATGCATTTATGCCAAGTGCGATGCAGAAGCGCAGAGGCACAGAAGCACCAGAAGTAGAGGCCTAGAAGCGCCACAAGCGCAGAAGCACGAAAGTGCTAGAAGTGAAGGCCTAGAAGCGCCAAAAGCGCACAGAGGTGCAGAAGCACCGAAAGAATCAAAAAGCCAGAAGCACAGTAGAACAAGTTCTGCCTCTAATCAGCCCCTCACATCTATCATGATGATCTAAAAAAACTGGAAGAACACAGGAAGTCTCTACCCTAGTTCTTACTTTGATTGAATTTTTTAGGAAACTAAACTATGTTATTTATTCCACTATCTAGGTGGTGTATAACTACGCCCTCAAGGGCCCTCATATTTTACTAACTTTTGCATTTCAAAAAGTTTTGTAGCTTGGGGTGACTCGTTCATTGAAAATCGAGCAACATGAAAGAAAAATGAGCAAATACTCTAGCAAAGAAGCACTTGAGGCCAAATGGAACATCTATCTCTGAGAACCTCAACTACACAAACCAGAAAGCCTCTGAAAAAATTGGTATTCATTTAAGCCTTGATTATATTTGAGTTGAGACTGTCGATTCTCTTTCATGTTTATTCATGAATTTTCACTAAAAAATCTCTATGCATGTCACTTATTTCTGTCTCTTTTCATGATTTCCACTCAAATTTTCTAATATTTCCTGGAAATTGTGTGGAATTTTCTGGGAAGTGAAGGAATAGTGGAAACTTGGCTAAGACCAAAATTGCTGAAAATTAAAATGGAGTCAATTTTAGATACTCCATGCGTTCTCCTCTAATTTTTCGTGAAGAAAAAGAAGAAGGAAGGCTATACTTGAATTCTGAAAGGTAAAGAAGAAAATATCAACTACTGTTGCTACTGATTCAGGTGAGTTTAAAAATTACTCCTATGTATTTGAATTGTAGACACTACAAGCACACACCTGGGCAATGATAAATAAAATAGGAGATGGAATGAGGTAGTGATAACCAAGGATAAGCCCTGGCAAAAGATCTATGCTCTGCAGCCACTATCCTCATAGCCAAATCCTCCTTAGCACAGAGCCATTGGCAAAACTGAAAGGATAAACCCTGCCTATGCTGCAGGTACCTCACTCAAATGCCAAAGCTCTACATTTCTGGATAAGCCCCAAAACTCATGGGCTCCGATGAAAAAATCCCGGATAAGCCCCAAAAACTCTTGGGCTCCGATGAAATAAAAAAGCCCTACAAAGTAGGCATCTAGAAAGAAAATACGAGACAAAGTCTCAAGTACTTACTCAAATATAAATTGTTCTATTAAGTAAATACTTGGGTATAGAAAAATGGAACAAAGTTCCAAGTACCCCATTCCAAGTAGAACTAAAAGTTTCTCCTGAAAATCAATGAACTAATTGATTGATCTATCTTATGTCTTTTAGAAGAAGGACGGGTAAATATTTAAAGTTTGCCCAAAATTTGGGTCTGCATCACTATACCATATGTGATACTTCTCCCAATAGGGTAGAAAAACACTTTCGCATAGCTTTAGCACCACAAGCGAGAAAAAGTACTAAGGTAGCCATGCTGCCAACATGGACAAAGCATAGGCATGTCTTATAGAAGATGCCACTTAAAAGAAAATAAATTCAGATCTGCAATTTGCCAATTTGCAGACATTCTCAAATCTGCAGACAGATTCAGATCTCTAGATCTGCAAACAAATTCAGATCTGCACTTTGCAGACATATTCAGATCTGCAGATAGATTCAGATTTCCAAATTTGCAGACAAATTCAGATCTCCAGACATATACAAATCTGCACTTTTGCGGATGGATTCAACCTGCACCTCTGCAGACGTGGATCTGCATCTGCACCTGCACTTTGCAGACAATTCTGATTTGCGCTTCTATAAGCAAATTTGCATCTGCGCGTGAACTCACTTTATAGACAGATTCAGTTTGCACTTCTGCAGACTCGGATCTGCATCCGTATTCTGCACTTCTGCAAACTTGCATCTGCATATGCACTTCTGCAAACTCGGATCTGCATCTGCACTTCTGACAGATTATGATCTGCGCATCTACAAACAGATTCGGACCTGTACCACTTCTGCAGACTTGGATCTGCATCTGCATTTGCATCGGCATCTGCACTTTTGCAGACTCGAATTTGCATCTGCATCTGCACTTCTACAGACTCGGATCTACATCTTACATCCGTACTTCTGTAAACTCGGATCTGCATCTGCACTTCTATAGACAGATTCAGATCTGCACTTCTGCAGACAGAGTTAGATCTGTATTTTTGCGGACAGGTTTTGATCTGCACATCATCAGACAGACTCCGATCTGCACTTCTATAGACAGATTTAGATATGCACTTTTGCAGACAAATTATGATCTACACTTCTACAAGCAGATTCATATCTGCACCTGCACTTTGCAGATAATTCTGATTTGTACTTCTGCAAATTCGGATCTGCATCTGCACCAGACTTGTACCGATACTTCTGCAGATAAATTCAGATCTGCATCTGCGCTCCTACAATTATATCTACATATACATTTCTGTAAACTATGAAGGACCATTATTGGTCACAAAAATACTAAAAGGAGGAGTACATGAGAGCAAAAACATAAAAAACAAGGGAGGTTTTACTAATACCTCAAAACGTTAACATTTTGAAGAAGTTTGTATCTTCTAGAATAGACCATTGAGTCTATGAATTATAATTCTTTCATTTTCTTATTCACTTGGGGGGGAATAGGGGTATATCCCCTATATCCCGCCGTATAAGGCAAATATCTATTTCATAAAATTGATTTTTTATGAGAAAATTTTTTCCCAAAAAAAAAAAAAAAAAAACTTAAATGATGTAGAACAGATAGTAACGTGAGTAGTAAAATTACTTGCTCCTGACAGACTTGTTCTTCAAACAAGGTCTCTCGGAGCAGGGGGAGTAGCTGATAGGGACTAAAATCAGCTCATACCAAGTCATCATAATACGTGGCATCACTAGTTGAGAATAAGGGAATGAGGAAGAGACACTTGTCCTTCGAATGAACGACAAGGCATAAGCCTTGAGCTTAGATCAAGCCTTTATAAAAACACTAGAGCAGGTGAAAACATTATCTCGGAAGCTAAGCCTGAAAAGTTTTCAAAAAAGACTAGGCATCTCTATGAGGGATCTGCATCTCCATGAGGGATCTGGCATCTCCATGAGGGATATGTCATCTCCGCTAGGGATCTGCATCTCCATGAGGGATCTGGCATCTCCATGAGGGATCTGTCATCTCCGCTAGGGATCTGCATCTCCAAGAGGGATCTGGCATCTCCATGAGGGATCTGCATCTCCGCTAGGGATCTGGCATCTCCATGAGGGATCTGTCATCTCCGCTAGGGATCTGCATCTCCATGAGGGATCTGACATCTCCATGAGGGATCTGCATCTCCGCTAGGGATCTGCATCTCCATGAGGGATTTGGCATCTCCATGAGGGATCTGTTATCTCCGCTAGGGATCCGTACTTTTTCTCGGGATCTGGCATCTACGCTAGGGATCTGCACATTCCCTCGGGATCTGGCATCTTCCCTCGGGATCTGTCATCTCCGAGAAGCTAGCATCTTCCCTAAAGATCTAGCATTTTCCCCAATGATCTAACATCTTCCTTGAAGAGCTAGAATCTTCTCTAAAAATACTAGCATAATTAATATTGCCCTTTACAACAAAGGAAATTTACAGAAATACCACCACCTCTTCTACAACTATAAATATATGACAACCACTACATATTTAGTAACAATTCTCTCACTCTAGACTTTACACTGAAGATTACGTGTTTCTAGCGCGAATCAACACACACTCACTCTAGAGGTTTCTTCTCCAAGAAACCTCAACAATTTTTCCAGTACTTGATGTTGACTTGGGCGTTGGAGGTTCTTCCCGGAGGACCCCCCACCCGCTCATTCGGCTTTGTTTTGTAGGAGTTCTTCAAGGTTCCCGACGATACGAGCTGGAATTGAAGGCCATTCACTAGGATCTAGAGGATTCGATCATCCTTCCATCAATTCTTATATTCATCATAAGGATTCGATCCTTCGCAAACTTGATTTGTATTTCTATCGTTATTGATCTTCAACCCGGATCTAACAATCACTATCTTGACCAGAATTATAATCTTCATCTTCTACATTCAGTTGAATTCCCATGTAAAACTTACCCTCTCTCTTATAACCAACTACACCCTTCCCTTTCCCTTTATCAGCATCTACAGACCTACCCCTTCCCTTATCTGTATCAATAAACTTCCCCTTTCCCTTGCCTTTTCCCTTGCTATCAACTACTGGCTTACCCTTGCGTTTCATGTCATCCACGGCCTTCTTCTTGCCATTACTCTCACCCATAATCTGTATTTCGGGTTCATAATCATCCCAAACACTCTTATACTCATCACCACCACTTGCATGTAACCCATTGTCACCCACTTCTAAGCTATCCTCAGTTCCTCTACCTAGTAACCCACCTTCTACAAAGACTTGAATAACCGTACAGTTTTCATCCAAATGAGATAGCATCTCCATCACCTCAGCATCAGTGTTAACACCCTTGTAAATCATACTACTTGGGACCTTATAATAAAGTCTCATCCAAGACGCATACCCTATCATTTCTACTTCAAACCCCAAATCCCCATACCTAAATGAACTTGTATCTAAGTCAAATGAAGATGTTATAGCACCACAATGTACAATTTATCATCTCCTATTTGGGTAAAGTTCCCGCCGTGATTAAAGGAGATGGCAAATCGAGTATCACTGTAGAAAAAACCAGAATTCAACAAGCATATTTGTGGGATGGCATCGATAATGCAAAAAATGCAAACGTGAAAACCCTAACCCTATACATGACAATTAAAAATGCATTTTACAGATTTCTATGGTCCTACCTATTGCTCTTTTTCCCAATCATAGCGGCAAATCCGAAATTGTGAACCATATCCGCCTCGATAATTTTGGGTCCACCACCACTGAGCGACAAAAGGTCTTCATCTTTTCCCACGGATGCTGTCAATTTTGTGCAAAATCGACCGACCAAATGCAGAAAACTACTTGAAATTTGTGGATGAAGAAATCTGTGAAAGAAATTTTGGGATTTTCATCATCGATTGTGAATGGGGGTAAGGGAACTGAATTTTCATGATTAACCTAATTGAAACAAAACGATGGTGTTTTGCTCTGCCAAACCCTAAGTAAGCAATTACGCCCCTAATTAGGAAATGTCACGACCGCGCTTTGCTAATTAATAGCTTAGCTCGGTAATTCGTGACTTATGGAAATAATATGAAGATCAGGAAATAAATGACGAAAATGAGAATTTATAACTCGACTCGAAAGGAGTTCAGGAACCAAACAATTTGTACGAAGTGCAATGATGACATCATCAAATTACAACCAGATTGAATTAAATCGAATTACATTCAAGTGAGCACAACGGAAGAGGATGCATGTATGATGACATGCACCACCAAGAGACTTCGACTTCTTAAGATCGACAAAAGCTCCACCGGCCACTTCACTCCATATTGCATAACCTACACATGGGAAATATGTACAGGGCTGAGTACTCTAGGTACCCAGTGAACACATTGCCAAAACATTTTCTTTAATTGTCAGCCATGAAAGAGTATCACATAGGGTTTTAGAAAAAGGTCTATGCGTACTAAAACACTTGAAACTTAAAGCGACTGCAGTCTATGTTCTTTAGTAATCAGCCATATCCGAACTAAAATTTGCATCCGGAAAATTGTACACCTTCCACGTACACCAGACCGGCACACCCTCACTAGGGTGACCTGGCACTGCGTGCACGTTAGTCCAAGTAAGATCGCTATCTTACAAGGACCCGAATTCAATTCTTATAAATTTGGCCTTGGCCATTTAACAGATAGACATCATACAAAACTTAAAAACTTTATGGCATGACAATTCTTTAAAAGAGCTAACATCAGCTAACAAAACTTGTTTTATTTTAGAAAGCCACCTCGATAGCTTATCTTTTCCTTGTCACTCAGCTGAAATGCTTCCTCTGCTACGGCCTCCCTTCGCTTGACCTTAATTCAAAGAATCGGAATGAGATTCTTGATTCGATCGGTAAATTATATCGACTTAGTGGAGAGTTGCTATTTCTACTTAAATTATTAATTAAGAATTTTCTTAATAATTGTTGTGGTAATTCTTCTTATTTAATTGAGATATTTCTCAATTGAGGAATTGATTATCTCAATCAATAAACTAGGGTATAATTTAACTCTTGGTTAAATTATAAAATTTAATTAATTACTCGGGTGAGTAATCTCGACAACAAATTTTTAATTAATGGTAATTTGTTCTATTTTTATTAAGTCTTAGGTTGGAGATAAATAATTAAATTATTTAAGGCCCAAAGGGAATAAATTAATCGATCCAAACTAATTAATCCTTTCAGACCAGCCGAAGTGATTTACGGCCCAACTCTTCTTGGCCCAGCTCTTCCCTCGGCCCGCAGCCCATAGCCGACCCCCGGACCTGACCCGGGTCAAACAAGAAGCCTTGACTCCTCCTTTCTTCTTCATTCTTACGCACGCACGACCTCCTTCTCTCAATATACAATTTCTCTCCTTCTTCCCTACACTCCCTCACCGCCATCCCCTCCCTTCGGTTTCTTGCCGGTGGTCGGTGCTGCTATCCTACGCCGTTATCCCGGTACCACTACCTCTTCCTCTCGGTCATCATCCCCAATCAAAATTGTAGGAAAGCCCCAATTCGAAAATTAGGGCAGAATCGCTCCTTCTTCGATTCTCCGGCGAGCTTCTCCGATTTATGCGCTCTCGTCGCTGCCCGTGGTGAGACGGCGCTGCTCCGGTCACCGGCGCAACTTCTACGATTCAGCAGCCTCTCTCCTCGACGTTACAGTAACATCCCCAATTCGGGAGAATTGGGGAACATTCGCCCCTCGAATCTCTTTCTCTTTCTCGCTCTTGATTAATGGTGGTGTTGAGAACGCCGCTGCGTCAGCGGCGGCGCCACCGGCGGCAATTCTGCCCTCTCTTTTACTTAACCACTATTTATTTATTCTCTGCTTTTGCAGATTCCGGCGAGGTGTACTGTGGCTGCTTCTACAGCTCCGGCGAGGACGCGATGGAGGTGATGTCCCCGCTGCTCTGTCGAGCTCCGGCATCATCTAGCTGCGCCCTTCGCCGTCGTTCAGCTGCAGCGAGGGGTCCGTCCCTCGCTTAGGTAATGCCCCGTTCCTCCCTTTCGATTTAATCTATGTTCCGATTTTGTTATTACCCTGTTGCTAGATTTATTCTTAGGTTTTCTGTAGTAGTTGAGTTGGAGTTATAGGATTTTGGCCTTCTATCTGAATATCCAAGGTGTGCTCCTTCATTGTAGAATTTTTTATAAGTATTAGTTGCTTAGCTTAAGACTTAAATATTCAAATTTGTTACTTGTATTTATCTTAGATCATGATTCGAATCCTTGTGTTCTAGTTTCAGAAGGAAAATTCTATGGTACCATGCTCGAGTGCTCTTAATTGGATTTGAATAAAATATTCATGCTTTAAGTGCTTAAATCTTCTTAGCTTCAGATTTTGAAGTTTGAATCGTGTTCTTAAAGTTCCAGTTGGTTTCATGGATTGAAACAGATTTTAGAACATGTCTCCTTATGATCCGATTTTCTTTTCTTTTGATTTGCTGTACAAGGGTTCTTTTGAATCAAGTGTCTTGTAGGATCTAAGTGTGGTACTTGGTATACTTGTGACTTTAGGTAGATTAAAGGGCATGCTCGTTGTCAATCCTACCATGCTTCTAATTTTAGCTTCAACTTAGGAATGATAGAACTTACTTGATGATAAGAAGAATGTTGGGATTGGAGTGGTGGTTTGGGGCTGCAAGGTCTACTCCCCTTGAGATTTTCCTTCATTCTCCCTTCTTTCCTTCTCTCTTTCCTTCTTCTTGCTCATGTTCTTCCTCTCTTTTTCTCACTGTTGGTGGCTGAGTTGGTGTGCATTTGTGCAGAGGGTTAAGGTTCGAAAAATCTTGAAGAGAGAATGTAAGTTTGGTGCTTGGGAGGCTTAAAGGGGCTGCAGTGGCTGCTCCTTTCTTCCTCTACTTGCTTGATTTCTCCTTGCTTTCTTCTTACTCCCTTCCTTGCTCTTCCTCTAATTTCTGATTATGTTTCCTTGTGTATGTGTTTTGCTTGTGCAGAAATGGAAGGGGCTGATTACAAGTAAGAGGGGTGAAGCTTCATCATGGCTTGGGGGCAAAAGAAGGCCTGGATTGGTGGTGCTTCTACCAAGGAAAAAGAAGTGATGCAGAGATGGTGTAATGGAGAAGGCAAAATGGGAGTAGTTGACTGTGCAGGCACCATTTTGGTCATTCCCTAGAATTTGTAATCATTACAGCCATTTGCAAATTTTATTTGTTGTAGTATTTGAATTAATGGAAATTTTTGTTTCTTTCTTAATTTGCATAATGTAATTTCTTTATTTTATTTACTGATTTCCTTCACTTGTTTGTGTAAGAATTTTCAAAACTTGGGTTGGGCCACTGGGCCTTGATAAGGAAATACGTAAATGGGCTTGACCCAATTCCTTTTTTTTTTTGTATTTCTCTTAACAGGTGGGCCTGGCCCAGCAACTAAATAATATCTAATCAGGCTCAGCCCGCTGGATCCTCATTGGGTTCGACCCAGATAAATTCTTAAGACTGACTTCGATTAGCTTAATGGGTCGGACCTTAATTAAATTCTTAATAGGCTTGATACGGAGAATCACTCGTGGACTTAATGGACTAAATAATTTAGATAGTAATGGCTCGTCTAATTTAATACTAAGTGACTCCGGTCTAATTTTAATTCAGAACGGGCTCGTCTTGTATAATAATATTTAATTAATGTTGCTAAATAAATACTTAAGGTAAATAAATTACTTAATTAACGCGGGATATTACAGGAAATTAGGCAGTAAACGATGACACATTACTTAATCCCAATTCATAAATCTCCGTATTAGGATAAAACGACGTTGTCTCACATGAAGTGAAGAAACGCCGACATTTTGTTTGGAAATATATACGATGCCGTTTTATTAGTTTTTTTACACGTACACAGCCACATCACCACTATTCTCCACGTCCGCATAAGTCAGTCGCCACATTATCTCAAATTGAAACCGGAATTTTAATGTTGGATTACATTGCAACGAGTCAAATAGTCTGTGTATTTTTTAGGAACGAGTCAGAGTTCATGTATGAACTCATAGACATGGTAAAAGTTCATGTATTTCTATGCCAATTACCTATCCTTTAACTACATTAGATTTATCTCCTTTACCTGAGCATGAGCATACTGATCCTGATGGCCGGAAAAGGGCTGATTTTGTGAAACAGATTCATGAAAAGGCAAGGATGAACATCGAGAGGCGAACAGAGCAGTATGCAAAGCAAGCAAACAAGGGTCGTCGGCATGTGGTGTTTGAACCCGGTGATTGGGTGTGGCTGCATATGTGCAAGGAAAGGTTTTCCATTACAAAGGCGTTCAAAGTTACTACCTCGAGGCGATGGACCTTTTCAAGTGTTGGAGCGCATCAATGATAATGCCTACAGATTAGACTTGCCCGGTGAGTATAATGTTAGTTCTATAGTTAATGTTACTGACTTGAGTCCTTTTGATGTAGGTGACGACTTGGATTTGAGGACAAATCCTCTTCAAGAGGAGGGGAATGATGGAGTCCAAGGATCATTGATTCAAGATCCCGTTCATATTCCAAGTGGGCCGATGACAAGAGTTCAAGCCAAGAAGTTCAAGGAAGCTTTGAATGGATTGATTCATAAAGTTTGGGCTCAAGAGTTGATAAAGAAACCCATCGGAAATAGTGGATCATGCAGCCCATGAGTTGTCAATCTAATTGAGTATTGATTAACACGTATTTTATGTGCATGTTGAGTGTGTTTATATGTGTTTGAGTCTCGATTTATGTGCTTAAATGGTAGAAATGCTAGAGTTTTTATACTTATAACATACTTTACATTTCTCTCGTTTTCTCTCGGTTTTCAATCTATTTTTGTAAGAATTGGAGAGTATTCATGTGGCTAAGGGTTGAAGGCTAGAAATGAGGAAGAATCGAGCTTAATTAGGGTGAAACCTAGGGTTAAAAATGTGGAATTTGAATTTATAGAGTTAGGGTTTCACAAGTTCAAGTTCGTTTATGTTTTCCTCGTTCTCTCGAGTCTCTTTGTGTCTTTTTTCAGGTTGATGAAGAACTCATTTAGCAACTTTGATCATTCCATGTCGAAGAGGAGTTCGTTAGGAAGCCGTAGCAAAAAGCGGTTCGTAAATCGGAGTTCGGACGAGAGAGAACGAGCGAAAATGAAAACATTGCGCAAGAGATGACGGATGGGCGGCAAACCGGCGGTCCACTGGGCCGCCGGTTCACAGCACCTGAACCGCCGTTTACCACAGAGCCACCGGCGGTCCAGACCGGCAGTCCACTGGACCGCCGGTGCCCCGCCCATGGACCGCCGGTTGCGCGAGATTCATGCCGGTTCGCTCCGTTTCGTCCCGGTTCGACCGAATTCGACCCAAACACGATTTCAATGTATTTAACCCCAAATTCTTACCTTTTTGAGGAATCTTTGGCACATTTAATATTCCTAGAACCCTAGAAACATTTTCCTCTTTCCTTTTTAGTATTTTGAAGATTGTTGGAGCTACATTTGTTGGATTTGCAATTGAAGACCATTTTTTTCTTCCTCTTTAAATTTTCTATCTTTTAAGCATGATTTCAATTGTTTTCTATGGTTTAAATCCTTTAATTATGTCTAGCTAAATTTCCTTTGGTTCCAATGTATGAAGATATGATCTAGATCCTTGGGTTTTTAGGTTTTGTTGTTGGATTTACGTTCTAATTCATATGTCTTGTGGTTTGGGACTTAATTTTATTGCATGATTGATTGGTCATCATTGAGTGCATACAAGGTGTTTCGTTAAATGCTTAGTAGGCTTTAATTCATAGCACTTAGCATCAAATCACAATATATTAGTAATTCTTGCTAGTAGGAGCTTCTAGATAATTAATTGAGCTATTTGGAGTTAATTTATGCATCTTGAGTCCTAGTCGGAGATAGATATCATAGGTTAATCCACTAATATTGGTTGCTTCGAGAGAAGAATTGATGTTTACTATATATAGAACTCTCATATGAATTAGATTAAATTGGCTAATCTATGCAAATCCTAAAACCTAGGCCTCTAGTGATTATCAGATTATATTTGGAACCAAGCTTTCTGCTATTGTTTGTTAACTCTTGTTATTAGTTGTTATCTAGTTTGTTACTTTTCACTTACATAACTTGATAGACTTAAGAAAACACAAAAACATGTCACTTGTAAGCTTGAATAGTGGTTAGATAATTGGATTATGATCGCCCTACTTTTTAAGAGTAGAGAGAGAGCAATGATATCGAATAGTATATTCGAGTCGAATCCACAGGGAATGCTATGGCGTAAGAGTTTCAACTAGTAATCTAGCTATTTAACTACTATCCAAGCTACATGATATCATGTTTTTGTGCTTTCCCAAAGATTAATGACAAATTAAAATGATAAAATCAACTAGCAAACAAGTAACAAACGATAACAATCAATAAGAGAAAATATGGTTCCAAATATAATCCGACATTCACTAGAAGCATAGGTTTTGGGATTTGCAAGGATGAACCGATTTAATCTAATTCATATGGAGTTCTTTATAGGATATACATCAACTATTTTCTCAAAGCAATCAATGTAAGTTGATTAACCTATGACATCTATCTCCACTAGGTCTCAAGATGCATAAATTAACTCCAAAAAGCTCAATTAATTATCTAGAACCTCTTACTAGCAAGAATTACTAATATGGTGTGATTTGATGCCAAGTGTTATGAATTAAAGTCTCCTAAGCATTTAACCAAACACCTTTTATGCACTCAATGATGGCCAATCAATCATGCAATAAAATCAAGTCCCAAACCACAAGATATATGAATTAGAAGGCAAATCCAACTACAATACCCAAAAACCTATTAATCTAGATCATGTCTTAATATATTTGAAACCAAAAGGAACTTAGCTAAACATAATTAAAGAAAATAAACCATAAAAAGTAAATGAAATCATGCTTAAAAGATAGAGAATTCAATAAGGAAGAAGAATATGGTCTTGAATCTTGAATCCACAAAGTATAGCTCCAACAATCTTCAAATTACTAAAGTAGAAAGAGGGAAAATATATTTAGGGTTCTAAGAATATTAAAGTATAAAAAAGATATCCAAATGGGGTAAATTTTGGGGTTAAATACATCACAAATCGAGTTTGGGTCGAATCGGGGTGAAACGGGACGAACCGGGGCGAGTTTGGACGAGCCGAAGTCGCCCCTTAAGTGCACTTCTCGCCGAACCGGCGGTCTGTGGGAAGGGGAGCCGGCGGTCTGGCAAACCGCCGGCCAGACCGCCATCTATGCTGTCCAATGTGAAGGGGAACCGGCGGTTTGATGAAGATTCCCGGCGGTTTGGCAAACCGCCGGCCAACCCGCCGATTTTCCTTCTCTTGCGCAACTTCACCATTTTCGCTCGTTCTCTCTCGTCCGAACTCCGATTCTCGATCCGCTTTTTGCTATGGCTTCCTAACGAGCTCCTCTTCGTCATGGAATGATTAATTTGGCCAAGTAAGTTCTCCATTATTCCTGCAAAAAGCATAAAGAGACTCGAGAGAATGAGGAAAACATAAATGAAATCAAACTAGTGAAACCCTAACTATAGAACTTGAAATTCCACATTTTAAACACAAGTTTCACTCTAATAGAGCTCGATTCTTCCTCGTTTCCGGCCCTTGATCCTTAGCCACTTGAATGCTCTTTCAAATTCTTACAAAAATGGATCGAAAACCGGGAAAAAACGAGAAAAATATAAAGTATGCTACAAGTTAAGAAACCCTAGCATTTATACCCTTTAAGCACATGAATCGAGACTTAAACATACTCAAAACACACTCAATATGCACATAAAATACATGTTAATCACTCTCCCAAACTTAAGCCATTGTTCGTCCCAAACAATGAAACGAACAATCAAAACACTTAACACGTATGGGGTGTGCATTTTGAGTTCCTCGATGCCTCATATCACTTCAAAAACCATTTTAATTCATAGAAATTCTCAAGTCAAGCCAAGCTTTCATAAAATCATTCACTCTCTTAACTTAGAATTCAATCACTCAAACACTTTCCACTCTAGACCTCACAAGGAACATGTGTATCACTCGATCCCTCAATACATAGAGAAGGTAAGCACTCATCGAAATCATGCAATACATAACTTTAACCATAAGCTTGCCTATCAACTCAAGTTTCCAACACTACAATGCATGCATAAATTAGGATCAAAAAGGTCTTTCTAAAGCTTGCAATGTAGGGACATTGGTTAAGGTAGGGAATTTTAGGCTAAGTGACTTAAATTTTCATCCAAGTACCCTTACCCCCTTTTCTTCACCTTTCTAAGTATGAATTCCTTCATCTTCCACCTTATCCAACCCCTTTTTATCAAATGAAACCCAAGCTCCTATCGAGTCTTATCTTATCAAAAGAAACAGTCCTTCATGCTCTTATTCTTTCTTTCTTTCTTTTTTTTTCTTTAAAAGAACTTTGTTCTTATTCTTTTCTTTTCTTACATGAGCTTATAGGAGCATTCTCTCAACTCAAAACAAATTTCAATACGCACCATTCACCATGAATTTTCAACATTCACCAAGGTTCCCTTAACCATCCTTCACCCCCTATCATCCGGTTCAAGAAGAAAAAGCTCTAATTAAGGCTCAAAATGGGACGACAATGGTAATGAAAGATAGGTTAGTGTTTGGGAATGGGCTATGAAATGATGGCCTAAGATCATCTCCTAATTATGCAAACATGTAGTACTCCTAACATGAGTATTAAGGCAAGTTCTAGCAAAGAGAATGTAATGCAAGATCAAGCTCTCAAGAAAGGATATTACTATGTAAAATGCATAGTTTAAGGCTCAAAATCCTCCCAAGCTTTTTGCCTAGAGTTTAAGTACTTAAGATCAATCCTTCCAAGCTATTCAAGTGAAATAACCCTAATCATGCTTGACTTTATCTTGAGAAATTTCAAAAAATGTCACCATTTTAGCATCAATCATTGGCATCTCACTCAAAAGCACTTGAGAAATTAAACACGTTCTTTCACATTCACACATGCAAGCATACATGCATTTTTCCATTCAATTTTTTTTTTTTTTAATGATTCTCCATTATTAGCTTATCTCCACAATTCACAAAGCAAATAAAGAATTTCTATCTATTAAGTTCATCAATTCCCAAACTCGACACCAAACAACTTAAACAAGCACAAATCATGCATTTACCCCAATCAACCACAATCATCAATCAAAATTAAGCATACAATCAATGGACACATCAAATAGAAGCTTGAAAAATACCAAAAGTAAAGTAATTTAAATTCCTTATCCTACCCCCCTCCCCCAAACTTATTTTAGAAATAACTTCTAAAATGAGTTTGGAGGGAAGAATAATAAGAAATTTAAATTACACTTACAACGGTCCAAAGCTAGGTTGATGATGGTGTTGAAAGCCATTCAATCTTTTGCTTGCTTGATTGGTTGATTCTTTTCCCTCACTCGCTCCAATCATGATTCGACCTCGTGCATAAACCATGAAGCTCTTGGAACTTGAAACAAAGAAACAAATTTAACAATGGAAAGTATTAGCATTTGGACAATGAAAGATGTGAAGGAATGACTTGAACAAAATAATAAACAAATTCAAATGAAAGAAACTAACTAATATGAAAAATAAAAGGATAATTGTTGGGGTGCCTCCTAACGAGCGCTTATTTTTAACGTCGTTAGCTCGACGATACCTCATTGCCCTTTCAAGGGACTTGAAACAACTTCCAACCTTGATCAAATGCCAACCCATCATCAAGTTCTTCAAGCTCCAATTCATCCATTCTTGACTCATCCGGTTCATCCACAACTCTCGACATATGAAATGTTTCCTTTTCTCCATTCATTCGAAGGGTGATAATTCCTTCGAAAACATCAATGAGGGCTCTACTTGTGGCCAAAAAGGGTCTTCCAAAAATTAAAGGGGTGTCCCGGTCCTCCGGTATGTCGAGAATAACAAAATCCACCGGATAAATTAGTTTTCCAACCCTTATGAGCACATCTTCAACAATACCTCTTGGATAAGAAATTGAACGATTCGCCATTTGGAGAATAAGTGATGTGGGCTTAAGAGTTCCAATCTTCAAATGATTGAAGATGGAAAGGGGCATCAAATTCACACCCGAGCCCAAATCACACAAGACGTTCCTAAAAGCTTGGCCTCCTATCTCACAAGGTAAAGTGAACTTCCCGGGGTCCCCTTCTTTGTTTGGAATCTTCTTTTGTAGACGAGCACTATATTCCTCCGACAACACAATGATTTCACCCTTATCAAATTTCCTTTTCTTTTTAACCACATCCTCCAAGAATTTCTCATGATCCGGAATTTCACTCAACAAACCAATCAAAGAAGCATTTATCTCCAATTTCTTGAATGCATCTAACAAATCACATTTCCTCTCATGCAAATTCTCATCAATAGGCTTAAGGGAAGATGCTAGATTATCCAAACAATTCGGTTCCATATGATCATGAGAAACTTTAGAATATGGAGTAGAAGGAGTACCTTTTTGATTCTTCTTGTGAACACTCTCCTTCTCTATAGGTTCTAGAACACCTAGTTTACTCCTCAACTTTGAAGCTTCATAAGCATCCTTTCTTCTTTGAAGATCTTTGAGCGTATCAAGACGCTCATCAAAAGGAATTGCCTTAGAAATCCTCATTCTTGAATAGTAATCATGAATGTCCCATTTTGTCCAACCTTCTATAGATGGAATAATTGGACAAAGATCTATGATTCTTGGATCGTTCTCATCAAGCAAGATTGCTCTTAGCTAGATTTAGAGATTTCCCACAAGGTATATGTGAAGAGGTCAAAGAAGCTTCACTCACTACATGAATAGCATTGCATTATTGCTTCGAGTTTTCTTGAGCCTTGCTAGAGGATTCTCCGAACTTATGTTGAGTGGTAGCTTGGTTAGCCATTTGGCTAATTTGGCCTTCCATCATCTTAACTTGCTTTGACAATGAAGTGAGTGAATTCTCCAAGGTATTGACCTTTTGACCGGTTTGAGAGATAAAAGCACTTTGTTGATTTGTCATTTGTTGAACGATTTGCTCAAGAGAAGGAGATGTCTTCTTAGGTTCTTCAATCACCCCTTGAGAGATGGAGAATCCGGGATATGAAACTTGAGCATTGCTAGGATTTCCATAAGAGGGATTGGGAGGATTCCTAGTGTTGGGATTGTAGGCTTGATAGCCTCCTTGTTGGCCATACAAATAACCACCTTGTTGATTGCCTTGAAATCCCCCTTGGTGTCCTTGAAAACCTTGCTTGTTGTAATTGCCATAAGGACTTTGATTAACATAACTCACATTTTCATCTCTATTTAACTCCAAAGTCCCTCTAGAGTAATCACCATGCATTTGAGCTTTCCTTTCATTTTCATATATTTTCTTCAAATTGGCAAGCTCCAAGGCTAAAGCATCGTACCTTGCATCCTCAAGAACCGAGTTCACCCTCTTCGTAGGGCCCCTTTTCATTGGCCATTGATAACTATTGGATATCATCTCCTCTATGATCCTAAGAGCTTCTTTGGCGTTCCGATTCACAAGGCAACCACCGGAGGTTGCATCAACTATGCTCCTCGTGTGTCGAGAAAGTCCACTATAGAAGTTCACAATTTGTTGGGCTTCACTAAAACCGTGTTGAGGGCACTTGCGTAGCAAGTCCCTATACCTATCCCATGCCTCAAATAATGGCTCATCCACGTGTTGTGAAAAATGAGAGATTTCCGAGATGAGCCTTTGAGTTTTTGACGGAGGGAAATACTTGGCGAGGAAAGCTTTAGATAACTTCTCCCATGCAGTGATCTCGCTCTTATCAA
This sequence comes from Mentha longifolia, assembly GCA_001642375.2. NCBI lineage: Eukaryota > Viridiplantae > Streptophyta > Magnoliopsida > Lamiales > Lamiaceae > Mentha > Mentha longifolia. Next base: position 31,173,892 of record CM038114.1, read on the forward strand.
GGTTTTTGAACCACTATTTGGCACGATCCCTCAAAGAGAAGTTAAAGAGCTTCATCCTAATGGCATCCTCCGGCACTCCATTATACTTCACCGTATCACATATCTCAAGAAATGTGTTCAAATGAGCATTAGGATCTTCATCGGGCCTCCCTCCAAATTGTTCAGATTGGACCATTTGGATAAGGCCGGTCCTCATCTCAAAATTATTTGCATTGACACGAGGTCCCCATGCTCCTCCTTGAAATTGATCCGTGAGAGATTCAAACATTTGGTTAAGAGGAGGTTTTTGAGCCTCATTTGCCCTCCTTTCTTGCTCCTCTTTCCATGCTCGAAATTCTTCTATTTCTTTCATAAGAGCCTCCATACCTATAAAACAAAAATAAAAAGAAACAAATGCTTGAATTAGTAACTTAATAACCAAATCAACTATTGAAACTCAAACTAAACATTCCCCGGCAACGGCGCCAAAAATTGATCGCCCTACTTTTTAAGAGTAGAGAGAGAGCAATGATATCGAATAGTATATTCGAGTCGAATCCACTGGGAATGCTATGGCGTAAGAGTTTCAACTAGTAATCTAGCTATTTAACTACTATCCAAGCTACAAGATATCATGTTTTTGTGCTTTCCCAAAGATTAATGACAAATTAAAATGATAAAATCAACTAGCAAACAAGTAACAAACGATAACAATCAATAAGAGAAAATATGGTTCCAAATATAATCCGACATTCACCAGAAGCATAGGTTTTGGGATTTGCAAGGATGAACCGATTTAATCTAATTCATATGGAGTTCTTTATAGGATATACATCAACTCTTTTCTCAAAGCAATCAATGTAAGTTGATTAACCTATGACATCTATCTCCGCTAGGTCTCAAGATGCATAAATTAACTCCAAAAAGCTCAATTAATTATCTAGAACCTCTTACTAGCAAGAATTACTAATATGGTGTGATTTGATGCCAAGTGTTATGAATTAAAGCCTCCTAAGCATGTAACCAAACACCTTGTATGCACTCAATGATGGCCAATCAATCATGCAATAAAATCAAGTCCCAAACCACAAGATATATGAATTAGAAGGCAAATCCAACTACAATACCCAAAAACCTATTAATCTAGATCATGTCTTCATATATTTGAAACCAAAAGGAACTTAGCTAAACATAATTAAAGAAAATAAACTATAAAAAGTAAATGAAATCATGCTTAAAAGATAGATAATTCAATAAGGAAGAAGAATATGGTCTTGAATCTTGAATCCACAAAGTATAGCTCCAACAATCTTCAAATTACTAAAGTAGAAAGAGGGAAAATATATTTAGAGTTCTAAGAATATTAAAGTATGAAAAAGATATCCAAATGGGGTGAATTTTGGGGTTAAATACATCACAAATCGAGTTTGGGTCGAATCGGGGTGAAACGGGACGAACCGGGGCGAGTTTGGACGAGCCGAAGTCGCCCCTTAAGTGCACTTCTCGCCGAACCGGCGGTCTGTGGGAAGGGGAGCCGGCAGTCTGGCAAACCGCCAGCCAGACCGCCATCTATGCTGTCCAATGTGAAGGGGAACCGTGTTGGAACTGCTGCTTGAAAGCATTCCTTTTTCCCACAGGATCTTCGAATTGGATGTGATAATTTAAATGCAACTAAATCATATAATCGAATTTAGAATGTTATACCTCAGATCTGTGCTGACGGAGTAATCTACAGGTCTAGATTACTGGGGTGTGATCCCTTTCCTCGAAGCTCTTTGACTGTGTGGGCGTCTAGGAACTTTGGAACCAGGAACTCTCCCTCTGATGATAGGCGCCGATCTCAACCCTCAAAACTTAGGTTTTGAGAATCTCCTCCTCCTTATTTATAATGAGAAGTGCCGCCCCTATTCCTTATCCACTAAGTCACGGGCTTTAATTAATTAAAGCCCGGTTTAGTTAATAATTACTGGAACAAATTCTAATTAAATATAATTAGAATTAATCCTAATTATTATAAGGAAAATAATATATATAATTATTAAATTAATTATCTAATTCCTTAATCAAGAATAAATCTTAATTAATTAGATATTAATTTATTCCATAATTATATAATTTACCAGAGTGCAATTATTGAGATCAGATGGACACTAAAGAAGAAACTGGCGTCCCTTACACTACAGTAGGCACCACATTAATGGGCTCAAGCCCATAATGCCTCTTTTCAGTCCAAAACTGATATCCCTCAATAATACCTTGAATTCCTTTCCTGAAGAGCTCTTGGGCCACCCCAGGGATCTATGTACCAGACAGAGTTTAGCCTTACCTAATGAAATAACCATGATCAACCCAGAACATTTATTTCATTAGAGCTGTGATGCATTCCACTAAAGAATCACAACTGAATCACCGCTCTGTCCCAATTTATATATTGGGGCTGATACTTTATTTAGAGCTATCCCCGTGTTTAATGACTCCGATATCCATTAATTAATTAGAGCTCCTCTGACTGCTCATAATTAATTAACATCTTATTCTCCTCAAGTAGTACCCGTTCACCCTTTATTATTATACCTGAACTTAATCAGCATGCATGACTTGGTATAATAAACCTTGTGAACTCCCTGAGGGGATATCTCTCAACCTAATACGGACACGGTGTCTCGATATAAATAATTAAACATACTATGTGCCCTCATGTTACCTAAGATGCAAGTCATCAGGGATGCTGCGATTGACCCTTAGCTATACAAGTCAAAGTAACAGTGAACAACACATATATCTCTAATAGCATATCGAGATTAAGATCATATCTCTAAATCCCGAGATCTCTAGTTCTTCACCTATTGCTAGGGTCAGTATCAAAAGAACCTTATCTCACTCGATCCTGTCAATACGTTCCACCGTACCAACATAACTAGTGACTGAGACCCGCCACTACCGTTATGTTGCAGTCTAAACCGATAGTTTTCCCAAGCTATCTCGACTGTGACACTGTTTATATCTCATAATTATTGTCGAACGCTGCGTGATCTCCCTGACACCCGAGCCGTCCACGTGTTCTAAAACATGAGATATAAGGCTTATTCTTATTAATATATTTATTTAGATAGGTGATTGTTACCAGTGGAATACATGTCATATATACTAAAACATGTGTTTGCTTTAGCTATACACAACAACCCCAACAATCTCCCACTTATACTAAAGTAAAAACTTTTAGTATACCCATGTGTCTATCGGAAACTATATGGCATCACTGTATTTCACATCTTCTCCCACTTATACTGAAAGATTTTACCGTGGGAGGATCACTGAGACAATGCCCACCACGTGCTTCCGAGGTGCCGGCATACTCAATTTAAAGAATAAACCGCCATATAAACATTCCTGCTTTAATGTTCCTTTATACACGCAATATCGCCTTATGGTTACATAAACCAATCGGTACTCCTATGTGTTTTCCCAGTTTGACAAATCCGTAAATCTTGCTTCTGCACTTGAAAACTCATGTGAGATTTCTTGCAAGATAGGATTACTACCATTTCACAAAGTAAAGTTTCCAACCATACAGTTGCTTTAGTAGCTCCCACTACATATTTAGCTTGTCATGAAAGAACTCTCATAAACATTTTACTGTTCCGAGATTCTCCAAGGTATGGTTCTCCTTTCTAAGTGAACACATAGATTTAAGGTCGATTACCTCATTTACCAACATACTCCCCGATTATCCGTGTTCATTAATGAACTATATTTGTTACCTTGCACGTAGCAATAACAAATATCTGACACTTTTCCAATATAATTTGATATCGATAACCTAGTCAGAACAGTAACCTACATAGAATACTTGAATCATGTATACTATCCTTATGGATATACCCTACATTATTCAAATTCTGCGTCTTAAACTGTCCAAATAACCACCATCATTATGTCAGATAATACTTTCACAATGTTGCCAAAGTTAGTGATATTATCACATAATGTACAAGAAAATCACGCCTTTCATCTTCATTATCATGAGAACTGTAACATTTATTAACATGTTCCATAAAACTTGATTTTATGCATGTCATTCCATAAATGCTTCCATTATTCGAATTTCCGCAAGAGTTTATCAAGCATTCGGAATAATGTCCTTAATTGATACACATTTGATCCAACATAACCGTTATATCCAAATATTTTCCTGCCAAAAGCCATTGACTTAAAACAGATATTGGATTGTAACTTATGAGGTACAAAAAGTGTTAATATAGAAATATAGAAAACTTTCTATATTTTCATATCAACTTTGTTCTTCCATTGCCATTGCACTTTTCATCATGAATCTAAATCCAACAATGAACCTTGCAAATTAACATGGATCGTATCAATTACTTTAACCTTCTCATTTAAACTTTCATGTTCACGTGGTCGTTTCTTTCCTCATGTACATTTTCCAAGAAAACCAATTTCTTGATGTATATGAAAACGATTTAGTGTTCTCTTTCGATAACACTCTCACTGCAATAAAGATGACCTTGTGCAGAATACTTGTGACTATTCATTCTTGTACTTCTTGGCTTATTGAAATTCCTTGAATGATCCTATCATTTTTGAACATTCGTTCAATAACGATCTTTTTCATCACCTTATCCTTTTATCTTTTATTGAAACTTTTACTAATCCAACTTATCACCAATCTTAATTCAACTAATTTGCAGTATGATACATGCAAATATCCCTTATATCCAACTTGAGTTAAAATCGGTCATAATGCCAATTTATACTCAAATTGTAAGGTAGAATTATAGATACTTGACATAGTTTAGTAATGTTTCAAATCAAGATGAGAAAGAGGTGAGAAACAAAGAAACAAATATATTTATCTAATCATATTTGAGATATTCCATGTTACTAGATAATTACTTCAACACATGAATGAAAAACATTTAACAACCAGTGTTAAAATCAAATTAACACAAATGTTAAAACCGAAATCATCCATAAACCAATTCAAAACAAATGTACCGCCAAAACTTGGCACCAATGTAATGAAAAAACAGTAAAGTAATGTATCATCCCAAACATCTATCTCAAAACCAAAAGATAAAACAAAGAAACAGAAGTCTTCGAGTAATCAGCAACCGCATCAACCATCAATGCTTGCTGACACCAGGACTCGAAGCTGCCTCATCATCCTTTGTGGCATCGCCTACAAAGAAATACATGTAACAAACCATAATTAGTATCCACCAGTTCAATCCGTCCAATAAAGGACTAAACCAATGCTAATATGTTTCACCATGTTACATTTAGAGACTTACCTTCATCCATCTTTTGTTTCTTATGTCGCCTCGGAGGTTCCTTTTCGGAATCACGACTCGTTTCACTTTTAGCCCTCACCCTATCGTATATCTTCTTTACCTCTCTCGACCACATGACCACCTTTTTTCTCTCATTGTCGTCTTCAAGGAGCTCTTCGAAAAGAGTTTCCAAATCAGTATGGTCGACTTGAGATTTGATGATCTCCATGCGAAGAGCAGTAAAAGAAGTCGATAGAGAAGCCAAGACAATGTCACACTTCACTTGTCCAGAAAGTGTGGCGCCATATGTCTCATAAGTCTGAAACAGCTCGCGAAATTCCATGACATAACGTTCCATGTCATAATTATCCTTATATTTCTTAGAGGATATTTTCCCAAAAGTCTGGAACCTCAGAATGCGGTTTCTTACATCCATAGAAACTATTTTAGAGGAGGTAATGGAATTAAGAACTTGATTGCGAAAAGGATCCATAGACATATCTGAAACCAAATAACATAAGTTGACAGTTAACAACTTATTTAATAAAAATAATTTATGTTATCAATGTTATAACCCTTTGACAAAATAACATTGAACCAACAAACGAGTAGCCCAAAAATTTTATACTTGAGTCACGTAGGGCGACCAGGCAAGCGTGAAATTTTCGACCATGACTTCTAGAGCCAGTTTATTTCTCTTATCATCACATGGACCCTTGTGAACTAAAGAAATAATAACCCGTACCTTAACCGGACCCTACTATTTTGAGAAGTGACCTCGTAGGGAGGATTCATCAATTAGTAGCTAAGCTTTAACCATATTATTCACCTAACCGAGTTTATCTACAAGATAGCACAGAAAACGAGAACTGTGCCGGTATTGTAGACGCCCTCTTAGATTATCTCACTTAAAATTTCCACTAAGGACCGAGTTAGAGCATGTACGTGCAAGCCACGTAGGGTGGACGTTTACTCGTACAACTCCTACTCTCCTAAAGAATATTCTAAGTTATTGAGAAATTTTACTGACGAATATACGGGCAAGGGGTTCGAGATCGTGTAGGCCACGTAGGTGGACGTCTATACGATTCTAATCCTTGACTTCGTCTAAAACCAAATATGGAGGTCCCCAATTAATTAATTAAAACTAATTGATTTTACCACTTAGTCTTTTAATTTTCAAAGGGTTTTATGCGATATACGAAGCACGTTGACAATTAAGTCCTACCGCATGATTTCTAAGCGCAAGTAATAAAACATGCTCGCTTTTGAAATCGTAAATCCATGCTATGACACCTTAGGCATGTTCGTTTCTATTACGCATTTAATAAAAGCAACAATAACATGCAAAACATGCTTTCATCACATTGCGTAATTTATACCATCCATAGCATGCATAATTAATTAAAATAAATAAATAGGCTGCCGACCGGGAAGGATAAAACCTATCTATTACAATTTAATTAATTAAAATCCGAAACAAGCTTCGGTCTTGGAAAGTCTTCACTTGGTCTTCAAGTCCACCTTCCATAATTAGCAAACAACTCGAAATGGAATTAGGGCTCGGAATTCCCTATTTCCAAAATGAGACGAGATGAATGATTTTTGAAAACGAATTAGGTTACGAAAACCTAACCATCAACGATCATACTAAAGTTTCGGAAAACCTTAGCCCTCGTTGAACGACGAGGACCGTTCGTTGAAAAAATGAACATCCCTTGTTCGCTTGCCACATCACCGACACGTGTCACGACGATGTACGCGCGTGCATCACACGCGCCGTCATCGGACGTGTCAAACGGGCCGGATCGGGTCGGATCGCGCGTGGGCTGGGCGAACGGGCCAGCTGCGTCCCTTGCAGCCCAGCCCGAGCCCAACCCGGCATCCCAGCCCAATCACCATCATCATCATCGTCTTCATCTTCATCGAGCTGCAGCCGCTGCTGCAGCACCTTCACTGACGAACCACCGCCGCCACCATGGCTCCCACTGGAACGACCAGCTTCCCGACACCAAGGAGGCCTCGGCTTCGAGCCATGATAGCAGCGACATCCGGAGCAGCCGCAGCAGACAACAGGTCCGCGCGCGGATAAGTTTCACCGCCGCCCGTCGCCATGGCTGCTGCCACATCCAGCCACCACCATCGCCGTGAGCTCCCACTGCTCCGGCAGGACTCCCGGGCAACGTCGAGGAACACAACAGCAGCAAGCAGTCACAGCAGACGACGGGCCTGCGTGCGGGCGAATTTTGCCACCGCCCGTCGTCGCCTCTATCGCTGCCGCAGCCAACTCCTCCATCATCGTCCTATCGTGCCGCCATCATCGTCCAGCACCAACGCTGCCGCGCTGCAACAACCCTGATCTCATCGACTGGACACGAGCAGTAAGCACGAAAACCCTAGGGTTTTGCAGCCACAGCTCGCCGCCGCGCCTTCTGTCGCCGTTGATCCTGCCGCCGCCCGTGTCTGAGATGAGCTCCGCCCAGCACCATCGAGATGCTGGGCTCGTCTTACACAAGCCCTCTGCCCCGATCTGATCACAGCAGCAGTAACAACATCCAAAACCCTAAGGCTTTTGGTGCTGCCGTTGCCGCCGTCCGCCTACCGCCGCCCTGCTGCGATTTCAGCGCCGCCACAGCCCTGTACGACGGCGACCGAACCCGAGGTTCAAACCCTGGGCTCCGCCGTCGAGTACCACAGGGTGGGGTGCGAGAGATCTCAGCCTCACGGCTGCGGTCATCGATCGAGTTGGGCGCGTGTGCGACACGCGCTTCTACGCGCGTCGTCGCCTGCCGTCTGCCTCGATTCTCGTACCTCATTCTTCAATTTCTTCACTCGATCTCCACCGTACAGAATTTACAAGAAATCGAAAAATACAAAGAAATTTACAGAAAAACGAATCCTATTCTAATCGGTACCTTATTTCTCACCGATTTGAAAACAACACGAAAAATCGAATAAAACGGGATCAAAAACAACACACGTTGTTCCCGGACAGCAGCATGCACAGTTTATAACATAATTGACTCGAATGCATGAATATACATTTATTCCAATTATCACAGAGCCAATTCTAGAACCGTGGCTCTGATACCAGTTGTTGGAACTGCTGCTTGAAAGCATTCCTTTTTCCCACAGGATCTTCGAATTGGATGTGATAATTTAAATGCAACTAAATCATATAATCGAATTTAGAATGTTATACCTCAGATCTGTGCCGACGGAGTAATCTACAAGTCTAGATTACTGGGGTGTGATCCCTTTCCTCGAAGCTCTTTGATTGTGTGGGCGTCTAGGAACTTTGGAACCAGGAACTCTCCCTCTGATGATAGGCGCCGATCTCAACCCTCAAAACTTAGGTTTTGAGAATCTCCTCCTCCTTATTTATAATGAGAAGTGCCGCCCCTATTCCTTATCCACTAAGTCACGGGCTTTAATTAATTAAAGCCCGGTTTAGTTAATAATTACTGGAACAAATTCTAATTAAATATAATTAGAATTAATCCTAATTATTATAAGGAAAATAATATATATAATTATTAAATTAATTATCTAATTCCTTAATCAAGAATAAATCTTAATTAATTAGATATTAATTTATTCCATAATTATATAATTAACCAGAGTGCAATTATTGAGATCAGATGGACACTAAAGGAAGAAACTGGCGTCCCTTACACTACAGTAGGCACCACATTAATGGGCTCAAGCCCATAATGCCTCTTTTCAGTCCAAAACTAATATCCCTCAATAATACCTTGAATTCCTTTCCTGAAGAGCTCTTGGGCCACCCCAGGGATCTATGTACCAGACAGAGTTTAGCCTTACCTAATGAAATAACCATGATCAACCCAGAACATTTATTTCATTAGAGCTGTGATGCATTCCACTAAAGAATCACAACTGAATCACCGCTCTGTCCCAATTTATATATTGGGGCTGATACTTTATTTAGAGCTATCCCCGTGTTTAATAACTCCGATATCCATTAATTAATTAGAGCTCCTCTGACTGCTCATAATTAATTAACATCTTATTCTCCTCAAGTAGTACCCGTTCACCCCTTATTATTATACCTGAACTTAATCAGCATGCATGACTTGGTATAATAAACCTTGTGAACTCCCTGAGGGGATATCTCTCAACCTAATACGGACACGATGTCTCGATATAACTAATTAAACATACTATGTGCCCTCATGTTACCCAAGATGCAAGTCATCAGGGATGCTGCGATAGACCCTTAGCTATACAAGTCAAAGTAACAGTGAACAACACATATATCTCTAATAGCATATTGAGATTAAGATCATATCTCTAAATCCCGAGATCTCTAGTTCTTCACCTATTGCTAGGGTCAGTATCAGAAGAACCTTATCTCACTCGATCCTGTCAATACGTTCTACCGTACCAACATAACTAGTGACTGAGACCCGCCACTACCGTTATGTTGCAGTCTAAACTGATAGTTTTCCCAAGCTATCTCGATTGTGACACTGTTTTTATCTCATAATTATTATCGAACGCTGAGTGATCTCCCTGACACCCGAGCCGTCCACGTGTTCTAAAACATGAGATATAGAGCTTATTCTTATTAATATATTTATTCAGATAGGTGATTGTTACCAGTGGAATACATGTCGTATATACTAAAACATGTTTTTGCTTTAGCTATACACAACAACCCCAACAAACCGGCGGTTTGGCAAACCGCGGTTGCAAACCGCCGGCCAACCCGCCGATTTTCCTTCTCTTGCGCAACTTCGCCATTTTCGCTCGTTCTCTCTCGTCCGAACTCCGATTCTCGATCCGCTTTTTGCTATGGCTTCCTAACGAGCTCCTCTTCGTCATGGAATGATTAATTTTTCCAAGTTCTCCATTATTCCTGCAAAAAGCATAAAGAGACTCGAGAGAACGAGGAAAACATAAATGAAATCAAACTAGTGAAACCCTAACTATAGAACTTGAAATTCCACATTTTAAACACAAGTTTTACTCTAATAGAGCTCGATTCTTCCTCGTTTCCGGCCCTTGATCCTTAGCTACTTGAATGCTCTTTCAAATTCTTACAAAAATGGATCGAAAACCGGGAAAAAACAAGAAAAATATAAAGTATGCTACAAGTTAAGAAACCCTAGCATTTATACCCTTTAAGCACATGAATCAAGACTTAAACATACTCAAAACACACTCAACATGCACATAAAATACATGTTAATCAGATTACTACTTGAATCTTAAACGACATAGCATTCCTTGTGGATTCGACTTAATTATACTATAATTGATTATTATTGCTCTCTACCCTCACCCCTAAAGTGAGGGTGGACCAAGTATGTTCGGGCTGAAGATTGAAGAATAATGTTTAATTTCGTGTGTTTAATTAGCAGCCCACAATTTGTGCCTTAAAATGCTTTATTTCTGGGCTTTGATAGTTTAATTAGTGGGCTGGACCATGTCTATGACTATACTTAAGTTATTTCCTATTTTAATTAGGGTTAGATAGGTTTTTTGACACTATAAATAGAGGCCAAATGTGTTGGCCGAAAATCAGTTGATCAATAATATTAATCGTGAGTTTTATTCTCTCTTTGAGAGTTCTTCGAATTCCTCTTGATTATTCCAAGAGAATTCTTATCTAGCGAATCAAGCGAGTTCATCACCCTCGTTTGTGTGTCAATCATCGCCTCCGTGTGACTTCGGCAATCGTGCCTTTGGGGTATAGGGATTCAATCTCGCCTATATCGTTTAGGGGGTTCGTCCATCGGTATATTGAGGTTTTCCATCGGTTCGAGTCGTATCCTTCCGCGTGCTTGTGAATTACGGATCTATCAAGGTTCGTATCATCTTCTGCTCGTACTAGTCTCCTTGGACTCCTTGCTTAGTACCTTTAATCAAGCATATAATCAATTAATACTAGCCTTAATCACATAAGCTAATTGTTTCTAACCCTTAACTTATTCATCTATACTTTATTTATTTATCTTAACTTATTCCCCTTTACTTAACTTTATCTAATTGCTTGCATACATTAACTTATCTCACACTTAATCACTTATTCTTACTTATCATAAGTAGTGTGAGAATAGGTATAGGGGTTGCTGAGCTTCAAGGATTAATATCAAGATTGAAGTAAAAGAACATAGCTCAAGAATGATCATGAAGTGAAGACTTGGAACAAACTTCGGCAGAATTGCCACATTTGAAAGATTAGGCTATAAATCGAGCATACTAGCTTCAATAGACATGTAATTCATATGGATGGAAAGACAAGACAATAAACTTTCCAAAGATATCCACTTCAAGTGCTGAAGATGAGTGGATCGTGAGATATGAGTCCAACATTGGCTCGGTTTAAATAGAGGAGTCAAGTCAGCAACACTTAACAAAAGGATTCATTGCTCTCAATTGGCTAGGCAAAACAGGACATAACTTGGTGACACAATAGTCAAGACATTTTTCTACAACATATCCAAAATTCAGAGAATGTGCACATAGGAATTGTGAGAAATAAATTGATCATTGAAGGTATATAATCGGGAAACATGTTCTGGGCAGATTCAGGACCCCATCTTTGAGCTAAGATAAATGGAGCTATACTTAATCATTCAGGGTGCAATTTATATCAATAGAAAGGTCAGACAATGAAGAATAACTTTTGTGTTTCATAGTTTTTGAGATAATCAACGAATCATATTCAATTTCGAGCATCAAAGCAATTGGTTAACTCAGTTTCCAGAATATGGCAGTTTCGACATACGATTTTCAAATCAACATTGTGAACTCATATGAGCACGTATGGGGGCGTGCGACCTACCATTAGAAACCTAAGAACATGAACTTCATCATATAAAAAGAATTCAGCTCAAAAGATTAGTCATTCGCACAGAATCATGCTCGCAATTATGAGGGTATTTTCTGGAAATTCGAGCATGGATTATCTTTGAAATCTACCCACATAAACATCACTCTACGAGCATTATAAACATGGAATGATGCTGGAATCATCAATGAACAGTCAATAACAACATTATCTCGTAGGTGCAGAGGTCGGTTATGAAGAGGTTGATGATTCCACTGATTAATTTTCATTGTTTTAGCATCAACGTAATCGCGATAAAGTGTAGAGCATGATTATGAAGGAATTATCAACATGCATCTACTTTAATCTTAGGTCCGAATTTATAACTTGATTTAACATGTTCGAATCATCATCTACAAGCTAGATTTAGGTTGATTACATCAAGAAATGAAAAGGTATACCTCAAGAACACAAAGTGTTCGAACAACCTCAAAGTCGTCCAAAATCGGAGCTTGCATGGACCATTTCCAATCATTTGATGATGAATCCAAGGCTATAATTTTGTTTAGGGGGTTGGATTTTGGGGGAGTAGGGATTTTCATGGCGATTGGAGGTGGTTTCCGGTCGCCAGAGCAATTTCCGGTGGGAGGAGGATGGAAGCGGCGATTTCCAGCGGGTGAAGGGCTGCCGGAAATTCTAGAGAGAAGGAGGAGCCTCTCTCTCTAACTTAGGGGTGTTCTTGAAGGAGAATGAAGACCATTGACCAATTTTACTATTTATACTTAGTTGTTTTTCTTCCCATTATGTGACACTTGTGCACTTGTGGACAAGTGTATTTTCTTCCCACTATTTCTATTTCTTGGTGATCACTCATACACTATTATCTTATTCTATATTTCTAATCTTGGTCCTAATAATGTATAGAAATACATATGGTGACCAATTAATGGATCACCATTCACATATATAAGTGATTCTTGATCAGTTCGTCACATAAGTCACATTTCACATATAATCACATAATATTTAATTACATAGTCACATAACCATATCATTGAGCACATAATCATATAAATCAACATAATCACCTCATCGTGTCGTGTTCTATGCTTATGTTTGCCGAATAGCACCGTCGCTATCCCCACAATTTACTAGACTACTCGTGTAGCCTTATGATATTTCATAATCACTTAATAGCTCTTCCGAGCTCACTTATCTTATTCGTTTGTCATAACTAATCATGCTAGAGCTCTAAACCTTACCCCGGATCGTATCTAGGGTCGTGATGTGCTTAAATTTCTGGGGAGTACATCTTAATTCATTGTAGAGCTCTTAATCGATTAATAGCTAATTAATTTAAATATAATATTAATTAGCTCAAAATCATTAATGAAAATTGAACGGCTCGATTTTCCAGAATGGATTTTTGAGGGCTGTTACACAAGCCATTTAATCGTTGAATCATAGGGTTTTACTGAAAGGCCTTTGTTCACAAAAACTGTTGTGATCTTAAAAGCGACTGCGCAGTCTATGTTCTTTAGTAATCCACCATATCTAAGTTTGTTGTGTCCGAGGAGTTGGCCACCTCACTCAGTCACCTGATCGGTCACTACGCTCAATGGCATGATCGATGTGTACACTAGTCCAAGTATGATATCTGATCACACAGGGACGCGAATTCGATTATTAATTTGGCCTTGCGCCATTAAACAGATAGGTATCATACAAAACTGAAAACATTTATGGCATGACAATTGTAAAAGAGCTAACATCTAATAAAACATGCTTTTTGTTTTATAGAAAGCCCACCTTGTTTCCTTTTCTAAACTGCTGAGCTTCTAACTTCACCTCGGCTACTGCTTCTTCCGTGCTTGACCTTTTGTTTACAGAATGGGGTAAGATTCTCGTTTGATCGATAATACATATCGAAAATTAATTCTAATCTTATGCCTCCTCGAATATCATTCTTAACTCCAGTGACGTTGTCACTGCTATCTAAGCTCGAGCTATAATTCCCGTTGTATGCACGGTTTAAGAGGAATGTTCCTTAACCAAACATTAATTGATTTATTGTTAACTTAGAATTTATTTAATTGAGGAGTTTCTCATTAATTAATTATAATTGTGTAATTAATTAGCTTAATTAATTAATCAAAGGCTTAAGCATCTCTATATATATATAATTTATTACTATAAGTTAATTGAGAAAATAATTCACTTAGAAATTATTAATCACAAATTCTTATTTGTGAGTGTAGTGAAATTAAATTAGTGGTTCCTCAACCACATAAGTAATTAAGGTTAAGTTGGGGTTTAATTAAACAAATTATGGTCCAAGAGTAACAAATCCGGCCCACATGGAAGGTAGTTCGGCCGCTTTTGTTTAGCCCAAGCCCGTCTCAGCCCAAAGCTCGGACCCGGCCTGCTGACAAATATAACCCCAATCCCCCTTTCTTTTCTCATTTGGTCGGCAGTCATCTCTCTCTTTGATTCTCTCAGACAGCTCTCTCTCTCTGCGATTCTTGATTTCGACGGCCCCTTCCTCGGTCGTCTTCTCCGGCGACTGCCGTTGTCGCCGGCCTTCGTTCCTTCTCCTGTCTTGACCGCCTCTATCTCTGTCTCCCCGTTTATGACTAGATGCTCTAAATTGAAACCCCTAATTCGATTTGGGGAAAACTCACCTTCGGTCGTTATCCAGAGAGAGACGCCGTGTACGGCATTTGGTTTGTGCTCTGTTGCTGCGGTGAGATGGCGCTGGCCGCCGGGGCGTCATGTGGCCTCAAACGGGTCTGGCGAGTTCACCTCTGCTCCAGTGGCTTCCTTTAGCCGGTCGCAACTCCCGCAGACCCGCCATTCTCCTTCTTTTTCTGGGGTTAACACCCCGAAAATAAAAAATCCCTAGTTCTCAGAACTATGGGACATTCGCCCCTCCGATCGAGTTCCCTCTGTCTTTCATTTTTATTTTATTAAATCAATTCGAATTACTGATCCCGTTTCCATTTTGCAGGTTCCGGCGATGCGAGGACATCGTGGCTGCACTCCGCTGTTCTCCGCAGCTCATCGCTGTCTTCTTCTCCGGCCAGAAGCTTCGCCGTCGGGGCTTTGAGTTCCGATGGAGGTTCGATTCCCCTTCTTGCTTTCTCTTTACTCTCTTATGTGTCTTAGCTTTTAGGGTGGTATGCGTGTATGTGTTTATTGCTTTAGATTCTTGTTGTTTTCCTTTCCTTAGAGATTAGGAAGCATGTTTCATGACTGCAGCATTTGGAGAGTCTTAATTAATCTCTTGAATTTCAATTTTTGGAGGTGGTTGATTGTCTTAAGTTCTAAGTTCTCTGTTTGTGCTTGATGTTTGGTTATTAAGCTTTGTCTCTTGTTCTTTGAAGTCTTGCTTATAGTTCATTTGTTGTTTAGGTCTACTTAGCCCTAGGATTAGGATTTCTCAGATTTTTAACAAGCTACGGTTTGCTATGAATAAAAGGAGCATGCTCATTGTTTTGCATCTCTAAGTTCGAATCTGAAAATGGTGAACATGCTAGGTTGGGAAAAGCATAAATCATGCTCATCAAAGTTCATGAAGGGGTGTTTTGGTTGTTACCTAGAAGAAGATGAGGGCTGTAGTTGCTAGCTTCTCCCTTCTTCACTCTTCCTCTCTAGTCGCTGCAACCTCCTTTACTCTTTTTTTACTCTCTCTATTTTGCTCTAAGTGATGGAGTTTCAGTTTTTGACTAAGTGTGGAGTGGAGGAAATGGCTGCTATGTGAGGGGTATTTATACATGGAAATGGGTGACTTTTGTAACTAGATAATAGTTCAAACCATGGCTTATTCTTTGGGTAATGAGTTTCCATAATCTCTTGGCTGATTTCAATCTTATTTTGCAGGTTTAGGGGCTCAAGGATGGGGCTGCACAACAGCTGATATGTTGGAGCTGAGAGGATTGATTTGTGAAGCTTGAGAAGATTGATTTTCCTTTTCCCTTTGATTAGAAAGAAACGTGTGGTTTCCTCCCTTTGTGTTCAACTAAGTAATTCATTGGTTAATGACTGCCTTGATATCTCAAAAATGAGTTGATGTAATACTTTTAATTATTTATTTAATGTTTGAAATTCTGTTAGAACTTGTAGTACTCTATTTAATTATTAAATTCTGAATTAGTGCATGGGCATATGTAATCAGCTCTTTCGTAAAGGTAGACTTCATACTCGCATATTTATGTATATACACGATGAGCTTGGCCCATCCAAACAGGATAACTTATGGCTGGCCTAATAGCAAACGGGCCAGTTAGAAACATCTCATGGGCTTCGGCCCAATTAAAAGTGGCTTGGCCCGTTAACTTATCACACACTAATTATCTTTTGTGATTTTTCTTAGCTAAGAAAAATAATCAAAACTTAAAATCAATGTGCTTAGTCAAAAATAATTCAATTGAATATCTAATCAATTAATTGCTAATTAACTAAGGGCGATTAGTAGTTATGTTGCTACTTAGTTCTAGCTCGAGAACTTCTTTCTCAGAAATAAATATATATAACGATAAGAAGTGGACTTTGAATTACTAAAAGCTAATAATTTCCTTTAGCAACGTAATTAAGCTTCTAATGATAGTTAGGAAAATACAGGACGTTACATTTTACACGTAAGAATTATACAAACCTAAATGTTTAATCCGTGCATCGCACGGGTAAACATTCTAGTTTACCTATAATATTTAACTTTATTGTAGTAATAAACTTTCATCATCGATGGATCAATAGACGTCCGGTTGGACTTATGATGGCCCATCACGTACGCTATTTGTTATTACAAACTTCTAGAATTCGTGTTGGAACTGCAAAATAGATAAGTTTTTTATTGTTAAATAATTTTCCTTTTGGTTTATTAACATGGTCAACAGACACAAAATTCAAAGTTTTTTTTTAAATAAAATAATAATTTACTGAAATAAAAAATAAAATGCATTTTTTTTATCGCGATATGAAAGTAGTTCTTTTGTTATGTCTACTTCCATCTTGTGTGAATTGGTGACGGAGGGATTTTGAATTTTTGATGCTGAGGACCTGGAATGCCCTGCAGTTCAGTGGTTATGCTAGAGTATTATTTTGTTTAGTAAAATAAACCAATGTTCTAAAAATCACTAGGCGCTAGTCGGGTGGTGGAGGGGGGCCTAACACCTAGGCGGCTAGGCGGGAGCCTAGACGGGGCCTAGTCGGATTAGAACCACAAGCTTATTTTTACTATTTTTACATCATGGCATCAGTTAGAAACTATATAAACACATATTGTTCATAATTTTATTGCTAAATTCATGATAAAAAACAACATAAAATCCGATAAATAATACTCCCTCAATTTTATCGAATACGACACATTTGTTTTTGGCAATTCTGGCACTCTTTTCCACGCTTCTTGATGATAGGTTTTAAAATGGATTTTTGAAGATTTTTTTCTTTTACGGGATAGTACGATTGTCAGAGTATCCCGTAAATAATTTTTTTTTTAAAATCCATTTTAAAACCCATCTTCAAGAAGCGTGAAAAATAGTGCCATAATTGCCAAACAGAAATGTGTCGTATTTGACAAAATGGAGGGAGTAGTATAATTTCATAATTTCATAGGCTTCATATAAATTTCATAGCCTAGTTGTCATAAGTAGTGATTAGTTTGTTGGGGTTGTTTTAGAATATACGACATATATTCCACTATTTATAATCACCTATCTGAGAAAATATATTAATAAGAATAAACCCAATATCTCATATTTTAGAAAACGTGGACGGCTCGGGTGTCAAGGAGATCACGCAACATTCGATAATAATTATGAGATATAAATAGTGTCACAGTCAAGATAGCTCGGGAAAGCTATCAGTATAGACTACAACATAACGGTAGTGACGGATCTCAGTTGCTAGTTATGTTGGTACGATGGAACATATTGACAGGATCACGTGAGATAATATTCTTCTTATACTGACCTTAGAAATAGGTGAAGAACTAGAGATCTCGGTATTTAGATATATGATCTTAATCTCGATAGACTATTAGATATATATATGTGTTTTTCATTGTTACTTTGATTTGCAAGATAAGGGTGATGGAGTCCAAGGATCGTTTATTCAAGATCCTGTTCGAGTTCCAAGTGGGCCGGTGACAAGAGCTCGAGCTAAGAAGTTTAAGGAAGCTTTGCAAGGGTTGGTTCAAGAAGTTTGGGCTCAAGAGTTGATGAAGAAGCCCATTGGAGATGGTGGATCGGGCAGCCCGCGAGTAGTTAATCTTATCAAGTGTGACCGGGCTGAAGATTAAAGACTTAGTTATTATTTTCGTGACTTTATTTTGCAGCCCACGTTTTGTGCCTTAAAAGGCTTTATTTTTGGGCTTTATTATGTTATTTGATGGGTTTGACCCATAGTTTGACTATACTTAAGTTATTTCATAGTTGGACTAGGTTTAGATAGGTTTTTGAGCACTATATATATGGCCCTTATGTCATGGCCGAAAATGAACATTGATCATTAATAATATTGTGAGTTTTATTCTCTCTTGAGAGTTCTTCGAATTCCTCTTGATTTTTCCAAGACGAATTCTTTACCCGGCGAATCAACGAGTTCATCATCCCTCGTTGTGTGTCATTCAGCGTCCCCGTGTGGCTCGACGACCGTCTCTTTGGGTTATAGAGGTTTCGGCTTATCTATATTACTTAGGGGGTTTAGTTCGTAGACGTATTGGGATTTCCATTAGATCGATTCAGTCTTCCGCGTGCGTAAGTTATACGGATCTGCGAAGGTTCGTATCATTTGGCACCAGAGCCAGGTCGTCTTCCGGGTGTTCAGGTTTTAGTATCTATTCCTTTGTTTATTTTCGTTCGTGTCTTTTGTCCAGTTTTCGTTGTGAGTCGATCTGAGTCTCGTCAATTTTGTTGCTTTCTTCGTTCGTGTCGTATATCTGAGTCTCGTTAATTTTATTGCGTTCATTCGTTGAGTCGAATTCACATTAAAAAAAAAAAAAACAAGTTCGTATTTCAGATTTGTGTTGTTCGTTGCTGAAAAAAAAAAAAAAAAAAAAAAAAAAAGGACGTTCGTTTATTGAAGAATTCAGATCTGTTCTAGTGTGTTAAATCCTGAAGGAGAAATTTTGTTCGATTTGATCTTCTGATTAAGGGATATTTGATTTGTTTCCTTTCTTTCGTCAATTTGTTTCCTTAGATAAGAGAAGTCCATATTCTGCATCTTTTAGTTGATCGAGTCGTTTGTTGTTTCGTTTCTTCGTGTCATTCGTTGGTTCATAGTAATTTCTTCGTTTCTTGATTGGTTCTTGAGTCATTCTTGTATTGGGTAGTAGTTGTGTATTCATTTTTCGAGTTTCCGTCGGTAGAACTTAAAACGGACGTAACTTTTGATCTGCTTATCCGTTCAAGCTCCATAATACCATTTCGGAAACGTCTCGACGAGACCTAAAAGTTAACACCGCTACGCCGTGTTAGGTCTGCGTTTAGGCCCAAAAACACCCGTCTGAAGGTCATACCGCCCAGTTGAAAAAAAAAAATAAAAAAAAAAATAAAAAAAAATCGGTAATTCCTTGGTTTGTTGGTAAGAGTTCAGTGGTAGATTGAGAGGGTTTGAGTGCTTGTAAGAGAGAATTGAGTGGAAAAAGGCAAGAGAGGTGAGATTATTAGAGGGTAAAAGCCATTGATTCGAGTGATACACGAGTGCTGAGTGCATCATCCTTGAGCGATACACGAGTGCTTGTGAGGTGGTGAGGATCCTGTTTTTAACTAACCTTTTCTTTGTTTTTTGTGTTTAAAAAAAAAAAATAATAAATAAAAAAAAAAAAATAAAAAATTTACAGGTATGGCAAGTAATGCAGCAAACGATGGTTCCGGCAACAACACACATCCAGAAGATCAGCCTGATTTAGATCCAAAGCAAAAATTTTTGTGGGATGCAATGAAATCAGAATTGGACAAGATGCTCACAAAAAAATTGGATGATGTGTATGAGAGGATCCATGAGGTTTCGGAGAAAAATCAAGCTGAGTCTCCTCACGGCAGCGGTAATAGAGGTGGAGGATTTGGTAGAGATAGAGGTAGAGGTCATCTACGTTTTCCGCTTCAGCGTCCACGCAGAGATCCAAAGTTCGACAGGCCACGTAGAGATCTAGAGTTTGATTGTGATGATGAGTATATGAACCTCGAAGTGGATGAAGACGGCTATGGAGGTTACAGAGGTTGGAGTAGGCAAGATAATAATTTGGGCAACATCAAGATGAATATTCCTTCTTTCCAAGGGAGGAACGACCCAGAGGCTTATCTTGACTGGGAAAGAAAGGTCGAGCTGATGTTTGAGTGTCAGGATTACTCCGAGCTGAAGAAGGTGAAGTTGGCAGCAATTGAATTCTCGGATTATGCACTCATCTGGTGGGATCAGTTGGCGACGAGTAGGCGGAGAAATGGCGAGCGTCCTGTTCAGAATTGGGACGAGATGAAGGCCATTATGAGGAAGCGATTTGTACCAGCGTACTACTACAGAGAGTTGTTCAATAAGCTTCAAACTTTGAGGCAAGGACATCTGGTGGGATCAGTTGGCGACGAGTAGGCGGAGAAATGGCGAGCGTCCTGTTCAGAATTGGGACGAGATGAAGGCCATTATGAGGAAGCGATTTGTACCAGCGTACTACTACAGAGAGTTGTTCAATAAGCTTCAAACTTTGAGGCAAGGCTACCGGACAGTGGATGAGTATCATAAGGACATGGAGATAGCCATGATTCGAGCCAACATTCAGGAAGATCGAGAGGCTACGATGGCGAGGTTCTTGAATGGTCTGCGAACAGAGATCAAGGATGTGGTAGAATTGCACAATTATGTTGAGCTGGAAGACATGGTACACATGGCGGAAAAGGTAGAGAACCAGCTCAAGAGGAGGGGCAGTGCAAGGCAGAACCAGGCCAATTTCAAGCAAGGTCAGAGCAATTGGAAGCAGAATCAAACAACTGCTAGTGGTTTCCCATCCAAAGGAAGCCAATGGAAGAAGGAGGATTGGCCGAAAGAAGAGAAGAAGCCGATTGTGAAGGCGCGATCAGATTCGGCGAGTCCCACAACTCAAGGCAAAACATCAATGCCTGATACTCGTAATCGTGATCGTAAGTGTTTCAAGTGTCAAGGCTTCGGGCATATTATGAGCGAGTGCCCAAATCGAAGAGTGATGATCATGCAAGATAATGGAGAGGTGGTTACAGATGATGAGGCTGTTGACCCGGAGATGCCAGCTTTGGAGGAAGATACTGAAGAAGAAGAGGAGATCATTCCACCTACTGGTCTCATTGGCATTGCAAGAAGAGCTTTGAGCGTCAACAATCATGTGGATGAGATGGTGCAGCGAGAGAACATCTTTCACACAAGATGTCATGTGAGAGATAAGTTGTGCAGTTTGATCATCGATGGGGGAAGTTGCACAAACGTGGCTAGTTTGTACATGGTTCAGAAATTAGGGCTTCCTGTGTTGCAGCATCCCAAGCCATACCGGTTGCAGTGGTTGAGCGATGCTGGTGTTGTCAGAGTTAATAAGCAAGTGAAGATTCTGTTTCGCATTGGGAAGTATGAGGATGAGGTCTTGTGTGATGTGGTTCCGATGCAGGCGAGTCACATTCTGTTGGGACGACCATGGCAGTTCGACCGACGAGTGAACCATGATGGCTTCACCAATAAATACTCCTTCGAGTATAAGCAGAAGAAGGTGTCGCTTCTTCCTCTTACCCCAAAACAAGTGTATGAAGACCAAGTGCAGCTGCAAAAAGAGGCGGAGTTGGCGAAGTCAAAGGAGCAGAAAAAGGAGAATAAGGAGAATAAGGAGAAGGGAGTGGTGCAAAAGTTGTGTTTGGCAAGGGCGAGTGATCTGAAGTTGGCAGTTCATGAGGAGAGACCCTTGATTGTACTTTTGTACAAGGAGAACTTTTTATCTACTAATGATCTCGACTCTCTTCCCCCTTCTATTTCTTTTGTTTTGCAGGAATTTGATGATGTCTTTCCCGAAGAAACACCTTCAGGCTTACCACCAATTCGAGGGATAGAGCATCAGATTGATTTTGTGCCAGGTGCGACACTTCCAAATAGGCCAGCTTATCGAACCAATCCGGAAGAGACGAAGGAATTAGAGAGGCAGATTGGAGAGTTGTTGGCAAAGGGGCACGTGAGGGAGAGTTTGAGTCCTTGTGCAGTTCCTGTGTTACTTGTGCCGAAGAAGGACTCGACGATGAGGATGTGTTGTGACTGCCGAGCCATCAACAACATAACGGTAAAGTATCGACATCCCATCCCTCGTTTAGATGATATGCTTGATGAATTGCATGGCTCTTGTGTGTTTTCTAAGATTGATTTGCGTAGTGGTTATCACCAGATTAGGATTAAGGAAGGAGATGAATGGAAAACTGCTTTTAAGACAAAACTTGGTTTGTATGAGTGGCTGGTTATGCCTTTTGGTTTGACTAATGCTCCTAGTACGTTTATGCGTCTTATGAATCATGTTTTGCGTTCTTACATAGGCAGATTTGTTGTGGTCTATTTTGATGATATTCTAGTATACAGCAAGAGTCATGATGAGCATGTTCAGCATTTGAGGTCTGTTTTAGATGTACTTAGGAAAGAGAAGTTGTATGCTAACCTAAAGAAGTGCATCTTTTGTACGGACAAGCTTGTTTTTCTTGGTTTTGTTGTTAGTGCACAGGGTGTACAGGTTGATGAGGAGAAAATACGAGCTATCCAAGAGTGGCCGAGTCCGAAGAGCATTGGAGATGTTAGAAGTTTTCACGGACTTGCTAGCTTCTATAGGCGATTCGTGCCACATTTCAGCAGTGTTGCAGCCCCGTTGACGGAAGTGATCAAAAAGAATGTGGAGTTTCATTGGGGAGAAGAGCAAGAAAAGGCGTTTCAGTTGTTGAAGTACAAGTTGACACACGCCCCGGTATTATCTCTTCCTAACTTTTCTAAATCTTTTGAGATTGAATGTGATGCTTCTGGTGTTGGTATTGGTGCAGTTTTGATGCAAGAAGGGCGGCCAGTTGCGTACTTTAGTGAGAAGCTCAATGGACCCACTTTGAGCTATCCGACGTATGATAAGGAGTTGTATGCATTGGTGAGGGCATTAAAAACGTGGCAACACTACTTATGGGCCAAGGAGTTCATCATTCACACCGATCATGAGTCGTTGAAGCACTTGAAGGGGCAACACAAGCTAAATAAGAGGCATGCTAGGTGGATGGAGTTTATTGAGACGTTTCCATACGTTATCAAGTACAAACAAGGTAAAGAGAATGTGGTGGCTGATGCACTTGATCTCTACTCTAAATGCTAAGTTGCTTGGTTTTGAGTGCATCAAGAGTCTTTATGTGAGTGATGCTGATTTTGGTGAGATTTATCGAGCATGTGAGAAATCTGCTAGTGGAGAGTATTTTAGGCATGATGATTATCTATTTAGGAAGAATAAGTTGTGTGTTCCTAAATGCTCTCTACGTGAATTGCTTTTGCTTGAGTCTCATGGTGGGGGTTTGATGGGACATTTTGGTATTGCTAAGACCTTAGCTGTTTTGCATGAACATTTCTTTTGGCCTCATATGAAACGTGATGTTGAGAGAATTTGTGGTAGATGTGTTACTTGTAAGCAAGCTAAGTCTAGAGTGAGTTCCCATGGTCTGTATACACCATTGCCTATTCCTGATGCACCTTGGATTGATATATCTATGGATTTTGTTTTAGGGTTGCCTAGGAGTAAGCGTGGTAGCGATTCCATCTTTGTGGTTGTTGATAGATTCTCTAAGATGGCACATTTCATTCCATGTCATAAGTCTGATGACGCATCTCATGTTGCTGATTTGTTCTTTAGAGAGGTTGTTAGACTGCATGGTATGCCTAGGACTATTGTTTCTGATAGGGATTCTAAGTTCTTGAGCTACTTTTGGAAGACGTTGTGGGGTAAGTTGGGTACTAAGCTATTGTTTTCTACTACTTGTCATCCACAAACTGATGGTCAAACTGAAGTAGTCAATAGGACTTTGTCTATGTTGCTTAGGGCTATCATAAAAAAGAACATCAAGTCTTGGGAAGAATGTTTGCCACATGTTGAGTTTGCTTATAATCGTTCTGTTCATTCTGCTACTCAATTTTCGCCATTTGAGATTGTTTATGGTTTTAATCCTTTGACTCCATTGGATTTATCTCCTTTACCTGAGCATGAGCATACTGATCTTGATGGCCGGAAAAGGGCTGATTTTGTGAAACAGATTCATGAGAAGGCGAGAATGAACATTGAAAGGCGAACAGAGCAGTATGCCAAGCAAGCAAACAAGGGACGTCGCAAGGTGGTGTTTGAACCCGGTGATTGGGTATGGCTGCATATGCGCAAGGAAAGGTTTCCGTTGCAAAGGCGTTCGAAGTTACTACCTCGAGGCGATGGACCTTTTCAAGTGTTGGAGCGCATCAATGACAATGCCTACAAATTGGACTTGCCCGGTGAGTATAATGTTAGTGCTACATTTAATGTTACTGATTTGAGTCCTTTTGATATAGGTGACGACTTGGATTTGAGGACAAATCCTCTTCAAGAGGAGGGGAATGATGGAGTCCAAGGATCGTTTATTCAAGATCCTGTTCGAGTTCCAAGTGGGCCGGTGACAAGAGCTCGAGCTAAGAAGTTTAAGGAAGCTTTGCAAGGGTTGGTTCAAGAAGTTTGGGCTCAAGAGTTGATGAAGAAGCCCATTGGAGATGGTGGATCGGGCAGCCCGCGAGTAGTTAATCTTATCAAGTGTGACCGGGCTGAAGATTAAAGACTTAGTTATTATTTTCGTGACTTTATTTTGCAGCCCACGTTTTGTGCCTTAAAAGGCTTTATTTTTGGGCTTTATTATGTTATTTGATGGGTTTGACCCATAGTTTGACTATACTTAAGTTATTTCATAGTTGGACTAGGTTTAGATAGGTTTTTGAGCACTATATATATGGCCCTTATGTCATGGCCGAAAATGAACATTGATCATTAATAATATTGTGAGTTTTATTCTCTCTTGAGAGTTCTTCGAATTCCTCTTGATTTTTCCAAGACGAATTCTTTACCCGGCGAATCAACGAGTTCATCATCCCTCGTTGTGTGTCATTCAGCGTCCCCGTGTGGCTCGACGACCGTCTCTTTGGGTTATAGAGGTTTCGGCTTATCTATATTACTTAGGGGGTTTAGTTCGTAGACGTATTGGGATTTCCATTAGATCGATTCAGTCTTCCGCGTGCGTAAGTTATACGGATCTTCGAAGGTTCGTATCAAAGGGTCTATCGCAGCATCCCTGATTACTTGTCTCTCTTGTAACATGAAGACACATAGTATGTCTAATTGGTTGTATCGAGTCATCGTGTCTGTTATAGGTTGAGATATCCCCTCATGGAGTTCACAAGATTTATTATACCAAGTCATGCATGCTGATTAAGTTCAGGTATCATAATAAAGGGTGAACGCGTACAAATTGAGGATAAGAATAGTTTAATTAATTAGGAGCAGTCACATGAGCCCTAATTAATTAATAGATATCGGGATTTTTAAACATAGGGATAGCTCTAAATAAAGTGTCAGTCCCAATCTACAAATTGGGATAGAGAAGTGATTCAGTTGTGACTCTTTAGTGGAATGCGTCACAGCTCTAATGAAATAAATATTCTGGATTGATCATGGAATTATTTCATTAGGTAAGGCTTAACTCTGTCTGATACATAGATCCCTGGGATGGCACAAAAGTTCTTTGGGAAAGGAATACAAGGTATTATTAAGGGATATCAATTCTGGCCTGAAAAGAAGTATTAAGGGCTCAGGCCCATAATGTGGAGCCTACTGGTATAGTAGAGGGCACCTGTTCTGTCTTCTGGTGCTCATCTGAGCTCAATAATTGCACTTATCTAATTAATTAAGATTTATTCTTAATTATGGAAATAGATAATTAATTTAATATGTACATATAATATCTTCCTATAATAATTAGGATTAATTCTAATTATTATTTAATTAGAATTTATTTTTATAATTATTAACTGAACCAGACTTAATTAATTAAGCCTGTATCTTAGTGGGAAAGGAAGAGGGAGGCGCCACCTTCTCCTATAACTAAGAAGAATGAGATTCTGAAAACTATAATCTCACAATTTTGAGAGGAGGCGCCACTTGCAGAGAGCAGAAGGGTATTCTAAGTTCCAAAGTTCCAAGACGCCCATGATCCGCCCTCACTTTAGGGGTGAGGGAGAAAGCAATGATAACTGATGTATTACAATCGGGTCGAATCCACAGGGAATGCGATTGCGTAAGAATTTCAAGTAGTAACTCGATTACTCAACTACTATTCAAGCTATCGAATAAAATGTTTTTGTGTTTTCTTAATTCTATCAAGCAATGTAATTGAAAAGGAACAAACTATATAACACTAATAGCAAGAGTTAACAAACAATAGTAAAAAGCTTGGTTCCAAATATAATCCGATACTCACAAGAGGCCTAGGTTTTAGGATTTGTTAGGATCAACCAATTTAATCTAATTCATATGGGAATTCTATATATTGTATACACTAATTCTTTTCTCAAAGCAATCAATGTAAGTAGATTAACCTATGAAATCTATCTCCAACTAGGACTCAAGACGCATGGATTAACTTCTAATGACACAATTAATATCTATGATCTCCTATTAGCAAGAATTACTAATATGTTGTGATTTGATGCTAAGTGCTATGAATTAAAGCCTACTAAGCATTTTACCAAACACCTTGTATGCACTCAATGATGGCCAATCAATCATGCAATAAAATTAAGTCCCAAACCACAAGATATATGAATTAGAAGGTAAATCCAACAACAAAATCCAAAAACCTAGTGATCTAGATCATATCTTCATATATTGGAACCAATAAGAAATTTAGCTAGACATAATGGAAGGAGTTAAACCATAAAAAGTAAATGAAATCATGCTTAAAAGATAGAGAATTTAATAAGGAAGAAGAAAATGGTCTTGAATCTTGAATCCACAAAGTAAAGCTCCAACAATCTTGAATTTACTAAAAAGGAAAGAGGGAAATATTTCTAGGGTTCTAAAATATTAAAGTATGCAAAAGATATACAAATGGGGTGAATTTTGGGATTAAATACATTGAAAATTGAGTTCGAGTCAAATTGGGGCGAAACGAGACGAACCGGGACGAGTTTGGGCGAGCCGAACTCGCCCCTTAAGTTGAAGAAACACGACCAACCGGCGGTCTGGGAGGTCGCCGGCCGTCTGGCAGACCGCCGGCCCAGACCGCCGAATTCTCTGTCCTCCACGGCGGTTTGGCAGCTTGGCCGGCGGTCTGGCAGACCGCCGGTCGGGCCGCCGGCCCTCCTCCTTGACCGATCAACTCCGTCTTCTCTTTGCGTGATGTTTTCGTTTTCATCCGTTCTCTCTCGTCCGAACTCCAATTTCCGAACCACTTTTTGCTACGGACTCCTAACGAACTCCTCTTTGTCATCAAATGATCAAATTAGCCAAATGAGTTCTTCATTATCCTGTAAAAAGGCATAAAAAAACTTGAGAGAACGATGAATACATAAACGAAATGGAACTAATGAAACTCTAAACTTATAACTTTGAAATTCCACATTTCTAACCCTAGGTTTCACCCTAATTAAGCTCGATTCTTCCTCGTTTCTAGCCTTCGATCCAATTCTTACAAAAATAGATCAAAAACCGAGAAGAAACGAGAAAAGTAGAATGTATGCTAAAAGTTAAGAAACCCTAGCATTTCTAACCTTTAAACACATGAATTGAGACTTAAACACACATAAAACACACTCAACATGCACATAAAATACGTGTTAATCAGCCCACACAGTCGGAGAACTTCAAGAAAAGGGATCACATCTCAGTAATCTAGAGCAGTAGATTACTCTGTCTGCAATCAAAAGGTATAATCTCTAAATTCAATGTATGATGTAATTACATGTAGAATTTTCACATCCAATTTGAAGATCTAGTGGGGAAAGGAACTCTTTCAAGTAGCGGTTCCATCAATTGGTATCAGAGCCACGGTTCTAGAATTTGCTCTCTGATAATTCAATCAAGTGTATGTTCATGCATATGAGTCGATTATGCTATAATGTGTGCATGTTGTTGCCCGGGAACAACACGTGTTGTTTTTTATTCCATTTTTATTCATTTTTGTGGCCTACTATCTTCGTTGTTCACGACGGCTGGCCCTATGATTTAAACCATGGGCCGAAGCAACGTCGGAACAGAGTGGTGGGGATGAATAGGCGGCGGCGGGACGGCATCAATCGACAGATACAGCAGCGGCGACCAAAACCCTAGGGGTTTCGGCCTGCACGCTGCTACTGCGGTCCATGGCGGCGCGTGCACTGGCCCACCACCACCGCACATGGTTGGGCAGTGGTCGCACACGGAGGAAGAAGCGGCGACGGGCGGCGGCGGGAGCGGACTAGGGTTCGCTGCATCGCACGCCACGTTGGACTACTGTTGTGGCTGCTCCGGTAGCTGAGCTGCTATGGCAAGGGATCGAACCCAGCACCAACCCCATGGTGTTGAGCGGATGTCAAGCCTAGTGGGAGCGGCTCGGCGGCGACGGTGGCTCGGTGGTAATGCTGCTGCGATCATGCAGCGGAGGACGACGGTGAAGATGGTGGTATTTTGGCATGCCAGATTCAGGGCTGGGCCATGGGCTAGGCTACAGTGGATGCAGCCAGCCCGACATGGCTCGGCCCGACATAATTCGGGTCGTGATCACGTTTCCAGTGAGTATCGCGGCAGCGCGTGCATTGCACGGGCGGCTCGGCAGCGGTGTGTTGCGAGAAAACATGTGATTGAGGGCGGAGGGTGTCCTTCGGAGCACGAGCTACTCCTCGACGTCGATAGGGGCTAGGACTTTCCAAAACCCAAGCACGATTGTTGACAGCTAGGGTTTCATACTCTAGTTCATTCCAAATTAAATCATCTCGTCTCATTTTGGAAATAGGGAATTCCACGCCCTAATTCCATTTTGAGCTGCAAGCTAATTATGGAAGGTGGACTTAAAGACCAATGATCTGCCCTCACTTTAGGGGTGAGGGAGATGCAATAATAATCGATGTAATATAATCGAGTCGAATCCACAGGGAATGCAATGGCGAATGAGTTTCAAGTAGTAATCTAGCTAATAAACCTACTATCCAAGCTACAAGATATCATGTTTTTGTGTTTTCTTAATTCTATTAAGTAATGTAATTGAAAAGTAACAAACTAGATAACAACTAATAGCAAGAGTTAACAAACAATAGTAGAAAGCATGGTTCCAAATATAATCCGATAATCACAAGAGGCCTAGGTTTAAAGATTTGCATGGATTAGTCATTTTAATCTAATTCATATGGGAGTTCTATATAGAGTAAACATCAATTCTTCTCTCGAAGCAACCAATATTAGTGGAGTAACCTATGACATCTATCTCTGACTAGGACTCAAGATGCATAAATTAACTCCAAATAGCTCAATTAATTATCTAGAAGCTCCTACTAGCAAGAATTACTAATATGGTGTGATTTGATGCCAAGTGTTATGAATTAAAGCCTCCTAAGAATTTAACCAAACACCTTGTATGCACTCAATGATGGCCAATCAATTATGCAATAAAATTAAGTCCCAAACCACAAGACATATGAATTAGAAGGTAAATCCAACAACAAAATCCAAAAACCTAGTTGTCAAGATCATATCTTCATATATTGGAACCAAATGGAAATTTAGCTAGACATAATTGAAGGAATTAAACCATAAAAAGTAAATGAAATCATGCTTAAAAGATAGAGAATTCAATAAGGAAGAAGAATATGGTCTTGAATTGTAAATCCACCAAGTGTAGCTCCAACAATCTTGAATTTACTGAAAAGGAAAGAGGGAAATGTTTCTAGGGTTCTAAGAATGTTAAAATATGTAAAAGATCCACAAAATAGGAAGATTTTGGGGTTAAATACATAATAGGTGAGTTTTGGGTCGAGTTGGGACGAATCGGGGTGAACCGGGACGAGTTCGGGCGAGTTTGAGTGAAGACGGGCGGCCAACCGGCTGTTGGGACGGCGGCCCAGCCACCCGCCATGTGGGTTGCAGCCCAGGTCGCCGAGAATGCTGTCCCTCAGCCGGCCATCCGGCGGCTTGGCCGGCGGTCCAGCCGGTCGCCGTCCGGGTCGCCGTCGGTTCGGCCATTTTGCGCAGCTCCACCGTTTTCGCTCGTTCTCCCTCGTCCGAACTCCGATTCTCAATCCGCTTTTTGCTATGGACTCCTAACGAACCCCTCTTCGACATGGAATAATCAAATTGGCCAAATGAGTTCTCCATTGTTCCTGAAAAAAGCATAAAGAGACTCGAGAGAACGAGGAAAACATAATTGAAATCAAACTAGCGAATCCCTAACTCTATAGATTTAAATTCCACATTTTAAACTTAGGTTTCACCCTAATTAAGCTTGATTCTTCCTCGTTTCCGGCCTTCGATCCTTAGCTGCTTGAATGCTCTTTTAAATTCTCACAAAAATAGATCAAAAACTGAGAAAAACGAGAGTTAAGAAACCCTAGCATTTCTAACATTAAAACATACAAATCAAGCTTCAAATATATTCAAAATACACTCAACATGCACATAAAATATGTGTTAATCAACCAAGAGATGACTTTCCAAAATTAGAAGGCCGAAGCTCTTTTCGGTTTTAATTAATTAATTGTAATAGATAGGTTTTATCTTTCCTGGTCGGCAGCCTATTTATTTGTTTTAATTAATTATGCATACTATGGATGGTTTAAATTACGCAGTGTGATAAAAGCATGATTTTTGCATGTTATTGTTGATTTTATTAAATGCGTAATAGAAACGAACATGCCTTTATGATTTCAAAGCGAGTATGTTTTATTACTTGTGCTTAGAAATCATGTGGTAGGACTTAATTGTCAACGTGCTTTGTATATCGCAAAACCGTTTGAAATTAAATAGACTAAGTGAAAAATCAATTAATTTTAATTAATTAATTGGGGACCTCCATATTTGGTTTTAGGCGATGTCAATAAGTAAAATTATGTAGACGTCCACCCATCGTGGCCTGTATAATTTCGACTTCTTGCCTGTATTCGTCGGTAAAATTTCTCAATCACTTAGAATATTCTTTAGGTAAGTGGGAATTGTGCGGGTAAACGTCCACCCATCGTGGCTTATTCGTACATGCTCTAGCTCGGTCCTTAGTGGAAATTTTAAATGAGATAATCTAAGAGGCATTTGCAAAACTGATACGGACGAAGGACCCGTTGGATATAACGATCCAAGAACTCCACGTATAAGAGATAGGCAGCGGACACCCTAGATCGAGAATCTAGTTTGATCACCCCTAGAGCTTGTAAAACCTCGACCCGTTGGCTATATAATCAGCCAAGAACCTCGGTATGATTGAACGCCACAAGACCTTGCTCACAAGTCTTGATAAGTTCCTTAATCAAGTGAAATACTCTACAAAGAGAATTCAACTCACAATTTTGGTTTATCATTCAAGTGTTGAAGTTTACAAATGATTAGAAGCCTATTTATAGGCTGAATAAGACTCTAGACTTCCTCAACACTTATACCTATACTTAAGACACTTAAATAGACTCAAATGAACATAAATTACATGAGTGACTCTTGAGTTTGTAACAACCACTCATTAACACTTTATTTAAGTAATTAAAATGACTCTTTATTTAGGCCTCCTCTTCATGGACGAAAATTCCATATTGGATCTTCATTTTGGGCCTCCAACATCTGATGTATGATGAGCCCCCTCTTCAATTACGGATCAGCCCATCAACTTGAATAAGATTCACCATTTGGCCCATTGAAGATTGGTCTTGGACTTGGGCTCCAATTTCAACAAGCAAAAGCATCATGGACTCCTTTATCTTCTTAGCTCTAGCCCTTGTAATCGGTCCACCTCGAATCATCAAAGGATCCGTCTTGTTGTTCTTGGGCAGCTTGGTTGATTCCCCATCAAAAACCGGTACAATTATCATTTTCTGTGCTATCTTGTAAACAAACTTGGTTAGGTGAATGATCCGCCCTCACATTAGGGGTGAGGGAGATGCAATGATAATTGATGCGTATAATCGAGTTGAATCCACAGGGAATGCAATGGTGTAAAAGTTTCAAGTAGTAATCTAGTTACTAAAACTACTATCCAAGCTTACAAGTGACATGTTTTTGTGTTTTCTTAATTCTATCAAGCAATGCAATTGAAAAATAACAAACTAGATAACAACTAATAGCAAGAGTTAACAAACAATAGTAGAAAGCATGGTTCCAAATATAATCCGATAATCACAAGAGACCTAGGTTTAAAGATTTGCATGGATTAGTCATTTTAATCTAATTCATATGGGAGTTCTATATAGAGTAAACATCAATTCTTCTCTCAAAGCAACCAATATTAGTGGAGTAACCTATGACATCTATCTCTGACTAGGACTCAAGATGCATAAATTAACTCCAAATAGCTCAATTAATTATCTAGAAGCTCCTACTAGCAAGAATTACTAATATGGTGTGATTTGATGCCAAGTGTTATGAATTAAAGCCTCCTAAGCATTTAACCAAACACCTTGTATGCACTCAATGATGGCCGATCAATCATGCAATAAAATTAAGTCCCAAACCACAAGACATATGAATTAGAAGGTAAATCCAACAACAAAATCCAAAAACCTAGTTGTCAAGATCATATCTTCATATATTGGAACCAAATGGAAATTTAGCTAGACATAATTGAAGGAATTAAACCATAAAAAGTAAATGAAATCATGCTTAAAAGATAGAGAATTCAATAAGGAAGAAGAATATGGTCTTGAATTGTAAATCCACCAAGTGTAGCTCCAACAATCTTGAATTTACTGAAAAGGAAAGAGGGAAATGTTTCTAGGGTTCTAAGAATGTTAAAATATGTAAAAGATCCACAAAATAGGAAGATTTTGGGGTTAAATACATAATAGGTGAGTTTTGGGTCGAGTTGGGACGAATCGGGGTGAACCGGGACGAGTTCGGGCGAGTTTGAGTGAAGACGGGCGAGTCCGATAATCTCAAGAGGCCCTAGGTATTAGGATTTGTTAGGATTAACCATTTTAATCTAATTCATATGGGAATTCTATATATTGTATACACTAATTCTTTTCTCAAAGCAATCAATGTAAGTAGATTAACCTATGACATCTATCTCTGACTAGGACTCAAGACGCATGGATTAACTCCTAATGGCACAATTAATATCTAAAATCTCCTATTAGCAAGAATTACTAATTTGTTGTGATTTGATGCTAAGTGCTATGAATTAAAGCCTACTAAGCATTTAACCAAACACCTTGTATGCACTCAATGATGGCCAATCAATCATGCAATAAAATTAAGTCCCAAACTACAAGACATATGAATTAGAAGGTAAATCCAACAACAAAATCCAAAAACCTAGTGATCTAGATCATATCTTCATATATTGGAACCAAAGAGAAATTTAGCTAGACATAATTGAAAGAATTAAACCATGAAAAAGAGATAAAATCATGATGAAAATAAAGAGAATTTAATAAGGAAGAAGAAGATGGTCTTGAATTGCAAATCCACCAAGTATAGCTCCAACAATCTTCAAAATACTAAAAAGGAAAGAGGGAAATATTTCTAGGGTTCTTTGAATGTTGAAATATGCAAAAGATACGCAAAATAGGAAGATTTTGGGGTTAAATACATAATAGGTGAGTTTTGGGTCGAGTTGGACCGAGTTGGATGAACCAACTCGGTCAAAACAGAAAGGAGAAGGGACGGCGGCGCCCTAGCCGGCGGGCCAGCCGGTCGCCGTCGGTCCGGCCATTTTACGCAGCTTCACCGTTTTCGCTCGTTCTCCCTCGTCCAAACTCCGATTCTCGATCAACTTTTTGCTATGGCTTCCTAACAAACTCCTCTTCGACATGTAATAGTTCAATTGGCCAAATGAGTTCTTTATCAACCTGAAAAAAGATACAAAGAGACTCGAGAGAATGAGGAAAATATGAACTAACTTGAACTAGTGAAACTATAACTCTATAGATTCAAATTCCACATTTTCAACCCTAGGTTTAGCCCTAATTAAGCTTGATTCTTCCTTGTT
Source organism: Mentha longifolia (assembly GCA_001642375.2). Classification (NCBI taxonomy): domain Eukaryota; kingdom Viridiplantae; phylum Streptophyta; class Magnoliopsida; order Lamiales; family Lamiaceae; genus Mentha; species Mentha longifolia. Next base: position 31,208,142 of record CM038114.1, read on the forward strand.
TCTAGCCTTCGATCCTTAGCCACATGAATACTCTTTCCAATTCTTACAAAAATGGATCGAAAACCGAAAGGAAATGAGAAAAGTAAAAAGTATGCTACAAGTTAAGAAACCCTAGCATTTCTAACATTTAAGAACATAAATCGAGACTCAAACAAATTCAAACACAGTCAATATGCACATAAAATATGTGTTAATCAGTGAATAATATGGTTATAGCTTAGCCACTTATTAATGAATCCTCCCTTCGAGGTCACTTCTCAATTTAGTAGGTCCAGTTAAGGTACGGGTTATTATTTCTTTAGTTCACAAGAGTCCATGTGATGATAAGAGAAATAAACTGACTGTGTGTCATGGTTGATAATTTAATATGTATCTGGTCACCCATCGTGGCTCACGTATAAAATTTTTGGGCTACTTGTTTGTTGGTTCAATGTTATTTGGTCAAAGGGTTATAACATTGATAACATAAATTATTCTTATTTAACGAGTTGTTAACTATCAACTTGTGTTATTTGGTTTCAGATATGTCTATGGATTCTTTTCGCAATAAAATTCTCAAGATTGTCGCCCCTTCTAATATTGCTCCTATGAAAATTGGTTTCTATATTCTGAAATGTCAAACTTTGGGGAACATAATCTCAAAGCAATTAGGGGATTCTCATGACATGCGACGTTACATCATGAAATTTAGAATCTATTTGCAATGTATGAGATCTATGGAGGTTCTCTCTCTGAGGATATCAAATGTGACATCATTTTGAATTCTCTATCAAGATCTTTTACACTTTCTCACCTAGAAGTCATTGAGTCTCAAATCAATCGCACTGATGTGGAAGTTCTCTTTAAAGAGTTACTTAAGATTGATGATGAGAGACGAAAGGTGACTAAAAGGGCCAAAGAGACAATGAAGATCTATGATAAACTGAAGGGAAAGAGAGATCTAGAGCAGAGTTGCAATCATAGACCTAAAGTAGACAAGGTTTACATGAGACGGAACAAAAATCAAAAAAAAAAAAAAAACAAAGATGAAGATATGTCTCTTTTGTAACATGAAAAACATATTAGTATTGGTTTAGTCCTTTTGGACGGATTTAACTTGGATACTAATTACGGGTTGTTACATGTTTTCCTTGTAGGCGACGCTACAAAGAAAGGTTGAGGCAGCTTCAAGTTCTGGATTTGGCAAGCATGGTCGGATAGTGTGGTTGCCAAATACTTCAAGACATTTATGTTTTATTTTATCTAGTAGGTTTTGAGACATTATTTTTGATACATTACTTGTTTTAGTTTTCATTACATTGGTTTGCCAAGTTTTGGCGATACTTTTGGTTTTGAAACTTTTATGGATGATTTGTTTTGACATTTGTGTTAATTTTATTTTAACACTTGATAGGGAGTAATCTATCAGCTCCCAGCACGTATCTGGAGTGCAGAAGTGATAACTGAACAGATGCCACACTTCCGCCAGACCCTGCAGATCAGGTCTATTAGTGATCTGAGTATAACGGGCGTAGATCATCCTCCGTCAGTGATCTGGGCATAATAGGTGCAGATCACACTCCGTCGCCATCATTCCTTCAACCCCAAATCCCCATACGAAGCATAGCAAAAATGTGATTATGGGGACCACTTTGGGGACCACTAATCATAACTAAAATATTCTCTTTAACTGACTTGTCTCCTCTAAAAAGACTAATTTAACCCCGTAACCTAGAGGTAATTACCCTTTTACCCTAATCTTCTATCTTACTATAAATACTTGATCTTCTTCACTAAGAAGAGGTACGTGTTTCTACTAATACTTTACCGCCGCTGCAAGCTTTGCTGAAGCGGATTCCTATTTCTCTCAAGCAAATACTGACTTGAGCGTCGGAGTGCCTTCCCGGAGGAACCCTCCCCGCTCCTCCGGTGTTGTTTTGCAGGCTTGCAGCTGGAAGGTGGTGATCGGAAAAGCATCGTTGAGGTAAAATCACTAAGGAAGAGAAAGAAGTTGTTTCTTCAAAGAAATACTTAAAGTTTGTTTAGAAAATGTCTAAACATCTCTCATTTGTATATTCGTAATTATTATATGAATTTGTTGATGGAAACTAACCCAATCTATCAACTGGCGCCGTCTGTGGGAACATGCTTTGACTAAGGCATAGAGTTCTCCTTAAAAAATGCTTTGAACATTGATTCGATCTTTATAATTGATATGGTGCTGATTCCTGCTTTAATTTATCTGTTTGATTATGATGAAGAATTCGCCGGAAATATGAATAAATAATGTTTCAATTGCTTTTTCACCTTATGTATGATCTGTGGCAAAAAACAAGAAAAGAGGATTTAGGCAAATCCTGATTCCAAAAAAGAAAAAAAAAAAGAGAATTTGATTACAGTAAAGATCATTCTCTTAAATTCTCTCATTTTATTCATTGAATATCCGCCGTTCTCCTACTAGGTATCGGTTTAGGCATATTCAATGGATCTCCACATAAAAAATCCTAAGGAAAATCTACATATACAGTGTATGTTGATCTTTCTTTTTCCTATGAAAAACAGAGTATTAAAGAGTTGTAATAGAAGGTCTTCCATATCTCAGAGGAATCTTGAGAAAAGGAGAGAACCCGCAACTCATATATTTGGTGAGTAGAAATACATCACCCACACATATGTGTCATACAACTTGAGAGATTTTTGATAAAAAAGCAAGACAAGCTAACGGTAAGCCCTGGCAAAAGATCCAGGCACAGAAAAGCTATCCTCACGCTTAAACAAAAAAATCCTCAAGATTATTTAAGGGAAATGGTCGGAAAAGTCCCAACAAGAGGATCCGAAGCTCCCTATTGATGGAGTCCAAGGATCGTTTATTCAAGATCCTGTTCGAGTTCCAAGTGGGCCGGTGACAAGAGCTCGAGCTAAGAAGTTTAAGGATGCTTTGCAAGGGTTGGTTCAAGAAGTTTGGGCTCAAGAGTTGATGAAGAAGCCCATTGGAGATGGTGGATCGGGCAGCCCGCGAGTAGTTAATCTTATGAAGTGCGACCGGGCTGAAGATTAAAGACTTAGTTATTATTTTCGTGACTTTATTTTGCAGCCCACGTTTTGTGCCTTAAAAGGCTTTATTTTTGGGCTTTATTATGTTATTTGATGGGTTTGACCCATAGTTTGACTATACTTAAGTTATTTCATAGTTGGACTAGGTTTAGATAGGTTTTTGAGCACTATATATATGGCCCTTATGTCATGGCCGAAAATAAACATTGATCATTAATAATATTGTGAGTTTTATTCTCTCTTGAGAGCTCTTCGAATTCCTCTTGATTTTCCCAAGACGAATTCTTTACCCGGCGAATCAACGAGTTCATCATCCCTCGTTGTGTGTCATTCAGCGTCCCCGTGTGGCTCGGCGACCGTCTCTTTGGGATATAGAGGTTTCGGCTTATCTATATTACTTAGGGGGTTTAGTTCGTAGACGTATTGGGATTTCCATTAGTTCGATTCAGTCTTCCGCGTGCGTAAGTTATACGGATCTGCGAAGGTTCGTATCACCTATCCTCCTACAAAAGGAGAAGCCCTAATTTTAATATTAGGCACTAATCAAGCAAATTCTGCATATATCTTTGCAGATTTTTCCTAAAAATGGATCAACACTCCAGCATAGCCCAAATGATGGGATCATCTGCTGAAGGACAGGCAAACACGCCTCATCCTACCCCTGGTTCCTGTACCAATTCCGGGACTGCGCTTATGCCCCAGGGAAACAATACAGGAGAATCTGGCTTCTCCACACTGATGTTACAACAGATGAAAGCAATGATAGACGGAGCTCTGGAAGGAGCCCTAGAAAAGAGACTAGCTTCCGTCAGGGCTAGTACTCCTGCAGATCCTATTAACCTAGCCCCATTCCCTGAGAATAGGGAAGATCATGAAAAGGCAAAAGGCAAATATGCATCCAGATCACAAGATCCTAAAGTCCTTAAGGACGTTATCACCAAACTACCCCAGATCCAAGAGGACGGACACTTCACGGATTATGGGTCCTCTGACGATGAAGTGCGGGAAACAGGCACCGGTCAACAGATGACTCTTACCGATATGCTTCAAAAGCAGATTCAAGATCAACAAATAATACCTCAACACGCAGACGCCCGATCCGTAATTCAACACGCACGCGGAAGACACGAACTGAAAATATAACCGATGGATATCTCAATATACCTAAAGTCTAATCCACAAATGATATAAAATTGGCCTAAACCCCCTATACCCCAAGTGATGATCGCCTTAGTCACACGGAGACGATGAATGACACACAACGAGATTTGATTGGCTCGTTGATTCGCCGATAAACATTCATCTTCGACGAACAAAGAGAATTTTCGAAATTCTCTAAACGAGAGAGATAAACTCACTAAAATATATTCATCAAAGTCTAATTTTCGTGCATTACATAAAGGCCATATTTATAGGCTTCAAAAAGTCCTAATTCTATAAGGAAACTAGTTTAAAACTTATCCTAACATATACCAAACCAAATCCTAGTCTAAAAAGGAATAAAATTACCAAAATAATGCTGAAAATAACTCTACCAACTAGAATATTAATAAAATCCGAAAATAATAAAAATATTCAACTAAATAAACTAATAAATAATATCTTCACTCTTTAGCCCATATCATCTTCAATCCTTGGCCCATAAAGTGAAATCCACGATCTACGGGCTGCATCATTCCCCTCCTCATGAAGAGGATTTGTCCTCAAATCCTGCTCGTCTCCCACATCAAAAGGAAAGAAATTTTGCTTCTCCTTCTCTTCAAATTCCTCCAACTTCTTTATCCCCTTGAACCCGATCAAATGTTCGCTCCCTCGAATGTATAATAAATCATGAAATGCATCTTTGGAAGAAACATCATCGAATTCCTGCACAAATGAATAAATAGAAGATAATTCAAGATCATTAGTGGCCAAAACTTTCCCCTTGCTACACTTGCCCCACAAACTTCTCCTCCTTTTCGACCCACTCCAAGTCATCACTCCGATCAAGTAGAGACTGATGCATCAACTCATTCTCCTTTGTCTCTATTTCCTCCTCCTTAGGCTTCACCATCTCCGCCTCTTTTTGTAATTGCACTTGATCCTCACAAATTTGTTTCTCAACAACCAATGGAGTAAAAGGAACAAACGACACAGTATCCTCGATATGCATGATGTTCTCTCGCTATTCTTCATCATCCACTTGATTCTCCACACTCGGAACTCCATCATCAATTAAAGTAACCGCAGGAGGTGCTTTGATTACTTCCACCACTTGACACAGTTCTTTCAAGATTTCCAAGATCTTCAGTTTTGAATCTTCTATCTCATCTTTGGTCACAACTCCACCACGATCACGAATTGGTTTAGAGAAACTCGTACATTCTGACCTTGGCTTCACATATGCACGTGTATACACCTTCGGCTGCTCTTCTTCCTCCCAACAACTTCTCTTTGAATATGAAACATTATTAGCTTTGAGTTGCCACCAATTGGTCTGATTCTCACTATAGTAATGGGAAGGTGCAAAATGTTTCCTCATCACTGCCTTCATCTCTTTCCATGTCATGATCGGCTCTACTGCATTCCTTCTTCTATTCTTCACTAACTTATCCCACCAAGTCGGAGCATAGTCCGAAAGCAACATGGATGCCAAGTTCACCTTCTTGAACTCAGAATAGTTATGACAAGCAAACACGAGCTCCATATTTCTCTCCCATTCAAGATACAACTCCGGATCATATTTCCCTTGAAAGTAGGTAATGTTCAGCTCGTCGTCCTCACCTCCATACTTTAAATCCTCAGCATAGCCATCATAATATGACTCAAAGTAGTTACATCGGCTATAGTTTCGGACTTTGTCTTTGTCTCGACCACCACGCCTTTGGCGAATTATCGCCAACTCAGACTTCATTTTCTCCCTCCATTCTTCCACCATCGCCTCTATCATGAGTTTTTTTTGTGGATCAAGCTCACCCGACATACCTGCAAAACAAGGTTTTCTCTTTTTTTTTTCTTTTTTTTTTTACACAAAAATGAAAATGTTAGTTAAAATAGGATCCTCACCACCTCACAAGCACTCGTGTATCGCTCAAAGAGAAATCACTCAGCACTCGTGTATCACTCAATAATATATGACTTTTACCCTCTTTTAGTCTCACACTCTTTTTGACATTGTTGCAAAATCAAAATAATAAGGGATTTTTTATTTTTATTTTTTTCAGAATTTTTTTAGATATTTCGACACAAAGGAAAAATCCTCGTAACTTACACCCTAACACTACAGACTGAGACGCAGAAGCTGAACAACAGAAATTCCGACCCTAATCAGTAAATGTCGCAACATGATCGCTAAAGCAGCAGATACAAAAACCCAACAAACAGCGAATTACGACAGCACACAGAAACCGTCGTAATAGAGTGGAAAATACGACGCTGAACAGAAAAGTACGTGAACAGACAGATCTGAAAGATTTTTTTTTTTTTTTTTTTAAACGACGAACAAATACGAAACGAATCGAAAAGACGCGAACAAAGAACGCAAACAAGAATGAAAATACTAGACGAAAACGAATCTAGAATGAAAAGACATGGAAACAAAAGGAACGATTAACCTAGATAACGCAACCTAGGCTCTGGTGCCAAATGATACGAACCTTGCCCGATCCGTAATTCAACACGCACGTGGAAGACACGAACTGAAAATATAACCGATGGATATCTCAATATACCTAAAGTCTAATCCCACAAATGATATAGAATCGGCCTAAACCCCCTATACCCCAAGTGATGATCGCCTTAGTCATACGGAGACGATGAATGACACACAACGAGATTTGATTGGCTCGTTGATTTGCCGATAAACGTTCATCTTTGACGAACAAAGAGAATTTTCGAAATTCTCTAAAAGAGAGAGATAAACTCACCAAAATATATTCATCAAAGTCTAATTTTCGTGGATTACATAAAGGCCATATTTATAGGCTTCAAAAAGTCCTAATTCTATAAGGAAACTAGTTTAAAACTTATCATAACATATACCAAACCAAATCCTAGTCTAAAAAGGAATAAAATTACCAAAATAATGCTGAAAATAACCCTACCAACTAGAATATTAATAAAATCTGAAAATAATAAAAATATTCAACTAAATAAACTAATAAATAATATCTTCACTCTTTAGCCCATATCATCTTCAATCCTTGGCCCATAAAGTGAAATCCACGATCTACGGGCTGCATCAACAAGACCAAATGAAGGTCATGGCCAAAGAGCTGGAGGAGCTCCGTAAGGCACACCAGGCATCTGAAAAAAGAAACGTGGAAGAATCTGCACCTCCAACAGAAGAGACAATGGGCACATATGTGGCCCGCACGGGGAGGGAAAGCAGATCTAAATATGCCTTGATTATGTTAATGAGAATAGCCCTTTGTCGGCGGATATTCAAACTGACCCTATTCCCAAGAACTTCAAATCAGTTTCTTGTGAGTATAAGGGACAGGGAGATCCCGAAGAATACCTCATGAAATTTGAGAGTTTGTGCTTATTGCATCAGTATTCTGAAGGAGTCAAATGTAGGGTATTCTTAACTAGTCTATCTGGCCCTGCACAGCAGTGGTTTCAGCAATTGCCTAGGGACTCGATCTATTCATTCAAAGATTTAAGAGAGGTCTTCCTACATCAATTTGTGAGCTCTAAGAGATCCACTAAGAATTCGTTATATTTAACAACCATCAAACAAGGGGCCACTGAAAGCCTGAGAGATTATATGACCAGATTTAATGAGGCGATACTGGAAATCCCAGGTGTGGGAGCTACATTGAAAATACATTCCTTTGTGGAAGGATTGAGGCCATGACACTTCTTTGCTTAATTAATGAAGAAACCCGCTGAAACCTTTGATGAACTCTTATCCCGGGTACAGAAATATATAAACATGGAAGAAGCTATGAACGCTAAACGGGTAGATGTAGTCTTCAAAAAAGACAAGAAGCCTGATGATAGAAAAAGAGGAGCTCCTGAAGGGAGGAAACCCGAGAAAAATGAAAGGTTTCAACGATCTCTCACCCCGCTTACCAGATCCCCCATTGATCTGCTAGAAGTGGTGATTAAGAAACCAGGGGTACAGATCCCCCCAGGCAGGGACCAGCGTCCGAGGCGACCCCCTTTTGATAAGTTCTGCAAATTTTACAATGATTACGGGCATACTACCAATGAGTGCCGTAATCTGAAAATAGCTATTGAAAAACTAATCCAAGAGGGTCAACTATTAGAATATGTCAAAAAGGAATCTGGCCAACCCAAAAGGCGCAGAGATGAAAGGGACGACTGATACGATCCTTGCAGACCGTATATTGAACACGCACGTGGAAGACTCAAAGATACCGATGGAAAATCCCAAAACCTCCTAGATTGAATCCAAAAAGTAATACAGACGAGACGAAGCTCCCTATACCCCAACTGGTATTGTCTAAGCAACTCGGGGACGATAAATGACACACAAACGAGGGTGATGAACTCGATTGATTCACCGGATAAAGAATTCAACTTGCACACAAGAAGAACTCGAAATACTTTCTTAAAGAGAAGAAACGATTTTTTATATATCGATAATAAGCCAAGAATTTTCGTCCAACATAAAGCCATATATATAGGCTGAAAATAAAACCTAGTCTAAGTAGGAAATAATTAAAATAAAAATCCATCAGCTAAACTGCTAAATAAATAAGCCCATAAAATCCTAAAATAATAAAAATAACATAATAAAGTCCTAGGCTAATAATAAAAACGAAAATTAAACTTCTTCCATCTTCAACCCATATCATCTTCAATCCTTAGCCTACGAGCTGAAATCCTCGACGCACGCGGAAGACTCAAAGATATCGATGGAAAATCTCAAAACCTCCTAGATCGAATCCAAGAAGTAATATAGACGAGACGAAGCTCCCTATACCCCAACTGGTACTGTCTAAGCAACTCGGGGACGATGAATGACACACAAACGAGGGTGATGAACTCGATTGATTCACCGGATAAAGAATTCAACTTGCACACAAGAAGAACTCGAAATACTCTCTTAAAGAGAAGAAACGATTTTTCATATATCAATAATAAACTAAGAATTTTCGTCCAACATAAAGCCATATATATAGGCTGAAAATAAAACCTAGTCTAAGTAGGAAATAATTAAAATAAAAATCCATCACTAAAGTAGGCTAAACTGCTAAATAAATAAGCTCATAAAATCCTAAAATAATAAAAATAACATAATAAAGTCCTGGGCTAATAATAAAAACGAAAATTAAACTTCTTCCATCTTCAGCCCATATCATCTTCAATCCTTAGCCTACGAGCTGAAATCCTCGACGCACGCGGAAGACTCAAAGATATCGATGGAAAATCTCAAAACCTCCTAGATCGAATCCAAGAAGTAATATAGACGAGACGAAGCTCCCTATACCCCAACTGGTACTGTCTAAGCAACTCGGGGACGATGAATGACACACAAACGAGGGTGATGAACTCGATTGATTCACCGGATAAAGAATTCAACTTGCACACAAGAAGAACTCGAAATACTCTCTTAAAGAGAAGAAACGATTTTTCATATATCAATAATAAACCAAGAATTTTCGTCCAACATAAAGCCATATATATAGGCTGAAAATAAAACCTAGTCTAAGTAGGAAATAATTAAAATAAAAAGCCCATCACTAAAGTAGGCCAAACTGCTAAATAAATAAGCCCATAAAATCCTAAAATAATAAAAATAACATAATAAAGTCCTGGGCTAATAATAAAAACGAAAATTAAACTTCTTCCATCTTCAGCCCATATCGTCTTCAATCCTTAGCCCACGAGCTGAAATCCTCGATCCACGGGCTGCATCAACGACAAACTCCCACGAAAAGAAACATCAGCAGAAGTTTCAGCCAATAAAGGCGTCATTTCCATGATTTACGGATGACCCACGGGAGGGGACTCCAACAGAAGCCGCAAAGTGCACCACAGAGAAATCCAGATGCTGGAAAGGCATGATGTGATGAGAATTGAAGGAGGAGTACCTCATCCTGAGATATCCTTTGGGATTGAGGATGACAGATCCTTAATTCATCCCCATGAGGATGCCCTAGTTATTACAGCTGGGATTGAACAGTATGAAGTAAAAAGAGTATTTGTAGATACGGGAGCTGGGGTAAACGTAATCTTCGAAGACTGCTTTATGCAAATGGATCTGCACAAACCACTAGATGGGGTTGCCACAGCCCTACATGGTTTTGTAGGAGGCTTAGTCATGTCACTAGGCTCAATAGAGCTGATGTTGACTCTGGGAGATGGAGACTTGCAGATCTCTAGACCAACTACCTTCTTGGTAGTTAGGCAAAAATCAGCTTATAACGTAATACTGGGGAGAACAACTCTCAGTAATTTTCAAGCGGTGGTGTTAACCTACCATCTGATAATGAAATTCTCGGTGCGCAACCGGGTGGGATCTGTCGCGGGAGACCAGGTCCTATCGCGAAAATGCTATATACAATCCGTGAAGGCCGGTGAGGCTAAGAAAAGATATGGGGAAGAATTGAGAGATCCCCAGTGGGTAGCAGGACCTGAAGACGGATGAGGGCTGCAGAACCTGCGACAGAAAATAATTCTCAAATTCAACTGGCTGAGGAACTATTGCTGGTAGAATTAATGCCCAACAAAATGGGATTTACTACACGCATAGGGACGCAGATGCCAGATGCGATAGCCAAAGCACTAATAGCATGCCTTCAGAAGAATGTGGATGTTTTTGCGTTCTCGTCATCTGATTTAGTAGGGATAGACCCAAAGGTCGCCTTACATAGCCTTAACAGTGGACCCCCAGATCAAGCCGGTGAAGCAGAAGCTTCGGCAATTCGGGGTAGAAAAAGACCAGGTCATCAATGAAGAGATACAGAAACTGTTGGAGGCCAAACACATACGGGAAATATAATTTCCAGAATGGCTATCCAACGCAGTTATGGTGCCTAAAGACAACACTAGCACGTGGAGAATGTGCATAGACTTCAGGGATCTGAACAAGGCATGTCCTAAAGATCACTATCCCTTGCCCAGAATCAATCAGATGGTGGATTCTACATCTGGATGTAAACTATTGTCAATGATGGACGCATACCAAGGATACCATCAGGTAAAGATGAATCCAGATGACGTCAATAAAGTGGCTTTTGGGGTCTGTGTTGGAACTTTTGGTTTCCAAAGCATGCCTTTTGGCTTAAAAATTGATGGGGCCACATACCAGCGTATGATGGACAAGATATTCAAAAAACAAATTGGAAGGAATATGGAAATTTATGTCGATGACATACTAGTAAAAAGCTTGAAAGCTAAAGATCATATCAAAGATCTGGAGGAAGCCTTTGCTGTGGCTCGATTTTATCACTTAAAACTAAACCCTGCCAAATGTGCCTTCTATTGGGGTTGTTGTGTATAGCTAAAGCAAAAATATGTTTTAGTATATACGACATGTATTCCACTGGTAACAATCACCTATCTGAATAAATATATTAATAAGAATAAGCCCTATATCTCATGTTTTAGAACACGTGGACGGCTCGGGTGTCAGGGAGATCACACAGCGTTCGACAATAATTATGATATATGAACAGTGTCACAGTCGAGATAGCTTGGGAAAACTATCGGTTTAGACTGTAACATAACGGTAGTGGCGGGTCTCAGTCGCTAGTTATGTTGGTACGGTGGAACGTATTGACAGGATCGAGTGAGATAAGGTTCTTCTGATACTGACCCTAGCAATAGGTGAAGAACTAGAGATCTCGGGATTTAGAGATATGATCTTAATCTCGATATGCTATTAGAGATATATGTGTTGTTCACTGTTACTTTGACTTGTATAGCTAAGGGTCTATCGCAGCATCCCTGATGACTTGCATCTTGGGTAACATGAGGGCACATAGTATGTCTAATTAGTTATATCGAGACACCGTGTCCGTATTAGGTTGAGAGATATCCCCTCAGGGAGTTCACAAGGTTTATTGTTGACAAACATGGCTTTTATTCGTCGAATTAGGATGAAAGTTAATGGTTTTGGGTGAATTTGTTGTTAGTTTATACCTCGTTGCATGCAATTTTCTTTAATTGTCGAATTTATTACTTCTCGAGTTTTTCTTGCATTTTTGTAGGAAAAAGAGCATGAATTTGGCAATAAGAAGGAATGCATGTCGATGCTCGGAGCAAGAGAAACATATAGAAAGAAACAGGATGTGAATTGGAGCTCGAACGAGGAAGAACGGGTCGAAGAAGCGAAGAAGAAGCCGGATGTAGCCATGCGCGCGACCCGGCGCGCGCCCGCTTCAGAGAGGGGGTTGGGTCGCGCGCTCAAGAAGAAAAATTGTGCTGAGCCGCGCGACCCAGCGCGTGGGCGCTCCTTCCTTTCTCTTTTCCCGGATTTCGTATTTTCTCCCTCATCTTTCCATATTATTACACTTTCACCCCCATTTCTATCTTTCCTAAATTGTAAATTTGACTCCATCTCCCAAGAACATATAAATACCTCAAGATGAACATTTTTCTAGGGTAGATCTCTCACTTGGCCTCCATCTACACACACTACACACACTAAATCTCTACACCTCCATCTTCCACCAAGTCATGCATGCTGATTAAGTTCAGGTATAATAATAAGGGGTGAACGGGTACTACTTGAGGAGAATAAGATGTTAATTAATTATGAGCAGTCAGAGGAGCTCTAATTAATTAATGGATATTGGAGTCATTAAACACGGGGATAGCTCTAAATAAAGTATCAGCCCCAATCTACAAATTGGGACAGAGCGGTGATTCAGTTGTGATTCTTTAGTGGAATGCATCACAGCTGTAATGAAATAAATGTTCTGGGTTGATCATGGATATTTCATTAGGTAAGGCTAAACTCTGTCTGGTACATAGATCCCTAGGGTGGCCCAAGAGCTCTTCAGGAAAGGAATTCAAGGTATTATTGAGGGATATCAGTTTTGGACTGAAAAGAGGCATTATGGGCTTGAGCCCATTAATGTGGTGCCTACTGTAGTGTAAGGGACGCCAGTTTCTTCTTTTAGTGTCCATCTGATCTCAATAATTGCACTCTGGTTAATTATATAATTATGGAATAAATTAATATCTAATTAATTAAGATTTATTCTTAATTAAGGAATTAGATAATTAATTTAATAATTATATATATTATTTTCCTTATAATAATTAGGATTAATTCTAATTATATTTAATTAGAATTTGTTCCAGTAATTATTAACTAATCCGGGCTTTAATTAATTAAAGCCCGTGACTTAGTGGACAAGGAAAGTGGCGCCTCCTCCTCTTATAAATAAGGAGGAGGAGATTCTCAAAACCTAAGTGTTGAAGCAGTGAGAATCGGCGCCTACTGCATCAGAGGGAGAGTTCCTGGTTCCAAAGTTTCTAGACGCCCACACAGTCAAAGAACTTCGAGGAAAGGGATCACACCTCAGTAATCTAGACCTGTAGATTACTCCGTCGGCACAGATCTGAGGTATAACATTCTAAACTCGATTATATGATTTAGTTGCATTTAAATTATCACATCCAATTCGAAGATCCTGTGGGAAAAAGGAATGCTTTCAAGCAGCAGTTCCAACAACTGGTATCAGAGCCACGGTTCTAGAATTAGCTCTGTGATAATTGGAATAAATGTATATTCATGCATTCGAGTCAATTATGCTATAAACTGTGCATGCTGCTGTCCGGGAACAACGTGTGTTGTTTTTTATCCTGTTTTATTTGATTTTTCGTGTTGTTTTCAAATCGGTGAGAAATAAGGTACCGATTAGAATAGGATTCGTTTTTCTGTAAATTTCTTTGTATTTTTTGATTTCTTGTAAATTCTGTACGGTGGAGATCGAGTGAAGAAATTGAAGAACGAGGTACGAGAATCGAGCTAGACGGCAGGTGACGACGCGCGTAGAAGCGCGTGTCGCACACGCTCCCAACTCGATCGATGACTGCAGCCGCGAGGCTGAGATCTCTCGCACCCCACCCTGTGGTACTCGACGGCGGAGCCCAGGGTTTGAACCTCGGGTTCGGTCGCCGTCGTACAGGGCTGTGGCGGCGCTGAAATCTCAGCAGGGCGGCGGTAGGCGGACGGCGGCAATGGCAGCACCAAAACCCTAAGGGTTTTGGATGTTGTTACTGCTGCTGTGATCAGATCGGGGCGGAGCTCGTCTCGGACACGGGCGGCGGCAGGATCAACGGCGACAGAAGGCGCGGCGGCGAGCTGTGGCTGCAAAACCCTAGGGATTTCATGCTTGCTGCTCGTGTCCAGTCGACGAGATCAGGGCTGTTGCAGCGCGGCAGCGTTGGTGCTGGACGATGATGGCGGCACGACAGGACGATGACGGAGGAGTTAGCTGCGGCAGTGATAGAGGCGACGACGGGTGGCGGCAAAATTTGCCCGCGCGCAGGCCCGTCATCTGCTGCGATTGCTTGCTGCTGCTGTGTTCCTCGACGTTGCCCGGGAGTCCTGCCGGAGCAGTGGGAGCTCACGGCGATGGTGGTGGCTGGATGTGGCAGCAGCCATGGCGACGGGCGGCGGTGAAACTTATCCGCGCGCGGACCCGTTGTCTGCTGCGGCTGCTCCGGATGTCGCTGCTATCATGGCTCGAAGCCGAGGCCTCCTTGGTGTCGGGAAGCTGGTCGTTCCAGTGGGAGCCATGGCGGCGGTGGTGGTTCGTCGGTGAAGGTGCTGCAGCAGCGGCTGCAGCTCGATGAAGATGAAGACGATGATGATGATGGTGATTAGGCTGGGATGCCGGGCTGGGATCGGGCTGGGCTGCAAGGGACGCAGCTGGCCCATTCGCCCAGCCCACGCGCGATCCGACCCGATCCGGCCCGTTTGACACGTACGATGACAGCGCGTGTGATGCACGCGCGTACGTCATCGTGACATGTGTCGGTGACATGGCAAATGAACAAGGGATGTTCGTTTTTCAATGAACGGTCCTTGTCGTTCAACGAGGGCTAAGGTTTTCTGAAACTTTAGTATGATCGTTGACGGTTAGGTTTTCGTAACCTAATTCGTTTTCAAAAATCATTCGTCTCGTCTCATTTTGAAATAGGGAATTCCGAGCCCTAATTCCATTTCGAGTTGTTTGCTAATTATGGAAGGTGGACTTGAAGACCAAGTGAAGACTTTCCAAGACCGAAGCTTGTTTCGGATTTTAATTAATTAAATTGTAATAGATAGGTTTTATCCTTCCCGGTCGGCAGCCTATTTACTTATTTTAATTAATTATGCATGCTATGGATGGTATAAATTACGCAATGTGATGAAAGCATGTTTTGCATGTTATTGTTGCTTTTATTAAATGCGTAATAGAAACGAACATGCCTAAGGTGTCATAGCATGGATTTACGATTTCAAAAGCGAGCATGTTTTATTACTTGCGCTTAGAAATCATGCGGTAGGACTTAATTGTCAATGTGCTTCGTATATCGCATAAAACCCTTTGAAAATTAAAAGACTAAGCGGTAAAATCAATTAGTTTTAATTAATTAATTGGGGACCTCCATATTTGGTTTTAGACGAAGTCAAGGATTAGAATCGTATAGACGTCCACCTACGTGGCCTACACGATCTCGAACCCCTTGCCCGTATATTCATCGGTAAAATTTCTCAATAACTTAGAATATTCTTTAGGAGAGTAGGAGTTGTACGAGTAAACGTCCACCCTACGTGGCTTGCACGTACAGGCTCTAACTCGGTCCTTAGTGTAAATTTTAAGTGAGATAATCTAAGAGGGAGTCTACAATACCGGCACAGTTCTCATTTTTTGTGCTATGTTGTAGATAAACTCGGTTAGGTGAATAATATGGTTAAAGCTTAGCTACTAATTGATGAATCCTCCCTACGAGGTCACTTCTCAAAATAGTAGGGTCCGGTTAAGGTACGGGTTATTATTTCTTTAGTTCACAAGGGTCCATGTGATGATAAGAGAAATAAACTGGCTCTAGAAGTCATGGTCGAAAATTTCATGCTTGCCTGGTCGCCCTACGTGACTCAAGTATAAAATTTTTGGGCTACTCGTTTGTTGGTTCAATGTTATTTTGTCAAAGGGTTATAACATTAATAACATAAATTATTTTTATTAAATAAGTTGTTAACTGTCAACTTATGTTATTTGGTTTCAGATATGTCTTTGTCCTCAATACGCAATAAAATAAATCGTTTGCTAAATTTCCCTAATGGAATTCCTGAGGATTTCCGTGAGAAGCTGCTAAGAACCTTGGCAAGAAAAGAAATGGAGTTAATGAGGTTTGTGGATTATTTCGATATGAAACGGTACCTTAAGGTGTTCACACATTTCTCCGTCACATACTTTCTAAATGGAGGAAAGATGACGGGAAGAACGAGGTGTGAAATCTTGCTTTCTACTTTCCCTGATTGGTTTTTGGCCTTAAGGGAAGAAGTTGTTGGTGAAGTTCATCATGAGGATGTCTTTGCTTTATGCGAAGAATTACTCAAAATTGATGAAGTCAGGATCAACTTAATCCAAGAAGCAAGAAGGGAAAATCGACTCGATCAAGGGAAACCTCCCAATGAAGAAAAGGTTATGAGATACTCATCAACCTGGGATGAAAATGAATATACCATAAGTGACTATGTTCAGTCACAAAGGTATAGGAGGTTTCTTGATTTTGTTGATGCAACCAGAGCCAAGGTTCAGTTAGCATGCGAACATAAACTTCCAGCTAAGAAGGTTTATGTAAGGCGGAATAAGAAACAAAAGATGGATGGAGGTAAGTCTCTAAATGTAACATGGTGAAACATATTAGCATTGGTTTAGTCCTTTATTGGACGGATTGAACTGGTGGATACTAATTATGGTTTGTTACATGTATGTCTTTGTAGGCGATGCCACAAAGGATGATGAGGCAGCTTCGAGTCCTGGTGTCAGCAAGCATTGATGGTTGATGCGGTTGCTGATTACTCGAAGACTTCTGTTTCTTTGTTTTATCTTTTGGTTTTGAGATAGATGTTTGGGATGATACATTACTTTACTGTTTTTTCATTACATTGGTGCCAAGTTTTGGCGGTACATTTGTTTTGAATTGGTTTATGGATGATTTCGGTTTTAACATTTGTGTTAATTTGACTTTAACACTGGTTGTTAAATGTTTTCATTCATGTGTTGAAGTAATTATCTAGTAACATGGAATATCTCAAATATGATTAGATAAATATAGTTGTTTCTTTGTTTCTCACCTCTTTTCTCATCTTGATTTGAAACATTACTAAACTATGTCAAGTATCTATAATTCTACCTTACAATTTGAGTATAAATTGGCATTATGACCGATTTTAACTCAAGTTGGATATAAGGGATATTTGCATGTATCATACTGCAAATTAGTTGAATTAAGATTGGTGATAAGTTGGATTAGTAAAAGTTTCAATAAAAGATTAAAATGATAAGGTGATGAAAAAGATCGTTATTGAACGAATGTTCAAAAATGATAGGATCATTCAAGGAATTTCAATAAGCCAAGAAGTACAAGAATGAATAGTCACAAGTATTCTGCACAAGGTCATCTTTATTGCAGTGGGAGTGTTATCGAAAGAGAACACTAAATCGTTTTCATATACATCAAGAAGTTGGTTTTCTTGGAAAATGTACATGAGGAAAGAAACGACCACGTGAACATGAAAGTTTAAATGAGAAGGTTAAAGTAATTGATACGATCCATGTTAATTTGCAAGGTTCATTGTTGGATTTAGATTCATGATGAAAAGTGCAATGGCAATGGAAGAACAAAGTTGATATGAAAAATATAGAAAAAGTTTTCTATATTTCTATATTAACACTTTTTGTACCTCATAAGTTACAATCCAATATCTGTTTAAAGTCAATGGCTTTTTGGTAGGAAAATATTTGGATATAACGGTTATGTTGGATCAAATGTGTATCAATTAAGGACATTATTCCGAATGCTTGATAAACTCTTGCGGAAATTCGAATAATGGAAGCATTTATGGAATGACATGCATAAAATCAAGTTTTATGGAACATGTTAATAAATGTTACAGTTCTCATGATAATGAAGATGAAAGGCGTGATTTTCTTGTACATTATGTGATAATATCACTAACTTTGGCAACATTGTGAAAGTATTATCTGACATAATGATGGTGGTTATTTGGACAGTTTAAGACGCAGAATTTGAATAATGTAGGGTATATCCATAAGGATAGTATACATGATTCAAGTATTCTACGTAGGTTACTATTCTGACTAGGTTATCGATACAAATTATATCGGAAAAGTGTCAGATATTTGTTATTGCTACGTGTAAGGTAACAAATATAGTTCATTAATGAACACGGATAATCGGGGAGTATGTTGGTAAATGAGGTAATCGACCTTAAATCTATGTGTTCACTTAAAAAGGAGAACCATACCTTGGAGAATCTCGGGACAGTAAAATGTTTATGAGAGTTCTTTCATGACAAGCTAAATATGTAGTGGGAGCTACTAAAGCAGTTGTATGGTTGGAAACTTTACTTTGTGAAATGGTAGTAATCCTATCTTGCAAGAAATCTCACATGAGTTTTCAAGTGCAGAAGCAAGATTAACGAATTTGTCAAACTGGGAAAACACATAGGAGTA
The DNA here is from genome assembly GCA_001642375.2 of Mentha longifolia. Classification (NCBI taxonomy): domain Eukaryota; kingdom Viridiplantae; phylum Streptophyta; class Magnoliopsida; order Lamiales; family Lamiaceae; genus Mentha; species Mentha longifolia. The sequence continues at coordinate 31,226,834 of CM038114.1, forward strand.
CCGATTGGTTTATGTAACCATAAGGCGATATTGCGTGTATAAAGGAACATTAAAGCAGGAATGTTTATATGGCGGTTTATTCACTAAATTGAGTATGCCGGCACCTCGGAAGCACGTGGTGGGCATTGTCTCAGTGATCCTCCCACGGTAAAATCTTTCAGTATAAGTGGGAGAAGATGTGAAATACAGTGATGCCATATAGTTTCCGATAGACACATGGGTATACTAAAAGTTTTTACTTTAGTATAAGTGGGAGATTGTTGGGGTTGTTGTGTATAGCTAAAGCAAAAACATGTTTTAGTATATACAACATGTATTCCACTGGTAACAATCACCTATCTGAATAAATATATTAATAAGAATAAGCCCTATATCTCATGTTTTAGAACACGTGGACGCCTCGGGTGTCAGGGAGATCACGCAGCGTTCGACAATAATTATGAGATATAAACAGTGTCACAGTCGAGATAGCTTGGGAAAACTATCGGTTTAGACTGCAACATAATGGTAGTGGCGGGTCTCAGTCACTAGTTATGTTGGTACGGTGGAACGTATTGACAGGATCGAGTGAGATAAGGTTCTTCTGATACTGACCCTAGCAATAGGTGAAGAACTAGAGATCTCAGGATTTAGAGATATGATCTTAATCTCGATATGCTATTAGAGATATATGTGTTGTTCACTGTTACTTTGACTTGTATAGTTAAGGGTCTATCGCAGCATCCCTGATGACTTGCATCTTGGGTAACATGAGGGCACATAGTATGTCTAATTAGTTATATCGAGACACCGTGTCCGTATTAGGCTGAGAGATATCCCCTCAGGGAGTTCACAAGGTTTATTATACCAAGTCATGCATGCTGATTAAGTTCAGGTATAATAATAAGGGGTGAACGGGTACTACTTGAGGATAATAAGATGTTAATTAATTATGAGCAGTCAGAGGAGCTCTAATTAATTAATGGATATCAGAGTCATTAAACACGGGGATAGCTCTTAATAAAGTATCAGCCCCAATCTACAAATTGGGACAGAGCGGTGATTCAGTTGTGATTCTTTAGTGGAATGCATCACAGCTCTAATGAAATAAATGTTCTGGGTTGATCATGATTATTTCATTAGGTAAGGCTAAACTCTATCTGGTACATAGATCCCTGGGGTGGCCCAAGAGCTCTTCAGGAAAGGAATTCAAGGTATTATTGAGGGATATCAGTTTTGGACTGAAAAGAGGCATTATGGGCTTGAGCCCATTAATGTGGTGCCTACTGTAGTGTAAGGGACGCCAGTTTCTTCTTTTAGTGTCCATCTGATCTCAATAATTGCACTCTGGTTAATTATATAATTATGGAATAAATTAATATCTAATTAATTAAGATTTATTCTTAATTAAGGAATTAGATAATTAATTTAATAATTATATATATTATTTTCCTTATAATAATTAGGATTAATTCTAATTATATTTAATTAGAATTTGTTCCAGTAATTATTAACTAAACCGGGCTTTAATTAATTAAAGTCCGTGACTTAGTGGACAAGGAAAGTGGCGCCTCCTCCTCTTATAAATAAGGAGGAGGAGATTCTCAAAACCTAAGTGTTGAAGCAGTGAGAATCGGCGCCTACTGCATCAGAGGGAGAGTTCCTGGTTCCAAAGTTCCTAGACGCCCACACAGTCAAAGAACTTCGAGGAAAGGGATCACACCTCAGTAATCTAGACCTGTAGATTACTCCGTCGGCACAGATCTGAGGTATAACATTCTAAACTCGATTATATGATTTAGTTGCATTTAAATTATCACATCCAATTCGAAGATCCTGTGGGAAAAAGGAATGCTTTCAAGCAGCAGTTCCAACACCTTCGGGGTGCAGTCAGAAAAATTCTTGGGATACGTGGTAACTCCCAGAGGAATCGAGGTAAATCAAGCCAAAGTACAGGCTGTGCTGGAGATGGTTCCTCCGAGAAACATCAAGGAAATACAGAAACTCAATGGCAAAATCACAGACTTGAGCCGGTTCATTTCCAGATCTGCTGATAAAAGTTTGCCTTTCTTCAAGGTGTTAAGGAAAGGTAGCCAGTTCGAGTGGACCCAACAATGTCAAGACGCTTTTGAAGAGCTTAAAAAGCATCTGGTCTCTCTTCCATTGCTCACAAAACCATCACCAAAAGAGATCTTGTATCTCTATTTTGCAGTAGGAGAAGAATCATTGAGTTCGGTGCTTATTAAGGAAGATGGATCTTCCCAGATCCTAATCTACTACGTAAGTAAAATGATTCAGGGATCGGAAACAAGATATGCCGACATAGAAAAGGCTGCATTGGCAATAATGGTCACTGCTCGAAGGTTACGACCTTATTTCTTATCCCAAAAGGTCGTGGTAAGAACCAGTATCCTGCTCAAGCAGTGAGTATGATGTAGAGCTCGAACCCAGAACAGTTATAAAGGCCCAGGCCTTGGCTGATTTTGTGCAAGAAACAACCCGGGGTGATGAAAGTGAAGAAAAGGTGTGGAGAACCTATGTGGATGGATCGGTTACCAAAGAGGGATCTGGAGCTGGAATATACATCATAGATCCCGGCAACAAAGAATATCGGTTCGCCATCAAATTTAATTTCGTGGCATCAAATAATGAAGCTGAATATGAAGCTCTTATCAGATCCCTGCATATCTTATTAAGCATGGATGCTAAGAGAGTGGAAATCTATTCTGATTCCCAACTGGTGACGCATCAATTATTAAGAATATGCGAAAGGAAAGAGGAAAGGATGATAACCTATGCCTCTGTGGCCGAAGCTTTGCTGGCCAAATTCTCTAAAGCAGAGATCATTCAGATCCCTAGAGAAAAGAATGAAGAGGCAAATAAACTCGCCAGGATCGCAAGTGCCATGGAAGGCACCTGGGATGGAGATCTGATTGTAATACAAGCAGACGCCAGATCTGGCCTAACAGAAGTTAGCACAATACAAGAAATTAAAAACTGGAGAGCACCTACTATCCAGGTCCTGAAAGTCGAGGAACAAGATGAAACCAGCATTGATCGGCGTAAAAAGATGATCATAGCCAAATTCTTCTTGCTCGAAGGGTTCCTATACAGGAGATCCTTCACGCATCCATACCTCAGATGTTTGTCTGAGCCAGAAGGGGAATACTTATTGAGAGAAATACACGAAGGTGCCGCGGGCGCCCATACAGGATTCAAGGATCTGGTAAGGAAGGTCCTAAGGGCCGGTTTCTTTTGGCCCAGCATTGAAAAAGATGCCAAAGAAATGGAGAAAAAATGTGAGCATTTCCAAAAAAATGGCAGGTTGATTCATAGACCTGCAGAGGAAATGGGAACCATGTCTTCCCCTTACCCCTTTGATAAGTGGGGGATTGATATTATGGGAAAGTTCCCTATAGCCCCTGGAGGAAGGGTTTTCTTGATCGTCGTCGTTGACTACTTCTCTAAATGGGTAGAGGCCGAGGCGGTAGTCAAGATCACAGAGCAAGCCATGAAGAAATTCATCTGGAAAAGCATATGCTGCCGATTTGGTGTTCCTAGGGTTCTGATCTCCGATAACGGAACCCAATTTACAGGTTCATCAATACAAGCATGGTGCCAAGAAATAGGAATCCAGTAGCACTTCGTGGCAGTAGCCCACGCGTAAGCCAACGGACAGGTTGAAGTTACAAACAGAACTATCGTATCTGGTATTAAAGCCAGATTAGGAAAAGCTAAAGGGAGCTGGGCAGACGAGCTAGACTCAGTGCTATGGGCTTACCGCACTAGCCCCAGAACGGCTACAGGAGAGTCTCCCTTCAACCTGGTATATGGATCGACGGCTGTGATGCCAGCGGAAGTGGAAGCAAAATCACATCGAATCTTAAACTATGATGAATACCAGAACCTGTGATTACTCAGGGAGAATCTGGATCTGATTGAAGAGCATAGAGCAGAAGCTCAAAATAGAGTTGAGCGATACAAGCAACAGATGCGGAATGCCTATAACAAGAAAGTTCAAGTATGGCGATTCGAAAAAGGGGATCTGGTGCTAAAAAGGGCAGATGCCCTCAAGCCTACGGGAAAACTGGACCCTAATTGGGAAGGACCATACGTCATCACTAAAGTGCTCAAAGGAGGAGCATATGAACTCAAAGATTCAATAGGAAGGGACTTGCCCAGACCCTGGAATATCAACAATCTGAAGAAGTATTATGTTTAAGGCATCATAGTAGTGTGGTAAATTTAAAGAAAGGGAAGGTATGTAAAAACCAACCCATTATCTGTTATGGTTGAAGTTAATGAAATAGAATCTTTTCTTTTTTATCGTCTTTAAGAAATGAATTATAATTAATTCGTATTCTTATAATCCACTTGGGGGGGGGGGGGAGTAGGGGTATACCCCCTACTATCCATCTACTCCTAGAGCAAGTATCTATTTACGAAAATTGATTCAAAATTTTCAAACATATTTCCAAAAGAAAACAAAACATGGGGAAATGAAATAAAAAGACATGTAACAACCAAATATCGTACGTAATTCATAAAAAATTATACATGATAAAGAAAGAAAAGAGTACTAGTGGAGCCAATCCCACTTACATGGCGCATCTATGTCTTTAAAAAATCCAAGAAGGCCTACTCTTGCAAATTATCTTTGCCATCCGGAGTTCGCCCGTGCAGATCCGGGTCGGCGCCAAGTGTCAAAGTACCTGATGTGTCGACGACTGATTAACACGTATTTTATGTGCATGTTGAGTGTATGTTAAATATATTTGAAGCTTGATTTGTATGTTTTAATGTTAAAAATGCTAGGGTTTCTTAACTCTTAGCATACTTTAGACTTTTCTCGTTTTTCTCGCTTTTCGATCTATTTTTGTGAGAATTTTAAAAGAGCATTCAAGTAGCTAAGGATCAAAGGCCGGAAATGAGGGAGAATCGATCTCAATTAGAGTGAAACTTGTGTTCTTACATGTGGAATTTCAAGTTGTATAATTAGGGTTTCACTAGTTGCTTTCATTTATGCTTTTCTCGTTCTCTCGAGTCTCTTTATGCTTTTTTCAGGGATAATGGAGAACTCATTTGGCACATTTGATCATTCCATGTCGAAGAGGGGTTCGTTGGGAGTCCATAGCAAAAAGCGGATCGAGAATCGGAGTTCGGACGAGGGAGAACGAGGCGAAACCGTAGGACTGCGCACGGAGGAGGATCGCTGGCGGCCTAGACGGCGGCCTGGCCAGACTGCCGGCCAGGTGGCTGAGCTGCAGCATAAACGGCGGCCTGGATGGCGGCCTGACCGGCGGCTTGCCAGACCGCCGGCCAGACCACCGTCGGCCCTTCCCCCTTCACTTATTGACCGAGTTAGCTCATCTAACTCGGTCCAACTTGACCCAAACTTGATTTTCTATGTATTTAATCCTAGAATTCACCCCATTTTGTGTATCTTTTTTATATTTTAATTCCCCCAAGAACCCTAGAAATATTTTCCTCTTTTCTTTTTAGTATTTTGAAGATTGTTGAAGCTATACTTTATGGATTTGCAATTGAAGACCATCTTCTTCTTCCTTATTAAATTCTCTTTCTTTTAAGCATGATTTCATTTACTTTTTATGGTTTGATTTCTTTAATTATGTCTAGCTAAATTTCCGTTGGTTCCAATATATGAAGATATGATCTAGATCCTTGGATTTTTAGGTTTTGTTGTTGGATTTACCTTCTAATTCATATGTCTTGTGATTTGGGGCTTGATTTAATTGCATGAGTGATTGACCATCATTGAGTGCATACAAGGTGTTTGGTTAAATGCTTAGGAGGCTTTAGTTCATAACACTTGGAATCAAATCACACCATACTAGTAATTCTTGCTAGTAGGAGCTTCTAGATAACTAATTGAGCTATTTGGAGTTAATTTATGCATCTTGAGACCTAGCGGAGATAGATGTCATAGGTTAATCCACTAATATTGATTGCTTCGAGAGAAGAATTGATGTTTACCATATATAGAACTCCCATATGAATTAGATTAAAACGGCTAATCCTAACAAATCCTAAAACCTAGGCCTCTAGTGATTATTGGATTATATTTGGAACCAAGCTTTCTATTATTGTTTGTTAACTCTTGCTTTTAGTTGTTATTTAGTTTGTTGCTTTTCAATTGCATTACTTAATAGGATTAAGAAAACACAAAAATATATTAGTTGGTAGCTTGAATAGTAGTTAGGTAATCGAATTACTACTTAAAATTCTTACGCCTTTGCATTCCCTATGGATTCGACCCGATTGTAATACATCGGTTATTATTGCATCTCCCTCACCCCTAAAGTGAGGGCGGATCAACGACCTGGGGAGGAACCTCGATTGAAGGAGTGGTTGCCCTTGTGGTGCCCGCGAAAGTGTTCACCATAATTTCCTCGAGTAGATTGACTCCTTCCTCTACCCCTGAAAAATCTTCCTGAGCAGGAACCTCGACCGCCGAGTCTGAAGAGAGGTGATCCGTGGGATCTGATGGGGGAGGGGGAGGCTGAGGCATCTGTGAGGGAAAGGGGGATGAACTCTGCTGGTCCGGCACCTGGTCCATCATCTGGCTTGACACCGGGGTCATCACCTGGTCCGTCGTCTGGTTTGGCATCTGGGTCGTCTCCTGGGCCATCGTTAGGCTGGACATCTGGGTCATCATCTGATCTGTGGGAGGAGTTTGAGCTGGGGAGCGGACCTGAAGAGCTGGACCCGATTCCCCAGATGGCCCACCGAGCTCTAAGGTTACGTTGCTGTTCAAGAGCCCATTCAATGTGATCCCGCACTGGGACCGAAGAAAAGATACTTCCTCCTACGCCTGTATAGCCTTGATCTCTTGAAGGAATCTCCTGTCTGCAAAAGACGAGCGTATAAGTTAGAATTTTTAAACCATCAGAGAAGGTGAGACAGGGAAGAGGAGATTCCTTACCCATTGCTTGTAATAAAAAATAAGTCCATAAGAAGGACAAAGTGGATGAAGGACTGCCACCCATAAATAATAAGATAATGTTTTATTGTAATAATTGCTACAAATACTTAACATTTTGAAGGCCTCCTCCAAAAGCCCATAGATCCCAACCTGAGGAGGGAGGAGATAGAAGGGAATATATTCCCAAGCATGAAGAATACTCCCGTACTCTTCAGGCCTATATGGGATCTGCGCCGCAGATCTCAAGCTCTTCATGTACCAAGGGTTGCGGGCATCGGACCGGGGATTCAGTTCTAGAGTCGGGGTCTCTTTCTCCAAAAGATCTAGGATCTTATCAACATCCAGATCCTTCATCCTGTCTCTCAAGCCCAGTTGAGTAAGAGCCTCTTCGGTAATTGCCCCAACCCAGAAGGCCAAAGGAACACTCATCCTCTCCCAGAAGTCCTCCGAATGGAGGAAATCTTCTGGGAGGTCTCACACCAAGGCTTGGAGAAAAGCCTGACCATAGGGCGTCATCATCAGATAAGATCTGTAACAGTGGGCCCCTACAGCGGACCCAGTAACAAGCCCTTTCTGCAGGCCCACTTCAGTACTCTTCTTGGTTGTAGCTTCACAAGCTCGCTCCAAGGCATCTTTATGACTCTCAGATGCCTGAGCCAGATCTGCTTTGGCCTTATCACAAGATCTTTGGAGATCTTCAGCACGTGTCTTCTGATTAGCCAGATCTCTCTCTAGCTGTTGAAAATACAGCTCCCGTTCTTGGGCAAGCTTCTCTCGCTCTGCCTCCCGCTACTTCAATTCTGCCAGCTCTCGCTCCAGATGCGCGGCTCGGTCATTTAAAGCCTTAATCTCGGCCGCATGCTCTTCACTGCGAGCCGTTCTCAACCGCATCACCTCCGTCTGCAGATGCTCGTTAGAGGCATATACGCCCGACATATCCCCCTTCATGGGATCATAGGCCAATGCTCGAAGAGAGAGCATAGATTTGAAGGCTACGGCCTGAACACAATAATAATAATAAGTAAATAAATAATGTATGAGCATACAAAAGAATATCTTTTGAAATTAAAACTCTTTTTAATACCTTAATCTCATGAACAGAGGCTTGTCGGACAAGCTCTACGGAAGACAATCTGTTCAGATGCCTCCAATCTTCAGCACGGGGGATGTTGTCTAAAACATTGGAGGCAGTACCTCCATCGATGCCCCAAACTGTGCCAGGGAAGCTTACGCTAACTCCAGGAACGTTGTAGGAGGCGGTAGGGACATCTAGACCCTTCATACACAAGGCATGAAGCATAGCTAATGTTGCTTCGGAAGCAGGGCTTTCCACCATAGTTGGTTCTAGAGGCTTAGTCATTGTGTAGGGATTGGCAGTAGCATACCTAGCCAAGGTACTGGAGTACCTCGGACGCCCTAGGGTGGAGGGCTCCGCAGAGAGGGGAGTGGGTGCCAAAACGTTAAAGATGGGCATGACCACTCTCCGATCATCGTTGGCGGCAGAATTTTTCTTCCTCTTCGGGTCCATAGAGGATGAAGAATTTGAAGGCCTCTTCTGTGGGACAGAAGGTCTACTAGGCTCGGTTGGAACTGGTACCTCAGCAATAGAAAAAAGGTCTGATAGAAATCCCTCAGAAGCCTGAAAGTCCAGGTCTTCATCTGAAGGAAGAGCTGCCCCTTCAGACCAAATAGAGAGACTACGATCCACACCTGTAGCCAAGGGATGGGGAGGACGTGTTGAAGTAGATATGATAGCTCGAGGAGCAGATGCCTCCCTTATAACCACACCAGGCAAAGCGGACTTCCCCCTAGCCCGAAACGCAGATCCCCGAGTTGGGGTAGCAACTCCAGATCCTTGCACAGGACCTGAAGGCACTGCGGAGTGAGTGATCTGTGAAGTAGGAGGGGGAGGTGGCACAGAAGCCCTCGGATCTGGCGCGACTCCTGTCGTTGTCATGGGAGTGGAAATGGGAGTTGAAGAAGGAGCTGCTGCAGGTACAGAAACTGCAGGAGCTTGTTCAGAGGCTACAGCCATAGCAGCCATTCGCTCTTCGAACTATTTCTTAGTTTTCTCCCGAAGAACGGATCTGGCCGACATATCTGAAAAAGTAAAATAGCCATAAATTAAGAAATGTGACTAAATTCAAGTCACACGCATAAAAGCACTCGAATTCAAAATAAGACGTATTTACCCATAGCGGGATTCCAAGGAGTCCCAGGCCTCAAACCAAAAAAGGACAACACCTCTTCACTGAGAAGAAGTGGCTTTAACATCCTATGACCCGCGGGGTACTCGCTAAGTAGGTCATGCAGGATACTCTTTTCCCAGGCAAACAAAGTAATCTTCTCAAATGAAAGTTTATCTATCTTAGGCTTGGCATACAAAGGTATATCGGGAATATTCCAGGAATTGGGGGAACGAGCACCTACAGTTAAATACTGGGGATGCCATTTCCTATCTACAGACTCATACTGGCCATAAAATTTGTGAAACCATCCGATAGGAGTGAAATATAAATGATACCCGCGATATTTCAACTCGTGAGTTCTAAAAAATAAAGACACAGGATCTTCCACGCTATATCATGTAATTGCTATAAAAAAGAAAATAGACCTACGGAAAGAAGCAGCGTTTAATTGATTCAAAGGGATATTATATCTCGTCGCTAAACTAGACAGAAAAGGGGGAACAAATTTTTGCAAACCTGCCTCCAATTGACGGAGTCAGAAAATTTTATGATTGACTCGAGGAAGTAAAGGACGCTCACTAGGCCCCGGAATGTCCACGGTAAAACCCCTAGTATTACCTAGCCTGCTTAGAATTAAGCCTAGTTCTAAGGAAGTTACAGTGGAAGACTCATATTCCGCAAAAGGGAGAGGTGGTTGCGCAGCAGCTCTACCCTCTTTTTCCTCTTTGCCCTCAACTAAATTCTTCTTACCCTTACCCTGGCACCTTGCCTAGAGGAAGAAACCATCTTTCTTTGCCGCTTAAATGTAATAGAAAACTAAGAAATAAACTAATGTGAATAAAAAAAGAGAAAGGTACCTGTTTGCTGGGGAGAAAGGTTGGCTGCGGTGAAAAAAGAAAAGAAAAAAAATCCATGAAGTAATTCCTAAGAAAGCACAGGGAAAGCTTCTCAAGCAAAATGGCGAGAACAAGCTCTAAATGTTGGTCTCTTTCCCTAGTTCTCTTATCTATCTCTTTTAAATGAAGGGAGTTAAAGAGAAACTACCCACAACCTGCAGTTAAAGAGCACGTCCAGTCGTTAATGAAACATGGGCGGAGAAGTTATGATGGTGAGAAGTGGCGGCGGTTTCGGGTCCCAATAAAGGAAAAGGGAAGTAACCCTAGGAAACCGCGAAGTGTATGATATACGCTTTGGCAAGGGTACGGATCTCTCAAGAAAGGATCTGTAAGTAGCAGGACCTGGAAACACGGGCCCTGTAAATCACAGAACCCTTACATAAGGATCTGTATGTAATATAACCTGGAAACACGGGCGTTGCGAGTCACAGATCCGGCATGAAAGGATCTGAGTATCACCAGATCTGGTACCGGGTAACCTGTAAACTACAGATCCTTGAAAAAATGTAAATCCTTCCAAAAAAAAAAAAGAAAAAAAAAGAAAGAGAGATCCGCATAACATGGACCTGATGACAAGAGGCTTGTGGATCGCAGATCCCTCTACTGAAACCGGTAAGATAATTTTTGTTCCATCACCAGAGATCTACAAGGCAATTCTGCCAAGGCAAACATCCGAAAATAAGTAACATATATATATAATAACTTCAACATGCGTAAGCTAAGAAAGTAAATGCATATGTATGTGCATGTCCACATACACGAGCGAGGCTTACATGCATAATGCTTCAAAATTCAAAAATTGATTTGAGGATTTATTGATAGAAGTAAGCACGAGATATCACTCTCGCCATACTTCTACGAAAACAGGGAATATCAGATGTCACTCGGATATTCGAGAATAAAAACATGATATATAAGAAATCTTTAGCATCAGCAAAAATTGGATGTCACTCCAATAATGCCTCTGGAAATATAGATATATAAAATATATCAGATGTCACTCTGACATTTCAAAAAAAAAAAAAAAAAAAAAGAAGAAGAAAAAAGAAAAAAAAAATAGAAGCCTCAGACATTTCACTTGTTCATTCAAGAATAATGAAGATTGACAAGAAAGGATCATCACAGACCTAAAGAACGGAACAAAGCCTCCGTTAAGATATTGCATTTCTATCATCACGATACCTCTTAATAGGAGGATTGCTCAACAGGATGACATCACTCTACTGATTATCAGAGAGGAACATCTTCGGCTGCAAAACTTAAATCTCCCTTCCCGTCGTAGAAGATGACCGGATAATGAGGGGAATCTTCTGTATTTATAGCGAAGGAAATAGCGTGAAGAGTGGACGGTCTAGATGGAGCCGGATAAAATTAAGGGTTAAGGATACGAGGCATTTCGATTCCCTAAGGCAGAGCCATCATTACACCTCGAGTAAGGTGAATCAGATGTCAGTTGACAAGAAAGCTCTATCCCCGTTTCCCTTTTTTAGCGTATTGAAGAAGCCAACCAGAACCTGGAACTCTCATAAATCGTTCCAAGGACCTGTGGGGGGAGTAGCTGATAGGGAGTAATCTGTGAGCTCCCAGCGCGTATCTGGAGTGCAGAAGTGATAACTGAACATATACCACACTTCCGCCAGACCATGCAGATCAGGTCTATTAGTGATCTGAGCATAACGGGCGTAGATCATCCTCCGTCAGTGATCTGGGCATAATAGGTGCAGATCACACTCCGTCGCCATCATTCCTTCAACTCCAAATCCCCATACGAAGCATAGCAAAAACGTGACTATGGGGACCACTTTGGGGACCACTAATCATAACTAAAATATTCTCTTTAACTGACTTGTCTCCTCTAAAAAGACTAATTTAACCCCTTAACCTAGAGGTAATTACCCTTTTACCCTCATCTTCTATCTTACTATAAATACTTGATCTTATTCACTAAGAAGAGGTACGTGTTTCTACTAATACTTTACCCCCGCTGCAAGCTTTGCTGAAGCGGATTCCTATTTCTCTCAAGCAAATAATGACTTGAGCGTCGGAGTGCCTTCCCGGAGGAACCCTCCCCGCTCCTCCGGAGTTGTTTTGCAGGCTTGCACCTGGAAGGTGGTGATCGGAAAAACATCGTTGAGATAAAATCACTAAGGAAGAGAAAGAAGTTGTTTCTTCAAAGAAATACTTAAGTTTGTTTAGAAAATGTCTAAACATCTCTCATTTGTATATTCGTAATTATTGTATGAATTTGTTGATGGAAACTAACCCAATCTATCAACACTAGTTGTTAAATATTTATCATTCATGTGTTGAAGTGATTATCTTAAAACATGGCATATCTAAAATATGATTAGATAAATGTAAACTTTCTTTTTGTTTGTCACGTCTTTTCCCATCTTTGTTTGAAATATTACTAAAACTATATCTAGTATCTATAATTCTACCTTATGATTTACGTACAAAAAGGTCATAAGACCGGTTTTTGGTTGTTGAAAATCAGAAATAAGGGATATTTGCACATATCTTGTAATAATACTGTAAATTAGTTGAATTTGAATTAGTAGATAAGTTGGATTAGTAAAAAATTTCAATAAAAGATTCAAAGGCTAAGGTGACGGAGAATCGTTCTTGATTAATGTTCAAGAATGGTTGGAATATTCAATGTACATTAATAGACCAAGAAGTACAAGAATGAATAATCATAAGTATTCTGCACATATTCATATTTATCGTAGTGGGAGTATTTCAAGGGAACATTGAAATTATTTTCATGTACATCAAGAAATTAAATTTCTTGGCAAATGGATATGGATAGAAACGACCACAAAAACTGAAATAGTGTTTTTGGATGAGATCGTTGAAAATTATTGGTACAATCCATGAATTTTGTAATTCTTGGGAAATTATCGATTGTGGGTTCCACATGTGGATTTATTGTCCACGACTAGAAATGGAAATCCAATGGCAATGGAAGCACAAAGGTAATATGGAAAATATAGAGAAAATGGGCTCTCAAGTCCATTTTTAAGGCTTTGTCAGGATGAAGTTCCCAAAAGGTTCTATATTTCATATTAACAGTTTTTGTCCCTCATAAGTTACAATCCAATATCTATAGTGCCAATGATAATTTTGGCCAGTCATATTAGGATATAACAATTTTGTTGGGATTGATACGTACCAATAAAAGTACATTTCTCCGAATGCTTGATTGTTTCATGTAGAAATTTGGATAATGGAACATTTGTGAGATGACATGCATAAAAATTAGTTTTTTTTATGGGACATGTCAACAAATAATGCAATTCTCATCGTCATAAAGATGTTTGGAGTGATTTTATTGTACATTATGTGATACTATTACTAACTTTGACAACACTGTGAAAGTATTATCGGACATAATGGTGGTGGTTATCTGGACAGTTTAGAATGTAGAATTTGAGTAATGTGGGATATATCCTTGAGGATAGTATACATTATTCAAGTATTCTACATAGACTACTATTCTGACTAGGTTATTGATATAATCAATATCGGAAAAGGGTCTGATATTTGTTATTGTTGCGTGCAAGGTAACAAATATAGTTCTTTACCTCTACCGGATTAATGAACATGGATAATCGGGGTTTTTATATCTGGAAATTGAGTTGATCGACCTTAATCTGTGTGTTCACTTAGAAAGTAGAACCATATCTTTAAGAATCACAGAACATTAAAATGTTTATGAGAGTTATTTCATGATAAGCTAAAATTGTAGTTGGAGCTACTAAAGCAGCTATATGGTCGGGTACTTTACTTTGTGAAATGGTAGTAATCCTATTTTGCTAGAAATCTCACATTGAATGTGGAAATTAAAGTGCATAAGCAAAATTTACGGATTTGTTAAGCCGGGAAAACACATAGGATTACCAACTGGTTTATGTAACCATAAGGCGATATTGCGGGTATAAAGGAACTTTAAAGAAGGAATGTATTATGGCGGTTCATTCACTAAGTTTAGTATGCCGGCACCTTCTGAAGCACGTGGTGGGCATTGTCTTAGTGATCCTCCCACGGTAAAATCTTTTAGTATAAGTGGGAGAAGATGTGTAAACAGTGATGCCATATAATTTTCTATAGACACATGGGTATACTAAAAGTTTTTTCTTTAGTATAAGTGGGAGATTGTTGGGGTTGTTATGTATAGCTAAAGCAAAGACGTTGTTTTAGTATATACGACATATATTCCACTGTTTACAATCACCTATGTGAAGAATAAGCCCAATATCTCATATTTTAGAACACGTGGACGGCTCGGGTGTCAGGGAGATCATGCAACGTTCGATAATAATTATGAGATATAAATAGTGTCACAATCGAGATAGCTCGAGAAAGCTATCAATGTAGACTGCAACATAAAGGTAGTGACCGGTCTCAGTCGCTAGTTATGTTGGTACGGTGGAACGTATCGACAGGATCACGTGAGATAATGTTCTTCTTATACTAACCCTAGAAATAGGTGAAGAACCAGATATCTCGGCATTTAGAGATATGATCTTAATCTCGATAGGCTATTAGATATATATGTGTTGTTCATTGTTACTTTGATTTGCAAGATAAGGGTGTATCGCAGCATCCCTGATTACTTGTCTCTAGGGTAACATGAAGACACATAGTATGTCTAATTGGTTGTATCAAGTGTGTCCGTTATAAGTTGAGATATCCCGTCAGGGAGTTCACAAGGTTTATTATACCAAGTCATGCATGTTGATTAAGTTCAGGTATAATAATAAGGGGTGAATTTGTACTACTTAAGGATAAGAAAAGGTTAATTAATTAGGAGCAGTGAGAGGGGCTCTAATTAATTAATGGATATCGGGATTCTTAAACACGGGGACAGTTCTAAATAAAGTATCAGCCTCAATCTATAAATTGGGACAGAGTGGTGATTCAGTTGTGACTCTTTAGTGGAATGCGTTACAACTTTAATGAAATAAATGTTCTGGGTTGATTATGAAATTATTTCATTAGGTAAGGCTAAACTCTATCTGGTATATAGATCCCTGGAATGGTCCAAGAGTTCTTTGGGAAGAATACAAAGTATTATTGAGCAATATCAGTTTTGTACTGAAAAGAAGTATTATGGGCTCGGACCCATAATGTGGCGCCTACTAGTATAGTAGGGGGCGCCTGTTCTGTCTTCTGGTGTTCTTCTGGGCTCAATAATTGCACTCTGGTTAAATATGTAATATGAAATAAATTAATTATCTAATTAATTAAGATTTATTCTTAATTATGGAAATAAATAATTAATTTAATATTTACATATAATATCTTCCTATAATAATTAAGATTAATTCTAATTATTATTTAATTAGAATTGATTCCGGTAATTATTAACTGAACCAGACTTAATTAATTAAGCTCGTATCATAGTGGGAAAGAAAGAGGGGGGCGCTTAAGATTCTGAAAATCCAAATCTCACAATTCTGAGAGGAGGCGCCACTTGCAGAGAGCAGAAGGGTATTCCAAGTTCCAAAGTTTCGAGACGCCCACACAGTTGGAGAACTTCGAGAAAAGGGATCACATCTCAATAATCTAGACCGATAGATTACTCCGTCTGCAATCGAAAGGTATAATCTCTAAATTCAATGTATGATGTAATTGAATATAGATTATCACATAAGATTTAGTGGGGAAAATGAATGCTTTCAAGTAGCGGTTCCATCATAGTTCACACTTAAAGACTAATTACGTTTTAATCCGGCCGATAATTAGAATGCCGCTAAGTGTCTAGGCGGATTGAGCAATGTCAGGCATTGGGGTGCCGCCTAATGCTTAGGCGGAGACTAGTCGGGCCTAGGCGGGGACTTTTAGAACATTGACGATAATATGGAAGTATTAATTAAAGCATGTTACTCTTATAATGACTAGTTCATAGTAGTTGAACTTGAATTCAATTTGAAATAATTTTTAGTGTAATATGGAAAAATATTATTTAAAACTAGAACGTATAATCGTGCCAGACTGTCAGCACAACATTGAAACGGGTGATGAAAAAAAAAAAGAAAAAGAAAAACTCCAATAGCATCCAATAATTGTACTTTGACGGAAATCATTTTTACTTGTTCGTGAAATGAAGATTCTCTCACGTCACCGTCAACAAAATTCATTGCTTGTGAAGGGTCACGGCCCTCACGGGTTTTCAAATGATACTCATTTGAAGGATTTTTTTAATGGGGACGGTATTTAATGTTGTGTGATGATATGTCTATTAATTAAAATTCTTAAAATATAGTACGGCCTCCATCTCAACTAATTAGGGATATTTACTGTAAATTCAAGAATTAAAAGAGTACTTCTCAAAAAAAAAAAATCAAGAGAGTAGAGAATATGTGACTGTAATTAATTCTGAGGAGAAAGAGTTAATTGTAGCCAAGTATTCTTTGTCATTTTAGAAAATGTGTCTAATTGTTGAGACGGACCACAACGAAATACGTGTCTAATAAAATGAGATGAAGGTAGTATAATACTCCCTCCGTCTACCATTTTAAAATCCAAAATTTTCGGCACAAGTTTTAATGTAATGTGGTGATATATTAATAAATTAATGTGTTGAAATGTTAAAGTCCGATAATTGTGGGTCCCTTTAAAATTTTTGTGAGTGTTAAAGTATTAAAGTGTTAAAGTGTAAAGTGATAAAGTTGTAGGGCCCATGGGGCCCATTACTAAAAAAGGAAAGTGTCTATAAATGGTGGACGTCCGGATATAGTATTAGTATCTAAACATTGTGGACGGAGGGAGTATGTTTAATTGTGTTAAAGTTGTGAGCTTATTTAATACTTTCTTCATCCACGATCTTTAGATACTAATACTATATTGGGACGTTCACCATCTATAAACCATTTTTTTAATAATGGGCACCACAACTTTAACACTTTATACTTTAACACTTACACTCATAAAATTTTTGACGGACCCACAATTATTAAACTTAACACTTTAAGGGTGTGTTCTACACAAGAGATGAAATAGGATAAGATTAGTTATCCGGCTTCATATGGGTGTTCAGTAACCAACATGCACAAACTCATAGGCCCTAGATAACAAGCAAGCCCGCGGCTGTTACACTGTTCTACATTGGTAAATAAACCAACCCTTTTGGTCAGTTAACATAGTGAGACATGAACAGTTCCTCAGTAATTAATGGATGATACTTTTATACCCTTCCTAAAAATTTTGTGCGAGAGTCGGAACTCCAGGAGGACGGTAGTGGCGGCTTCCCGAGGTGATGATTCCAGGGAGCAGCAGCATTCGGCGGAGTCGCTGTGTTGGAAGTGGCGTCGGAACTCCAGCGGGTCCTCGGAATGAGCGACGGTGGTGGGAAGCCGTTGAGTGAACAGAGACGGCTTTGGTGATGCCACAGCAGTAGCAGCGGCATCGGGTGTTTGCCGGGGATGAAGTTGGAACGAGAGGAAGATTGATTTCTTTCGGTTTAGGGTTCTTGGAGTTGGGGATTATAGGATTTAATTGAAGAGGATAGTCAGACGATGTAGAAGAGAATGATGCCGAAGCGGCGGCGCCGGAGAGGTCTCGGCCGCCGGCAATTCTTTCGAGGAAGTAGAAATTGGGGAGAGAGAGGAAGAAGAGTCGGGCAGAGAGAGAGAGCGGGTTGTGTGTGTTGCTGGAGAGAGATTTGGGAAATTATTTAATTAAACAAGGCTAATTTGGTCAAATTACATTTTAATCTAGAGTTCATGAAATTGTACTAAACAGATGATAATTGTATCCGGCTTTTTAATCTTTGCTACTGAATGGAATTGTAGTGCTACTATTCATATAAATAATATTAGGATTAATTTATCCTTTCACATCTTACTTATCTACAAAACACAACCTAACACATTAATTTATTACTATATCATCACAATGTATTAAACTCTGTGCTAAAATTTTTGTGTCCAAAGATTGTGGACAGAGAATATTTTTAATTGTGTTAAAGTGTTAAATTGATAAAGTGTTATTATTGTGTAGTCCACTTCTTAAAATGAAAAAAGTTTAATATATTGAGAAAGTCTAAATATAGTATTAATGTCAACAGATCGGGGACAAATAAAGTATTTGGTTGTGTTTTGAGTGGAATATGAGTCTTGCGTTAAAACTTTAGTTTTAAATTGTGAGTGAAATAAAGGTCAACATTATTATGAATGGAATAAGTTGAGTTGTGTAGGCCCAACAAGAGTATATACTAAGAGTAATAAGTAGGTGTGTGTGGTTAGATATTTAATAAATTTGGCATATGCCAAAAGATTTGGGATCCTCTATCCCCATATCGGTGTGTCAATTATGTTCCACAATTTAATTTCTATTAGTTTTATGCAATTTTATTTTAATAAATTTATTTATAATGATTTAGTTTAATTTTAAGATTACTTTCAAGGGTTCATCAATCTCCATTAGGGTTTATAATTATTTTTAACATTTAATTTCATTTTTATTAGTATAATAGAGTTGAAAAATATTCAAACTAAAGTATCTAATTTCAATTTTTCTCTTATAAATGTTTATTACGGAGTAGTATTTTATTTTTATAAAAAATAATACTCTGTATAAAATTAGCATATAAATTGAATTTTAAAATACTATTTTGAGAATAGAGGATACTATCTCATGCAAAAAATGGAATACGCAAGACAATGAATTAGTTTACGAAGGGAGTATAATATACATATACGGAGTACTAATTTTTTTTAACATAAGAAGTTATGCTTAAGACCTTTGCCTCAACATTAACCCACTGTCAACAAATGTCAAATCATGGAATACCTATAAAATTCATGTATTTTTTGAAAAATAAAATAAAAGTGAAGTTCTTTAATCGGAAATCAACGCAAAGTTCATTTTATTTTAATGTAGTTCATGCATGTAACCTTTCTACTGCAAGTATTGAATGACATGATTTCTTATCATCATTCATCTATGATTGTAGAAATATATTATGGAGATCATTTAACGTTATATTTATACATAGAATTTAAGAAGGAAAAGAAGATTGATATTAAGTTGCTATTTCTTTTTAACTCTCCACTCTTTAATCCTATTTTCTTGGTTACTTGCTCTGCTTTGCCATGGATCATGGGAAAAAAAAACAAAAAGAAAAAAAAAAGAAAAGAAAGCAGCATCAAATAATAGTACTACTAGATTGCAATATTTATCTTTCTATTTTGAGGGGAATCTTTACTTACTTTTTTTCAAGGACAGCATTATATCCCATTTTCATCTGTGTGAAATGAATGAGAGAGTGAGAGAGGTGGGAAGGAGGTAAGACTGGTAGGTAAATGTAAAAGTGATGGGTTGTGAGCGATGAGGTAGGTGGGATCGAAGGTCTATATATATATATATATACTGTATATAGGATTGTGAATAAACGTATACCGTAAAAAAAAAAAAAAAAAAAAGCAAATATGGGCACTCGAAAAGAGAGAGAGATTTTGAAGAGCTGTACCGAGGATTTGAAATTAGCAATGGAGCTGCATAACGCAGCGAAGGTGGAAGAAGAGTACAATGCGATTCTGGAAACGGCTGCTGGCTCAAACTCCTTTAACCTAAGAAGCTTAGATGATTGCTATCGCTTTGATAACTTGCTGAAGCGGTACCCAGAATGGAGCGGAACTGTGTATTTGCCGAAAAATGTTGTCGATCAAGACTTGAGGGACCAAATTACACGTAGAGTTAACTTGCTGCGTGCATCCTCTCCCTTGGAAACCTCCGCTACCAGTAGATTTACCTTCGTAGAAGAAACAAATTAAGTATCTATTGTGTTGCATGTGTTCTAGTACTTTTATTTTATTTTATTTTATTTTATTAGTTTCTGCTTTTAAGGTTTAAGCTACTATGTTATTATGTAGTACTGTACTAGAATTGTTGTGTCTTAAAATGTGAACTGGGAATGTGAGACTGTGAGTTTGCTAATAATTACTTTATGTTGAGTTTTATTATACTTTTCTGCTTCATATTAACGTTCTTTATCCATATCAACTTGTGTTTATTCCAAGTATGAATTTTTTGTTGAAAACAAATTACTCGACTGCCCAACTAATTAGTCGGACCAAATATACCAGCCCAGGCCAATATTCACACATTCTAGTCAGTGTATCCGTTCACACGCTTGACCGAGTCAAATCACTTTTTTCTATCACGAAGGTTGGTAAGCAAGTCAGAGAGACGACAACTCCTCCCACGAAGATCGGAATAGGGGTGCAATGATAATATGAAATCTTTTTGGTGGAGGGATCTCAATACTGTTTAAAAGGAGGTGTTTGGTCAGACTTTTTGGTGATAATTTGTGTTTTCTTTGGGAGAGTGGAAATTAGCTTATTTTTGGGAGGATCCGTAGGTTGAGGGAGGGGTGGCTTTGAGGGATAAATTTTATAATCTCTATATTTTATCCGTGCAAAAAAAATACAAAGTGAAAGATATACATGAGAATTAGAAGTAGTAATAGTTTATGGGTTTGGGAGTTTATAACACTTCTAGAATTATTGCCTTTAACTACTGTTTATTTATTTCATAACATTTCAAAACAAATGTCATCATAAGCACCCAATTGATGCGGTGACCTATGAGTCTATGACTAAATGCTAATATGACATTTTATTTTAAATGACATAATAATTTACATCTTGTGACACTTATTAATATCCCATATATGTATATATAATTATGAAAAGAGTATATATTAAAAAAAATTAAGAAAATATGTAATTAAATAAAAAGATAAGGTAAAATCTTTTCTAGGTGGCAAAAAAAAGGCAACTAATTTAACTAAACAATTTAATTAATCAAATATGCCTAAAAAAAGTTAAACAACTAAAAGATTTTGTTGGGAACCCCTGCAGTTTGATTTTGATGATGTTTTCTGAAACCACACTTAGTTTTATTTTATACTTACTCAGGTTGACAAGAGCGACCTGCCCTATTGCACAGGTCGACTCCCTAGTTCTGTTATAGGTTAAACCTTTGTAAAGAACAGATCGTGTTTAACGATCTGATCTATAGCCTTCAACCTGTTCTTATTCTTTCCTTGTCAACCTACAGTAGAAGTTCAGCTGACCTGCTCTGAAGAGTTCAAGATCGCTGGAGTTCTATAGATTAAAGGTCAAACAGATTCGCCTTCACGAGTCTAGACGACCTGTCCTCTGGTACCTGTTTGCCAGCTAAGACGAAATCTTCCAATGGCTAGAAGTGTGTCAGTAGTATGGCCTCTCTGCCATCACTGACAATTTTCAATGGCTAGATTTCAAATCTGCGCCTATAAATACTTCAAGCCTCTCCAGAATCAAGCACGGGAAATTCAATATACAAGTCAAAACTCTACAGATATCTCTGAAGCTCAAAGCATCACTTAACACTCGAATCAAGAAGATTTCCCAAGTGTTAAGATATTCAGATTTCTGATTCTGGATTCTCTGTTCTTAAGCGTTCACTGCTGCTTAAGAACACCTTAGATTTCTTCATATTAAAGTCTATCAAAGTCTGTAGTATTGAAGAAGTTTAGAAAGCAGATTCTCAAATTGTTAAGTTTAGATTAGCTTAGCAAGTTCTGAATTAATAGTCAGTATCAAGTTTGTTATCTCTTTTAGAGAAGTTTGTAAGGGTCACGACCCAAAACTTGTGTTTGGACTTCATCGAAGTTAGACGAATTCTGAAACTGATTCTTTATCAGTCTAAACAAGAAGAGAAGCAAGAAATTTCAGTTACGACGGTAGCTGACGTGGACGTAGGGAAGGTTATCCCGAACCATGATAAAATCGACTGTCTCTATCTTTTCATATTTACTTCAGTTGATTTGTTACTTATTCTCTAACATGTACTCATAAGCATTCACAACACTCACTCTTCATACAACACTGTGATCTGCTTTTTGAAAAGAACAGTTTTCATAAAAGAGTAGCCAACTACACTCACCAACTTCCGCACTGCATTGACTACCTGTTGACACAAGTGAACCTGTTCTCATCTGAACCGATTCTTGTTCAACAGATCATCTTTCTCTTATAAAAGTTGACCTGACCTGTCAACCAGATCGCATAATTTGCTTTAAAAGTCAAAACTGTTGGCAATTTGGTGTATCCCCCCCATACACCAAATTACTCTTTCTGGGACCAACAAGTGGTATCAGAGTGGTGGTTATTTTAACCATCGCCTCTGCATACTGAAAATCTTTCAAAAGGTTTTAGCCAAATTGGACGAGATCCGAGAAAATCTTCTCATTCATTACTTTACTACCTGTCATCATGGAAGCATCTCTTCTTAGAGTCTGCGAGGACTTTTCCATGCAGGTCTATAAAGACTGGAGCTTTAGGATCCGAATGTGCATTGAAGCTCATCATGTGTTGATGTGGAATATCATTGAAAATGGACCCACATGATTAACACATATTTTATGTGCATGTTGAGTGTATTGTGGATGTGTTTGAAGCTTGATTTGTGTGTTTAAAGGTTAGAATGCTAGGGTTTTCCAACTTATAGCATATTTTCTATTATTCTCATTTTCTTTCAGTTTTCGATCTATTTTTGTAGGAATCAGAGAGCATGGAAGTGTTTAAAGAATAAAGGCCGGAAAACGAGGATGAATCGAGCTTCAAGAGGTGGAATTAGAAGGTCATAAGCCGGTTGGAAGAAAGAAAATCAAGAATCGAAGAAAGAACTGAAGAATGGATCGAACAGAGGAAAAAAACCGCACGGACAAGGGACGCCGGCGACCTAGGCGGCGGCCGGCTGGACCGCCGGCCAGGGCACCGGCTGGCTGGCCAACTTTCAGAGTAGGCAGCGACCGAGGCGGCGACCCAGGCGGCGGCCGGCTGGCCCGCCGGCCAGGGCGCCGCCATCCCTCCTTCCCTTAGTGTTTTGACTGAGTTGGCTCATCCAACTCGGTCCAACTCGACCCAATACTCACCAATTATGTATTTAAGTCCAAAATATTCCTCATTGATGTATCTAGAACATATTTTATTCTCTCAAGAACCCTAGAACATTTTCCTTCTTTCCTTTTTAGTATTTTTAAGATTGTTGAAGCTACATTGATTGGATTTGGAATTGGAGACCATCTTCTTCTTCCTTATTGAATCCTTTTTCTTTTAAGCATGATTTCAATTACTTTTTATGGTTATTTTCCTTAATTATGTCTAGCTAGTTCTCTTTGTGATTTCAATTATATGTAGATTAGGATTAAGTGATTGGGTTTAGGCTTTAATTATGAATTTACCTTCTAATCTCATGTTCATTTCTCTTGGGGCTATGTTTTATTATGTAATTGTGATTGATCACCATAGTTGCATACCAAGTGTTTGATCTAATGCTTAGGAGGCTTAGATTAGATGCTAGGATCAAGAGTTTTGCATGTTAGAATATAGTAGGGTTAAGAAACTCCATGAGCTATTGGGAGTTAATGAATTGCTTGATGTCTTAGTCGGAATTAGGCCTTTCATTAATCTACCTGTCTTCATTGCAATGAGAATTGACTGAACCATAGTTAGGAGGTTTCCCACATGAAATTGGATTAAATTGGTTAATTCTAGTTAGAGTTCTAATCACCCATCACTTGAGCCTAATCAAAGTATAATTGGAATCACGTTTATTTCCTATTAATTTTATATCCTTTGTTTATTTGTTGCTTGTTTAGTTAAGTTTGAAGTTGATAATTACTTTTTGGAGTCATTAGTTAATTAAAAACATAAAAACATACTTGTCGGTAGCTTGAATAGTAGGTTAGTAGCTAGGTTACTACTTGAGACTTGAGCGTCCTTGCATTCCTTGTGGTTTGACTCGATTACTTAATCGATTATTATTGCTCTCTACCCTCACCCTAAAGTGAGGGCGGACCAATTTTTGTCGCCGTTGCCGGGGAATGCATAGTTTAAGTTTCAATAGTTGATTTAGTTATTGAATTACTAATTCAAGCATTTTTCTCTTTTGATTTTTGTTTTGTAGGTGTATGCACACAAGGTCTAAAGGAAGACTCGTTCAACCTTTAATCTTGAACTTTGAAAGAAGACATAGAAGACGGAATTCTATTGAAGAACAAGACATGGCCAACAATCAAGATTATGAGGCTCTTAAGAAGGAACTTGAAGATATGAGAGCTTGGAGAGATGAGCAAGAAAGAAGGGCAAATGAGGCTCCACCACCTCCTCTCAACCATATGTTCCAACCTCCAACGGAACAATTCCAAGGAGGAGAGTGGGGGACGATCAATGCCAACAATTTTGTACTCAAATCCGGATTTATTCAAATGGTGAAGAGTGAACAATTTGATGGAAGTCCCACGGAGGATCCAAATGCCCATCTTAGCATGTTTCTTGATATGTGTGATACGGTCAAGCTAAATGGAGTGCCAAGTGATGTTATTCGTATATGGATGTTTGGGTTTTCTCTATGGGATCGGGCCAAGGATTGGTACAAGGGATTGAACAAGGCCAACATTCATACATGGGATGACTTATGCAAGGCCTTTCTCTCCAAATACTTTCCACCATCTAAAGCTCAAAAGCCCATCTCCGACATCTCACACTTTTCTCAACAAGGTGACGAGACCTTGTTTGAGGCATGGGAAAGATATACAGAGTTATTAAGGAAGTGCCCTCAACATGGTTTCAACGAGGGACAATAAATCACCACATTCTATAGTGGCCTCACACCTTACACGAGAAGCATAGTGGATGCTACTTCCGGAGGATGCCTTGTGAATAGAAATGCAAAGGAAGCTCTAAGGAATCTTGAGGAAATGGCTTCTAACAGTTATCAATGGCCGATGGAGAGGGCTCCATCAAGAAGAGTTACTTCTATTGATGATGAGAAGTATGATGCTCTAGCAATGGAAGTTGCTAATATGAAGAAGCAATATGAAGAAGAGAGGAAAGCTCAATCTCAAGCTCAAGTTCAAAGTGTTCATCAATATCAAGAGAACTTAGAGCTTAGTGGAAGTGAAGACTTAAATTTTGTTAACCAAAGGCAATATGGAAATTTCAACAAAGGAGGTTTCCAAGGTCAACAAGGAGGATTTCAAGGAAGGCAACAAGGAGGGAATTCTTATGGGTATCAAGGAGGTTATCAATCATACAATCCCAACAATCGACCTCATCCTAACCTCTATTATGGTAATCCTAACAATACTCAATTGCCACCTCCCGGATTTTTGGTATCTCAAGGAGCTATTGAGGAACCAAAGAAGAATTCTCCATCAATGGAGCAAATGTTGCAACAAATGTTGGCAAATCAAGCTCAAATGTCTTCTCAACAAGAAAATTTCATCACACAAACCGGGCAAAAGGTGAGTGCCTTGGAGAATTCACTTACATCTTTAACAAAGCAAGTGAAGATGATGGAGGGCCAAATAAGTCAAATGGCTAACCAAGCCACCACTCAACACACACCGGGAAAGTTTCCAAGCAACACGGAGATGAATCCTAAAGGGTGTAATGCTATCACCTTGAGGAGTGGAAGGGCTTATGAGAATGAAGCTACATCCAAGAGTAAAGAAGATGAAGTTCTTGTTGAAGACATACCCTATGAAGAGTCTCCAGCTATTGATGAAGAATCAAGGAAAGAAGTTCAAGGAGAAGCTCCTAAGGCGGTGCTAGTAGAGGCTTCTCTTCCTACCAAGGATGTTATTACAAAGGCTCCATTCCCTCATCGTTTGGCCAAGCCTAAGGTTGATGAGAAGTTGATGAGATTCTTTGATATATTCAATAAGGTACAAATCATCATTTCTTTGCTTGATGCACTTCGTGATATGCCCGGCTATGTGAAGTTTTTGAAGGATTGATGCAGGCCGTAGATCGTGGATTTCACTTTATGGGCCAAGGATTGAAGATGATATGGGCTAAAGAGTGAAGATATTATTTATTAGTTTATTTAGTTGAATATTTTTATTATTTTCAGATTTTATTAATATTCTAGTTGGTAGGGTTATTTTCAGCATTATTTTGGTAATTTTATTCCTTTTTAAACTAGGATTTGGTTTGGTATATTATAGGATAGGTTTTTAACTAGTTTCCTTATAGAATTAGGACTTTTTGAAGCCTATAAATATGGCCTTTATGTAATGAACGAAAATCAACATTGATCATTAATAATATTGTGAGTTTTATTCTCTCTTGAGAGTTCTTCGAATTCCTCTTGATTTTTCCAAGACGAATTCTTTACCCGGCGAATCAACGAGTTCATCATCCCTCGTTGTGTGTCATTCAGCGTCCCCGTGTGGCTTGGCGACCGTCTCTTTGGGATATAGAGGTTTCGGCTTATCTATATTACTTAGGGGGTTTAGTTCGTAGACGTATTGGGACTTCCATTAGTTCGATTCAGTCTTCCGCGTGCGTAAGTTATACGGATCTGCGAAGGTTCGTATCATTTGGCACCAGAGCCAGGTCGTCTTCCGGGCGTTCAGGTTTTAGTATCTATTCCTTTGTTTATTTTCGTTCGTGTCTTTTGTCCAGTTTCGTTGTGAGTCGAATTGAGTCTCGTCAATTTTGTTGCTTTCTTCGTTCGTGTCGTATATCTGAGTCTCGTTAATTTTATTGCGTTCATTCGTTGAGTCGAATTCACATTAAAAAAAAAAAAAAAAAGCAATCGTGTATCTAGATTCGTTTGCTCGTTCTTCTGCTGCGTTCGTCGTGATTAATTGAGTCGTCTTTTATTTTCTTCATCATTAGCGTAAAAAAAAAATAATAATAAAAAGAAAGTCCCCGGTCTGTTTGGTATTTAGTATTCGTGATATACATTGGTTGATTAATCTGATTAATATTGGTTAATTAGTCTTCGTTGCTATTGTAGGGTTCAGCGTTTTATTAAAAAAAAAAAAAAATCATCAAATTTCGTCTTTGATTGTGGGGTTTGTTGACTTCATTAGAATACGTGTCAATCATATAGGTCTATTGTGAGTTGGTTGTCGCAAGTTTGGGTGGGTTAGGTTCGTATTAAGATCTCATTAATACATTTTGTCTTATTAGATTCATTCTAGAGTTAGGAAACGTAATAGTGTATGATCCTTTTTTATTTGTACTTTGATTGTTCGTAATTTGCGTCCATAAGCGGGTTTCGAACACAGGGTCTGATTCTTGTTTCTTTTTCGTCCGGACTTTGTGTTTCTCGTAATTAACAACTTAGATTAAATTCTGAAATTTCCTTTGTCAAGTTTAGTATTCCAAGTTTCTTGAGTCGTCTAGAGTTTTAGGATCAATTTCTGAGCAGCCTCGTGTTTGTTGATTCGTCAATTGGAGTTATTTGATTTCAGTTTTTGAGAGAGATTTGAGTGGTAAAAGGCAAGAGAGTGTGAGACTAAAAGAGGGTAAAAGCCATATATCATTGAGTGATACACGAGTGCTGAGTGTTTTCTCTTTGAGCGATACATGAGTGCTTGTGAGGTGGTGAGGATCTTTTTTAGCTAACATTTTCGTTTTTGTGAAAAAAAAAAAAAGGAAAAATTGTTTTGCAGGTATGTCGGTGTTCGGAGGTAGAGGAAGTCGAGAAAATAACCGGTGGAATCATTTTGAGTCGGAATATGATGGGTATGGAGAGGATTGGGAGAATGGAGATGAAGAGGACTGCTGGTATAGAGGTCTAAGAAGAAGACAAGATAATAATCTGGGAAACATCAAGATGAACATTCCTTCATTCCAAGGGAGGAACGATCCAGAAGCTTATCTTGAATGGGAAAGGAAGGTGGAGTTGATGTTTGATTATCAAGATTACTCCGAGTTGAAGAAGGTGAAGTTAGCAGCCACTACGTTCTCAGGCTATGCTCTACCTTGGTGGAATCAGTTTGTGAAGAGTAGAAGAAGGTACGGAGAGCAACCTATTCAGAGTTGGAAAGAGATGAAGGCAGTGATGAGGAAGCGCTATGCGCCTTCACATTACTATCCTGCGATTCAGACCGATTGGAGGCAACCTCAAGCTGCTAATGTTTCATATTCAAAGAGAAGTTGTTGGGAGGAAGAAGAGCAGCCGAAGGTGTATACACGTGCATATGTGAAGCCAAGGTCAGAATGTACGAGTTTCTCTAAACCAATTCGTGATCGTGGTGGAGTTGTGACCAAAGATGAGATAGAAGATTCAAAACTGAAGATCTTGGAAATCTTGAAAGAACTGTGTCAAGTGGTGGAAGTAATCAAAGCACCTCCTGCGGTTACTTTATTTGATGATAGTGTTCTGAGTGTGCAGAATCAAGTGGATGATGAAGATAACATCATGCATATCGAGGATACTGTGTCCCTTGTTTCTTTTACTCCATTGGTTGTTGAGAAACAAATTTGTGAGGATCAAGTACAGCTGCAAAAAGAGGCGGAGATGGTGAAGCCTAAGGAGGAGGAAGTAGAGACAAAGGAGAATGAGTTGATGCATCAGTCTCTACTTGATCGGAGTGATGACTTGGAGTGGGTCGAAAAGGAGGAGAAGTTTGTGGGGGCAAACTGTAGCAAGGGGAAAGTTTTGGCCACTAATGATCTTGAATTCTCTTCTATTTATTCATTTATGCAGGAGTTCGATGATGTTTCTTCCAAAGATGCATTTCATGATTTATTATCCATTCGAGGGAGCGAACATTTGATCGGGTTCAAGGGGATAAAGAAGTTGGAGGAATTTGAAGAGAAGGAGAAGCAAAATTTCTTTCCTTTTGATGTGGGAGACGAGCAGGATTTGAGGACAAATCCTCTTCAAGAGGAGGGGAATGATGCAGGCCGTAGATCGTGGATTTCACTTTATGGGCCAAGGATTGAAGATGATATGGGCTAAAGAGTGAAGATATTATTTATTAGTTTATTTAGTTGAATATTTTTATTATTTTCAGATTTTATTAATATTCTAGTTGGTAGGGTTATTTTCAGCATTATTTTGGTAATTTTATTCCTTTTTAAACTAGGATTTGGTTTGGTATATTATAGGATAGGTTTTTAACTAGTTTCCTTATAGAATTAGGACTTTTTGAAGCCTATAAATATGGCCTTTATGTAATGAACGAAAATCAACATTGATCATTAATAATATTGTGAGTTTTATTCTCTCTTGAGAGTTCTTCGAATTCCTCTTGATTTTTCCAAGACGAATTCTTTACCCGGCGAATCAACGAGTTCATCATCCCTCGTTGTGTGTCATTCAGCGTCCCCGTGTGGCTTGGCGACCGTCTCTTTGGGATATAGAGGTTTCGGCTTATCTATATTACTTAGGGGGTTTAGTTCGTAGACGTATTGGGACTTCCATTAGTTCGATTCAGTCTTCCGCGTGCGTAAGTTATACGGATCTGCGAAGGTTCGTATCATTTGGCACCAGAGCCAGGTCGTCTTCCGGGCGTTCAGGTTTTAGTATCTATTCCTTTGTTTATTTTCGTTCGTGTCTTTTGTCCAGTTTCGTTGTGAGTCGAATTGAGTCTCGTCAATTTTGTTGCTTTCTTCGTTCGTGTCGTATATCTGAGTCTCGTTAATTTTATTGCGTTCATTCGTTGAGTCGAATTCACATTAAAAAAAAAAAAAAAAAAGCAATCGTGTATCTAGATTCGTTTGCTCGTTCTTCTGCTGCGTTCGTCGTGATTAATTGAGTCGTCTTTTATTTTCTTCATCATTAGCGTAAAAAAAAAATAATAATAAAAAGAAAGTCCCCGGTCTGTTTGGTATTTAGTATTCGTGATATACATTGGTTGATTAATCTGATTAATATTGGTTAATTAGTCTTCGTTGCTATTGTAGGGTTCAGCGTTTTATTAAAAAAAAAAAAAAAATCATCAAATTTCGTCTTTGATTGTGGGGTTTGTTGACTTCATTAGAATACGTGTCAATCATATAGGTCTATTGTGAGTTGGTTGTCGCAAGTTTGGGTGGGTTAGGTTCGTATTAAGATCTCATTAATACATTTTGTCTTATTAGATTCATTCTAGAGTTAGGAAACGTAATAGTGTATGATCCTTTTTTATTTGTACTTTGATTGTTCGTAATTTGCGTCCATAAGCGGGTTTCGAACACAGGGTCTGATTCTTGTTTCTTTTTCGTCCGGACTTTGTGTTTCTCGTAATTAACAACTTAGATTAAATTCTGAAATTTCCTTTGTCAAGTTTAGTATTCCAAGTTTCTTGAGTCGTCTAGAGTTTTAGGATCAATTTCTGAGCAGCCTCGTGTTTGTTGATTCGTCAATTGGAGTTATTTGATTTCAGTTTTTGAGAGAGATTTGAGTGGTAAAAGGCAAGAGAGTGTGAGACTAAAAGAGGGTAAAAGCCATATATCATTGAGTGATACACGAGTGCTGAGTGTTTTCTCTTTGAGCGATACATGAGTGCTTGTGAGGTGGTGAGGATCTTTTTTAGCTAACATTTTCGTTTTTGTGAAAAAAAAAAAAAGGAAAAATTGTTTTGCAGGTATGTCGGTGTTCGGAGGTAGAGGAAGTCGAGAAAATAACCGGTGGAATCATTTTGAGTCGGAATATGATGGGTATGGAGAGGATTGGGAGAATGGAGATGAAGAGGACTGCTGGTATAGAGGTCTAAGAAGAAGACAAGATAATAATCTGGGAAACATCAAGATGAACATTCCTTCATTCCAAGGGAGGAACGATCCAGAAGCTTATCTTGAATGGGAAAGGAAGGTGGAGTTGATGTTTGATTATCAAGATTACTCCGAGTTGAAGAAGGTGAAGTTAGCAGCCACTACGTTCTCAGGCTATGCTCTACCTTGGTGGAATCAGTTTGTGAAGAGTAGAAGAAGGTACGGAGAGCAACCTATTCAGAGTTGGAAAGAGATGAAGGCAGTGATGAGGAAGCGCTATGCGCCTTCACATTACTATCCTGCGATTCAGACCGATTGGAGGCAACCTCAAGCTGCTAATGTTTCATATTCAAAGAGAAGTTGTTGGGAGGAAGAAGAGCAGCCGAAGGTGTATACACGTGCATATGTGAAGCCAAGGTCAGAATGTACGAGTTTCTCTAAACCAATTCGTGATCGTGGTGGAGTTGTGACCAAAGATGAGATAGAAGATTCAAAACTGAAGATCTTGGAAATCTTGAAAGAACTGTGTCAAGTGGTGGAAGTAATCAAAGCACCTCCTGCGGTTACTTTATTTGATGATAGTGTTCTGAGTGTGCAGAATCAAGTGGATGATGAAGATAACATCATGCATATCGAGGATACTGTGTCCCTTGTTTCTTTTACTCCATTGGTTGTTGAGAAACAAATTTGTGAGGATCAAGTACAGCTGCAAAAAGAGGCGGAGATGGTGAAGCCTAAGGAGGAGGAAGTAGAGACAAAGGAGAATGAGTTGATGCATCAGTCTCTACTTGATCGGAGTGATGACTTGGAGTGGGTCGAAAAGGAGGAGAAGTTTGTGGGGGCAAACTGTAGCAAGGGGAAAGTTTTGGCCACTAATGATCTTGAATTCTCTTCTATTTATTCATTTATGCAGGAGTTCGATGATGTTTCTTCCAAAGATGCATTTCATGATTTATTATCCATTCGAGGGAGCGAACATTTGATCGGGTTCAAGGGGATAAAGAAGTTGGAGGAATTTGAAGAGAAGGAGAAGCAAAATTTCTTTCCTTTTGATGTGGGAGACGAGCAGGATTTGAGGACAAATCCTCTTCAAGAGGAGGGGAATGATGCAGGCCGTAGATCGTGGATTTCACTTTATGGGCCAAGGATTGAAGATGATATGGGCTAAAGAGTGAAGATATTATTTATTAGTTTATTTAGTTGAATATTTTTATTATTTTCAGATTTTATTAATATTCTAGTTGGTAGGGTTATTTTCAGCATTATTTTGGTAATTTTATTCCTTTTTAAACTAGGATTTGGTTTGGTATATTATAGGATAGGTTTTTAACTAGTTTCCTTATAGAATTAGGACTTTTTGAAGCCTATAAATATGGCCTTTATGTAATGAACGAAAATCAACATTGATCATTAATAATATTGTGAGTTTTATTCTCTCTTGAGAGTTCTTCGAATTCCTCTTGATTTTTCCAAGACGAATTCTTTACCCGGCGAATCAACGAGTTCATCATCCCTCGTTGTGTGTCATTCAGCGTCCCCGTGTGGCTTGGCGACCGTCTCTTTGGGATATAGAGGTTTCGGCTTATCTATATTACTTAGGGGGTTTAGTTCGTAGACGTATTGGGACTTCCATTAGTTCGATTCAGTCTTCCGCGTGCGTAAGTTATACGGATCTGCGAAGGTTCGTATCATTTGTATCAATTCGACTCACAACGAAACTGGACAAAAGACACGAACGAAAATAAACAAAGGAATAGATACTAAAACCTGAACGCCCGGAAGACAACCTGGCTCTGATACCAAATGATACGAACCTTCGCAGATCCGTATAACTTACGCACGCGGAAGACTGAATCGAACTAATGGAAGTCCCAATACGTCTATATTTGGAGGGTTGATTGAAAATATTATGGAGGTATTCATGGATGACTTCTCGGTCTTCGGGGAGAGTTTTGATTCTTGTTTGGATAATCTCACCAAAGTGTTGCAAAGATGTAAGGACACTTCTCTTGTCTTGAATTGGGAGAAGTGCCACTTTATGGTTCGAGATGGAATTGTGCTTGGACATAAGGTCTCTAAAGATGGTTTGGAAGTTGATAGAGCCAAAATTGTCGCCATAGAGAAGCTTCCGCCTCCAACAAATGTGAAATCAATCCGGAGCTTCCTTGGTCACGCGGGGTTCTATAGAAGATTCATTGAAGGTTTTTCAAAAATTACCAAGCCACTTTGCAATCTCTTGCAAAAAAGATGTGAAGTTTGTCTTTGATGAAGAATGTTTGAAAGCCTTTGAGATATTGAAGAAAGCCCTCATCTCTACTCCTATTCTCATCAAGCCTAATTGGAGTGAATCTTTCATTCTAAAGTGTGATTCAGGTGATTATGCTTTAGGAGTGGTCTTGGGGCAAATGAAAGATAAGGTGTTTCGAGTCATTCATTATGCTAGTAGAACATTGGATGGTGCTCAAAAGAACTACACAACAACCGAGAGGGAATTTTTAGCCATTGTCTTTGCATTTGACAAATTCCGGTCATATCTTGTTGGGAATCACACTATTGTCTATTCGGATCATATGGCTATACGACATCTCATGGCGAAGAAGGATGCAAAGCCTCGTTTGATTCGTTAGATCCTCCTTCTACAAGAATTCGACATGGAGATTCGTGATAGAAGAGGGGTAGATAATGTGTTAGCCGATCATTTGTCAAGGCTTGAAAAGCCGATTGAAGGTGAAGATTTGAGATTGTGTATCAATGAGTGTTTTCCGGATGAGAAGATTATGGTGTTGAAGTGCAAAGATTCTTGGTTTGCCGACTTGGCTAATTACCTTGTGCTTCGAGAGTTGCCACCAAATCTCTCGGATTATCAAAAGGCCAAGTTCCTTAGAGATGTGAGGTTCTATTATTGGCAAGATCCGTATCTATGGAGGAGGTATGCCGATGGAATTATTCATAGATGTGCTATGGACAATGAATGGCTCAAGATTATTGAAGATTGTCATGAATGACCGAATGGGGGTCATTTTGGGGCTAATCCTACTGCTTGGAAGATTTTTCAAAGCGGATTCTATTGGCCTTCGATTTTTAAGGATTGCCAAACTTTTGTGAAGAGTTGTGATAGATGTCAAAGAATGGGGAATATCACAAGGAAAGATGAGATGCCTCAAAACATTATGATTGAGGTTGAGTTGTTTGATGTTTGGGGGATAGACTTTATGGGACCATTCCCTAATTCTTATGGTTTTTCCTACATTCTTCTTGCTATTGAGTATGTTTCAAGATGGGTTGAAGCAATTCCTACTTCGACTAGTGATTCCAAAGTTGTGATCAAGTTTTTAAAGAAGAATATTTTGACTCGGTTTGGAACTCCGAGGGCTTTGCTTAGTGATGGGGGGTCTCACTTCAATAACAAATGGTTGGGAAGTGTTCTTGCTAAGTATGGAGTGAAGTACAAGATTACATCTCCATACCAACCTCAAGCTAATGGTCAAGCCGAGCTTGCAAACCGGGAAATCAAGCAAATTTTGGAGAAGACAATCACTACTCGAAAGGATTGGGCGAAGAAACTCGATGATGCTTTGTGGGCATATCGAACCGCCTACAAAACCCCTATTGGTATGTCTCCATATCAACTTGTCTTTGGAAAGTCTTGTCACTTGCCTTTGGAGATTGAGCATAAGGCATTTTAGGCTATGAAGAGGATTAATCTTGAGTTTAAGGAGGCCGGAGTGAATAGGAAGAATCATCTTGTGGAATTGGAAGAATGGAGAAACGAGGCATATGAAAATTCTCGGATTTATAAGGAAAGAGCCAAGAAGTTTCATGATTTGGAGATTCGAAGCAAGGTGATCATTCCGGGAGATGAGGTTCTTCTTTTTAACTCTCGTCTTCGTCTTTTCCCCGGAAAACTCAAATCAAGGTGGACTGGTCCTTATATTGTGAGTAGGAGTTTCAAGAATGACACTTTTGAACTACTCAAGAATGATGGTTCTACCTTTGTTGTTAATGGACATCGACTCGAGCTCTATTTCAATTCGAAGAAGTTTAAGGAGGAGTCAACCATTCTTCTTAATGATGCTTGATTTGGAGGCTATGTCTAGCTAACGACGTTAAACAAAGCGCTAGTTGAGAGGCACCTCAACACGTATCCTTTTCTTTTTCATTTTTGTGAGTGTTTATTTCATTTTTCGATTTTTGAGTTTTTTTTGCAATTTTCGTTCCAATTTTTAGAAAAACCATAAAAAATAGAAAATGTTGAAAATGAAGGGTGAAAAATACTTAGGGAGACTCAAGAGGAAGTCGAGAAGGGCCCGGTGCTTCGAAAAGGGTCGAAAAAGGGTGAGAAATGCCTCGGAAATGGTCGAAACATGTCGACGGTCGAGCTGCCGGCGACTGGCTGGACCGCCGGCTGGCTGGCCAACATGCAAAAAATCCGGCGACTGAGGCGGCGACCCAGGCGGCGGCCGGCCAGGGCGCCGCTAGCCCTTCCCCCCTTTTTAAATGTTATTTTTGTGATTTCTTATCCACTTCCTTTCAATTTATGTTTTTCATATTTTATTTCTTAGAACCACCACACTTTCTCACTCTAAAAACCTAGATTTTGCTTCTCTAATTACTCTCAAATCACTTTGAATTGTTTTAATTTCTTCCATAGGTTCATTACCCATTCTGAAATCTACATGTTGAACCGAACAATTCACTT
The DNA here is from genome assembly GCA_001642375.2 of Mentha longifolia. Classification (NCBI taxonomy): domain Eukaryota; kingdom Viridiplantae; phylum Streptophyta; class Magnoliopsida; order Lamiales; family Lamiaceae; genus Mentha; species Mentha longifolia. The sequence goes on from CM038114.1 coordinate 31,262,038, forward strand.
TTTCACCCACTTTAGCTTCAAAAACGAAAATTTTGGGTCTTTTGGGGTAAAGAGTGAGTTTCTACAAGTTTCTTCAAGAAGATGAGGTAATGTATTCTCTAACCTTGTACCTTGTACATATGAGTTTCTATTTGCAAGATATGAAGTGGTATGAGTTTTTACTTCATTGTTTTGATGGAATTAAGTGGAAATTTTTACCTAGAGTTCTTCTAGATTCCTTGAAAATGCATTATCTTGTGGATTATCTTTCTTTATATACATGGGCACATTTGAAATGAACTTGAATGAAAAGGGGCATGATTCATGAATTCTTGAGGGATACATTTTCTTTTTGTTAGAAATTTCTTTCTTGAGCATGAATTCATGAAGTCTTGTTTGCAACGTGAAATTCATAGCATTATTCTTGTTAAATGAATTTTTCATTGGAAATTTCATTTCTTGGAACTTTGAATGCCAAATGGGGGGTAATGACTATGTGAAGGAGTGTTTACATATTGCCAACGATTGGTTTATTGTCTAAAATCTTACTTGGCATTGTTTTTGGTTTGTAGGAAGAAGGATGCTACAGGGAAAGGAAAAGCCACTATCACTTCCAAGGAATTGATTGACTCTCTCTCCAAAAAAAGGAAAATTGATGCCTCTTCATCTTCACAACTACCAAGAAGAGATCCAAAAACACCGGAAGCACATGGTATTCACTTGGAATCTTATGAAGAAAGAGCAAGATTCGCCGTTCTCGTGTCAAGAACCATAATACCGACTCACTTCCCATCTAAGGAGACATTGAAGGATCTAGGGCTATTTGACAACATCAAAGCCCTATTTGATAACATAGGGTGGGGAAGTATTTTGGAGGATACACTTGAAGATCGGAGAACGTATGAAAAGGTGGTTCTTGAGGTCATGAGTACATTGGAAGATGATAGCATCCACACTATGCACAATTTCAAGTTTCGACTATTTGGAGAGTGTCCTGAGTTGAGCTTGGAAGAGATAGATGACATCTTTGGAGTACCGCATGGAGGAGATGTGTTAGTGGAAAGAGCCTTTGATCATATTTCCATGTGGAATAAAATTGCTCCACTCACAATGGAAGGCTAGACCGGGGTACTCAAAGTCTTGAGAAATCCCGTCCTTCGAATGGTATTGAAGATTCTTGCTCACACAATGGTGGCTCAAGCGGAAAATACTTCGGTTCGAGTAGATGATCTCTTCATTGTCCATGCTATGCTCACAAAGAGGCCAATTAGTTTTTCTCGTATTTTCCTTGCTCAAGTCATGAAGCAAGCAAAGTCTCCAAATGGGAGGATCAACATAGGAGGAATGCTCACTCCGTTGGCCAAGAAGATAAAAGATGATCTCAATGGAAATACTCCGATGAAGGGCTCGTATTTGCTTGATTTGGAGAAGCTACGAAACATACGGTTTCTAGTATCATCTAGAGCTCCATTCTATTTCATCCAAGAATGCCTCGAGTGTGATGGTAACCGATCTACAAGATCGTACAAATTGGCATTTGAACACCCCCCACTCACAAATTCATCAAGGAGAACCATATTTTCAATTATGGAGAAGGAGATGAGTATACAATGGGGGGTGAGGGGATGCCTTTTTCTAGAGAAGATGAGGAAATGGAAGATTCTACAAGGGGTGAGCCAATGTCAAGAGCTAATCAAACTTCAAGACGAGAGCAAGTTCCAAGTGGAAGAGGATATGAAGAAAGGTTTGAAGCCCTTGAAGGTCGGATGGATAGCATGGAGTGTGGATTCAAGTCCCTTGATGCACAAGTCACCGTGATGAGGCAAGAAGTCACTGCTATGCGAATTACCCAACTTGAGGAAGTACAAAGAAGTCAAAGGATGGAAGCGCAAACAAATGCAATGATGGCATTATTGAAGAGCTTTCGGAGGCACCAAGTCGACCAAGGGGTGACATGGCCCCTTCCTCCTCCATCATAGCTTGGACCATTGTGAGTGTAATTTAAATCTCTTATATATCTTTCCCTCCAAAATTATTTTAGAATTGACTTTCTAAAATAAGTTTGGGGGAGGGGGTAGGATAAGAAATTTAAATTACTTACATTCTCATGTCTTTTTCATTCCTTTACTAGTTCTTTTCTTATTTGCTTCACTTGGTTGATAGTTTCATGACTTTGGGTTAATTTTGTATGCTTGGTGGATTGATTGATTGAGAAGTTGTTGATTTGAGAATGTGGGAATATGGTTGGTTTTAGAGTGAAAAATGTTGCTTGGAGAATAAATGTGAAAGTTTGGTTTGCTTTAGTATGTTTAGTATGTTTTCATGTTATATTTGTGTGTTCTTGTTTATTGGAAGGAAGATTAGGGTTAAGAAAAGAATGTTGAATGCTTGATGTTTGATTTTGTGAGTTTGGGTAAAAGAGCATAGTTGATGAAAGTTTTTCTTTGTTTTGATTGGTTTTTGGAATGTGAGCTTGAATGTGAAAATCTTTGAAAATTGAAGAGTTCTTGAATTGGAAAAAAGTTGAATGAATGCATGCATGCTTGAGTGCGAAAGCACATGTTTTATTGCTCATGTGCATTAGGGTGAGATACCAATGATCGATGCTTAAATGGTGACATTTTTATGGAATTTCTCAAGTTCGAGTCAAGCATGATTAGAGTTATATCACTTGAATGATTTGGGAGGATTGATCTTAGGCATTTAGGCTCTAGACAAAAAAGCTTGAGAGGATTTTGAGCCTTTAAACTATGCATTTTTCATAGTTAATATCCTTTCTTGAGAGCTTGATCTTGCATTGCATATTCTTTACTAGAACTTGCCTTGAGACTCTTGTTAGAAACACTACATGTTTGCATGATTAGGAGATGATCTTAGGCCATCATTGCATAAGCCCATTTTCCCTAAACACTAACCTATCTTTCATTACCGTTGCCGTCCCATTTTGAGCTATAAATAGAACATTTTCTTCATGAACCGGATGATAGGGGGTGAAGGATGGTCAAGGGAACCTTGGTGAGAGTTGAAAATTCATAAAGAATGATGGGTGATGGTGAAGGGTCTAAAGATTGATCTTGAAATGAAAAAACACTCCTATAAGCTCTAAGTGAGAAAAGAAAGAATAAGAACAAAGTTCTTATTGAAAAAAAGAAAAAAAGAAAAAAGAAAACGTAAGAACAAAGTTCTTACTAGAAAAAGAGAAGAATAAGAGCATAAGGGAGTGTTTCTTTAAATGTTGGTGGAAGCTTGAGTTCATTTGATGAAAAGGGGATTGGACAAGGTAGAAAAGAGGTGAATGAGCTTAGATGAAGATTTGAGCTACTTAGCCTAAAATTCCCTACCTTAACCAATGTCCCTACATTACAAGCCTACTAAAGACCTTTTTGATCCTAAATTGTGCATGCATTGTAGTATAGGAAACTTGAGTCGATAGGCAAGCTAATGGCTAAAGTTATATTTTGCATGATTTCGATGAGTGCTTACCTTTCCATATATAGAGGGATTGAGTGATACACCTATTCCATGGGAGGTCTAGAGTCGAATATGTTTAAGGGATTGAATTCTAAGTTAGGATGGGGATTAATTTTATGAATGTTTGGCTTGACTTGAGAATTTTCTTGAAATAAATTGGTTTTTGGAAATAATGTGAGGCATCGAGGAACTCCAAATGCACACCTCATACGTGTTAAGTGTTTTGATTGTTCATTCCATTGTTCGGGATGAACAATGGCTAATTTGGGGGAGTGATTAACACGTATTTTATGTGCATGTTGAGTGTATTGTGGATGTGTTTGAAGCTTGATTTGTGTGTTTAAAGGTTAGAATGCTAGGGTTTTCCAACTTATAGCATATTTTCTATTATTCTCGTTTTCTTTCAGTTTTCGATCTATTTTTGTAGGAATCAAAGAGTATGGAAGTGTTTAAAGAATGAAGGCCGGAAAATAAGGATGAATCGAGCTTCAAGAGGTGGAATTAGAAGGTCATAAGCCGGTTGGAAGAAAGAAAATCGAGAATCGAAGAAAGAACCGAGAAGGGATCGAACGGAGGAAAAAAACCGCACGGACAAGGGACGCCGGCGACCCAGGCGGCGGCCGGCTGGACCGCCGGCCAGGGTGCCGGCTGGCTGGCCAACTTTCAGAGCAGGCGGCGACCTAGGCGGCGGCTGCCTGGCCCGTCGGCCAGGGCGCCGCCATCCCTCCTTCCCTTAGTGTTTTGACTGAGTTGGCTCATCCAACTCGGTCCAACTCGACCCAATACTCACCAATTATGTATTTAAGTCCAAAATATTCCTCATTGATGTATCTAGAACATATTTTATTCTCTCAAGAACCCTAGAACATTTTCCTTCTTTCCTTTTTAGTATTTTTAAGATTGTTGAAGCTACATTGGTTGGATTTGGAATTGGAGACCATCTTCTTCTTCCTTATTGAATTCTCTTTCTTTTAAGCATGATTTCAATTACTTTTTATGGTTTATTATCCTTAATTATGTCTAGCTAGTTCTCTTTATGATTTCAATTATATGTAGATTAGGATTAAGTGATTGGGTTTAGGCTTTAATTATGAATTTACCTTCTAATCTCATGTTCAGTTCTCTTGGGGCTATGTTTTATTATGTAATTGTGATTGATCACCATAGTTGCATACCAAGTGTTTGATCTAATGCTTAGGAGGCTTAGATTAGTTGCTAGGATCAAGAGATTTGCATGCTAGAATATAGTAGGGTTAAGGAACTCCATGAGCTATTGGGAGTTAATGAATTGCTTGATGTCTTAGTCGGAATTAGGCCTTTCATTAATCTACTTATCTTAATTGCAATGAGAATTGAGTGAACCATAGTTAGGAGGTTTCCCACATGAAATTTGATTAAATTGGTTAATTCTAGTTAGAGTTCTAATCACCCATCACTTGAGCCTAATCGAAGTATAATTTGAATCACGTTTATTTCCTATTGATTTTATATCCTTTGCTTATTTGTTGCTTGTTTAGTTAAGTTTGAAGTTGATAATTACTTTTTGGCGTCATTAGTTAATTAAAAACACAAAAACATACTTGTCGGTAGCTTGAATAGTAGGTTAGTAGCTAGGTTACTACTTGAGACTTGAGCATCCTTGCATTCCTTGTGGTTCGACTCGATTACTTAATCGATTATTATTGCTCTCTACCCTCACCCTAAAGTGAGGGCAGACCACCACACCAATCTACATTCCTCATGAGACTACAGTCACTGACACATCTAAGTATGTACCAAAGTTGAAGGATCCACGATCCTACACTCTGAGGAAAGAAAAGAAGCTGGCCTTGACAGTTTCGTAAAAGGTCTGATCTCTAGCACGGTGAAAGGAGTTCACCTTGCCAAGATTAGAAATCTCAAAACTGCTAAAGAAATGTGGGATACCTTGAAAGCAATCAGTCAAGGGTCCGAAGAAATGCTTGAAAACAAACTGTCTATTGCATGCAGCACACTTGATGATTTTAAGATGCTCCCCAAGGAAACAATAGAACAAATGAAACCTTCATTCGTTGAAACCACATAAGAGATTACTGCTCTCAAACCCCTCAAAATATACTCAGCGTGAGCTCAATCAAAAAGTGATGCGTGCCCTACCTACAAGCTGGCATGTGTATGTTGCACTCTATCTAGGTCGTCTTGACTTCAATGAACTGCAGACCGATGATCTCTTTGATCTTCTTGTTGGAAACGAATATGAAATGGTTCGTCTTCACAGATCAAATCAACCTGCTACAAGTTCAAGCAAACCAACAACTGAGAAGAAAGAAAGTGAAGCTGCTTTCAAAGCTGAGATCTCATCTACTGCTCAACTTGCCAAGTCAGACCAACCTACTGGGATAAAGCAACTGGTTCAAGATTTTGCGTTACTTGCTCGTCGAAATGAAGGAATGGAGTCCAGAATGAACAAATTCAGAAAATTCTATAGAGATTCCAAGAGGAATTTCAAAAATTAGACTACACCGCAAACTGAAAAGAAAGGTCAAGGTAACCCTAACTCTTCAAATGCGAATTCCACTAATACTACATCTGGAGGTTGCTTTCAATGTGGTGAGACATGTCATTACAAAACAGATTGTCCTGACCTAACACAAGAAGAGCGTGATGCGCTACTTGTAAAGAGGGATCGCAAACTGAAAGAGAGAAGGGAAGCCCTACTTGCTGAGAAAGCATCCAAGAAAGAAACTTCGTTCTTTAACACTTCATCAGAAGAAGATTATATCGCAGATGTAGACACTGATTGTAACGCCCCGACTTTAAGAAGATTAGGGCGCTACCAAACGCAAACGAAGAAAGAAAAAAATAGGAAAAGGGCCACCAAGAATAAGTTGTTCGATAATTATAAATCTAGCTCGAAAATTTAAAATCGAAGAAACTTCGTCTCAAAGGAATTTATAGTCAATCTCCAAATAAGATGAGAATTGAATAGTCAAAATAAAACTTCAAAACTATGACAAAGTCAAGCATTTACTATATAATGAAATAATCTTACATAATTATACAATCATTCAGCGGAAGCATTAAAGTAGTAGTATCTTGACCAAAATATACATAGTTTGACCCGAACACACAAAAGAATAAAAGTTGGGTCAACTAAACACAGTCCGTGAGTCCACGTCGTCCGCCTTCCTTCACTCCATACCTATAAAATAGTTTGAAAATATTTTGGGGGTGAGTGCCAAAGACACTCAGTGGGCAATAGATACATATATGCTCTCGTCATGAATATTGTATTATAAAAATATAGTTGCTTTCATATAACATGGGCTCATATATAACATTGTGTGGAGACAAGACTCTATGTGGCCACATAAACATAGTGTGTCGTGAACATTGTAGGAATTCCATATGCAAGTCATGTCAATCCACGTATGAGCATAGTAAAATAGTTTGGATCATCGACGTAAAGCTTTTGTAAAAATAGTTGTAGGTTTTGAAAATAACCCACCTTGTAGTCGTAGTAAACGGTAGTGAGCTTGTAAGATTGCTCTAGATCGGGCACCTCGGGTCTAGATCTACATTCAGGGGATCAATTAGTACTATATATATTGTCTCATAAATATATATGCTCTTGATAAAGATTTACTTCTCTCCTATAAATTAGTAGTTCAGTACTTGGGCTAATATCATTTGGTTAGGAGCTCGTTTATTTCTTTATAACTAAAGAAACTCCATATGTAAATGTCTAATAATTAGAAGTTGGTCAATCTTTCCTACCATTAGTTGCCTAACAAGTTTCATACGCAAATTCAAATCTATAAATGTATAAAATATATATTAGTCTAAGTTCTTCACTTGAAGTGATTAATAAAGTTATACTTCATAACCAAATTAATTAAGCTACATTCACGGCACTACAAGCCATCATCAAATTCATCTTCCTCCTTAATGTCGCCGCGTTATCGAAGCAAGAAAAACCACTGCAGAATCGATTTTAAGATAATATATGCTTCCTTCCTTCAGTTATCGTTGCCGGAGACTACCGAATTTCAGCTGCGATAGCTGGAGACCACCGTGCATGATCACCTTGCAGCACCGCTGTATGCCGGTGAAATCGTGACGCCGTCGTCCACTACTTCAGCCTAGATTCTTTATTCTATAATTTTTCCATTTCTTTTTATTCTATCATGAATCTAAAATTTGTTTTGTTTTCTTCATATCACTAATATCATTTGTTAAGTAATTGTGCTAATTAGATTATAAATTATGTGATAGAACAATGAATTTATGTTGTTATTTTAGAGAATTTTAAAGATTCAGGCATAAATTTAGTGTTAGAAAATTTATTTTCTATTAATCTATTTTGTGGGCAACATATTATTATTGCAATTATATTGGCTATTTATTATTGATGGACTTAATTAAGTGATCTAATTTAGTATTAGTCCATGGGCTATGTAATTGATATGGGCTTATGAGTGGATACCTAATACTAGTCCAATTAGGTGTTTATGGGTAACCTAATTCACTAGTATATAAAGAGTCTCTGGTTATGGTCCCCAATATACTAAATCGAACAAAGTTTATCTTCTCCCCATCTGGAAGAAAACATAAGGCCCATACGGTGATTTAGTTGAGGAAGACCATAATACCAAATCTGTTCGTGTTTGTGGTTTGTGTTCGTGATTCGAGATTGTTATTGAAGGTATTCCGCATCCAGTAATTCAATCTCAATGGATCCAGGTATTCCTATGATCTTTGATAATCGAGTATCGATGTTTATGGAATTGAATTTATACTTTATGAAATTGATAAATTCTAACAAGTGGTATCAGAGCAGTCATCGACTGCTTGATTGTTGGGATCTGTGGAAGTTTATATGATTATTTGTCTTCGTGGTTTATGGGTCTCGCGATTACATGTAATAATTCGCTTATCATGCAAATTGAGTCATTACAATTGATTTCGAATTTTCAATTAATATGTTTCGGTCAAACCATGGAAGCAGGCATGGATATTGGATGATTGTGAAAATTGCTAAATATTTGAGTAGAGTTCTTATATCAATTTGTTGATTTATTTTAATATTCTACTATAAGAATTCTGTCGGTCAATTATAATTATTACAGAATGTTGCGTATATAGATTCATGTATTACGTGGCTGTTTGTATTGCTTTAGTTGGCTGCTTAATATATGTTTATTTATGACATATATGAGAACATGTTATTTGATTAATTAAGCATGTAAATATGATACGGTATATATGTTTAGGCTAGTCGATTGATTAGCATAGGGTTTCAGTAATAATTATAACATGTATATATTGAATTGGGGAGATATATATTTTATATATATTGAACAATTGAGCTTTTTTGAATTTAGCTTAATTGGTCTAGTAATTTTTAATTTATTTGATCAAAGCTTCATGTTGCCATAGTAACCTCTGTAAGTGGAGATCGATTTATTGAATTTATATAGATGGCGTGTGATATTATTTATGTGTTCTGTGCTCGGCCCATAGGAAGACACAGTTTGGCCAAATAATAAAACACTTGTGGTGGTAAGTGCGTGATAATTATATGGAATTTCATGTGAACATTAGTCAGTCCATAGATAGACTTTTGTTTGACAGAATTTATTATCAGTGCTTGATCATTACACCAAGATTACCACTGCAGTTAATTTTCGGTCCATAGATAGAGATTAACGTTGTACCGGGAATCTTGAGATGGGTCCCCAATTTGTTTATTTATTCATGTCAATTATATTTTGTGACATGTATTTGAGTATGTTAATAATTGTTCTCTATTTTAGTTTCTCTTGCCACAGCTACAAATCTCTCTACCCAAGTTAACAACATCCCCATGCTGTCTGGGACAAACTTTAAGGTCTGGAAAGAAACCGTAGAAATTGTTCTCGGTTGTATGGATTTAGATCTAGCTCTTCGATCTGAAAAACCCACTGCAACGGATGAAAATCCAAATGAGGTCAAAATTGAGAAGTGGGAAAGATCAAATCGAATGTGCATGATGATCATGAAACGCTCCATTCCGGAGGTGTTTCGGGGCTCTATTACTAAAAGTGAAAATGCAAAATTGTTTCTCACTGCTGTTGAGCAGTACTTTTCCAAGAATGAAAAATCGGAGGCAAGTAGTCATTTGGCTAAACTCGTCGCCATGAGGTATAATGGAAAAGGAAACATTCGGGAGTACATTATGGAGATGTCTAATCTCGCATCAAAACTCAAGGCACTAAAGTTAGAGCTGTCTGATGACTTGCTTGTGCACTTGGTTTTGATCTCACTTCCTGCACACTTTGGGCAATTCAAAGTGAGTTATAACACTCAAAAGGATAAATGGTCCCTTAATGAGCTTATATCTCACTGTGTGCAAGAGGAAGAGAGATTGCAGAGAGATAAGACTGAAAGTGCTCATCTGGCATCTTCTTCTTACAGTAAGAAAAGAAATGGAGCTAAGGATACTGCGGTAGCATCTTCTAAACAGAAGATGCAAAAGAAAAATCATGAAAATGATAAATGTCACTTCTGTAAGAAGTCGGGGCACTTTAAGAAAGATTGCCTCAAGTATGCCGCTTGGCGTGCAAAGAAGGGTATACTTCTAACTTTAGTTTGTTCTGAAGTTAATTTATCCTTTGTACCTTTGGATACTTGGTGGGTAGATTCCGGTGCTACTACTCACATAAGTATGTCAATGCAGGGTTGCCTGTGGAGCCGACCACCAAGTGATGCTGAAAGATTCATCTTTGTGGGTGATGGCAATAAAGTTGCAGTAGAAGCTGTTGGAACTTTTAGATTACATTTAAAGAGTGGTTTTTATTTGGAGTTGTTTGAGACATTCGTTGTACCGTCTTTTAGACGAAATTTGGTTTCTATTTCCGCTTTGGACAAACAGGGATTTTCCTGGTCTTTTGGAAATAATAAAGTTAGTCTCTTTCAAAATTCAAATTTTATTGGTGATGGCTCTTTAATTGATAATCTTTACATGCTTGATGTAGTAAGTTCTAATAATGTTATATTGCAAACTTGTTCAAGAGGTACAAAGCGAAAATTTTATGAAGATTCCGCCATTTTGTGGCACAAGCGCTTAGGACATATTTCTAAACAAAGAATACAACGGCTTGTGTCTGACGGAATCCTTGATCCCTTAAATTTAGCAGACTTTGAAGTCTGCATTGAGTGTATCAAAGGGAAACAAACGAACAAGAGGAAATTAGAAGCCGATAGAGCTAAGGATGTCTTAGAACTTATTCACACTGATATCTGTGGACCATTCCCTACAGCTTCATGGAATGGACAAAGATATTTTATTACGTTCATAGACGATTACTCTAGATTCGGCTATCTATATTTAATTCATGAGAAGTCTCAATCCTTGGATGTTTTCAAATCTTTTAAAGTTGAAGTTGAACTTCAACTAGGAAAGAAAATCAAGGCTGTCAAATCAGACCGTGGTGGTGAATACTACGGACGATATGATGGATCAGGAGAACAACGTCCAGGACCCTTCGCACTTTTCCTCAAAGAATGTGGGATCGTTCCGCAATACACAATGCCGGGGAAACCTAGCATGCATTGGTGATGCAGCCCGTAGATCATGGATTTCATTCATGGGCAAGAATTAAAGATGATATGGGTTGAAAAGTGAAGATAATATTTTGTAGTTTATTTAGTTTTTATTTTATTAATTTGCGTTTTATTAGTACCTATTTGATAGGGCTATTTTCAGCTTATTTTGGTGATTTATTCCTTTTTAGACTAGGATTTGGTTGGTATATGTTGGGATAGTTTTTAACTAGTTTCCTTGTGGATTAGGATTTTTGAAGACCTATAAATATGCTCTTAGATAGGTGACGAAAATTGAACATTGATCATGAATAATATTGTGAGTTTTATTCTCTCTTAAGAGTTCTTCGAATTCCTCTTGATTTTTCCAAGACGAATTCTTTACCCGGCAAATCAACGAGTTCATCATCCCTCGTTGTGTGTCATTCAGCGTCCCGTGTGGCTCGGCGACCGTCTCTTTGGGATATAGAGGTTTCGGCTTATCTATATTACTTAGGGGGTTTAGTTCGTAGACGTATTGGGACTTCCATTAGTTCGATTCAATCTTCCGCGTGCGTAAGTTATACGGATCTGCGAAGGTTCGTATCATTTGGTAACAAAGCCTAGGTTGCGTTGTCCAGATTTTTTATTTTTTTCAGATTCGTTTTGTCTTGGTTATTCGTCTTGTTCACGTACTGTCCTCGTGCTTGTTCTGCGTACTTCGTTATTTTATGTCTGGTCGAGTAATTAATTATTGTTATCTCCGTATCTGATTGTTTAGCATCGTAAAAAAAAAAAAAAAAAAAAAAAAAAAAAAAAAAGTTTTAATTGTGGGATTGGTCCGTAATGTCTATCACGTGTGATTGAGTCATCAATTGTTGCTGCTTGATTTTTTTTTGTCAATTCTTGATTAGCGCAAATAGAATTCTTATTTGCGTTCATTAACTTGTCAATTAAAAATTCCTATTCTGCGTATTGCTGTTGTATTTCCTCGTGTAGTGTCATTAAGAAATTTAAAAAAAAAAAAAAAAAAAAAAAAAAAAAAAAATCTGTGTTCTTGAGTCGTCTAGAGCCATTAGGATCAGTTTCTGTGTAGCATTTTTCCAATTTCTTTTCTTCCTATATTCCGTGCTCTTTGATTTTGTTGGTAAGAGTTTGGTGGTTTGAGAGGATTTGAGTGCTTATAAGAGAGAATTGAGTGGAAAAAGGCAAGAGAGGTGAGATTATTAGAGGGTAAAAGCCATAGATATTGAGTGATACACGAGTGCTGAGTGAATCATCTTTGAGCGATACATGAGTGCTTATGAGGTGGTGAGGATCTTTTTTAGCTAACATTTTCGTTTTTGTGAAAAAAAAAAAAGGAAAAATTGTTTTGCAGGTATGTCGGTGTTCGGAGGTAGAGGAAGTCGAGAAAATAACCGGTGGAATCATTTTGAGTCGGAATATGATGGGTATGGAGAGGATTGGGAGAATGGAGATGAAGAGGACTGTTGGTATAGAGGTATAAGAAGAAGACAAGATAATAATCTGGGAAACATCAAGATGAACATTCCTTCATTCCAAGGGAGGAACGATCCAGAAGCTTATCTTGAATGGGAAAGGAAGGTGGAGTTGATGTTTGATTATCAAGATTACTCCGAGCTGAAGAAGGTGAAGTTAGCAGCCACTACGTTCTCAGGCTATGCTCTACCTTGGTGGAATCAGTTTGTGAAGAGTAGAAGAAGGTACGGAGAGCAACCTATTCAGAGTTGGAAAGAGATGAAGGCAGTGATGAGGAAGCGCTATGCGCCTTCACATTGCTATGTTTCATATTCAAAGAGAAGTTGTTGGGAGGAAGAAGAGCAGCCGAAGGTGTATACACGTGCATATGTGAAGCCAAGGTCAGAATGTACGAGTTTCTCTAAACCAATTCGTGATAGTGGTGGAGTTGTGACCAGAGATGAGATAGAAGATTCAAAACTGAAGATCTTGGAAATCTTGAAAGAATTGTGTCAAGTGGTGGAAGTAATCAAAGCACCTCCTGCGGTTACTTTAATTGATGATGGAGTTCCGAGTGTAGAGAATCAAGTGGATGATGAAGATAACATCATGCATATCGAGGATACTGTGTCCCTTGTTTCTTTTACTCCATTGGTTGTTGAGAAACAAGTTTGTGAGGATCAAGTACAACTGCAAAAAGAGGCGGAGATGGTGAAGCCTAAGGAGGAGGAAGTAGAGACAAAGGAGAATGAGTTGATGCATCAGTCTCTACTTGATCGGAGTGATGACTTGGAGTGGGTCGAAAAGGAGGAGAAGTTTGTGGGGGCAAATTGTAGCAAGGGTAAAGTTTTGGCCACTAATGATATTGAATTCTCTTCTATTTATTCATTAGTGCAGGAATTCGATGATGTTTCTTCCAAAGATGCATTTCATGATTTATTATCCATTCGAGGGAGCGAACATTTGATCGGGTTCAAGGGGATAAAGAAGTTGGAGGAATTTGAAGAGAAGGAGAAGCAAAGTTTCTTTCCTTTTGACGTGGGAGACGGCCAGGATTTGAGGACAAATCCTCTTCAAGAGGAGGGGAATGATGCAGCCCGTAGATCATGGATTTCAATTCATGGGCCAAGAATTAAAGATGATATGGGTTGAAAAGTGAAGATAATATTTTGTAGTTTATTTAGTTGTTTATTTTATTAATTTTCGGATTTTATTAGTACCATATTTGATAGGGCTATTTTCAGCATTATTTTGGTGATTTTATTCCTTTTTAGACTAGGATTTGGTTTGGTATATGTTGGGATAGGTTTTTAACTAGTTTCCTTGTGGGATTAGGACTTTTTGAAGCCTATAAATATGGCTCTTAGAATGGTGTAGCAGAACGACGAAATCGGACTCTTAAGGATATGGTAAGAAGCATGATTAGTCATTCGTCTTTGCAGAGTCACTTTGGGGAGATGCTCTTAGACTGCAGTATATATTCTGAATAGAGTACCAAGTAAAGCAATAGCCAAAACCCCTTATGAACTTTGGTTTGGCAAGAAACCTAGCATTAGGCACTTGCATGTTTGGGGTTGTCCAGCTGAGGCGCGACCTTACAAGCCGCATGAAGGAAAATTGGACTCAAGAACGGTTAGTTGTTATTTTGTTGGTTACCCTGAACGCTCTCGGGGGTATAAATTTTACCATCCCACATCAAGAACATTTTTTGAGACAGAAAATGCCAAATTTCTTGAGGATATTGAGTTTGGGAGGGAAGATATCATTAGGAATATTGTCTTTGAAGAAGAATCTGAAATAGACAATGATATGGTTTCCATACCTGTTATTGTTCAAGAATCAACTGAGATTCTTCCTTCACCTGAAGTTCAAACTCAACAACCTCAAGAGGCGACACAACCTCAAGAGGTGCCATTAAGGAGATCCACTAGAGAGAGAAGAAATGCAATTTCGGATGATTATATAGTATTTCTTCAAGAACATGAGGATGGCATTGGTTTGACAGAGGATGACCCGGTCACCTTTGGACAAGCTATGCGTAGTTCTAACTCTCAAAAGTGGATTGATGCCATGAAGGAGGAGATGAAATCTATGAGTGACAATGACGTTTGGGATCTAGTCGAATTGCCTAAAGGTGCGAAACCTATTGGTTGCAAATGGATATTTAAAACCAAAAGGGATTCAAAAGGCAATGTCGAAAGATATAAAGCTCGTCTAGTCACGAAAGGATTCACTCAAAGAGAAGGCATTGACTATAAAGAGACTTTCTCTCCAGTTTCGTCGAAAGACTCTTTTAGGACTATAATGGCACTTGTGGCTCATTTTGATTTAGAGCTACACCAGATGGATGTTAAGACTGCGTTTCTTAATGGAGACATTGAGGAAACGATTTATATGGTGCAACCGGAAAACTTTGTATCTGGAGATTCAAAGTCTAAGGTTTGCAAACTAAAGAAGTCCATCTATGGTCTCAAGCAGGCATCTCGTCAATGGAATCACAAGTTTGATCAAGTCATTACCTCTTACGGTTTTGAGGCAAATGTCATTGATGATTGTGTATACTACAAGTTCAGTGGGAGTAAATATATTTTCTTGATATTATATGTTGATGACATTCTTCTTGCGAGCAACGATATAGGCTTATTGCACGAAACCAAGAGTTTTCTCAAGAAGAAATTTGAGATGAAAGATCTGGTGACGCCTCTTTTGTATTAGGGATCCAAATACTACGAGATCGTTCTCGAGGCATTCTTGGATTGTCACAAAAGAGCTATATCGATATGGTCTTAGGAAGATTCGGCATGAAAGATTGTAAA
Source organism: Mentha longifolia (assembly GCA_001642375.2). Classification (NCBI taxonomy): domain Eukaryota; kingdom Viridiplantae; phylum Streptophyta; class Magnoliopsida; order Lamiales; family Lamiaceae; genus Mentha; species Mentha longifolia. The sequence goes on from CM038114.1 coordinate 31,277,325, forward strand.
CCTTTAGATACCCCTGTGGCTAAGGGAGACAAGTTTAGTCTCAATCAGTGCCCCAACAATGACTTTGAGAAGAGTAAGATGCAAAAGATTCCATATGCTTCGGCAGTAGGAAGTCTTATGTATGCTCAAGTTTGTACTCGTCCAGACATAGCTTTTATAGTGGGAGTTTTGGGTAGATATTTGAGCAATCCGGGAGAGCAACATTGGAGAGCAGCCAAACGCGTAATGCGTTATTTGAAGAGAACAATGGATTACATGCTCACTTATCGGAGATCAGAGAAGTTGGAGATCATTGGGTACTCTGATTCCGATTTTGCTGGATGTCAAGATAGCATGCGTTCCACATCAGGGTATGTGTTTATGTTGGCAGGAGGAGCTATTTCCTGGAAGTCTGCAAAACAGACTCTTGTAGCTTCTTCTACCATGGCGGCAGAGTTCATCGCTTGTTACGAGGCATCCGATCATGCTTTATGGTTACGGAACTTTGTCACAAGACTGCGGGTGGTCGATAATATAGAAAGACCGTTGAGGATTTATTGTGACAATAATTCAGCTGTGCTTTACTCCAACAACAATAGAAGTGCTACAAAGTCAAAATTTATCGACATCAAGTATCTTGTTGTAAAGGAGAGAGTTCAAAATGAACAGATTTCTATAGTGCACATACGAACAAATGAAATGCTAGCGGATCCTCTAACTAAGGCATTAACACCGAAGGTCTTTCAGGAGCATACTGCTCATATGGGTGTTATTTGTGACATTGCCTTAGTTTAGTGGGAATTTTTTGTTCTATGTGATACACTTATTTTGGTTTGTTAAGTTTTCTGCAGAATATAAGATGATGGTTTTGATTTCATTTTGAATTCGGTTAAGTTATCCTTTTGTGATGTTTTACATTACATTTATGGATTGATCTCATTAAGAACTAAAGTAGGACCAGTTGGAAATAGACATGATAGAGGTCACATTACATGTAATTTCCATGCTACTCACCATATTTGATCTATGTCATTGAATATATTAGATATGGTAATTATCGGGGTTAAGCCACGATTTATAATGTGGCAAACATCGCGGTAGTTTCATTTCTAGTATACGAGATGGACCAGATTGTTAAGGCATAGTCTGAAAAAATAGCATAAAGTTGCGCACTAAGGAATTCTTTGATATAACTGCTTTAAGTATTAATATATGTAGCCCAAGTGGGAGATTGTTAGAAAATTTATTTTCTATTAATCTATTTTGTGGGCAACATATTATTATTGCAATTATATTGGCTATTTATTATTGATGGACTTAATTAAGTGATCTAATTTAGTATTAGTCTATGGGCTATGTAATTGATATGGGCTTATGAGTGGATACCTAATACTAGTCCAATTAGGTGTTTATGGGTAACCTAATTCACTAGTATATAAAGAGTCTCTGGTTATGGTCCCCAATATACTAAATCGAACAAAGTTTATCTTCTCCCCATCTGGAAGAAAACATAAGGCCCATACGGTGATTTAGTTGAGGAAGACCATAATACCAAATCTGTTCGTGTTTGTGGTTTGTGTTCGTGATTCGAGATTGTTATTGAAGGTATTCCGCATCCAGTAATTCAATCTCAATGGATCCAGGTATTCCTATGATCTTTGATAATCGAGTATCGATGTTTATGGAATTGAATTTATACTTTATGAAATTGATAAATTCTAACATTCAGGAGTATTATTTTTCTTAGACCGAAACCGCAGATTTAGGAATATGGATGCTAAATTGAGAACTCTGAAATCTTAATGGAGAATAAGTAATTACCAACAAGAAAGAAAACAATAGGGCTTACTTCAATAGATGATAAAAATATTATTGCTTGACGCTCTACTGCTCTAGGCCGAGAGTTGTAGATTTTTAGGAAAGTGGGAGAGAAAGTTTGATGGGAAATTTGAGCGATGAGGACGAGAGTCTGATATGTGTTTATTTTCCTAAGAGATCAATGAATCATCAATAAAGGAAGTGAAGGAGAAATTGACAGCTAGCCTTTGGATGAACAGCAAGACAAGTGATTTTATTCATTTATATATTTATTAATGTAACTTCAATATCCTAAAACTAATTGACATAGAATTGGTCTGCAGAGTCTTGCAACAAAACTAGAAATAATTATAATATATGAAAGCCAAACTAATTAAATTTTGTGGTAAACTAGAATTCATAAAGCCCGGCCCAATTATATAATATTACGGCCAACTAGAATTTACTTAAGCCTGATAAAAGATTTGGGGTGTTACACTGATGATGAAGTCATCATTGTAGAAAAAGCCTACCTTGCCGATGAAGTTGATGAGAATGACGATGAAGAAGAGTGGTGCATGGGTCTCGAAGATAAAATTGAGACACCCAAGGTAGACTCTCAACCTCATTTTTCAATAATTTCTGACAAAAATAATGCAGACGAAGAATCTTATGAGATGCCGTCTTGGGAGGAATTCAATCAACAGATATCTGATTATAAAAAGCTTGCAACAATGTTCAAAGAATTGGTATTGGTCGGAAAAAAATTGGAAGAAGAAAATGAGAAATACAAACTGGCACTGAAAGAACAGTTCGAACCATATGATGCAATCAAAGACAAAGAAGTGGAAACCCTTAAATCTTAACTTGATCAAACTGTCCTAAAGGAAGAGCATCTGAAAGAAATGCTCACAAATAGAGATAAAGAAATTCTTGATCTTTCCTAGCAGCTGACTGATCTTCAACAAAAGATAAATTGCATGATCAAAGGAAAGGAGAAACTGGAGGAAATTCAATCAGTTCAAAGGAATCTAATCATCAAGACTGGACTCGGATTCTCAGGCCAGAAAAAGGAAAAGAATCAAGCTGATGACCGCCGGATCTTGTTTGTCAAAGCCCAAAACAAGCAAGAACCAAAGCCAGCTCATCAATCATTGCCTGACAAAAGAATGGAACTAAAGAATCCCACCAGACAACCTCAAGCTATACTGATCAAAGAACACAAAATCTCAACTTCAGAAAGTCAACTCAAGAAGTCAACTCTGAGTAAGACAGATCATGATGAATCTGTAAGGAAAAAGTTGTGATGAAAAATAAAAGCCAACCTACTCTCAAGCTAAAAAAGAAATAGCCTATCCGTCAAAGACAGACCTAATATGAGCAGTGGCACTGATACGAACCTTCGCAGATCCGTATTTCAACACGCACGCGGAAGACATGAATTGAAAATAAACTGATGGATATCTCAATATACCTAAAGTCTAATCCCATAAATGATATAGAATCGTCCTAAACCCCCTATACCCCAAGTGATGATCGCCTTAGTCACACGGAGACGATGAATGACATACAACAAGATTTGATTGGCTCGTTGATTCGCCGATAAAAGAATTCATCCTGGAACAATCAAGAGAACTCGAATAACTCTCAAGAGAGAATAAAACTCACAATTATGATTAATGATAGATGATTTTCGGCCATTACATAAGTTTCCTATTTATAGTGCAAATAAACCTATCTAGACCTAGTCAAACTAGGAAATAACTTAAACAAAGTCAAAGTATGGTCCAACCCACTTAATTAACATAACAAAGCCCAAAAATAAAGCCTTTTAAGGCACAAAACGTGGGCTGCAAATTAAACACACGAAATTAAAACAAAAGTCTTTAATCTTCAGCCCGAACACTCTCGATGAAATTGATAACTCGCGGGCTGTCCAGTCCGCCTTCTCCAATGGGCTTCTTCATCAACTCTTGAGCCCAAACCTCTTGAATCAAGCCTTGCAAAGCTTCCTTGAACTTCTTAGCTCGAGCTCTTGTCACCGGCCCACTTGGAACACGAACGGGATCTTGACTCCATGATTCTTGGACTCCATCATTCCCCTCCTCTTGAAGAGGATTTGTCCTCAAATTCAAGTCGTCACCTATATCAAAAGGACTCAAATCAGTAACATTAAATGTAGCACTAACATTATACTCACCGGGCAAGTCCAATTTGTAGGCATTGTCATTAATGCGCTCCAACACTTGAAAAGGTCCATCGCCTCGAGGTAGCAACTTCGAACGCCTTTCCAACAGAAACCTTTCCTTGTGCATATGCAGCCACACCCAATCACCGGGTTCAAACACAACGTGTCGACACCCTTTGTTGGCTTGTTTGGCGTACTGCTCTGTTCGCCTATCGATGTTCATCCTTGCTTTCTTATGAATCTATTTCACAAAATCAGCCCTTTTTCGGCCATCAAGATCAGTATGCTCATGCTCAGGTAAAGGAGATAAATCTAATGGAGTTAAAGGATTAAAGCCATAGACAATCTCAAAAGGTGAAAACTGAGTAGCCAAATGAACAGAACAATTATATGCAAACTCAACATGAGGCAAACATTCTTCCCAAGACTTGATGTTCTTCTTAATGATAGCTCTAAGCAAAGTAGATAAAGTCCTATTAACTACTTCAGTTTGACCATCAGTTTGTGGATGACAAGTAGTAGAAAACAAGAGTTTAGTACCCAACTTACCCCACAAAGTCTTCCAAAAGTAGATCAAGAACTTAGAATCTCTATCAGAAACAATAGTCCTAGGCATGCCATGCAATCTAACGACCTCTCTAAAGAACAAACCAGCCACATGAGATGCATCATCAGATTTATGACATGGAATGAAATGTGCCATCTTAGAAAATCTATCAACAACCACAAAGATGGAATCTTGACCACTCTTACTCCTAGGCAAACCTAACACAAAATCCATAGATATATCAATCCAAGGTGCATCAGGAATAGGCAATGGTGTATACAGACCATGGGAACTCACTCTAGACTTAGCTTGCTTACATGTAACACATCTACCACAGATTCTCTCAACATCACATTTCATATGAGGCCAAAAGAAATGTTCATGCAAAACAGCTAAGGTCTTAGCAATACCAAAATGTCCCATCAAACCCCCACCGTGAGATTCAAGCAAAAGCAATTCACGTAAAGAGCATTTAGGAACACACAAATTACTCTTCCTAAATAGATAATCATCATGCCTAAAATACTCTCCACTAGCAGATTTCTCACATGCTCGATAAATCTCACCAAAATCAGCATCACTCACATAAAAACTCTTGATGCACTCAAACCCAAGCAACTTAGCATCTAGAGTAGAGATCAAGGCATACCTCCGAGAAAGTGCATCAGTCACCACATTCTCTTTACCTTACTTATACTTGATTACGTATGAAAACATCTCAATAAACTCCATCCACCTAGCATGCCTCTTGTTCAGCTTGTGCTGCCCCTTCAAGTGCTTCAACGACTCATGATCGGTGTGAATGATGAACTCCTTAGCCAACAAGTAATGCTGCCACATTTTCAAAGCCCTCACCAAAGCGTACAGTTCCTTATCGTATGTTGGATAGCTCAACGTCGGTCCACTTAGCTTCTCGCTGAAGTACGCAACGGGCCGCCCCTCTTGCATCAAAACTGCACCAATTCCAACACCAGAAGCATCACATTCAATCTCAAAAGATTTAGAAATGTTAGGAAGAGATAATACCGGGGCGTGTGTCAACTTGTTCTTCAAAAGCTAACAGCCTCTTCTTGATCTTCTCCCCAATGAAACTCCACATTCTTTTTGATCACTTCAGTCAACGGGGCTGCAACACTGCTGAAATGTGGCATGAATCGCCTATAGAAGCTAGCAAGTCCATGAAAACTTCTAACATCTCCAATGCTCTTCGGACTTGGCCACTCTTGGATAGCTCATATTTTCTCCTCATCAACCTGTACACCCTGTGCACTAACAACAAAACCAAGAAAAACAAGCTTGTCCGTACAAAAGATGCACTTCTTTAGGTTAACATATAACTTCTCTTTCCTAAGTACATCTAAATCTAAACAGACTTCAAATGCTCAACATGCTCATCATGACTCTTGCTATATACTAGAATATCATCAAAATAGACCACAACAAATCTGCCTATGTAAGCACGCAAAACATGATTCATAAGACGCATAAATGTACTAGGAGCATTAGTCAAACCAAAAGGCATAACCAACCACTCATGCAAACCAAGTTTGTCTTAAAAGCAGTTTTCCATGCATCACCTTCCTTAATCCTAATTTGATGATATCCACTACGCAAATCAATCTTGGAAAACACACAAGAGCCGTGCAATTCATCAAGCATATCATCTAAACGAGGGATGGGATGTCGATACTTTACCGTTATGTTATTGATGGCTCGGCAGTCACAACACATCCTCATCGTCGAGTCCTTTTTCGGCACAAGTAGCACAGGAACTGCACAAGGACTCAAACTCTCCCTCACATGCCCCTTTGCCAACAACTCTCCAATCTGCCTCTCCAATTCCTTCATCTCCTCCGGATTGGTTCGATAAACTGGCCTATTTGGAAGTGTCGCACCTGGCACAAAATTAATCTGATGCTCTATCCCTTGAATTGGTGGTAAGCCTGAAGGTGTTTCTTCGGGAAAGACATCATCAAATTCCTGCAACACAAAAGAAATAGAAGGGGGAAGAGAGTCTAGATCGTTAGTAGATAAAAAGTTCTCCTTGTACAAAAGTAAAATCAAGGGCCTTTTCTCCTGAACCACCAACTTCAGATCACTCACCCTCGCCGAACACGATTTCTGCACAACTCCCTTCTCCTTATTCTCCACCTTCTCCACCTTTTGCCCTTTCAACTTCAACTCCTCCGCCTCCTTTTGCAACAGAACTTGATCTTCAAACACCTCTTTCGGAGTGAGCGGAACTAGTGACACCTTCTTGTGATTATACTCGAAAGAGTACTTGTTGGTGAAACCATCATGAGTCACTCGCCTATCAAACTCCCAAGGCCGTCCCAACAGGATGTGGCTCGCCTGCATCAGAACTACATCACACATAACCTTATCCACATACTTCCCGATGCTAAACGGAACCTTCACTTGCTTTGTAACCTTGACAATGCCCGTTTCATTCAGCCACTGCAATCTGTACGGCTTCGGATGGGACAACACAAGTAACGCCAATTTTCGAACCATGGCTGTACTAGCCACGTTGGTACAGCTCCCTCTATCTATGATGACACTGCATAACTGATCTTTCACTTGACATCGCATGTGAAAAATGTTCTCTCGCTCCACCAATTCGTCCACATAATTTTGGACGCTCAAAGCCCTCCTTACAACATAAATGCGTCCCACCGGTGGTATGATCTCTTCTTCCTCAGTGTCAGTGTCAGTTTCCAAAGTCGGCATCTCCGGGCCATCAGCCTCTTCGTCCGTCACTACCTCTCCCTCTCTAATGATCATCACTCTCCGATTTGGGCATTCACTCATATTATGCCCGAAGCCTTGACATTTGAAACACTTGCGATCACGATTATGAGTTTCAGGCACTGATGTTTTATCTTGAGTTGCGGAACTCGCAGAATCTGATCGTGTCTTCACAAATGACTTCTTCTCTTCTTTCGGCCAATCCTCCTTCTTCCATTGGTTCCCGTTCCCTTTTGTCAAGGAACCACTCGTAGCAGTTTGGAACTGCTTCCAATTGCTCTGACTCTGCCTGACAGTGGACTGATTCTGCCACGCTGCTCCCCTCCTCTTGAGCTAGTTCTCTATCTTGATGGCATTGTGTACCATCTCGTCCAATTCAAGATAAGGGTGTAGCTCCACAATATTTCGAATCTCCCAATGCAGACCAGACAAGAATCGTGCCATTGTCGCCTATCTATCCTCCTTAATATTGGCGCGAATCATGGTTACTTCCATATCCTTGAAGTACTTATCCACACTTCTAGACCCTTGTCTCAAAGTCTGAAGCTTATTGTACAGCTCTCTGTAGTAATGAGCTGGGACAAATCGCTTCCTCATAATAGTCTTCATGTCATGCCAAGTCTGAATAGGTCCCTCTTCATTTCTCCTGCGATTCTTCACCAACTGGTCCCACCAGATAAGGGCATAATCCGAAAACTCAAGTGTGCTGCCAACTTCACCTTCTTCAACTCAGAATAATTCTGAGCTTCAAACAGCAGCTCAACCTTCCTCTCCCACTCAATATAAGCCTCCGGATCATTCTTCCCTTGGAACAAAAGGAATATTCAACTTGATGTTGTTCAGATTATTATCCTCTCTGCTCCATCCTCTATATCCACCATGGCCATCTGGATCAACTTCGAGGTCTGTCTGCTCCTCATAATAATCATATATTGGCTGTCTATATGGAACATACCCTCAACCTCTGCCATTAACTCTACCTCGATCACGTCGTCCACCTCTACGTCTGCTGCTATGAGGGGACTCAGACTGCTTGCTATGTTCAACCTCATTGATCCTCGCATGCACCTCCTCCAACTTAGCTCTCATTATCTTGGCCAACTCTAACTTCAATACATCAAACAAGAGCTTGTTGTTTGGATCGCCAACAGGTTGATCATCCGGCTGGTTATTGCCGGCTCCATCTTTACTGTCCTTTCCCGACATACCTATTTTTTTTTTGTTTTTTTTTTAACATAAAAACAAAGTAGAAAGAAAGGTTAGTTAAAACAAGGCCTCACCACCTCACAATCACTCGTGTATCACTCAACAATGATTCACTCAGCGCTCGTGTATCACTCGATATCAATGGCTTTTACCCTCTAATAGTCTCACCTCTCTTGCCTTTTTCCACTCAAGTCTCTCTTAAAAGCACTCAAATTCCCTCAATCTACCACGGAACTCTTCTTACCAACAAACCAAAGAACATGGAAGGAATTACCGAATTTTTTTTCACTGGACGGAATCACCTTTAAACGACTGTTCTTGGTCTCGTCGAGACGTTTCCGAAATGGTATTATGGCGATTGAGCGGACAAGTAGATCAAAAGATACATCCGTTTTAAGTTTTACCGATGAAACTCGAAGAAAACAAAGACCAATTACTATCCAACGCAAGAATCACTCAAAACCCAATCAAGAAACGACACTTAGCTAAAACTTCGACTCTACGAATGACACGAAGAAACGAAGCAACAAACGACTCGATCAACTAGAAGATGCAAAATATGGACTTCTCTGAGTAAGACAAATCATGATGAATCTGTAAGGAAAAAGTTATGATGAAAAATAAAAGCCAACCTGCTTTCATGCTAAAAAAGAAATAGCCTATCCGTCAAAGACAGACCTAATATGAGCAGTGGCACTGATACGAACCTTCGCAGATCCGTAATTCAACACGCACGCAGAAGACACAAATTGAAAATAAACCGATGGATATCTCAATATACCTAAAGTCTAATCCCACAAATGATATAGAATCGGCCTAAACCCCCTATACCCCAAGTGATGATCGTCTTAGTCACACGGAGACGATGAATGACATACAACAAGATTTGATTGGCTCGTTGATTCGCCGATAAAAGAATTCATCTTGGAACAATCAAGAGAACTCGAATAACTCTCAAGAGAACACGAACGGGATCTTAACTCCATGATTCTTGGACTCCATCAGGCACTTTTATCCAGGTCATGGTTATCATGAGCAGTGGAACCCTAAGTCTCACTATAACCATCAACAAGATTATCCCTCATATGGCTACCCCGACTACTATCAGAATGCTCCACAGTTTGAATGTCCAGATTAGTTGTACAACTATGAGCAGTATGAGAAACCTATGTATCAAGACCACTACTACTTGGGTCATCAACCATTCCATCATTCTGGATACTATGAGGACCTATTCTTCTATGCAGATCAGTATTAATCTACGCCTCAGATTTACAGGAAGAGGACAAAGAAGAAGAAGTCTCTCAAATCTACAAAGAAACCTCAACCTGCTCGCAAAGCACCCCAGTTCGAATGTGTAGCTAAATCTGTTTAATTGCAGGGTGGAAAACACGAAAGGAGGAAGGAAGCTGCACGCGGACCTGTCTGGATCATTGACAGTGAATGCACCAAACACATGACCAGATTCAAACATCTTCTCTCTGATCTGATCGAACATGAAGGACCTGATGTCACCTTTGGAGGAAACGACAAAGGAAAGACAAAAGGTTACGGTAAAATCCTTATTGGTAAAATATCAATTGATGATGTCACTTATGTAGAAAGTCTAAATCATAGTCTCTTCTCTGTAAGTCAATTATGTTAAAATGGCAAAAGAGTTGAATTTTCTGCTAACAAGTATTTTGTGAGAAACAAGGAAGGAGAAGAAATTCTTCTTACCGGTGTTCTGCAGGATAATCTATATATGGTCCAATGGAACAGTGAACAGGAAACTTACCTCGTCTCCAAACCTGCAAATGAGCTAAGCTGGCTGTGGCACAAGAGATTGAGTCATCTGAATTTCAAGTCCATCACTCATCTTGCCCGCAACAAACTCGCTCGCGGAATACCAGATCAAGTATTTCACAGAGATCATGTTTGCGAAGCTTGCCAAGCAGGAAAGCAGACTAGGGCATCCTTCCTATCTATTGTAGCTTGATTAACACGTATTTTATGTGCATGTTGAGTGTGTTTTGCATGTGTTTAAGTCTCGATTTGGGTGCTTAAATGTTAGAAATTCTAGGGTTTCTTAACTTGTAGCATACATTCTACTTTTCTCGTTTCTTTTCGATTTTCGATACATTTTTGTAAGAATTGAAAAGAGCATTCATGTGACTAAGGATCGAAGGCTAGAAATGAGGAAGAGTCGAGTTTGATGAGGGTGAAACCTAGGGTTATGAATGTGGAATTTGAATTTATAAAGTTAGGGTTTCACTCGTTTAAGTTTGTTTATGTTTTCCTTGTTTTCTCTCGAGTCTCTTTGTGTCTTTTTGCAGGTTGATGAAGAACTCATTTGGCCAAATTGATCATTCCATGTCAAAGAGGAGTTCGTTAGGAAGCCGTAGCAAAAAGCGGTTCGTAAATCAGAGTTTGTACGAGAGAGAACGGGCGAAAATGGGAAAGGCGCGCAAAAGAGAAGACGGAGTTGACTGGTCAAAGAAGGAAGGCCAGCGGCCTGACCGGCGGTCTGCTAGACCGCCGGCCAAGCTGACAAACCGCCAGCCATTGGACAGAGAGTTCGGCGGTCTGGGCCGGCGGTCTGCCAGACCGCCGGCAACCTCCCAGACAGCCGGTTGGCCGGATTTCCTCAACTTAAGGGACGAGTTCGGCTCGTCCAAACTCACCCCGGTTCGTCCCATTTCACTCCGATTCGACTCAAACTCAATTTTCAATGTATTTAATCCTAGAATTCACCCCATTTGTATATCTTTTGGCATATTATATTTTCCCAAGAACCCTAGCATATTTTCCTTCTTTCCTTTTCAGTATTTTGAAGATTGTTGAAGCTATACTATGTGGATTGGAAATTCAAGACCATCTTCTTCTTCCTTATTAAATTCTCTTTCTTTTAAGCATGATTTTATTTACTTTCAATATGGTTTATTTCCTTTAATTATGTCTAGCTAATTTCCTTTTGGTTTCAAATATATGAAGACATGATCTAGATTAATAGGTTTTTGGATATTGTAGTTGGATTTGCAGTTCTAATTCATATGTCTTGTGGTTTGGGACGTGATTTTATTGCAAGAGTGATTGCCCATCATATAGTGCATACAAAGTGTTTGGTTAAATGCTTAGTAGGCTTTAGTTCATAACACTTGACATCAAACCACAACATATTAGTAATTCTTGCTAATAGGAGATTCTAGATAATTAATTGAGCTATTTGGAGTTGATTTATGCATCTTGAGACCTAGCGGAGATAGATGTTATAGGTTAATCCACTTACATTGATTGCTTTGAGAAAAGAGTTGATGTATAACCTATTAAGAACTCCCGTATGAATTGGATTAAATCGGTTTATCCTTGCAAATTCCAACACCTATGTTTCTAGTGAATGTTGGATTATATTTGGAACCATATTTTCTTTAATTGATAGTTATCATTTCATACTTGTTTGCTAGTTGATTTTGTTATTTGAGTTTATCATTAATCTTTGGAAAACACAAAAACATGATATATTGTAGCTTGGATAGTGATATAGATAGCTAGGTTACTACTTGAATCTCTTACGCCCCTGCATTCCCTATGGATTTGACTCGAATATACTATTCAATTATAATTGCATCCTCCTACCCTCAAAAGTAGGGCGGATCATAGCTCAATCATCAACTCGAATTCTAGAACTTCTCCATCTGGATCTGTTCAGACCAGTCACTCCTTTAAGCGTCAACTGTAGAAAATATACTCTCATTATAATAGATGACTTTTCTAGATACACGTGGGTTATTTTTATGTATAAAAAGAAGGATACCTTGGAGAAGCTGCCCAAGCTGATCACTAGATTGTGCAACGAGAAGAACTCAACTGTTCAGACCATTCGATCTGATCGAGGAACAGAGTTCATCAACCAGGTGATATGGTCATTTTGTTCACAAAAAAGAATTCTCTACCAAACTTTAGCAGCTCGTACACCTTAACAAAATAGTATAGTAGAACGACGTAACAGATCACTCAAAGAAGCAGCTCGTACAATGCTAAACGAGACCAAACTTCCCAAGAAGTTTTGGGCCGAAGCCATCAACACTGTCTGCTATACGCAGAATAGATCCGTTGTCACAGTTCGTCACTGGGAAAACTCCCTACGAAGTCTGGAGAAACAAATTGCCTAAACTTAAATATCTTAAAGCATTTGATTGTTTGTGTTACATATATAATAATGGAAAAACTTAATTCATGACCTTAGACAGCAAGGCTGATCCCGAATATTTTAGGATATTCTGATATAAGTAATGCTTTCAGAGTTTTTAATAAGTCTACCATGACCGTGGAGGTAACACCGCATGTTGTGTTTGACGAATCTATCCATGTGCACAGGAAAATTCCATTATCCAATCATCTACAGATCTAACTTCAGGTCAAGTGATAGGTCAGACCAGTTCATAGGATCAATTTTTGGAAGAAATCTTAAGCTGGGGACCCAACGATCCAGAAGAAGAGGAAACAAATTCTGCTCAAATCAACTCTAACCCGAGCTCACAGCAAGGGGGAACCAGTCAACCTGAGCACTCACAACTTGTAACTCCCAACCTGGATCCACAGTCTACTCCAATCCAATCACCTGTTAGACAGACCTCAGATCAGCCTGCCACCAATCAATAGGCCAGTATTGATCAGATAATAGAATAGCTTGAACAGCTCAATCCTTTCTTGCCTTAACCTTATCTAGAGTTTGATGACCCAGTAGATAAGCCCGAACCTACAATTTCTGAAGAAAAAGTAGCTCGTCGAAGACGATGGGTTGATGCTTACCCTAAAGAGCTCATTGTTGAGAACCCAATGAAGGCGTCAGGACAAGACATCAGATTGGAAAAAGCTGCCTTCTAAGCTGTTACCTATCTTATGAAGAACCAACTTCCGTCAGTGAAGCTCTTGCAAATGCTGATTGCACTATAGCGATGCAAGAAGAGCTCAATGAATTTGAAAGAAATGAGGTATGGTCTCTAGTAGATCGACCAAGTCATCAAGGCGTAATTGGAGTAAAATAGATTTTCAAGAACAAGAGAGATGGTTCTGGAGAAGTTGTTCAAAACAAAGCTAGACTAGTGGCAAAAGGCTACAGTCAACATGAAGGAATAGATTATGAAGAAACCTTTGCCCCTGTTGCCAGACTGGAAGCAATCAGACTATTCCTGGCCTACGCTGCTCATAACATATCACTGTCTATCAAATGGATGTCAAAAGTGCTTTTCTGAATGGTAGATTGAAAGAAGAAGTCTATGTGGAACAACCTCCTGGTTTTGAAAAAGGAGATCACTCTAAGGTCTACAGATTGCACAAAACAGTCTATGGCCTAAAACAAGCTCCTCGAGCTTGGTATGAAACCTTGGCAAAATTCTTAATTGAATCAGGTTTCAAAAGAGGAAAAGTCAACAAAATGCAGTTCTCAATCAAATGGAAAGACCATATCCTTTTAGTACAAGTTTATGTTGATGATATCATTCTTGGATCAAAATCTCAATTTATGTGTGATAGATTTGGAAAACTAATACAAGATAAATATAAAATGTCCATGATGGGAGAATTGAATTTCTTTCTAGGATTGCAGGTCAAGCAGTCTAGTGAAGGGATATTCATCTGCCAAACTAAGTAGACACATGAATTGATTGACAAGTTTGGTGTCAAGGATAACAAACCTGTCAAAATTCCTATGCTTGCTAATGGGAACATTAACCTAGATGTTGATGGAAAACCAGCCAACATAACTCAGTACAGGGAAATCATTGGTTCTTTACTTTATTTAACTGCTAATCGTCTTGATATCTCTTTTGCAGTAGGAGTGTGCGCTCGCTTTCAAGCCGCACCCAAAGAATCACACTTGGAAGCAGCCAAGAAATTCTCCGCTATCTTAAGGGAACTCCCAACTATGGGTTGTGGTACCCCTATGATGATAACCTGGAATTAACAGGTTACTCTGATTCAGATTATGGTGGTTTCAAAATGGATCGAAAATCCACTTCAGGAACCTGTCAATTTCTAGGCAATAAACTGATTTCTTGGTTATCCAATAAGCAAATATCATTAGCCACATCAACTACTGAAGCTGAATACATGGCCGCAGGGAGCTGCTATGCTCAGATCTTATGGTTAAAGCAACAGCTTAAAGACTACGAGATCTCAGTTAGCAAAGTTCCCATCTTCTGTGATAACACTAGCACAATTGCAATCACACTAAATCCAGTTCACTACACTAGATGCAAACATATTGATGTGAGGCATCATTTTATTCGTGATCATGTTGAAAAAGAAGATGTGGTGGTAGAAAAGATTCCTACAGCTATTCAGCATGTTGATATCTTAACAAAACCTTTGCAAGAGGAAAGGTTCAAAATGCTGTGTGGAAAGCTAGGGATGCTCAGTGCACCAATATCAGATTAGGTGTGATGTGATCCATTCCAAACAGATCAAGATTCAGGGGGAATTCAGAGATTCTGTATCGATCTCTAAACATGTCTTCTCCTATACGCTTTAAATTCAACTGATTAATATTTATTGATCTATGTGTTTCTCTATTTAACTAACCTTCAATTTTTTCAAGACTGATTGGACTCTACTGACATAAAAGAGACATTCCATATGCTAGTCCACAGCATGTCAAAGGATTTCCCACTGAACGAGGACGCATTTAATTCTGGAATAGAAAGGACGCCGCTTATTTTGTGGACAAGGCGAACGCGTGCTGCTCAGATGCAATTTCACTCGTACTCCTACTCGCGACGGTTCAGGGACGTAATCCTGACTCTTCGATTTTTTAATTCCCAACCATCCACCTTTATATATAAATACATGTTTTTTTTATTTAAACTTCATCGTCTTCAAAACTCTGCATAACTTTCAACATTGAGTTTTCCCATTTTTAGTTTTTAGAAAACCTTCAAAATTCAAATTTTGTAGCTCTAAAAATCTAAAGCAAATCTCTTATCTCACTTATTTTGTAAAATGGCTGATGGCGCATCGAGTTCTGGGCAAGAATCAATGTCTTCCGAAGATCAAATCCCCATCATTCAGGCGCATGTGAAGGCGGAACCGTACGCCATCTTCGATCACTTTGGGTTTTCTGGTCTTGAACCTCTATTCGCACCGTGAAGCATGTTATGGCTTCCACAAAATCATATCGGCAAAGCCACGAGTCTTCCTCACCAATCAAATTGTAAATTTCTTCTACAACTGGGAGAAGACTTCGCATTTGGATCAAATCTCCGTCGATTCTATCTACTCCCTCTAGCGGCGGTCCGGTAAACGTTCTTCAATTTATTCTTTGCACTTTCGATTTGGATGACAAGGGGTCCATTGTGAAACTGGACGATATTACCCTTGAGAACAGGCAGCGTATTTTTAGGGAAATTATAATGGTCGAACTTGGATATAGACCCAAAGCTTTCCCGCAATAGCTTCTTAAGCCCTAATACATAATCCTCTTTGATTATGTTCAGAAAGTCTTTCTCTCTCATCAGGGCACCTTTGAAACTGTCACTCCCTAGAAGTTTCAGGTCATGGTTGCTGTGATCTTAAATCTTGATGTTAATTGGGCTCGAGTTCTCCTCACCTGCCTTGCTCAAGAGGCTGCGAAAGTAGTGACTAAATCTGTCAACGGAAAGGTTGTAAAAGTCTCAGTATCTAAGCCTCCCCTCCGCATGTGCTCTAAAGTCAGTCTCCTCCTCATCCAACACTTCTCAGATCGCAGATGATCAAGTGCTGACAAGTTTGATCAGTCTCTCACTATCCCCAAGAACAAGAGCCAGATCGAAAAAGCTCTTGGGATTTCTAGCAATCTTTATTGGACTGCCTCTGATGTCTATCACCCCTTTCTCTTAAGGATGGGTCAGTCTGATCCTTTATGGACTGAGCCTTCGAAGAAAGATGATCCTGGCAAAGTTATGGGAGAGAAGAGGAAGAAGGCCGAACCTACAGATAAAGGGAAAAAGCCTCTTAAGAATTCTCAACGTTCCAAGACCTCTCACTCCAAGCCTACTCATCGTCATTTAAGGGATGAATTGGATGATGTTGTTATCTCACCCGAATGAACTCTATCTCCTGTTCGTTCACCTGTAATTCAACCCTCTCTAGCATCTCCAGAATCACCTCCTCTCTCTACAAATGAAGTAGCCTCCCTGCTACAATCCAATGTTGCCACTATTGTCTATTTTCTTTGTTCAAAAGGAGAAGTAAAAGTCAGAGTTGTATTCCCCTGCATTGAACTCACTCCCGAGTCAATGCAGCTCACCTATCAACTCCAGTTCTACCTGGATGTCAAGGATAACTCTTATTTTGTTTTGGACTCCGTCCTTGAGAACACCCTATGGCTGTACTAAAGGTGGAAGAAGCTATTCTTGAGGAAGAGTTCAAATTCTACTCTGTCCCTGATGCTCGCAATCATTTCGACATCATGATTCTCTCCAGAATAATCAAGGAGGCCAAGTCTCTTCAGCTTGACCTCCAACCATTTTTTGTAGCTGATACTGATCTCTTTGATGTAGCCTGTGATTTTAGGAGAAGCAGATCTCCTTCCAGCCATCCATCTCCTCAACCGGAACCTATACTCTCTCATGAACTTGAAGTTGAGGATGATCTGGTCACCAAGATCAATCTGCTCCTTCCCCTTCTCCTGTTCGCACTAAGGCTGAGGAACCTCTAACAGAATAGACCGCTAATGCTAAATCAGCAGAGCAGTTTGCAGACCCGTCTGCACATAAAGACTCCCATGAACCACAGTCTGAGCCTTGCTGGACTGTTAGCTTTCACTTTCCTGATTTGCGTCTTCATTTTTCCAAGCCTGATGAATAGATTTTCACTCAGGGAACTGCCCCTCGTGGCTATGTGTTTCCTTCGACTGAATCTGCATTTTCTTCATCTGCTGGCAGATCTCTTTCCAAGGAGGAAGTCAAGTCCCTTGTAAATTCCTTGGTTAAAAGCAATCACTTCTGGATCTGCAGCTCTCAAACTGTTCAAAGAAGATCTGTCCCAGCAACTAAATCAGCAAATCAATTTTCTCAAGATTCAAGTGAGGAACAACCGGGATGAGTTCATTGAGTCGTTTGATCAGCTCACTGCCTTCTGTACCAAAGTCTCCGACATTACTAAATCCCTTGGTGAGGTAGTTGAACTACAAGAAACTGGCACACTACTCAAGGCTGAAGACAAGATCAAAGCCCAACTCCAAGAGTTCAAGGATGGTGAACTCAAACGCTCCTGAAGGAGTTTTTTGAATCATAGTTGGCAGATTTTGTCAAAACTCAGCTCAACACTCACGTCTCCAATCTGTTTCCCAAACAGATCAAAGACTTCAGCATTGCCACTCTCAGTGAAGTTGAGAAGATACAAGATAGGTGCATGAAGATGGAAGAAGTGCACTCTACCTTTGTGGCTAAATACACTCAGAATGCTTCTGCTACTCAGTCCTCTGTGGATGCCATTCAATAGGACATCAATGCTCTCCTACACTTCAAGGAATTTGCATCTGCTGAAATTGAGAAGTTAAGACGTGAGAATGCCTCTCTTAACCTGGCCATCAAGTCCCTGTTTGATGATGTCAAAAAAGGGGAAGAAGAGGAAGGCAAAGAGAAAGAGAAGTCCCTTCAAGCTGAAAAATCTGAATCGCGGCCTCCATCTATTTCCAAGCCCGAAACTCAGTCTGCTCCCCCTCCTCTTCTGCTACTCCTCAAAAATAGGTTGATGAGGATATAGATAAAAAGGCAGACAAGGCTCAATCCTTCATGATCTCTCAAATGATCCAATAGGGCTACTCCACGGAAGATATCTCAAATCCGGAGTTAGTACGTCAATTCACAAAGGATTAAGCAAACAAGGCCAGAAGGATAAAAGAGATCAAGGCATGGTCAGATTGCACTAGGAACTTCTGTCACAGGAGTCTGGAAGCTCTACCCCCTACTGCTTGGCTAAAAGCAGAAGGTGCCAGCAGATGGAATGTTCTCACCAGCTGCTTCATCTTGAAGCACTACTTTTTGGGAATTCCAGAGCGACAGGGAGACACTGAAGTTGTCTTCACCCAATATCTATTACCATGATCGAGATTTCATCATGAGGGTGTCCAACTGTGCTGATTCTGCAGGCATCAAGATTCAGGCCCCTACCAAAGAATTTTTCTCCCCTCCTCTACTCTCAGATGGAAAGCACCCACATCGCACCAAGATCAATGAATATGCGATCACCACAGCTCAACATTTCGGCATTCCTGTTGGAGAGAATGGTGCCTACAGATGTATTACAGTGTGAATCTTATCTCAAATGAAAGGAAAATAGAAGATGTAGCGGCAAAGAGGAAGCTTAGGAGATGATCTGTATTTGATAAGAACCTTGGTAGATCCGTAATTCAACAAGCACGCGGAAGACTCAAAGATACCGATGGAAAATCCCAAAACCTCCTAAATCGAATCCAAGAAGTAATATAGATGAGACGAAGCTCCCTATACCCCAACTGGTATTATCTAAGAAACTCTGGGATGATGAATGACACACAACGAGGGTGATGAACTCGATTGATTCGCCGGATAAATGTTCATCTTCGACGAACAAAGAGAATTTTCGAAATTCTCTAAAAGAGAGAGATAAACTCACCAAAATATATTCATCAAAGTCTAATTTTCGTGCATTACATAAAGGCAATATTTATAGGCTTCAAAAAGTCCTAATTCTATAAGGAAACTAGTTAAAAACTTATCCTAACATATACCAAACCAAATCCTAGTCTAAAAAGGAATAAAATTACCAAAATAATGCTGAAAATAACCCTACCAACTAGAATATTAATAAAATCCGAAAATAATAAAAATATTCAACTAAATAAACTAATAAATAATATCTTCACTCTTTAGCCCATATCATCTTCAATCCTTGGCCCATAAAGTGAAATCCACGATCTACGGGCTGCATCAGTATTTTATTTTGTCCTTTTGTTGTGTCGAGCTGTAATACTTGTAACTATCCTCTACTCTGATACCTTAATGAAAACAAGATCACCTTTTGACTTGATGACAATACCTCTTTGTCCAGGCTATCGCCTTTACTGTTTTTCTATTTGCTTACTTATAATGCTTCCTATATGCTCTATCCACTCTTAGATTTAATTTTTCAACTATAGGAATCCTTGTAAAAGTGTTGCGTTTCGACATCATCAAAAAGGGGGAAATTGTTGGGAACCCCTGCAATTTGATTTTGATAATGTTTTCTGAAGCCACACTTAGATTTATTTTATACTTACTCAGGTTGGCAAGAGCGACCTGCCCTGTTGCACAGGTCAACTCCCTAGTTCTGTTACAGGTTGAACCTTTGTAAAGAAAGATCGTGTTTCACGATTTGATCTATAGCCTTCAACCTGTTCTTTTTCTTTCCTTGTCAACCTACAGTAGAAGTTCAGCTGACCTTCTCTGAAGAGTTCAAGATCGCTGGAGTTCTACAGAGGTCAAACAGATTCTCCTTCATGAGTCTGGACGACTTGTCCTCTGGTACCTGTTTGCTAGCTAGGATGAAATCTTCCAACGGCTAGAAGTGTGTCAAAAGTATGGCCTCTCTGTCATCACTGACAATTTCCAACAGCTACATTTCAAATCTGTGCCTATCAATACTTCAAGCCTCTCCAGAATCAAGCACGAGAAATTCAATACACAAGCCAAAACTCTACAGAAATCTCTGAAGCTCAAAGCATCACTTAACACTCAAATCAAGAAGATTTCCCAAGTGTTAAGATATTCAAATTTCTGATTTTGGATTCTCTGTTCTTAAGCGATCACTGCTGCTTAAGAACTCTTTAGATTTCTTCATATTAAAGTCTATCAAAGTCTGTAGTATTGAAGAAGTTTAGAAAGTTGATTCTCAAATGTTAAGTCTAGATTAGCTTAGCAAGTTCTGAATTAATAGTCAGTATCAAGTTTGTTATCTATTTTAAAGAAGTTTGTAAGGGTCATAACCCAAAACTCGTGTTTGGACTTCGTCGAAGTTAGACGAATTCTAAAACTGATTCTCTATCAGTCTAAACAAGAATAGAAACAAGAAATTTTAGTTACGACGGTAGCTGACGTGGACGTAGGGAAGGTTATCGTGAACCATGATAAAATCAACTGTCTCTATCTTTTCGTATTTACTTCAGTTGATTTGTTACTTGTTCTCTAACCTGTACTCATAAGCATTCACAACACTCACTCTTCATACAACACTGTGATCTGCTTTTTTAAAAGAAAAGTTTTCATAAAAGAGTAGCCAACTACACTCACCAACTTCCGCACTGCATTGACTACCTGTTGACACAAGTGAACCTGTTCTCATCTGAACCGGTTCTTGTTCAACAGATCGTCTCTCTGATAAAACTTGACCTCACCTGTCAACCAGATCGCATAATTTGCTTTAAAAGTCAAAACTGTTGGCAATTTGGTGTATCCCTCCCCCCCATACACCAAATTACTCTTTCTGGGACCAACAGATTTAATAAATTAAATATTATTTGAAAGATTTAACTAAAAGATTTAAACATATCCATTGGCTGAGCTTCCTCTCCAATTTTCATTTTGTCTGGTCGCCCTTCCCTCATACAAACTTCAATCTTATCATTATTTCAACATAAAGTAGTTGCACAAAGAATTCATTTAATAGTTCTATAATATATAATACTTGCTCAGGCTGTAAACTATTTGATACATTTTTTTTTTGGTTATCCAAGTACGATATGAGTTATATAAATTGGTGAAAGTTTTAAAAACCTATGGTAGCTTCATCTTTTCTTGTATACGATACAAGCAAGATCACATGAGAATTATTTCATAACCTTAAAGATTAGGAACCCGCGATTGAGATTTTATTTACTTTCTTTCTCAAGATCACGGTAGAAATGTGTGAACAAGGATGAACATTTATTCTATAATGAGATAGCTTTATTTACCTTGTTGATGCCATTGAGGCTGAAGAAGCACTTGTGAAAGGTTGTAAGCCTGCACTTGAGTCTAGTCACATCACAAAATTTATCCACCATTGCAAGCTAGATAGTGAGATCTCTTGGTCAATGTATGTATCCCTCCCTTTAATTCCACCTTTATGCACACCAAAATATACTTGCAGTTTGGCATTAATTAAGTTGCATAAGTTGTGGGCACCCAAGTTTGTACTATGTTTGGTAGTCAATATAAAAAAGTTCATTAATTTTAATTGAGTAATTAGTATTATCTCCTTCAATCTATTGTCTAAATAGTTGTATCACAATGGCAGAGAATTCAAATGATTTTTTTTTTATTCTTTTATTTTTTTTATTTTTTCTTATTTTTGTGTGTGTGCGTGTATCAGGAACCACATGAATGTCTATCTACAAATATGATACTACTCCTCAAGTACTATATCTTTTGATGTAAAAATTATATGTTAGCTATAAAATTGGTGTACACACTAGTTGTGTTGTCATGTTGCTTGTATGCATATTTAACACTTAAACTTAAATAATTCTTTTCATTTATCATAACCAAAAGTAATCTTCATTATTCTTGTACTCCCTCCTTCCCAAATCAATTATTTCATATTTTGAATATATATTAGTAATAAATAATAATAAAATGGGACAATTGATTTAGTAATATCCTACATTTGATTACTTAACCCTAAGTGATCTTGTTTAAATGTGATTAAACAAGTGGACTAAGTATCAAGTGGGTCAAGTGGGCAAGAGAGGTTAGGCTCTTCAGCGCGCACACACGTGCGCGCGCAGCCGCCATTTGTCCGGCCGACTCGGCTCAGTACGGCACAGGCACTTGGATCTTTACGATCAGATTTACTAATTCGTTTGGCCCAACGTGTCTAGATTCATCTTTCCCGAATGAATCCATCAGCAGTTCGCCAGAGCACTAGCTACATTAGAGACAAATCCGTTTCATCTTTGGGGACGACAAAAACTATTATAGAGAGCACTATCGGGGCGTATTTTGTCTGGTCGAAAAGATTTTTTACGTTGTAATTTGTATGCCCGGCAAGATTCAAATACCATGTTTCTATCATAATTTGATATTAAGCAGAACTTTATTAGTGGTGTATCCATTTATTTATATTAAATTTGTTCGTTATAATTTAATTAATTTGTATATATTGTTATACAATGTGTATGCATGTTTAGGTCACGTCACACCTTTTGGCCTACTAGCACGTACAACGTGCGTTACACGTATAAACTATGTTGGTCCCGGAAAGAGTTTATTTGTGTATGGGGGGGGGGGATACTCCAATCTCCAATAGATTTCGATTTTGTAGACAAATAGTGAAAACTAACTGACTTTATCAAACTGCCTCAATGAACTAGTACAGCAGATTGATCAGAGTGAGTTCAGTTTGTCCAACTCAGACTGTGAACAGCTGAGTTTGTCAAACTGAACTTAGGTGCAGAAGATGGTAGTGTAAAGTTGGAGAAACTCTTCTTAGAAAATTCTTTTAACTTAAACTATCAGTTTGTAAAATCAAAGATTATGTAGTATGCTGGTTAGTTTACTGATAGTTTATAAAGTGTAGTAAGATAAAGAGTTTGAGAGAGAGATAGTGAGAGATCGACACACGAGATTTTTGTCGTAGTTCAGAGATAATCCTCCTACATCCACTTCAGGCCGAGCTTGACCTGAAATCCTTTACTTTGGATTTTTCTCTCTCTTGTTTATACTGGTCGAGTACTAGCCTTGTATTTTCTTCTAACTTGAAGAAAATACAAGCACGAAGAGAGTCATGACTCCTACAAACCTTTCTTACTTACAAGACATAAGTTTATCACCACTCAGTAAGAGAACTTACAACAAAGATTATACTTGTTACGTATTTAGCTTTTAGACACGAATAGATACTCTCTAAGTGTGGACTTGACCAGCAGTAAATGCTCAAGAACATAGACACCAATAAAGAACTCTCTTTAAGCACTCAACATGTAACACCCTGACTCCCAGGGCATGTAAAAACGTGTCTCGGAGACCGGTACGCTACAAGTGGAATGCTAAAGGTTCTGATGAATGAAATAATAACCTTACAACTTGCTATTACTTTATGAAGGAATAAGGGTGATCGAGGAAGGAAACAACCGAAGAATGGTTTACGTGTGAGGTATGAAAGAACTTAGGGAATTTAATATACACTTTGGCATTTCGGAATCAATTCTCTTTAAAGGAGCATAACATTCAATAAAGGAGGAGTAAAGGCAGAAGTGAAAGAAGAATTACAAGAATAGCTTGATTTAAATCTTATTCTTAACTTACGCAATTATATATTAACTTTATGATCTCTACTTGTCTCACTTTTTAATTAATAACTTACATCTTTCTTAACTACAGTTACCATCAACACATTTACTAATCATCCTTACTTATGAACTTATCATCTTAAACCTGTTGCGGAAGCATGGATGTGACACATGTATGAAGACACATGTCAAGGGGCTACAACCATAATATCCCAATCCTCGGCTCACCTCCCTTTCATCCATTGCTTCCAATTGACCTGCACATTTAGAAATACACACAGGAGGTAAGTACATTGGTTGTACTTAATGAGGTTTTCCCCAAAATCAATGCCACTTAAGGCTATAAATAGACTTGCCAATTGTAAGCTAACTCAGGGGTTTTGGAAAGAACCTGAGCAGCTTTTTGAAAATCATTTTCTTTACATGCTCTTATATTTCTATATGCTCATTCATAAATATATGTGGCCACAAGCAATAATGACATACCCAAGTCTACGAGTTAGAGTTGTACCGAGACCTTACCATTCTTCGTGCGCATACCCGCTGATACCTTCATTAGTGGGCTGATATTGTTCATTTGCAGTGAGTAGACTGGTAGATGCATGCTCATAAAACAAGGCAAGTCTAACATTTAATAATATCTTATGCATAACATGGAGTTAAAACATATCCGCTTTGAAAACTTATAAGAAAATAAATCTCACTCTTTAAGTGCTCAATCAAGCAAGCAAGTATGTACATAGCAAGCAACTCTGACTCCTTTGGTGCGTTGTCCTTTTAACTATTCACCTATTGATTAACATGTATTTTATGTACATGTTGAGTGTGTTTGAATGTGTTTGAGTCTCGACTTATGTGCTTAAATGTTAGATATGCTAGGGTTTCTTAACTTGTAGCATACTTTTTACTTTTCTCATTTCCTTTCGGTTTTCGATCCATTTTTGTAAGAATCGGAAAGAGTATTCATGTGGCTAAGGATCGAAGACTAGAAACGAGGAAGAAATGAGCTTAATTAGAGTGAAACCTAAGTTTAAAAAATGTGGAATTTCAAGTTATATAGCTAGGGTTTCACTAGTTTGATTTCATTTATGTTTTTCTCGTTCTCTCGAGTCTTTTTATGCTTTATGCAGAATAATGAAGAACTTATTTGGCCAATTGAACTATTTCATGTCGAAGAGGAGTTCGTTAGGAAGCCATAGCAAAAAGTAGACCGAGAATCAGAGTTCGAACGAGGGAGAACGAGCGAAAACGGTGAAGCTGCGCAAAATGACCGGACCGACGGTGACCCGGACGGCAACCGGCTAGGACCGCCGGCCAGGCCGCCAGCTGGCCGGCTAAGCTACAGCTTCTGCGGCGACCTAGGCGGCAGCTGGCCAGGGCGCCGCCGTCCCTTCTCCCTTTGTTTCTTGACCGAGTTGGTTCGTCCAACTCGGTCCAACTCGACCTAAAACTCACATTTTATTTATTTAACCTCAAAATCTTCCTAATTGGTGTATCTTTTGCATACTTTAATATTTTAAGAACCCTAGAAATATTTCCCTCTTTCCTTTTTAGTATTTTGAAGATTGTTGGAGATTTACTTGGTGGCTTTACAATTCAAGACCATATTCTTCTTCCTTATTAAATTCTCTTTATTTTCATCATGATTTTATCTCTTTTTTATGGTTTAATTCCTTCAATTATGTCTAGCTAAATTTCTCTTTGGTTCCAATATATGAAGATATGATCTAGATCACTAGGTTTTTAGATTTTGTTGTTGGATTTACCTTCTAATTCATATGTCTTGTGGTTTGGGACTTAATTTTATTGCATGATTGATTGGCCATCATTGAGTGCATACAAGGTGTTTGGTTAAATGCTTAGTAGGCTTTAGTCATAGCACTTAGCATCAAATCACAACATATTAGTAATTCTTGCTAATAGGAGATCATAGATATTAATTGTGTCATTAGAAGTTAATCCATGCGTCTTGAGTCCTAGTCGGAGATAGATGTCATAGGTTAATCTACTTACATTGATTGCTTTGAGAAAAGAATTAGTGTATACAATATATAGAATTCCCATATGAATTAGATTAAATTGGTTGATCCTAGCAAATCCTAATACCTATGCATCTTGAGATTATCAGATTATATTTGGAACCAAGCTTTCTACTATTATTTGTTAACTCTTGCTATTAGTTGCTATCTAGTTTGTTACTTTTCAATTACATTGCTTGATAGAATTAAGAAAACACAAAAACATGATATCTTGTAGCTTGGATAGTAGGTTTAGTAGCTAGATTACTACTTGAAACTCATTCGCCATTGCATTCCCTGTGGATTCGACTCGATTATATTATATCGATTATCATTGCATTCTCCCTCACCCCTAAAGTGAGGGTGGATCAATTTTTGGCGCCGTTGCCGGGGAATGCTTAGTTTGAGTTTCAATAGTCAATTTGGTTATTGAGTTACTAATTCAAGCATTTGTTCTTTTTATTTTTATTTTATAGGTATGGAGGCTCTTATGAAAGAAATGGAGGAGTTTAGAGCATGGAAGGATGAGCAAGAAAGGAGGGCAAACTGATGCTCAACCACCTCCTCTCAATCATATGTTCCAATCTCCAACGGAACAATTTCAAGGAGGAGAATGGGGACGATCAATGCTAATAATTTTGAGCTCAAATCCGGACTTATTCAAATGGTTAAAGATGATCAATTTGGTGGAAGTCCTATGGAGGATCCGAATGCCCATCTTAGCACGTTTCTTGATATTTGCGACACCATTAAACTAAATGGAGTCTCAAATGATGCTATTCGCATGCGAATGTTCGGATTTTCTCTAAAGGATCGGGCTAAAGATTGGTACAAAAGATTGAACAAGTCCAACATTCATACTTGGGATGATTTGTGCAAGGCCTTCCTCTCCAAATACTTTCCACCCTCCAAAGCTCAAAGACTCATCTCTGACATCTCACATTTTTCTCAACAAGGTGATGAGACCTTGTTTGAATCTTGGGAAAGATATAGAGAGCTCCTAAGGAAATGCCCTCAACATGGATTCAATGAGGGTCAACAAATGACCAACTTTTATAGTGGGTTAACACCGCATACAAGAAGCATTATAGATGCTACTTCCGGTGGGTGCCTTCTCAATCGAAATGCAAAGGAAGCTTTGAGAATCATTGAAGAGATGGCGGCTAATAGCTATCAATGGTCAATGGAAAGGGCCCCTTCTAGAAAGATTGTTTCGATTGAGGATGATAGGTATGAGGCTCTAGCATGGGAACTTGCTAATATGAAGAAGAAGTATGAAGAGGAAAGGAAAGCTCACATTCAAAGTGTTCAATCTCAAGGGAATGTGGAGTTCTATGGACGTGAAGACGTGAGCTATGTCAATCAAGGGATTTACGGCAATTACAACAAGCAAGGTTTTCAAGGACATCAAGGGGGATTTCAAGGCAATCAACAAGGTGGTTATTCATATGGTCAACAAGGAGGCTATCTGTAACACCCCGAATAAATAAAGTGAATAAAGAAAATATTGGGCTAAATATATATATATATATAAATGGATTCTTGATCAATGGTTTTGGGCCTTATAAATGCCGATTAGTACCTCTATATTAATTAAAATATTTGCATCAAAGGATTAGTTCTAGACAAGATAAATAAAGGGATAAAATTTATAGTTGGTTAAAATTAGAATTTCCATGTGTTTCCCTTCCTACCTCTACGACAGCCACGTTTCGGTAATAATGCTGTCATTTTTGGAGCAATTTCAATTGATAATTACATAGCCATTCTCACCCAAATTCCTCACGTTTCACACCCAAAAATCACCACGCCAAGTTCCTCTCAGAGAATTGCTTTTCTTCAGGTAGTAGATTCTCATCTCAGTACTTTTTAATTCTTCGCTAGAATTCGTATTACTCTATGGACTTGAATTTATACAGTATATTTCAACCTTAGATATCATAGCTTACCTGTCAGTAAAATGAATCGTTGAAGTTAGATATGAATCCCTGATAAGAGTAAGATAGATTCTTTAATGTGTCTCTTATAATTAAAAGGAAAATAGGAGTAGGAACCATCTTAGAAAAATAGCAAGGGATGGGAATGATTTCTATTTTTCTTAAATAAATCTGTGGGAAACGGGCATCGATTCCTTATTAAAAAAAATGAGAAAGGGAAGAGCCGAAGGTAGTATATATTGAAGTTGGATTGATGAACGTAGCTTTGTGGTTGGGCTATTAAATAAAATGAGCATGTCAGATATTAAAAAGGGAATAGAAAGGGCTATACACTGCATCTTGGGCATGAAAGAACTAATTATAGGGGTGCCAAGTTACTGTTTAGTTCACTTCTACTGTACTAAATTGGGTAGTGAGTATGATAACATAATAAATATAACCAACTTATTAGAATTTTTCTTGTTATTTGCTGCAGTTTATTCAAACCATGAAAATATAGTAACTAAGTAATGAGAATATGCTAACTAAATAATGACACATTTTACATTATAATCTCTACTTTTATAATATGATGAGATTAAAGGAATAGTATTGTATTGTAGGCCGAGATTCAGGGGAGTCGACTTAAGTTACGAGGCCAAATAATATTCTAGTTGCAAGGTGGGTTTTTATTTACCAAAAATATTTATGAAATATGTTTTACAATATTTCGTCCATTATTGAATTACGTATTGATTTTACTGCTCATGTGGATTTGACAATGACCTGTACAGAGGAATTCCGAATACAGTTTATAGAATATAGTTTATGTGATCACATAGGGTCTTGTCTCCACTACAGTATGAGCTTACAGTTATTTTATAAATCGTCAAATATGATTTATCGATATGAATGTTTTTGTATGGACGAGAATTGTTTGGCAATACCCATTGAGTGTTCAAACACTCAGCCCAAATCCTTTTTTTATATATATTTCAGGTCTGATGATGATGATGGTTGGTGACGAGATGAACCATATATATAAATAACACTATGCTTGACCTTGACTTCTGTTTATTTTGGTCAAGTATTTTGTCGTATTGTATAATATATGCGCGAGACTTGACTCTTGTTATATAATCCTAGATCGTGTATAGTCTTCCTAAACTTGTAAATATGGTTGACATTCGGTATCTCGTCAATTTATTTGATGAGATTTTTGGCTGTGAATATCGTTATCTAATATGTTTGGTTTGCTTCCAATAATCTAACTAGATTCTAATTATTTGAAATTCGTCAACACATTTTTTTAAAAATCCCCATCTAGGTGTTGCCGAGCTTTGATGCTCTTTGGATTCTTGTTAACAAGAGCTAATATCTTGAAGAAGATTTAATTCTTCTTTATTTTTATTTATTTATTTATTTTTTTTGTCATTTTGCTCTTCAAGTAACATTCCAAATTCTTCATAATCGGGATGTTACATTGTGGTATCAGAGCAGGTCTACGTTCTTCAGGCCTGTTTAATATCAATCTCTTTTCTTCTTATCCATTATAATGTGAATAAGTTGTTCAAGTATATCATTATAATAATTATATGGTTCAACTCCTGCCAAACATCATCAGGTACCAGGTATGAAGTTATAAACTTTTTTGCCATAATCATGTTACTGAATATGCTATGGAACCAATATGTATTCTCTTTATTTTGAAATATTAATTCTGTATATTCTATGTAAAAGCGGGAAGAATATGGTATATTTAGTATATTACTTGTGAAAGTACTGCATATATTTTCCTTTTTATTTCTTATTTGTGCAAGAACTTGGACTCACCATAAGTCTTTCCCAGATGTCTAGAGTTGTACAAGTCCCACGGAAGAACAATATAAGGCTACCCTTGCAGCTGCGTAGGCTGCAAGATTACCAAAATTATGTTCGTAACCCTCAGCATAGCGTTGGGCATCATATCACGCACATGATCGAGATGTGGACCAGTGTTCGTGGAGGTGTTTCGGAGTGGGAAGCATCCTTCCATTTGATGAATACCTTACCTCCTGAGTGGTATCCATATGCCACTCACGTATTCGGACAATATTCGGAGATACACGGGACTACATTTCAGTATGAGGTCGATTATCTGAACTTTGCATCGCATATATACCATCGTTGGGCGACAGGTAGTACGCCACCAGCAGCATTTGGTACAGCCGCAGCTGTTATTGGTCCAGCATACGCTCCACCTCCAGCTCCAAATCCAGAACCAGCCCAACTAGAGCCTGCACATTAAGATGACGATGATGATTCCTCCGAGCCAGAGGATGAGGCTATGGCAGAGGGTGTAGGTAGCTCGGCCGCTGCCTAAGTTCAGCTTAGGAGAAGCATCAGCAACTAGTAACATACCATGTATATAGTTTTGCCTATAATATAGCTCGACGACGAGAGCACATATGCTCTTTTTTGTACTACACCTTAATGGTGATAATATTAGCCTAGTCGAGACTTCTGCTTATGTATCTAGTTCTGATGCCTGAACTAATCTATAGTCTATGTATGTGTACATGTATATGTAAATATATATATATATGAATGCTAAGACCTTTTTGGTTTCTTTAAGGTGTGCACGTATGATACAATTTTGTAGTGTCTTATGATTAATAATCTTTAACATAATTGTTTTAGAAACATTCTCAATGAAATTTATTACCAATAATAACTGAAGCTAATTCAACTTAGCATCTGCAGGATGCTACCAAGAAGACAACCACCTCAGCACCTTCCAAATGACGACTTGGGTCAGGTTGTCGAAATATTTAGGCATTATACTCCTCCTAACTTCAACGGACAAGGTGAGCCACTAGAAGCTGAACAGTGGCTGCGTGCTATAGAATGAATTTTCAAACACATAGCGTGCGAAGATAAGCATCGAGTGTCCTGTGCTATTTTCCAACTGACGGGAGATGCTGATTTTTGGTGGGAATCCCACGGACGGACAATGACAGCAGAACAGTTAGAAACCATAACGTGGGAGGAGTTCAAGCTTGCGGTTATCCAAAAATATATACCCAATTGCTACCGTGAACGCAAGGAAACCGAGTTTATGCACCTACGACAAGGAAACATGACTGTAGACGAGTACGATAGAAAATTTAATCAACTCTCTCATTACGCACCTCACCTTGCATGATACAGACTTAAAGAAAGCTCAACGTTTTCGAAGGGGATTAAGAACTGAGATAAGTGTTGCCATTGCTGGGCAAGGAGCAACCACTTATGCAGAAACTCTTGGAAGAGCTCAGGATATAGAATCTCTACTGCAAGCAGAGCAGAGAAGGACCAATGATGCAAAGGGAAAGCGTGTATGGGAAAATAGGAAGCAAGAAGCCAATAAACCCAATAAGCAGATGAAAATAGGGCAACCTATACGAGGGGAGGCGCCAAAAGAGAAACCATTATGTGAGACATGTAAGAAGAGGCATCATGGAGCTTGTTTGATGGGAATGAATGCATGCTATTGGTGTAGACAACCTGGACATTGTGCTCAAAATTGCCCTCGACAAAAGGGTAATGCGAGAGGAAATCCCGTTCAGCAACCAGCTAGAAACGCACGAACATACGCACTCAATCGTCAACAAGCGGCTCAAGAACCGGAGAATATAGCAGGTATGATTATTGTCCGTAATATACCACTGCTCGCTTTATTTGATACCGGGGCTACACACTCATTCATATCTAGTCGAGCTCTTAAGAAATTAGGTTTAATGGGAGATAAGATGAAGGATACCATGTTAGTGAGTATTCCAGCAGGAAAAACTTTGATAGTAGATAGAATTTGTGTGGGATTGGGGCTAAATTTTGAAAATATTGAGTATAAGGCAAATTTGCATGTGCTAGAAATGAAGGACTTTGATATTATATTGGGAATGGATTGGCTTAGAGATAACCATGCAATAATTCGATGCCATGAAAATGAGGTTCAATTCCATAATCCTGAACAGCCAGAATGTGTATTCTTTGGAATGAAACCCGAAACAACGATATCTCTAATATCAGCCATGAAAGCTTTTAGAATGATTTTGAAAAAGAAATGTCAGGCCTTCTTAGTAAGCATAAAAAGAGAAAAGGGTAGTGAGAAAACAATAAATGATATTCCTGTAGTACGTGAGTTTGTAGACGTATTTCCAGATGAGCTACCAGGACCGCCACCGGAGAGACAAGTGGAATTTACGATCGATCTTATACTAGGAGCTGCTCCAATTTCAAAGGCACCTTATCGAATGACACCAAAAGAGTTGCAGGAACTAAAGGTACAATTACAAGAGTTGCAAGATAAGGGATTTATTCGACCAAGTGTATCTCCGTGGGGAGCACCCGTATTATTTGTGAAGAAAAAGGATGGTTCTCTTCGAATGTGCATTGACTATAGAGAACTAAACATGTTAACTATTAAAAATAAATACCCTTTACCTTGGATTGAAGATCTCTTTGATCAACTTAAGGGAGCTACGATTTTCTCTAAGATTGATTTGAGGTCTGGTTATCATGAAATGAAAGTCAAGAATGAGGATATCTCAAAAATAGCTTTCCGGACTCGTTATGGTCATTATGAGTTTATCGTGATGCCATTTGGATTAACCAATGCTCCAGCAGTGTTTATGGATTTAATGAATCGAGTTTTCCACCCGTATTTGGATCAGTTTGTGCTGGTGTTCATTGATGATATTTTGATATATTCTAAGACTAAGGAACACCATGATGAACATTTGAGGATAGTGCTAGAAAAGC
Source organism: Mentha longifolia (assembly GCA_001642375.2). Classification (NCBI taxonomy): domain Eukaryota; kingdom Viridiplantae; phylum Streptophyta; class Magnoliopsida; order Lamiales; family Lamiaceae; genus Mentha; species Mentha longifolia. The sequence goes on from CM038114.1 coordinate 31,309,750, forward strand.
TACGATCTGAAAAACTTTATGCAAAGCTTAGTAAATGCGAGTTTTGGTTTAATGAAGTCATTTTCTTTTCTTAGGCCATGTCGTATCAGCATAAGGAATTAAGGTGGACCCGACCAAGGTAGAAGCCGTCAGTGAATGGAAATCTCCTATCAATGTTAATGAAATCCGTAGTTTTCTAGGCTTAGCCGGATACTACAGACGATTTATAGAGGGATTCTCCAAAATAGCACGACCACTGACACAACTCTTAAAGAAAGGAACAAGATTCCAATGGACAAAGCAGTGTGAGGAAAGCTTTCAAGAACTAAAATAGAAATTGATCACTGCTCCAATCTTGACTGTGCCTGATGGAAACGACGATTTTGTTGTTTACAGTGATGCATCAAAACAAGGATTGGGATGCGTGCTAATGCAGAAGGGTAAAGTAATAGCATACGCGTCTAGGCAACTAAGAACTCACGAGGTTAACTACCCTACCCATGACTTAGAACTTGCCGCGGTAGTTCATGCTCTCAAAATATGGCGACATTACCTTTATGGCGCGAAATGCGAAATTTACACAAATCACAAGAGCCTGAAATATTTCTTTGAACAGAAAGAGCTCAACATGCGACAAAGAAGGTGGAAAGAATTAGTAAAGGACTACGACTGCACAATTTTATACCACCCCGGGAAAGCAAATGTCGTGGCAGATGCTTTGAGCAGAAAAATTAGATCATCTTTGGGATGTGTTCTAACTCAACAAGAATTTTTGGTTAAAGAATTTTCAAAGTTAAACTTGGAAATAATAGTTCCACCTGATAATACGAAATCTCATCTAGCCGTTCTGACAATGAAACCAAGTTTACGAACTCGTATTATAGAAGCGCAGTCGAAAGATGAATTCCTTGAGAAAATCCGACAGAAAACTAGAATGGGTGAAAGTGGTAAATTTCTTATAGCACCCGATGGAGCACTAATTTTTGGAGATAGAATTTGTGTTCCTCAAGACTATAATCTCAATGAGGAAATCATGAAGGAAGCTCATTGTGCATTATACTCAGCTCATCCTGGCAGCACAAAGATGTATCAAGATCTCAAACGAAATTTTTGGTGGAAAGGGATTAAAAGGGATATAGCTTGGTTTGTAGAGCGTTGTTTGACATGCCAACAAGTGAAGGCCGAGCATCAACGACCAACAGGACTTTTGAATCCACTTGAAATTCCTGAGTGGAAATGGGAGCACGTTACTATGGATTTTGTCGTTGGATTGCCGAAAACATTGCATGGAAATCATGCTATATGGGTTATTGTAGATAGGCTAACAAAGTCAGCACATTTCCTACCAGTCAAAATGACGTTAAGCCTAGATAAACTAGCCCATATCTATGTCAAAGAAATTGTTCGACTACATGGGGTCCCAGTATCAATCACATCAGACCGCGATACTAGATTTACCTCTCAGTTTTGGGGAGAATTACAAACGGCACTAGGCACAAGATTAAACTTTAGTACCGCCTTCCACCCTCAAACGGATGGTCAATCTGAAAGGACTATCCAAACTTTGGAGGATATGCTTCGAACGATAGTTATGGATCAAGGTGGGAGTTGGGAAGATTATCTACCCTTAGCTGAATTTGCATATAATAATAGTTACCAAACGTCCATTGGAGTAGCACCTTATGAAGCATTATATGGCTGAAAATGCAGAACACCTCTATACTGGGATGAAGTGGGAGAACGGAAGATACTGGGTCCCGAGATAATTCAGAATACGGTAGAAGTAGTAGATAAAATTTGAGTAAGGATTAAAGAAGCTCAAGATAGGCAAAAATCCTACTCCGATAAGCGTCGAAGAAGTTTACAGTTTGAAGTCGGGGAGAAGGTGTTTCTTAAGATATCTCCAACAAGAGGGGTAGTTCGTTTCAGAACAAAAGGGAAGTTGAGGCCGCGTTTTATAGGACCATACGAAATTCTGCAACGAGTTGGAGACGTCGCTTACAAATTAGCTTTACCACCAAACCTAAGCGGAATTCATAATGTGTTTCACATATCCATGCTTCGAAAATATGTGTTTGATCCCAGCCATATATGAGATAATAGAACTTAACCCGGATGTCACCTATAAAGAGACGCCTATAGCAATCCTTGACAGAAAAGTACACAAGCTGCGGAACAAGGAACTTTTCTTAGTAAAAGTCCAATGGAGTCGGCATGGACGTGATGAAGCTACGTGGGAATTAGAGGAAGAAATTCTAGAGAAATATTCCAACTTATCGATTTCAGGTACGTAAATTTCGAGGACGAAATTTTATTTGCGGGGGTAGATTTGTAACACCCCGAATAAATAAAGTGAATAAAGAAAATATTGGGCTAAATATATATATATATATATAAATGGATTCTTGATCAATGGTTTTGGGCCTTATAAATGCCGATTAGTACCTCTATATTAATTAAAATATTTGCATCAAAGGATTAGTTCTAGACAAGATAAATAAAGGGATAAAATTTATAGTTGGTTAAAATTAGAATTTCCATGTGTTTCCCTTCCTACCCCTACGACAGCCACGTTTCGGTAATAATTAATAGTTGTCATTTTTGGAGCAATTTCAATTGATAATTACATAGCCATTCTCACCCAAATTCCTCACTTTTCACACCCAAAAATCACCACGCCAAGTTCCTCTCAGAGAATCGCTTTTCTTCAGGTAGTAGATTCTCATCTCAGTACTTTTTAATTCTTCGCTAGAATTCGTATTACTCTATGAACTTGAATTTATACAGTATATTTCAACCTTAGATATATCAATAGGCTTTACCTGGTTCCAGTAAAATGAATCGTTGAAGTTAGATATGAATCCCTGATAAGAGTAAGATAGATTCTTTAATGTGTCTCTTAAAGTTAAAAGGAAAATAGGAGTAGGAACCATCTTAGAAAAATAGCAAGGGATGTGAATGATTTCTATTTTTCTTAAATAAATTTGTGGGAAACGGGCATCGATTCCTTATTAAAAAAAATGAGAAAGGGAAGAGCCGAAGGTTGTATATATTGAAGTTGGATTGATGAGCGTAGCTTTGTGGTTGGGCTATTAAATAAAATGAGCATGTCAGATATTAAAAAGGGAATAGAAAGGGCTATACACTGCATCTTGGGCATGAAAGAACTAATTATAGGGGTGCCAAGTTACTGTTTAGTTCACTTCTACTGTACTAAATTGGGTAGTGAGTATGATAACATAATAAATATAACCAACTTATTAGAATTTTTCTTGTTATTTGCTGCAGTTTATTCAAACCATGAAAATATAGTAACTAAGTAATGAGAATATGCTAACTAAATAATGACACATTTTACATTATAATCTCTACTTTTATAATATGATGAGATTAAAGGAATAGTATTGTATTGTAGGCCGAGATTCAGGGGAGTCGACTTAAGTTACGAGGCCAAATAATATTCTAGTTGTAAGGTGGGTTTTTATTTACCAAAAATATTTATGAAATATGTTTTACAATATTTCGTCCATTATTGAATTACGTATTGATTTTACCGCTCATGTGGATTTGACAATGACCTGTACAGAGGAATTCCGAATACAGTTTATAGAATATAGTTTATGTGATCACATAGGGTCTTGTCTCCACTACAGTATGAGCTTACAGTTATTTTATAAATCATCAAATATGATTTATCGATATGAATGTTTTTGTATGGACGAGAATTGTTTGGCAATACCCATTGAGTGTTCAAACACTCAGCCCAAATCCTTTTTTTTTATATATTTCAGGTCTGATGATGATGATGGTGGTGACGAGATGACCATATATATAAATAAAACTATGCTTGACCTTGACTTCTGTTTATTTTGGTCAAGTATTTTGTCGTATTGTATAATATATGCGCGAGACTTGACTCTTGTTATATAATCCTAGATCGTGTATAGTCTTCCTAAACTTGTAAATATGGTTGACATTCGGTATCTCGTCAATTTATTTGATGAGATTTTGGCTGTGAATATCGTTATCTAATATGTTGGTTTGCTTCAATAATCTAACTAGATTCTAATTATTTGAAATCCGTCAAGACATTTTTTTAAAAATCCCCATCTAGGTGTTGCCGAGCTTTGATGCTCTTTGGATTCTTGTTAACAAGAGCTAATATCTTGAAGAAGATTTAATTCTTCTTTATTTTTATTTATTTATTTATTTATTTTTTGTCATTTTGCTCTTCAAGTAACATTCCAAATTCTTCATAATCGGGATGTTACACTATCAAGTCTACAATCCCAACACTAGGAATCCTCATAATCCTTCATATGGAAATCCAAATAATGCTCAAGTTCCACCTCCCAGATTCTTCGTCTATCAAGGAGTCATTGAAGAGCCAAAGAAGAATTCTCCATCAATGGAGCAAATGATGGAACAAATATTGGCGAATCAAGCTCAAATATCTTCTCAATGGCACATTTATCACTCAAACCGGGTAAAAGGTGAGTGCATTGGAGAATTCCCTCATTTCTTTGACAAAGCAAGTAAAGATGATGGAAGGCCAAATTAGCCAAATGGCTAATCAAGCTATCACTCAACACAAGTTTGGAGAATCCTCTAGCAAAGCTCAAGAAAACTCGAAGTAACAATGCAATGCCATTCGTGTAGTGAGTGAAGCTTCATCGAGACCTTCACATATACCTTGTGGGAAATCTTTGAATCTTGCTAAGAGCAATCTTGTGGAGCCAAGACAATTATATAAGCTTCCATCTTCGGAGGTAGTTATGCTTGATGAGAATTATCCAAGAATCATGATATTTGGCCAATCATCCCATCTATAAAAGGTTGGAAAAATTAGGACATTAATAATTATTATTTGAGGATGAGGATTGCCAAGGCCGTTCCATATGATGAGCATCTTGATAAGCCAAAGGATCTACAAAGAAGGAAGGATGCTTATGAAGCTTCAAAGTTGAGGAGTAAACTAGGTGTTCAAGAACCTATAGAGAAGGAGAGTGCTCACAAGACAAATCAAAGAGGTATCCCTTCTACTCTAACTCCTAAATTTTCTCAAGAGCATGTTGAGTTGAATGGCTTGGATAGTCTAGCATCTTCCTATAAGCCCATTGAGGAAAATTTACATGAGAAGAAGAGTGATTTGCTAGATGTATTCAAAAAGTTGGATATAAATGCTCCCTTAGTTGGTTTGTTGAGTAATATCCCGGATCATGAGAAATTTTTGGATGTTATGCTTCATAAGAAGGTGAAATGGGATGATTTGAAAACCATTGTGCTTACGGAATTGAGTAGTGCTCGTTTGAAAAAAAAGATCCCGAATAAGGAATAAGATCCGGGAAAGTTTACCATACCTTGTGAAATTGGAGGCAAATGGTTTAAGAAAGTCTTGTGTGACTTAGGTTCGGGAGTCAATTTGATGCCTCTTTCCATTTTCAATCGCTTGAACATTAGAAATCTTAAGCCTTCATCATTTGTGCTCCAAATGGCGGATTGCTCAAGTTCATACCCCAAAGGCATTGTTGAGGACGTACTTATCAAAGTTGGAAAGTTCATATTCCCGGTGGAATTCATCGTAATTGACATGCCAGAAGATCATGATGTCCCAATGATACTTGGAAGGCCTTTCTTGGCTACAAGTCAAGCCCTAGTGGATGTTTTTGAGGGAAGTCTTATCCTTCAAGTCAATGGAGACAAGGAGTCATTCTACATGTCGAATCACTTGAAGGATTGTGAGGAGACAAGTGAAGGGAGTAATGGAAAGATGGACAAGAAGCTAATGGTTGATAAAGGAGGGAAGTCATTTCAAGTTCCTTGAATGGAGATTAAGGTATCGTCGAGCTAACGACATTAAACTAAGCGCTCGTTGGGAGACAGCCCAACAACTATGCTTTTCTTTTTCATTTTAGTTAGTTTTCTTAGTTTGATTTTGGTTTTTGTTTCTTATTTTTGATTTAATCGTTCCTTCTACATTTCCTTATTTCTATGCTAATATGATTAACACGTATTTTATGTGCATGTTGAGTGAGTTTTGCATGTGTTTAAGTCTCGATTTGGGTGTTTAAGTGTTAGAAATGCTAGGGTTTCTTAACTTGTAGCATACATTCTATTTTCCTCATTTCTTTTCGGTTTTCGATCCATTTTTGTAAGAATTGGAAAGAGCATTCATCTGACTAAGGATCGAAGGCTAGAAATGAGGAAGAGTCGAGTTTGATTAGGGTGAAACCTTGGGTTAAGAATGTGGAATTTGAATTCATAAAGTTAGGGTTTCACTCGTTCAAGTTTGTTTGTGTTTTCCTCGTTCTCTCGAATCTCTTTGTGTCTTTTTGCAGGTTGATGGAGAACTTATTTGGCCAAATTGATCATTCCATGTCGAAGATGAGTTCGTTAGGAAGCCGTAGCAAAAAGCGGTTCGTAAATTGGAGTTCGTACGAGAGAGAACGGGCGAAAACGGGGAAGGCGCGCAAAAGAGAAGACGGAGTTGACCGGTCAAAGAAGGAGGGCCAGCGGCCTGACCGGCGGTCGGCCAGACCACCGGCCAAGCTGCCAAACCGCCGGCGAGCCACCAGACTGCCGGTTGGCCGGATTTCCTCAACTTAAGGGGCAAGTTCGGCTCGTCCAAACTCGCCCCGGTTCGTCCCGTTTCGCTCTGATTCGACTCAAACTCGATTTTTAATGTATTTAATCCTAGAATTCACCCTATTTGGATATCTTTTTGCATATTTTATTCTCCCAAGAACCCCAGAATATTTTTCCTCTTTTCTTTTAAGTATTTTGAAGATTGTTGAAGCTATACTTTATGGATTTGCAATTGAAGACCATCTTCTTCTTCCTTATTAAATTTTCTTTCTTTTAAGCATGATTTCATTTACTTTCTATGGTTTATTTCCTTTGATTATGTCTAGCTAAGTTCCTTTTGGTTTCAAATATATGAAGACATGATCTAGATTAATAGGTTTTTGGATATTGTAGTTGGATTTGTCTTCTAATTCATATGTCTTGTGGTTTGGGACTTGATTTTATTGCAGGAGTGATTGGCCATCATAGAGTGCATACAAGGTGTTTGGTTAAATGCTTAATAGGCTTTAGTTCATAACACTTGGCATCAAACCGCAATATATTAGTAATTCTTGCTAATAGGAGTTTCTAGATAATTAATTGAGCTATTTGGAGTTGATTTATGCATCTTGAGACCTAGCGGAGATAGATTACATAGGTTAATCCACTTACATTGATTGCTTGAGAAAAGAGTTGATGTATATCCTATAAAGAACTCCCGTATGAATTGGATTAAATCGGTTTATCTTTGCAACTTCCAAAACCTATGTTTTTAGTGAATGTTGGATTATATGTGGAACCATATTTTCTCTTATTGATAGTTATCATTCGATACTTGTTTGCTAGTTGATTTTGTTATTGGCAGTCATTAATCTTTGGAAAAATACAAAAAAAACATGATATATTGTAGCTTGGATAGTAGATTTAGTAGCTAGATTACTACTTGAAACTCATTCGCCATTGCATTCCCTATAGATTCGACTCGATTACACACATCGATTATCATTGCATCTCCCTCACCCCTAAAGTGAGGGCGGATCAATTTTTGGCGCCGTTGCCGGGGAATGCTTAGTTTGAAGTTTCAATAGTCGATTTGGTTATTAAATTACTAATTCAAGCATTATTTCTTTTGATTTTTGTTTTGTAGGTTTATGCACACAAGGTCCAAGGGAAGACTTGTTCAACCTTTGATCTTGAACTTTGAAAGAAGACATAGAAGAAGGAATTCTATTGAAGAAGAAGAAATGGCTAACAATTAAGATTATAAGGCTCTTAGGAAGGAACTTGAAGATATGAGAGCTTGGAGAGATGAGCAAGAAAGAAGGGCTCAAGAAGATCAACAACCTCCGCTCAATCAAATGTTCAAATCTCCTACGGATCAATTTCAAGGAGGAGCACGGGGACCACGTGTCAATGCAAACAACTTTGAGATAAGGACGGGTCTTATCCAAATTGTACAATCGGAGCAATTCGGTGGAAGGCCAAATGAGGATCCTAATGCTCATTTGAGCACATTTTTGGAGATTTGTGACACGGTGAAACACAATGGAGTGCTGGAGGATGCAATAAGGATGAAGCTCTTCAACTTTTCTCTAAGGGATCGTGCAAAGGAGTGGTTTAAAAACCTTGACAAGAGCAAGATCACTTCATGGGAAAAATTATGCAAAGCTTTTCTTGCCAAGTACTTCTCTCCTTCCAAAGCCCAAAAGCTCATTTCGGAGATTTCACACTTTTCTCAACAAGTCGATGAAACTTTATTTGAAGCTTGGGAGAGGTATCGGGACTTGCTACGCATGTGCCCTCAACACGGATTCAGTGAAGCGCAACAAATTGTCAATTTCTATAGTGGACTCTCTCCACACACGGAGAGCATAGTAGATGCTACATTCGGGGGTTGTTTAGTGAATCGGAAGAATGCAAAGGAAGACCTTAGGATCATTAAAGAGATGGCCGCTAATAGTTATCAATGGCCATTGGAGAGAGGTCCCACGAAGAAGGTGAATTCTATACTTGAAGATGCAAGGATTGATAAGTTGGCCACAAAATACACCCTCCTCAAAAAGGAGTTTGAAGAAGAGAGAAAGTCGAAGAGAGATGTTCAAGTGGTCCAAAGCCAAGAGAATGAAGAGTACAATGAGAATGAGGAAGTGAGCTATGTGAACCAAAGGCCTTATGGGAATTTCAACAAGTAAAATTTTCAAGGAGCTCAAAGTGGTTTTCAAGGGAATTATCAATGGGGATTTCAAGGGAGGTCAAAGGAGGCAATTCCTATGGTCATCAAGGAGGCTATCAAGCCTATAGTCCCAACAACCGGAATCATCCCAACCTCTCCTACGAAAATCCTAATAATGCTCAATTCCCACCTCCCGGATTTTCTATTTCTCAAGAACCTAAGAAGACAACTCCTTTTATTGAGCAACTTATCCAACAAATGGCAAATCAACAAAGCTTGTTTATCACACAAACCGGGCGAAAGGTGACTGCCTTGGAGAATTCACTTACCTCTTTAACAAAGCAAGTGAAGATGATGGAGAGCCAAATAAGTCAAATGGCTAACCAAGCCACCACTCAACATACTCCGGGAAAGTTTCCAAGTAATACGGAGTTAAATCCCAAGAACCAATGCAATGCTATCACATTGAGAAGTGGAAGAGCCTATGAGAATAAAGATATATCTGGAAGTGAAAAAGAGTAGGTTCTCGTTGAAGACATACCCTATGAAGAGTCTCCAACTAGTGATAGAGAATCAAGGAAACAAGTTCAAGGAGAAGCTCCTAAGGCGGTGCTAGTAGAGGCCCCTCTCTCTACCAATGATGCTATTATGAAGGCTTCATTTCCTCATCGTCTAGTCAAGCATAAGGTTGACGAAAAGTTGATGAGATTCTTGGAAATATTCAACAAAGTACAAATCAACATTCCCTTGCTTGATGCACTTCGAGATATGTCCGGCTATGTGAAGTTCTTGAAGGATGCCGTTGATAACAAGAGAAAGTTTGGTTCATTTGAAACAATTAGCCTAACGGAGGAGGTTAGTGCGATGATCCAAAGGAAGATGCCTTTGAAAAAGAAGGATCCCGGAAGCTTCACAATAGCATGTGTGATTGGAAGGAAAAAGTTTGGAAATGTCTTATGTGATCTTGGAGCTAGCATAAATTTGATGTCATTGTCTATTTTCAAGAGGTTGGATATAGGAGCGATTAAACCTACATCAATTTGCCTCCAAATAGCCGATCGTTCTATATCTTATGCTCAAGAAGTAGTCAAAGATGTATTAGTGAAAGTTGAGGAGTTCATCTTCCCCACGGACTTCGTTATCTTGGATATGCCGGATGACAAGGATATGCCCCTTATTCTTGGGCGTCCTTTCCTAGCAACCGGAAGAGCTCTTATTGATGTGCAAAACGGGAATCTCACATTTAGAGTCAATGAAGAGACCCTCACTCTTTTAATCTTTGATGCTATGAAGCGAGGAGATGACTCAACCTATGAGAAATGCAATGCAATCACCACCTTGCCTACATCTATGGCAAAAGATCTCACGGAGGAAATCCTTTCCAATTCTCTCTACTCTTATTCCGATTTGGATGATGCTTGTGATGATTTATTGGAATCAATTGCCTATTTGGAAGCAAATCAAGGATCATTGAAGGATGAGGTCTATTACCTTGATATCAACCAACCAGGGGAAAATGGAAGTTCAACCAAGGTGGAATCTACTCCAATCACTTCTCAAGAGTTGAAACCTCTTCCCGATCACCTAAGGTACGCCTTCCTTGGTGATAATCACTCTTTCCCCATTATAGTGTCACAACACTTGTCAGAGTCCGAATTAGACAAGTTGTTGCGTGTCCTTAGAGAGTTCAAAGATGTGATTGGTTGGTCTATTGATGATATCAAAGGAATTTCTCCATCAATGTGTATGCACCGGATTCTTTTGGAAGATAATTGTCGTCCTAGGGTTCAACCTCAAAGGAGATTGAATCCCGTCTTGCAAGAAGTTGTGAGGAAAGAGGTGTTGAAATTGTTGGATGCCGGGATGATTTATGCTATTTCGGATAGCGAGTGGGTAAGTCCTACGCAAGTTGTTCCTAAGAAAGGGGGGATTACGGTGGTGAAGGATGAGTTGATCACTACTAGAGTAGCGATGGGTTGGAGAGTTTGTATTGACTATCGAGCATTGAATTCCACTACTAGAAAAGATCACTTTCCGTTGCCCTTTATTGACCAAATGCTTGATCATTTAGCCGGATATGAGTATTATTGTTTCTTGGATGGCTACTCCGGATACAATCAAGTGATGATCGTCCCGGAAGATAAACATAAGACGGCATTCACTTGTCCATACAGTGTATTTGCATTTCGGAGAATGCCTTTTGGATTGTGCAATGCTCCTGTCACATTCCAAAGATGCATGATGGCTATTTTCCATGGGTTAATTGAAAACATTATGGAGGTCTTTATGGATGATTTTTCCGTATTTGGGACTTCTTTTGATCATTGCTTGGAAAATTTGACCAAGGTTTTGCAAAGATGCCAAGAAACTTCCCTAGTTCTTAATTGGAAAAAATGCCACTTTATGGTACGAGAGGGAGTTGTATTGGGCCACAAAGTTTTAAGAGAAGGGTTGGAAGTTGATAGAGCAAAAATAGTTGCTATTGAGAAGTTGCCACCTCCTACAAGTGTGAAATCCGTTCGGAGTTTTCTAGGCCATGCCGGATTTTATCGACGGTTCATCAAGGATTTCTCAAAAATATCCAAACCTCTTTGTTCTATCTTGGAAAAGGAAGTTAAATTCAACTTTGATGAAGATTGTTTGAAGGCTTTTGAGGCATTGAAGAAAGCTTTAGTATCTACACCCGTGTTAATCACTCCTAATTGGAATGAGTCTTTCATTTTGATGTGTGATGCTAGTGATTGGGCGGTTGGTGTAGCATTGGGGCAAAAGAGAGAAAATTTGTTTCGTGTGATCTACTATGCTAGCAAAACTTTAGATTCCACTCAAAGGAACTACACCACGACGGAGAGAGAGTTGTTGGCTATAGTCTATGCTTTTGACAAGTTCCGATCTTATTTGGTAGGCAATCATACCATTGTCTACACGGATCATGGGACAATTAGGCATCTATTTGCTAAAAAGGATTCAAAGCCTAGGCTCATCCGGTGGATTCTCCTTCTACAAGAGTTTGATATGGAGATTCAAGATAGGAGAGAATGTGAGAATGTGGTAGCGGATCACTTCTCACGTCTTGAGAATCCGGTGGAAGGGGAAGATCAAAAGTTGAGTATCAATGAGTTTTTCCTGGATGAGAAGATCATGGTGTTGAAGTGCAAAGATTCTTGGTTTGCCAACTTTGCTAATTACCTTGTGCTTAGAGAGTTGCCACCAAATCTCTCGGATTATCAAAAGGCCAAGTTCCTTCGAGATGTGAAGTTCTATTATTGGCAAGATCTATACTTATGGAGAAGATGTGCCGATGGTCTTATTAGAAGATGTGTCATGGAAGGTGAATGGCTCAAGATTATTGAAGATTGTCATGAGGGACCAAATGGGGGCCATTTTGGGGCTAATCGTATGGCTTGGAAGGTTTTTCAAAGTGGATTCTATTGGCCTTCGATTTTTAGGGATTGCCAATTATTTGTGAAGAATTGTGATAGGTGTCAAAGGATGGGAAATATCACAAAAAGGGATGAGATGCCTCAAAACATCATGGTCGAGGTTGAATTGTTTGATGTTTGGGGGATAGACTTCATGGGACCATTCCCTACTACTTGTGGTTTTTCTTATATCCTTCTTGCTATTGAGTATGTTTCAAGATGGGTCGAAGCCATTCCAACTTCGACTAGTGATTCCAAGGTTGTGATCAAGTTTTTGAAGAAGAATATTTTGACTAGGTTTGGGACTCCAAAGGCTTTGCTTAGTGATGGGGGGTCTCACTTCAACAACAAGTGGTTGGGAAATGTTTTTGCTAAATATGGAGTGAAGCACAAAATTACCTCTCCATACCATCCTCAAGCCAATGGTCAAGCCGAGCTTGCAAACCGGGAGATTAAGCAAATCTTGGAGAAAATAATCACTAATCGAAAGGATTGGGCAAAGAAACTCGATGATGCTTTGTGGGCTTATCGAACCGCTTACAAAACCCCGATTGGTATGTCTCCTTACCAACTTGTCTTTGGAAAGTCTTGTCACTTACCTTTAGAGATTGAGCATAAGGCATTTTGGGCTATAAAGAGGATTAATCTTGAGTTTAAGGAGGCCGGAGTGAATAGGAAGAATCATCTTGTGGAATTAGATAAATGGAGAAACGAGACTTATGAAAATTCTCGGATTTACAAGGAAAGAGCCAAGAAGTTTCATAATTTGGAGATTAGAAGCAAGGTGATCATTCCGGGAGATGAGGTTTTTCTCTTTAACTCTCGTCTTCATCTTTTCCCTGGAAAACTCAAATCAAGGTGGACCGGTCCTTACATTGCGAGTAGGAGTTTCAAGAATGGCACATTTGAACTTCTAAAGAATGATGGTTCTACCTTCGTTGTTAATGGACATCGACTTAAGCTCTATTTCAATTTGAAGAAGTTTAAGGAGGAGTCGACCATTCTTCTTAATGATGCTTGATTCGGAGGCTATGTCGAGCTAACGACGTTAAACAAAGCGCTCGTTGAGAGGCACCTCAACACGTATCCTTTTATTTTTCATTTTAGTTTAGTTTGAATTTTATTTTCGATTTTTGTTTCACTTTTCTTTTTATTTTGGAAAATTCCATAAAAATTCAAAAAACATTAAAAATAAAAAATTAAAACATGATGCAGCCCGTGGATTGAGGATTTCAGCTCATGGGGTAAGGATTGAAGATGACATGGGCTGAAGATGGAAGAAGTTTAATTTTCATTTTTATTATTAGCCCAAGACTTTATTATGTTATTTTTATTATTTTAGGATTTTATGAGCTTATTTATTTAGCAGTTTAGCCTACTTTAGTGATGGGCTTTTTATTTTAATTATTTCCTACTTAGACTAGGTTTTATTTTCAGCCTATATATATGGCTTTATGTTGGACGAAAATTCTTGGCTTATTATTGATATATGAAAAATCGTTTCTTCTCTTTAAGAGAGTATTTCGAGTTCTTCTTGTGTGCAAGTTGAATTCTTTATCCGGCGAATCAATCGAGTTCATCACCCTCGTTTGTGTGTCATTCATCGTCCCCGAGTTGCTTAGACAATACCAGTTGGGGTATAGGGAGCTTCGTCTCGTATATATTACTTCTTGGATTCGATCTAGGAGGTTTTGGGATTTTCCATCGGTATCTTTTGAGTCTTCCGTGTGCGTGTGGAATTACGGATCTCCCAAGGTTCGTATCATTTGGCACCAGAGCCAGGTTGTCGATTCTAGGCGTTCAGGTTTTTCGTATCTCTCTTTTATTTTTGTGCGTGTCTTTAGTCCAGTTTTCGTTGTGAGTCGAATTGAGTCACGTCAATTTTTGTTGCTTTCTTCATTCATGTCGTATATCTGAATCGAGTCGCTTATTGCGTTCATTCGTTGAGTCGAATTCACATTAAAAAAAAAAGGTGACGTTTGTTTATTGTTTATTGAACAATACAGATCCGTTCTAGTGTGTTAATCTGAAGGAGAAAGTTTGTTCGATTTGCTCTTCTGATTAAGGGATATTTGATTTGTTTCCTTTCTTTTGTTAATTTGTTTCCTTAGATAAAAGAAGTCCATATTCTGCATCTTCTAGTTGATCGAGTCGTTTGTTGCTTTGTTTCTTCGTGTCATTCGTAGAGTCAAAGGTTTAGCTAAGTATCGTTTCTTGCTTGGGTTTTGAGTGATTCTTGCGTGGGATAGTAATTGGTCTTTGTTTTCTTCGAGTTTCGTCGGTAAAACTTAAAACGAACATATCTTTTGATCTACTTGTCCGCTCGATCTCCATAATACCAATTCGGAAACGTCTCGACGAGGCCAAGAAGTTAACACCGCTATGCTGTGTTCAGTTCACGTTTAGGGCCAAAAACAGTCGTTTGAAGGTGATACCGTCCAATTGAAAAAAAAAATCCAAAATTCTGTAATTCCTTTCGGTGTTCTTTGGTTTGTTTGTAATAAGAGTTCAGTGGTAGATTGAGGGAATTTGAGTGCTTCTAAGAGAGACTTGAGTGGAAAAAGGTAAGAGAGGTGAGATTATTAGAGGGTAAAAGCCATTGATATCGAGTGATACACGAGCGCTGAGTGAAACATTATTGAGTGATACACGAGTGCTTGTGAGGTTGTGAGGCCTTGTTTTAACTAACCTTTTCTTTCTTTCTTCTTTGTTTTGTGTTGAAAAAAAAAAAAAAACAGGTATGTCGGGAAAGGACAGTAAAGATGGAGCCGGCAATGGCCAGCCGGAAAATCAACCTGTTGGCGATCTAAACAACAAGCTCTTGTTCGATGCATTGAAATCCGAATTAGTCAAGATAATGAGAGCTGAGTTGGAGGAGGTGCATGCGAGGATCAATGAGGTTAAACAAAGCAAGCAGTCTGAGTCCCCTCACAGCAGCGGACATAGAGGTGGACGAGGTGATCGAGGTAGAGGTAATGGCAGAGGTCGAGGGTATGTTCCATATAGATAGCCAGACTATGATTATTATGAGGAACATATAGATCTCGAAGTTGATCGAGATGGATATGGTGGATATAGAGGATGGAGCAGAGAGGATAACAATCTGAACAACATCAAGATGAACATTCCTTTGTTCTAAGGGAAGAATGATCCGGAGGCTTATCTAGAGTGGGAGAAGAAGGTTGAGTTGTTGTTTGAAGCTCAGAATTATTCCGAATTGAAGAAGGTGAAGTTGGCAGCACTTGAGTTTTCGGATTATGCCCTTGTTTGGTGGGATCAGTTGGTGAAGACTCGGAGGAAAAATGAAGAGGGACCTGTTCAGACTTGGCATGACATGAAGACAATTATGAGGAAGCGATTTGTTCCAGCTCATTACTACAGAGAGCTGTACAATAAGCTTCAGACTTTGAGACAGGGGTCTAGAAGTGTGGATGAGTACTTCAAGAATATGGAAGTAACCATGATTCGCGCCAATATTAAGGAGGATAGCGAGGCGACAATGGCACGATTCTTGTCTGGTCTGAATTGGGAGATTCAAAATATTATGGAGCTACAACCTTATCTTGAATTGGACGAGATGGTGCACAATGCCCATAAAGGTAGAGAACCAACTCAAGAGGAGGGGTAATGTGAGGCAAAATAGTGGTTCTTTCTCCAAGGAGAGCCCATGGAAAAAGGAGGAACAACCCAAAGATGAAAGGAAACAGTTTTTGACACCGAGATCAGATTTGACGAATTCAGCAAGTCAAGGCAAATCGGCAATGTCTGATGTTCGTGATCGTGATCGCAAGTGTTTCAAATGTCAAGGCTTCGGGCATATTATGAGTGAATGCCCAAATCGAAGAGTGATGATCATTAGAGATGGAGAGGTAGTGACGGATGATGAGGCTGTTGATCCGGAGATGCCAACATTAGAAACTGATACTGACACTGAGAAAGAAGAGATCAACCCACCTATAAGTCTCATTGGTGTTGCATGCAGGGTTTTGAGTGTTCAAAATCATGCGGATGGAATAGAGCAACGAGTGAATATCTTTCATACGAGGTGTCATGTGAAAGATAAGTTGTGCAGCATGATTATTGATAGTGGGAGTTGCACCAATGTGGCTAGTATTTCCATGGTTGAGCGACTTGGTCTACCTGTGTTGAAGCATCCCAAGCCTTATCGTCTACAATGGTTTAATGATGTGGCAGTGGTTAAGGTGACAAAGCAACTGAAGGTGCCATTTAGCATTGGGAAGTATGAGGATGAAGCTTTGTGTGACGTGGTCCAGATGCATGCGAGCCATATCCTTTTGGGATGTCCTTGGCAGTATGACCGGCAGACGATCTACGATGGCTTCGCCAACAAGTATTCCTTCAAGTATAACCAGAAAAAGGTGTCACTTCTTCCACTTACTCCTAAACAAATTTATGAAGATCAAGTGCAGTTGTTAGAGGAGGCGGGAAAGGTGAAGAAGTCGACGAATGAGAAAGTGGAGATAAAGGAGAATGGGTTGATGCATAAATCTCTACTTGATCTGAATGGTGATTTGGAGAGGTCATGCAAGGGAGGAGCTTGGTCCACTATTGATCCTAACTATCTATCTCCTTCTATTTATTATCACTTGCAGGAATTTAATGATGTTTCTTCCAAAGGTGCAATTGACGGTTTTTCCATTCGAGGGAGTGAACATCGGATCGAGTTTGGGGGACTAAAGGAGATGAAGGAATATGAAGACATGAAGGAGCATAATTTCTTTCCTTTTGATGTGGGAGACGGGCAGGATTTGAGGACAAATCCTCTTCAAGAGGAGGGGAATGATGCAGCCCGTGGATTGAGGATTTCAGCTCGTGGGCTAAGGATTGAAGATGACATGGGCCGAAGATGGAAGAAGTTTAATTTTCGTTTTTATTATTAGCCCAGGACTTAATTATGTTATTTTTATTATTTTAGGATTTTATGGGCTTATTTATTTAGCAGTTTAGCCCACTTTAGTGATGGGCTTTTTATTTTAATTATTTCCTACTTAGACTAGGTTTTATTTTCAGCCTATATATATGGCTTTATGTTGGACGAAAAATCTTGGCTTATTAATGATATATGAAAAATCATTTCTTCTCTTTAAGAGAGTATTTCGAGTTCTTCTTGTGTGCAAGTTGAATTCTTTATCCGGCGAATCAATCGAGTTCATCACACTCATTTGTATATCATTCATCGTCCCCGAGTTGCTTAGACAGTACCATTTGGGGTATAGGGAGCTTCGTCTCGTCTATATTACTTCTTGGATTCGATCTAGGAGGTTTTGGGATTTTCCATCGGTATCTTTTGAGTCTTCCGCGTGCGTGTGGAATTACGGATCTGCCAAGGTTCGTATCATCTTTACTAAAACTTGCCTTGATACTCTTGTTAGAAGTACTACATGTTTGCATGATTAGGAGATGATCTTAAGCCATCATTGAATAGCCCATTTTCCCTAAACACTAACCTATCTTTCATCACTATTGTCGTCCCATTTTAAGCCTTGAATAAAGCCTTTTCTTCTTGAACCGGATGATAGGGGGTGAAGGATGGTTAAGGGAACCTTGGTGAAAGTTGAAAATTCATAAAAAATGATGGGTGATGGTAAAGGGTCTTAAGATTTGCTTTGAGTTGAATGAACACTCCTATAAGCTCAATGTTAGAAAAGAAAAGAATAAGAACAAAGTTTTTATTGAAAAAAAAAAAAACGTTAGAACAAAGTTCTTACAACAAAAAGAAAAGAATAAGAGCATAAATGAGTGTTTCTTTAATGTTTGGTAGAAGCTTAGGTTCATTTGATAAAAAGGGGTTGGATAAGGTGGAAGATGAAGAAATTCATACTAGAGAGCTGAAGAAAGGAGGTCAAGGAGCTTAGATGAAAAGTTAAGTCACTTAACCTATAATTCCCTACCTTAACCAATGCCCCTGCATTATAAGCTTAATAAAGACCTTTTTGATCATAATTTGTGCATGCATTCTAGTATGAGAAACTTGAGTTGATAGGCAAGCTTATGGTTAAAGATATGTATTGCATGATTTTGATGAGTGTTTACCATTTCCATATATCGAAGGATCGAGTGATACACATGTTCCTTGAGAGGTCTAGAGTTTAAGATACTTGAGTGATTGAATTCTAAGTTATGATAGTGGTTGATCTTATGAATGTTTGATTTGACTTGAGAATTTCTTTGAATAAAAATGGTGTTTGAGGTGATATGAGGCATCGAGGAACTCAAAATGCACACTCCATACGTGTTAAGTGTTTTGATTGTTCATTTCATTGTTCGGGACAAACAATGGCTTAAGTTTGGGAGAGTGATTAACACGTATTTTATGTGTATGTTGAGTGTGTTTGAATGTGTTTGAGTCTCGACTTATGTGCATAAATGTTAGAAATGTTAGGGTTTCTTAACTTGTAGCATACTTTTTACTTTTCTCATTTCCTTTCAGTTTTTGATCCATTTTTGTAAGAATTGGAAAGAGTATTCATGTGGCTAAGAATCGAAGGCTAGAAACGAGCTTAATTAGAGTGAAACCTAAGTTTAAAAAATGTGGAATTTCTAGTTATATAGCTAGGGTTTCACTAGTTTGATTTCATTTATGTTTTCCTCATTCTCTCGACTCTTTTTATGTTTTTTTCAGGAATAATGAAGAACTTATTTGGCCAATTAAACTATTCCATGTCAAAGAGGAGTTTGTTAGGAAGCCATAGCAAAAAGCGGATTGAGAATCAGAGTTCGGACGAGGGAGAACGAGTGAAAACGGTGAAGCTGCGCAAAATGGCCAGACCGACGGCGACCCGGATGGCGACTGGCTGAGCTACAGCTTTTGCAGCGACCCAGGCGGCGGCCGGCCAGGCCACCGGCCAAGGTGCCGCCGTCCCTTCTCCCTTTGTTTCTTGACTAAGTTGGTTCGTCCAACTCTGTCCAACTCGACCCAAAACTCACATTTTATGTATTTAACCCCAAAATCTTCCTAATTGGTGTATCTTTTGCATACTTTAATATTTTAAGAACCCTAGAAATATTTCCCTCTTTCCTTTTTAGTATTTTGAAGATTGTTGGAGATTTACTTGGTGGCTTTACAATTCAAGACCATATTCTTCTTCCTTATTAAATTCTCTTTATTTTCATCATGATTTTATCTCTTTTTTATGGTTTAATTCCTTCAATTATGTCTAGCTAAATTTCTCTTTGGTTCCAATATATGATGATACGATCTACATCACTAGGTTTTTGGATTTTGTTGTTGGATTTACCTTCTAATTCATATGTCTTGTGGTTTGGGACTTAATTTTATTGCATGATTGGTTGGCCATCATTGAGTGCATACAAGGTGTTTGGTTAAATGCTTAGTAGGCTTTATTCATAGCACTTAGCATCAAATCACAATATATTAGTAATTCTTGCTAATAGGAGATTCTAGATATTAATTGTGCCATTAGGAGTTAATCCATGCGTCTTGAGTCCTAGTCGGAGATAGATGTCATAAGTAAATCTACTTACATTGATTGCTTTGAGAAAAGAATTAGCGTATACAATATATAGAATTCCCATATGAATTAGATGAAATTGGTTGATCCTAGCAAATCCTAAAACCCAGGCATCTTGAGATTATCAGATTATATTTGGAACCAAGCTTTCTACTATTGTTTGTTAATTCTTGCTATTAGTTGTTAGCTAGTTTGTTACTTTTCAATTACATTGCTTGATAGAATTAAGAAATCACAAAAACATGATATCTTGTAGCTTGGATAGTAGGTATAGTAGCTAGATTACTACTTGAAACTTATTCGCCATTGCATTCCCTGTGGATTCGACTCGATTATATTACATCGATTATCATTGCATTCTCCCTCACTCCTAAAGTGAGGGTGGATCACCTATTCACATATAGTACATTATTACTAGTTCATAATCATGTATCCTCCTATGCTTACTTAACCTTTTTATACTTAGTCTCTATCTTATCTTAACTCATTATCATCTTGTATTAATACTTTTCATTTTTTATGTACTTAGTCTTTATCTCATAACTTCTTAACTTATCTCACACTTAGTTTCTTAATCTTCATCACCTAAAGTGCATGTGACACTACTACAAAAAAGCTCATAGACAACGGTTAAAAACCATTGTTGTATCTATATTTTTACCGTTGTTGTACGCTGTGTTGTTGTAGGGTACGCGCTCATAGACAACGGTTCAAGAACCGTTGTTGTTGGTATGCTTTCAACAACTGTTCTTAAACCGTTGTTGTAGCCCTTTTTGTAACTGTTGTTGTTTCTTTAAATTATTCAACCTATTTTCATATCAAAATAATAATTCATAAATTAAAAAATAAGTGACAATTTGATTAAATAAAACTAAATTATTATATATATATATAAATCTAAAATTACAAGGTACTAGTTACAATAATTCACTATCAAAAGATTTAAAGTTCAAAGGTCCAAACTAGACAAAATTAAAACTAAGCTAGGAAGAAGACGTCGAGCCACGACTCTCTTCTCTTAGTTTCTCGGGGATTCACAGCCTAAACCAGGGTGTCCAAATCTTTCAGATTGGTCAACCTTCATACAAAATCAATAAACATAGGAAAATCAATAAACGAGAAACATGTATTATAATAATAGAAAATCTCATACTACTTACCATGTGTAAATATGTTTATGAATTCTTAGGAAAATCAAAAATGATGATGGCATTGAATGAATGGATAGACTGTAACTTCAGAATATGATGACTGAATTAATTAGTACCAATATGAAGTTTTGAGCATTCTGGTATTATCAAAGTTGTAATGCCCTATATATTTGTGAGTTGCCATCCTCTCCAGAATCGCATAAAATGGAAAGTCGAGAGCATGCTTCACTTGAAACAAGAGAAGAATCTATCACATTGTATAGTATATATATATATATCTACGTACCTCTGCATTTAGTCGAGAAGATGATTTAACAGAAATTCTGGATAATTCATGTTCAAGTACAAAAATTCGTATGCCACAAGTAAAAATAATATGTTTCAATCTAAAAGTATATTTGTCCATTAATAAAAGATCTTAAAACCTGATACTCATACACAAGTATAGAATTACAAATCCAAAAGCAACATTCTTAGACAACTCTATAGCTAAATCCCCAACCCAATATATAATCTTAGATTCAAATATGAAAATATTGTCAAAAAACAAATTTTAAGATACTAAACCCGAGGTATTCTTACTTTCTTACCTACATGGAGCTAAGGTTTCATTTATTTAAAAGACCTATCACCATATCTATAAAGAAAGGAAGATATTATGACCAATATAACTAATAGCACCAAGATATACATACAGTTTTCCTAAGAACTAAATATCGGAAGCACCATTTCAGTAAGAAGCTAGAAGCAACATATTCATGAACTGAAATTAAGTTGGGATCAAGAAAACTAGAAATTACCTTTTTAAGCACCAAGATATAGCAGCAGCTGCACTCCTTGCTTCACTTGAATGTACCTGAAGCACCATTTCAGTAAGAAGCTAGAAGCAACATATTCATGAACTGCAATTAAGTTGGGATCAAGAAAACTTGAAATGACCTTTTTAAGCACCAAGATATAGCAGCAGCTGCACTCCTTGCTTCACTTGAATGTACCTGAACACTTAACAAGTAATGGCACAAGTGCAGTATGAACTTACACCATACTTAGTAACACCATAAGACACAGAAGGAGATACTAGATAAGGGGAAGAGTTGTTGATAATACATAGAATGGTCAGTTCGAATGAAGAATCAAGCCATGTTCTTCACACCAAATTTTAGTTGACCTAGTAAATCATATAGAAAATACACTCAAATATGGGAAGTTTGAAAGGGATAAACCGATTGTGAGACGAGATACAAGGCACCCGGAGGAGTAGCAGTAGCGACGAGAGTTCGATTGGACTTGGTCAGGGTACAATAAGCTCAATGTCACCTTGAAGGACTCAATCTGTTGCCGATAAATCGAAATAGCATCAATCAATTGATGGAACGTGGTTGAGACCCAGAAATGCCGAAGAGTGAATGGAGTTGGGTTGCTTGAATTGTGCAAGAGGAAGGACGCTGGTTGTGTTTCCAGTGTTTGAAGCCCTCTAATTATCGATTTTCAGCAATGACTCCTTGCGCCGGTGAGAGGAACTCGCGAATACTAATTAATCACAACGAGAAAAATTGCACGAATCGCAGTCAGTGGACACCTCCTAAGGGCCCGCGGAGGCCTTTCCCAAACACCCAAAGGACTGGGGGTGGCCGGAGAGGGCAGATTCAGCGCCGACGACTTTAACGGCTATAAACTCTAATTTTATGCAGCCGCAGATTCACAGCAAATCGACCCTTATTAGAATCGCAATTGACTCAGGAGTGTTTCTATGTGATTTTTGAATTGATTGGAGGTGAGATGAACGATTAATCGGAGAGGATGAGGCGGAGAGGGAAGGAGAGAATTAGGGCTTCACATGGGGGAGATGGTGAATGTTCGGTGGCACCGAGATGGTGGCGATGGGTGATGTAGGCTGTCGATGGCGAGAATGAAAATTGAGATTGATTTAGAATTTATGATTCAAATCGAGTTAGGGCAATGATAAATTTCAAGTGACAAAAGAATAGTGATTTAGGAAGGAGGGAGGGGAAGCCCGATACTTATATTTTTTTTAAGTCAAAAATTGATTTTTTTAGAAACAACAACGCAGCTACAACAACGGCATCGAAAAACCGTTGTCTATGAGCGCATGTTTTCGCTCATAGACAATGGTTGTTGATACAACAACGGTTTTTAGAGATTTAACAACAAATTTTTGAAAAACCGTGGTCTAATGTGTGTTGTCTATGAACTTTTTTGTAGTAGTGTGAGAATGAATGCAGGGAATCAAGCAACCTTGAAGATCAGTATCAAGGTTGTAGTACAATGGAATAGCTCAAGACTGAGTGCAACTTGGGTACTTGAGATGAACTTAGGTAGAATTGCCATACTTGAAAGAATTGGTTATATCTTGAGTACTTGAACACCAATGAAGGTGTAAGACACATGAATAGAATGCTAAGAGGATAAGCTTTCATGTGACATCAATTGTAGGTTTTGGAAATGAACACACTATGAGCTATGGATCAATCTCTGCCATTATTTCAGTAGGAAAGGAATTTCGGTGACACTTCGGGAAAATATTTAATTCTCAAAATTGGCTAAGTGAAATAGGGCACATTTGTAGCCTTAGGAAGTCAACATATAAGGCTATAACATGTTTAAAATTCAGAAGTTATGCACGGAAGGATTCGGAGATATTAATTCATCATCGAAGTACTTAAATTTGGAAACTGGAGATCGGTGATTTAAAGACATCAACTTTGAGCTAAGATAACTCACTCGATACTTAATGGTTCGGAGTGCACCTTATATAATTAGAAAGGTGAGATAACATAGAATAACTTTCGTGTTTAACTTTTCTAGAGATAAGCAACTGATCATGGTGAAAATCTTAGATCAAGTTCGAAGCTATTAATTCTCCAGAATTTTCAGAATGGACATATCAACTTCAAATCGTCATTGTGAACTTATACGAACTTGGATGAAGGCGTGCAACATATCAATAGAAACCAAAGATCATTAACTTCAGTATACAGAAAGAATTAAGTTAAAATATATCACGGATTTCTCGAAATCGAGCTCACAAGTTCGGGGTAAGAATCTGGAAATTCGAACATTGATCATCTTCGGAGTCTATCAACGTAAACATCATCCTATGAGTTTTATATACATGAAACAAGGCTGGATTCACCAAGAAACAATCAAGGACATCATCATCTCGAGGGTACAGAAGCTCAGTTGTGAAGAGATCAAGGATTCAACTGATCAATTTCCACAATTTTAGCATCAACATATTTACAAGGAAGTGTAGAGCATGATTATGAAAGACTTAGTGTGATTCTTCAACATTGATCTAAAGGCCAAATTTAATTCATGAATCTACAAGTTTGAATCATCATCTATTGGCTAGATTTTGGTTCATTACATCAAGAGAGGATGAGTTATACCTCAGGAGATTAAAGGATCAAACAACTTCAATCGTCACCAATGTTCGAAGCTTGCATGAGCCATTTGCAGCCATTGAATCATCAATCTAATGCTGGAATCATGTTTAGGAGGTCGACAAGGGTGAGAGTGCAATGTTTGGCAGTAATCGGAGGTGGTCGCCTGTCGCCAGAGGTGATTTCCGGCGGGTGGTCGACGGCGGCGCGTGGCTGAAGAGGGAAGGGATGGTGGCCGGTTTGTAAAGAGAAGTGGGAGCTTCTCTCACTAGCTTTGAGGTGGGAGGATGAAAATGAAGACCATTGACTAGATTTTGCTATTTATACTTAGTCCACTTCACCACACTTTGCCACATGGTATCTCTTATGTGGTACTATTTTCGCCCACTATTTTTATTACTTGATGCTCACTCATACTCAAATATCTCATTCTATGTATTTATCCTTAATCCTATTAATGTATAAAAATACATATGGTGTTCTATTAATTGATCACCATTCATATACAAGTGATTCTCGATCACTTCGTCACATATACCACACTTCACATTTAGTCTCGTACACAACCAATCATGTAACCACATCATCATATCATTGAGCATGTAACCTATAATTCATCTTAAATATCATTGAGCATGTAACCTATAATTCATGAGCATGTAACCTATAATTCATCTTAATTGTATCATCATATTATGCTATGTACTCGTGCTCCCTGAATAGTACCTTCACTATTCTCGTAATTTACTAGACTACTAGTTGAAAATAATTCTTAGTTACTTATTAGCTCTTCTGAGCTCACTTATCTTATTCGTTAGCCATTGCTAGTCTAAAGCTTACTCCGGATCATATCATAAGGTTGCTAAATGCTTCTCGTGTCTGGGAAATACTATTTAATAAAGTCTAGAGCTCTTATTTAATAATTATCTAATTAAATAATATTATATCCTTAATTAGATCGAAATTTATTAGTGAAAAATCGAGAGCCTCGATTTTTCTAGAACGGATTTTTGAGGTCTATTACACAAAACTTGGGAAATTATCAGAGTTTCGAGCGTTGAGTTGAAGGCTTGGAATGCTTGAGAATTCTGCAGAGTTTTGGCTTTGATTTCTGAATTTCCCATGGAATTTCTGGTGGTAGGAAGAGCTATTTATAGGCGAGAAGTCAAATTCTAGCCGTTGGAATGTGTCCATCCATATACTGACACATTATACTTTCTTCCCGTTGAGGCAGTCTAGCTTGCTTCTAGAGATGCAGAGGCTAGATCGATCAACCCATTTAGGCAAGTTGAAACCACCTCTTCACACTGAAGTCTTCAACGATCTTCCTTCAGTCTGCGAGTCTTGAACTCTTCAAGGCAAGTGTTGAACTCCTTCAAACTGGTTGACTACAAGATGTGAAACTAAACTTGTTTGTACTAAGAATTGAAGTATACTAAACTGGCTATACAGATCAGTTTAGTCATTTCAACCGAACTCTAGGAAAGAGTTAAAATCTAACTAACTGTTGTTTCGATAAATATCATCAAAACTCAAACTTGGTGGGGTTCCCAACAATTTCCTCCTTTTTGATGATGTCAAAACCAACACTTCACAAATAATTCCTAAGTACAGAATAGACAGATTAGCACAACTAGGAAATATAAGTATGGAAGTTTAATAAAAATGAAAAACAGTGAGGAGGCAGACTGGACAAAGAGATATTGTCATCAGTGCAAAAGATTGATCTTTCTTCATTGAGGTATCAGAGCAAATAGATAGATATAGTTACATGAAAGCTCGATACAAGCAAAAACTTAATGAATGCAAATCAAGAATCCAGCTATTTTTTTGGTCTCTTGGCGGGAGCTTCTTCCCTCAGTTTCTCGGGGCATTCGATTCCTATGCTAACATATACTCCATTTCAAACTCTCTTGAAGTCCTCACTCGAGTTATCGATGTTCACCAGTGGCTCTCACAAAGGTTCCAATGGTGGGGTGATCAATCTTCTTGTCATCACTGAGTCGTGGAGAGATAAACTTGTAGCAGGGAGGGGCGGTGAGCTTGATGCCTTTCTTGATTGCTTCAGATCTGATCTTCCTCATGAGGTCTGGCTCCAGTTCAGCAATCTCCTTCAAATACTTGGCATAAGTTTGATCGATAGTTCCATGGCCAAATATTGTAGGATGTTGGATGTAGAAGTACATCAAGATGAACTGATCCTCAATGGCATTCCATTTCTCTTGATCGGCGAGAGAGAAGTGGACATGTTGATCTATCTTGTTGCTCAAATTCATGCATTTCTTTTCAGAAAGGAGCCATCTGTTACGATCCAAGACCTTCTTCCTCCTCTCTCTCAGTTGTTCATCGACGAACTAGCTTTGTTGATGAGGATTTATCACTGCATCTACCCTCTGGCCTTGCAGGACCATGTCCATTATGATTTTTCCTTTAGTAGGAATCTTCTCTTTCTCCGATAGGTGCCTAGGCAGCTGAGGAATTATAGGTCGCGACGCCATTTCAGATTGTGTGGAGATAGATTTGCAGGAGCAGTTCTTGGAAGATCTGTACACAGGGCTTTCTTTTCTGCTACCCTGCTCGGTGGAAATGGCTTCTTCATCACCTTCTTACCTTCCCCCTTTTTGACATCATCAAACTGCGACTTGATGACCTCCCAGAGGTTGGCATTCTCTTCTTGCAGTGCAGCCATGTCAGCTTCCATGGCATCGCAGAATCCAAGAATTGAGGCGATGTCAGCCTGTATCGCATTTTCCTTTCTGATAGTTGTTGGGCTTGATATACTGAAAAATATACTTTACGCTTGTATTATTAACAATTTCTTTCTATTTTGGAACTAAATATATCGTCATATGATTTGCATATTAATTCGTGTTACGATTATGCAAATAAATGTCTAGTACTATATATTATAGATAATATGGTGTGGGTGGTCGCACGGAAGATCATATTATCACATTCTTATATAGTTAAATGGTGTTCGCAACCTAAAGTAATCTTGGACAAATTACTTGTTAAGGTTTATAGTATAATGCTTGATATTAGCTGGTCTTGGCTATTAGCTTATACAGGTGCATCCACAGTTGCATTGAATAGGATCGCGGTGAGATAAATACTTCTCGGACAATTATTATTTCTTAATTCTAGTTGTCATAATATTCAATTATATATTTATAATTATTATTACTTTGATTTATCATGACTGAGAGTTATTGCAACTCAAATATTCTCTGTATTTTGGGTAATAAGATTATAAGTATGATAATTAATATCATAGCTAGAAATCGTGTCTCGGTGTTCCGAGTTGATGATCTCCCCTTGAGGCGTTCTAAGGATT
This sequence comes from Mentha longifolia, assembly GCA_001642375.2. Classification (NCBI taxonomy): domain Eukaryota; kingdom Viridiplantae; phylum Streptophyta; class Magnoliopsida; order Lamiales; family Lamiaceae; genus Mentha; species Mentha longifolia. The sequence continues at coordinate 31,337,270 of CM038114.1, forward strand.
ATTATATCAAACCCTGCAGGTGTATCAAGTTCCGATATAATAATGAGGTTGAACGGGTATTACTCTCGGTCTAGAGATTCATTAATTAAAGCAGTCACTAGCTTAAATTAATTAATAGACATGCGATATCTTAAACATGATAAATAATATAATTCAAAAAGGAGCCTGATATGTAATAATTTGGGATTGGACGGCAGTGTAATATTATTTTACTATAGTGGAATGACTATAATATTAATATAATTAAATAAAGTATTTATGGCCAGAAGAATACTTAGATTATTTAATTATATTGGGAGGCTCAGTCCAACTCCTCCTTAAGATCCCTAGAGTAGCCCACTAGAGCATAGCCTGGCCTAGTAACTAAACCCTAACTTCTCCACCACTCCACTTCTTATTTATAAATAAGGGATAAGTGGATACAGAAATATACGTGATTTCACAGATTCAGAAATCTGTGGAGAAGGGGGCGCCGGTTCTGAGTAGGCAGAGAAGGAGGATTTTTGCCCACTTAAAATTTTTCTTGTTGCTAGGGAATACTCTAAAAGATCTCTAGGTTTACATTCAAGAGCTAGATCTCGTGTACAGAGATCTAGTGCGAGGAAGATCTTTTGCCTCTACTCAAATTCTGCCAGATTTACGCAAATAGGTATACGATCTTAGATCGATTTCCGCTTTTAAGATCTATAATAGTATGATAATAATTATTGAAAATAATTAAATCTACATCCGAGGGATCCCGATTCCAACAATTGGTATCAGAGCCAACTCAGCTCTGTAGATTTAATTAAGTATAATTATGAGTTTTATATTTTTGTTATTGGATGCTAATTTCGATTTTTACAGAGATCCAATTATCATGGTAAACATGAATGTTTTGGTTTTAATTTTGTATTAAAATTAGCCTATTTGTGGCTGCGTTTGTAAACACACGAGGGTTGATCGTGTTAGATTAGAATTATTTTTGATTTTTGTTGTAAATTCGATGTAAATTTTGAATCTATGTAATCGATCGAGCAACCACGATTGGAGACGAACCACCTGTTCGATCCAGGATCCCTCAGATGTAGATTTAATTAATTACAATAATTATTAACATATGATTATAGATCTTGAAAGCGGAAACCGATCTAAGATCATATACATGTTTGCGTAATCACCGGTGGTTACTTTGTCGAGGAAATGATCTTCCACGCACCAGATTTCTGCACACGAGATCTAGCTCTTTATGGTCAACCTCGAAGTCTTCTGGAGTATTCCCTAGCAACAAGAGAAATTTTGAGTGGGCAAAAATCTATTCTCTTTGCCTCCCAGAAGCCGCCGCCCCTCTCTCTCTTTTCTGTGGGAATGATTTTCACGTACTGAATATTTCTACTTCTCTCTTATTTATAATAAGAGGTAGAGAGTGTTGGAGAGGTTAGGGCCAGGCTATGCTCTATTAGGCTACTCCAGGGACCTTGAGGAGGATTTGAACTTGGCCTTCCAATATAATTAAATAATTTAAGTATTCTCTGGCCCCGAATACTCTATTTAATTATATTAATATTATAGCCTTTCCACTATAGTAAAATAATATTGCATCGCCGTCCAATCCCAAATTATGATATACCGGGCTCCTCTTTGAATTATATTAGTTCCCGTGTTTAAGATATAGCATGTCCATTAATTAATCTAAGCTACTGACTGCTCCAATTAATTAATATCTTATACCGAGAGTGTACCCGTTCGACCTCATTATTATATCAGAACTTAATCCACCTGCAGGGTTTGATATAATAATCCTTAGAATGCCTCAAGGGGACATCATCAACTCGGTGCACCGAGACACGATTTTTAGCTATAATATTAATTATCATATTTATAATATTATTACCCAAGATACGGAGATTCTTTGAGTTGCAATAACTCTCACTCATGGTAAATAAAAGCAATAACTATTATAAATACATAGTTGAATATTATGACAACTAGACTTAAGAAATAATAATCGTCCGAGATGTGATCCTTAATAAGTCAGTATAAAAAGATTTATCTCACCTCGATCCCATTCAGCGCAACTCTGATCGTATGCACCAGTATAAGCTAATAGCCAAGACCAACTATTATCCAGCTTATACTACAACCTTAACAAGTAATTTGTCCAGATTACTTTCAGTTGCGAACACCATTTAACTATATAAGAAACCGATAATATGATCTTCCGTGCGACCACCCACACCATATTATCTTTAATATATAGTACCGGACATTTATTTGCATAACCATAACACGAATTAATATGCAAACATATGACAAAATATTTATTTCCAAAATTCAGTGAAAACTCACGAGTAGTTTTCGATTTGGCTCAGTGGTCAGTTTCAGGATGAGTTAGGGTTTCAAAAACGGATCTAGAATTAAAATATGGGTTTCTGAGATATGATGGTTATACGAACGATGGGTAATGGATTTTCAGGATGTATGAAAGATGAGGGTTGGCTGGGAACGACAATCAAACAAGGGTTTAACAAAATTTGAAAATTAAAGGATGAAAATTACCAGAACCGAACCTCGAATCTACAAGGATCTGAAACACGATTATCAAGCAATCTTCGTGGCTCGACTAACCCGGATACTACGAGATATCACGAACGAGTCGATGAATTCAAGTTTGAAATCGCCAATATCAAACTCTACCAAGAACCGATAGGATCGTGAACCGAAGCATGAAATATGAGACAAAACGATCAACTAGATTTCTGATTCAATCTTGTCTGCGTGAATAGTTCCAGAAATTAACTTAAATACTAGACTACTTCCTAAGCTAGGTTTCGAAATTATCAAGGCTTGGGCTTGATAATTTCGGACTCCTTAATTAAATGAAAACTGGACCAATTCGTCACCTAACATGTTGTGACAATTGGGCTACTATTAAATTAAAATAAATACTAAGTTTTTTAAAACCCAAATAAAAAAATATGAAACATGAACAACTAAATAAATATATAAGCCCGGATTCATCAATGCTGGACCCTGGCTCATCATTAGAGGTAAGGGAATTTTTGATATCGGTCATCTTCTCAACAACTTTATCTGCGGCTGCAGTTTCATCTGCATCGATCTAGCTTTAAGCGTATTGATCTTGGTCTGGAGCTGCACCAAGATCTTGTCCTCCGGGGTAGATATATCACCAGCATTGGCAGTAGAGGGCACTGGTTGGACAGTCAGTAGATTGGTAGAGGCAGATTGAGGGGCTGGGATGATAGACTATTCCTCCGTGATTGAGTGAGGTTAATTGGTAATAGCCAATTGAGGGATCGAGGGGGCGAATTGATTAGAGTAAAAACTTTCCCCTCAAATTAAGACACGTTGTAAAGCTCAGCTTGATCATCGTAGTGAGGCTTCAAATAATTACCTAGTTTCTTGGCCTCTTGCTTCATCCTAGACTACCAAGATTTTGAATAGATCACGAGCGGTAGGCACATCATAGAACTAGAACTCATTCTCCTGTTTCTCATCCTCGATCATCAATTCATCCATCGTGCGAATATAAAATACAGCAGTGAGTTCCTTGAAGGAACTGTCCTTTTTATCCAGATAAGTCCGCAACTGAATTGCGAGTTCCTCTGTTCCCGAAAAATGTGCATGAATAAAAGAGATGGATTTATTACGGAATACCTTAAGGACAACAAAAGCATCCTCATGGGCAGGATCATACTCTATGTTGTCCAGATCAATGATTTCATCGGCAGTGGGCTATTGAACCAGAGTAACATGAGCATATATCTTCGAGTCCAAATGTGGCATCTCCTGGTTATCCACAAAGTGGAGTGGATATGGAGAGTTGATCATCATCGGTTTATGCTAAATGGGCAGATTGTGAACTAATGCCAATCAATTTAGCAGACAGTACGATTGGAGGAGATCGAACTGTCGATTAAACTGGTTCTTCACGAACTGGTGATGGATGAGTTGAGACCGACTCCAACTCGGGCTCCAGATTTCTATTTAGTGGCAGGGGTAAGTTTGCAATAGCTAATTTTGAACGTTTAGATTGCTTTCCTCCACCTCCACCTTTCATCTTCTTCTTTCCTGCTAGAGGTTAAGCTGCATCACCAGTTGGATCAGCAACCTGCACATCCCTATCCTTGGGAATGCTCCACTTGGGTTTTGTCAGACCCATCTCCATCAGTAGTGACATGGTGGCGGCGTAAGCTTTATTGAATAGGTAGCTCAACAGATCTACTAATTATTTTTTATTTTATTCCAGTTAGTAAGAGGGGTCTTGAACTAAGAAATAGACCCTAGAAGCTAAAAAAGGGTATCCTGAGCAGGGCGAGGTTCAAACGAGGAAAGGCTTACGGTGGATACCTAGGCACCCAGAGACGAGGAAGGGCGTAGTAATCGACGAAATGCTTCGGGGAGTCACAAAACTACTTTTCAAAGAAAATCTTCTTCCATCTAGAGGATACTCGTTTATTCAGTATTGGTCCATCCATAGGTATCATTTCTAATACATCGGTGGGGCACGCACG